>JANDEH010000005.1:56148921-56829836 GCA_024610705.1 Tetragnatha versicolor | reverse complement strand
ATACATTGTCATATCCCCTCCTAATTGGCACTGATGTTTTATCTCAAGGAGATCTATGTGTTTCCCAGGGAAAAGCTTCCCTCAAAAAAGAAAATAAGACTATGCTAATAACAGCATCAACTGTTCCTGTGAAGACCACACTTAATGATGTTCCAGAAGTTGCCTCAAAAACCCTCCCAACCCAAT
Source organism: Tetragnatha versicolor (assembly GCA_024610705.1). Lineage (NCBI taxonomy): Eukaryota > Metazoa > Arthropoda > Arachnida > Araneae > Tetragnathidae > Tetragnatha > Tetragnatha versicolor. The sequence goes on along the minus strand of JANDEH010000005.1, from coordinate 56,829,650 downwards.
CTTCCTTTGAAGTTAGAGACCCTTCCTGTGACTTTTTGACTCATTTGTCCAATGCAGTAGAAGAAAAACCTTATGATACTAGTCACATTCTGAATAGTTCAGTGAAGTCCAAACTAGACACTTTGATTAAAGATTATAAACCTTTAGGCACTAAAACTACAGTTACAAATGAAGTTAATCCTCACGGATGAAACCCCAATTGCACAACGACCCAGAAGATTAGCCCATACTGAAAAACAAGAGGTTGACAAACAATTAAAAAAGTGGTTAGATGAAGGTATTATAACTGAAAGCTCCTCCGATTTTGCTGCTCCTATCGTGTTGTGCAGAAAACCTGACAAGTCCCTTAGAATTTGCATAGACTACAGACGTTTAAACAGAAGAATACTACGTGACAGATTCCCATTACCATTAATAGATGACATTTTTGATAAACTCCAAGATGCCAGAGTTTTTTCTACGCTAGATCTTAAGAAACGGATTTTTCCATGTTGATATGCATCCGGACAGTTCAAAGTTTACTAGTTTTATAACACCATCTGGTCAGTTTGAATTTAAAAAAGTCCCTTTTGGTCTATCCAACTCCCAAGTACATTTCAACGCTTTATTCAAATAGTCTTTCGTGATTTGCTGAAGTCGGATACTGTTATTATATACCTTGATGACATCATAATTCCTGCTAAAAGTAATGAAGAAGCTTTGAAAAAATTGGAATTAGTTTTTAAAGTTGCCTCAGAGTATGGATTGCAATTTAACTTTAAGAAATGCTCCTTTCTACAACAAAAAATCAACTTTTTAGGACATATAATAGAAAATGGAACAATTAAACCGTCGGAGACTAAGGTAAAAGCGGTACACAATTTCCCTCAGCCAAAAACAACTAAACAGATTCAAAGTTTTCTTGGATTGTCTGGCTATTTCCGAAAATTTATCCCTCAATATGCTCACATTGCAAGACCCCTTAGTGACTTGTTGCGTAATGATGTTCCCTTCAATTTTGGTCCAGACCAAGAAGCAGCTTTCAAGAAACTCAAGTATGCCTTGTCCCATGAGCCTGTTTTGCATTTATACAGGCAAGGAGCACCTCTTGAACTTCACACTGACGCAAGCAGCCAAGGATTTGGTGCTGTCCTCCTACAACAGTCTGATGACGCTCGTTTCCACCCAATCCATTACATGAGTCGCAAGACGTCCCCTCAACAAGAAAAGTATTGCAGCTACGAACTTGAGGTGTTGGCTATTGTCGAAGCACTGAAGAAGTTTCGCCACTACCTCCTAGGAACCAAGTTCAAAATAGTAACCGACTGTGAAGCCTTTAAGAAAACGATACAGAAAAAAGACCTTCCTCCTAGAGTTGCTCGTTGGACCCTAATGCTGGAAGAATTTGACTATGAAGTTGTACACCGACCAGGAAAGCAAATGCAACATGTTGACGCCCTTAGCCGAAATGCTGTTTTTGTAGTCACTCCTCTCCACGGTGAGTTAACCAACAGAATTATAGCTGCACAGAACAAAGACGATTTTATACAATCGGTAAAGACCCTAACCCAGAAAGGTGAAAATGATGAATACATTTTAAAGAATGATGTCCTGTACAAGCATGAAAAAGGAAGAGAACTACTATTAGTCCCACAAGCGATGCAAGTTGATGTTATTCGTGAAATACACAAAAAAGGACACTTCTCTGTAACCAAGACAGAAGATGCCATAAAGCAAGAGTACTTTATCCCAAAAGCAAGAAAACTGATAGAAATCATTGCAAGCTGTGTTGAATGTATCTTGTACAACAGAAAAAGAAGAAAAAAAGGTCACTTACATCCTATACCTAAGGAAAACAAGAAGAACTTCAACAAACGAAGAAAGAAAACCCCTAACTATGCTGTTGGAGATCGCGTCGCCATCCAAAGGACACAGTTTGGATCTGGTCTCAAATTACGTCCCAAGTTCTACGGACCATACGAAATCACTACAGTCAAGGAAAATGACCGTTACGAAGTGAAAAAAGTTGGCTGTCATGAAGGACCGAATGCAACTTCCACTGCTGCAGACCACATGAAGAGATGGCTTTAGATGAAAAGGACGAAGATTGAAGATAGAAGAAATAGACGAATATGAAGATAGAAGAAATAAACGAATATGAAGATAGAAGAATTAGAAGATAGATGAAGAGAAAGAAGAAGATTGATAGATAGAAGAGAAGAAAGAAGACTGATCGATGAAGAGAAAGAAGACGATTGATAGATAGAATAGAAGAATTAGAAGATAGATGAAGAGAAAGAAGATGACTGACAGAAGTAGAGACAGACGACGAACGACAGATGATGAGAAAGTCCCTGAAGATGATGATGGTGAAGAAAATGCTGACGATGACGAATCTGATGAAAGAACTTTTTTCCTGATTGACTGTTCCTGAATAACTTTTCCCTGATTGACTGTTCCTGAATAACTTTTCCCTGATTGACTGTTCCTGAATAATTTTTTTTTCTCCCTAGATGCAGAATTTAAAAACTCTAAACTTAAAAGAAAACTGATTTTATCTTTTATTTTTTGAACATTGATTTTTTCATAAATGTTAACCATTCCTTTTGTTTTTTTCAGGTCAAACCTGATGGACTCTCTTTAGAATGTCATATGAATAATTCCTAAATGTTTTAATTTTGATAATAGTTTGATGTCATTTTGTATTTATTTTGTATTTTTCAGCTTTAATTTTTGTCTTGTATTTTTCAGCTTTAATTTTTGTTTTGTATTTTCAGCTTTAATTTTTGTCTTGTAGTTTCAGCTTTTTATTTTTCTTGTAATTTTTTAAGAGCTTTAAAGTTAAGCTGTTAGATTAATCTTTCTTTGCCAAAAGCTTTTGAGAGCTTATTTTTCTTTCTTTAATTTTAAGTGTTAATTTGATGTTATTAGTTGTGATTTTTAACTTTTTTGGTTTAATTACTAATTTTGATGTTGTGATTTTTATTTTGAGTATTGATTTTGTGAATTTCAATTTTTAAGAATTGATGTTGTGTTTTTTCTTTTGTTTTGGCCAGGAGGTCCTGGGCCGTCAAAATGGCCGAGTGTGAAGGTTTAGAATACTTCCACTCGTGCACCCTCTGTTAATGCCACTGAAGAGTGCAAGAAGGAGTTGTGCAATAGGGTGGGTCATTTTCCTATGGCGAAAAAAAATTTTTGCAAATTCTATCGGGCACAGCAAGAAAAGGGTGCCAAATGGTCTCAAACTAACATGTGTAAAATATTATTCCATTATAATAACTCTTTTTGCCTCCGGATTGGCCTCAAATAGAACAAAAATATGTAATTTTTCATATTTTTTAAAAAATTTATAAATTAAATTTTTTTGTCAATAACTCTTTAAAGTTCACAAATAAAGGTATTTAAAAGCAATTTTAATCACATTAGTCACCTTCATGCATTATTAATACAAAAACAACTGCCAAAGTGGCAATATAATATGCTATCATATTAACAAGAGCCGTAGAATATGAATCTCTTTTTTGCCAACAAACAGTGGATTGTCAGTGGTGCAGATTTTAAATATTGGTAGTTCATATACATTCTCCTTCAAGTTTGGTCAGTAAAAAACTGTATTTTTAATTTTTCAAAATAGAAACAGTTGTATTTTTCATAAATATACCGCGCTTTCGAAATTCAGCGGACAGTTATTTCACTGGCTGGTCTTGGGATCCAAATATGATCGTAAAAATATGTTGAAACAATAGTCGAATGGATAGTTCGTTCATAGGCAGTATCAGTTATGATTCGCTCAGTCATGATTTACCTAAATTTTTGCTATAACAATTGACTGAAACCCAGGCCCATGAAATTATACTTCTTTGAGGACTGACTCAAAATAGCTTCTTAGCATTCCCTTATGCGTTCATAAAAGTTAAAATATAGCAAATTTAACTGTTAAGGATAATTACAAGTACGTTTTGAAAAGTAATGTAGCTTATTTAAGAACTTAGGAGATAATACTGAGCTTTATGCTGAAAACGGGGATCTACTGCTTTTCTTAAGAAAATATTTCAAAATTTGACTCTTAAAATGTGGTTTTAATTTATTTTTGGACATTAGGGAATCATATGGGGACACTTGGGATGAACTATTCCTAATATGCCAAGAAGTTTCAAGGAAACCCCAACTTTTAAACTATTATCCAAATGTTTTCCTTGGGGTTGAAACCTATAACCCAAAAAAGGTACCCACCTTCTGACATATCCATTTTTATTAAAAATTTAATGTTTTTACCATCCTACTCAACCGACAGTAAAGGTTTCGCACATTTTTATGATTGCAGCGAGAAATTTTTGATTGTCAGTTCTAAGCATTGAGATATTTCAAAATATGTTGTATTATAACTCAATTATTTCAACTCTGGTTTCATTTATAATTATTTTATAGTCTTCAATGATGATTTTTATACCATTGTGTACATTTATATTCATGACGGATTTGTGTAATCGAGGTAAAAGCTTGATTTTCGTTCGTCCATTTTTACATGAAATTACTATATTAATCGAAACTTTGAGGCCAATCCGGAGGCAAAAAGAGTTATTATAATGGAATAATATTTTACACATGTTAGTTTGAGACCATTCGGCACCCTTTTGTCGCTGTGCCCCTGGGAAAATGTGAAAAAAATGTTTTTGACCCACCCTATTGTGCAACTCCACTTCGGCATCTGCCGAAAACGCGGGTGAACGTTTGAGTTTCAGTTCTGTTTGTGGCTAAGAGGAATGTAGCCAGAGCGAGGCGGAATGCGCCGGCTTTTGTAGTTGTTATCATTGTTTAATTAAATCATTGTTTGTTTTACCCATGTTGTACTCATTGGCTGGCGTTTTTCCCTCCACATGGGGGCTCGCCGAAAACGGATCGCGGAAAGAAACCGAGCTACGAGCTCGCTGGAATGTGTGTGTGATTGAATCGAAAGTTGGGCGGTTGCGTACAATTTTACGTTGATTTGAGCTTGAATTGTGGACTGGTGGAAATTTTTTTTCTCGAACTGGATGGTTGGAGTGTGCATTAAGGACTGTGTTTTGGCTCGCCGAAGAAACCCTGCAATGAATGTGCGGTGCTAAACTCTGAGAATCGAAAGTGCTGTTTGTGTGTCTTGTGGACTGTGCAGCGGTGATTTTTTTTATGCTGCGATCATCCGAGGATATACCCAACATATGTGAGTACAGATATTGTTTTTCCTGCTCATTAAGAAAATGAAATTGAAAGATATCTCCCGTGTAGCAGAAATTCTGAAAACCGCGTCCAAACATAAGATTGTTGCTTTTCACAAATTTATTTTTGGAACGGAAGGCGACCGCGGTAATCGGAGTAGATTGAGAAATTTCTCTGCTTTTGACAAGAACCTAACATTTGATGAATTAAAAGATAGAGTTTTGAAGTCTCTAACACTTAAAGATTTACTGATTATTTGTAATATTTTGGACGTTGACTGTTCGGACCAACCAGAAGCTTGTATTGAGTCCATATATGAGGCTTTAAATAATCTAACGATGTTAGTAGATGATGTTAGTGATTGCTCTGAGTCGGAGCCTGAATTGCAAGAAAGTTTAATTTCACCTAAAAACCCGGTCCGCCAAGAAACTAGTTTAAATCTAACGAAAGAAGATACTGAATCCCTACACTCCTTTAAAACTGTAAACAATGTGGTTGAGGAATCAAAATCACCTATATTTCAAAATAACTTTAACTTTTCTTTGAAGGATTTAACGGATACTATTCATGTATTCAATGGCTTGGATAAGTACCCCATTGAAAGTTATTTTGAAGAAATTGAACAAACATTTGCGTTTTATGGTGTTGAGGCCGATCAACATAAACTTTTGCTAGTGAACAAAACCCTTCAGAATCCAGCCAAACTCTTTGTTAGAAGTTTAAAACAAGTATTCTCCTATGGCAGGCTTAAGTATCACCTGTTGGAAGAGTTTTGCAATAGGATTAGTTCCCTACAAGTACATAATATGCTCAATTCCCGAAGGCTAAAAACTAATGAATCCCTTTTTGAATACCTTATAGCAATGCGAGAAATAGGAAGTCGTGGCAATATCGATGATATTTCCTTAATGGAATATGTTATTAAGGGTATACCTGAAAACTCTAACAAAGTAATATTATATGGATGTAAATGTATGAGTGACTTTATGGAAAAATTAACTATTTTTGAACAAATAAGTGCAAGTCAACATTCTATGAGTGTGGTACAAAATTTTAATGATAGTGCATATAGTCATAAGTATCGTAATTTTGGAAAAGTTAGTTGTACTGATGATCGTCAATTCTCAAACCGGTCAAATTTCAAACCTGCTAAACCATTACAAGGTTCGACCAATGCTAAATTTCAAAAACCTTCTCATTCCCGAAATTCTTTTCAACAACCTGGACCCATTATCCCTGAAAAAGAATGTTTTAATTGTGGAGAACCTAACCATGTGTTAAAGAGTTGCCCTTACAAGTCTCAAGGACTGTTTAAATGTTATCAGTGTAAAAAGTTTGGAACCCATAAAGCAGCTAACTGTCCATTGAAAAATGCTCAATCCCATGTTACCCTGGAAAACCCAAGTAACACTGCCTTAATTTCGAAGACTGTTATTATCAATAGTTTGCCAGTTAATGCTATAATAGACACAGGTTCTAACAGAACCATATTAAGAGAAGATGTTTTCCAAGAAATTTCTCCTGATGTTCAGTTGTCCCCAGTGCACTTTAAGCTTCATGGCTTAGCAAATTCAACTGTGCCTCCCTTAGGTACATTTACCACTGACATTATGATTGATGACTCCCTTTTCCCTGTTGAAATTTGTGTCGTGACAAACAATACATTGTCATATCCCCTCCTAATTGGCACTGATGTTTTATCTCAAGGAGATCTATGTGTTTCCCAGGGAAAAGCTTCCCTCAAAAAAGAAAATAAGACTATGCTAATAACAGCATCAACTGTTCCTGTGAAGACCACACTTAATGATGTTCCAGAAGTTGCCTCAAAAACCCTCCCAACCCAATCTTCCTTTGAAGTTAGAGACCCTTCCTGTGACTTTTTGACTCATTTGTCCAATGCAGTAGAAGAAAAACCTTATGATACTAGTCACATTCTGAATAGTTCAGTGAAGTCCAAACTAGACACTTTGATTAAAGATTATAAACCTTTAGGCACTAAAACTACAGTTACAAATGAAGTTAATCCTCACGGATGAAACCCCAATTGCACAACGACCCAGAAGATTAGCCCATACTGAAAAACAAGAGGTTGACAAACAATTAAAAAAGTGGTTAGATGAAGGTATTATAACTGAAAGCTCCTCCGATTTTGCTGCTCCTATCGTGTTGTGCAGAAAACCTGACAAGTCCCTTAGAATTTGCATAGACTACAGACGTTTAAACAGAAGAATACTACGTGACAGATTCCCATTACCATTAATAGATGACATTTTTGATAAACTCCAAGATGCCAGAGTTTTTTCTACGCTAGATCTTAAGAACGGATTTTTCCATGTTGATATGCATCCGGACAGTTCAAAGTTTACTAGTTTTATAACACCATCTGGTCAGTTTGAATTTAAAAAAGTCCCTTTTGGTCTATCCAACTCCCCAAGTACATTTCAACGCTTTATTCAAATAGTCTTTCGTGATTTGCTGAAGTCGGATACTGTTATTATATACCTTGATGACATCATAATTCCTGCTAAAAGTAATGAAGAAGCTTTGGAAAAATTGGAATTAGTTTTTAAAGTTGCCTCAGAGTATGGATTGCAATTTAACTTTAAGAAATGCTCCTTTCTACAACAAAAAATCAACTTTTTAGGACATATAATAGAAAATGGAACAATTAAACCGTCGGAGACTAAGGTAAAAGCGGTACACAATTTCCCTCAGCCAAAAACAACTAAACAGATTCAAAGTTTTCTTGGATTGTCTGGCTATTTCCGAAAATTTATCCCTCAATATGCTCACATTGCAAGACCCCTTAGTGACTTGTTGCGTAATGATGTTCCCTTCAATTTTGGTCCAGACCAAGAAGCAGCTTTCAAGAAACTCAAGTATGCCTTGTCCCATGAGCCTGTTTTGCATTTATACAGGCAAGGAGCACCTCTTGAACTTCACACTGACGCAAGCAGCCAAGGATTTGGTGCTGTCCTCCTACAACAGTCTGATGACGCTCGTTTCCACCCAATCCATTACATGAGTCGCAAGACGTCCCCTCAACAAGAAAAGTATTGCAGCTACGAACTTGAGGTGTTGGCTATTGTCGAAGCACTGAAGAAGTTTCGCCACTACCTCCTAGGAACCAAGTTCAAAATAGTAACCGACTGTGAAGCCTTTAAGAAAACGATACAGAAAAAAGACCTTCCTCCTAGAGTTGCTCGTTGGACCCTAATGCTGGAAGAATTTGACTATGAAGTTGTACACCGACCAGGAAAGCAAATGCAACATGTTGACGCCCTTAGCCGAAATGCTGTTTTTGTAGTCACTCCTCTCCACGGTGAGTTAACCAACAGAATTATAGCTGCACAGAACAAAGACGATTTTATACAATCGGTAAAGACCCTAACCCAGAAAGGTGAAAATGATGAATACATTTTAAAGAATGATGTCCTGTACAAGCATGAAAAAGGAAGAGAACTACTATTAGTCCCACAAGCGATGCAAGTTGATGTTATTCGTGAAATACACAAAAAAGGACACTTCTCTGTAACCAAGACAGAAGATGCCATAAAGCAAGAGTACTTTATCCCAAAAGCAAGAAAACTGATAGAAATCATTGCAAGCTGTGTTGAATGTATCTTGTACAACAGAAAAAGAAGAAAAAAAGGTCACTTACATCCTATACCTAAGGAAAACAAGAAGAACTTCAACAAACGAAGAAAGAAAACCCCTAACTATGCTGTTGGAGATCGCGTCGCCATCCAAAGGACACAGTTTGGATCTGGTCTCAAATTACGTCCCAAGTTCTACGGACCATACGAAATCACTACAGTCAAGGAAAATGACCGTTACGAAGTGAAAAAAGTTGGCTGTCATGAAGGACCGAATGCAACTTCCACTGCTGCAGACCACATGAAGAGATGGCTTTAGATGAAAAGGACGAAGATTGAAGATAGAAGAAATAGACGAATATGAAGATAGAAGAAATAAACGAATATGAAGATAGAAGAATTAGAAGATAGATGAAGAGAAAGAAGAAGATTGATAGATAGAAGAGAAGAAAGAAGACTGATCGATGAAGAGAAAGAAGACGATTGATAGATAGAATAGAAGAATTAGAAGATAGATGAAGAGAAAGAAGATGACTGACAGAAGTAGAGACAGACGACGAACGACAGATGATGAGAAAGTCCCTGAAGATGATGATGGTGAAGAAAATGCTGACGATGACGAATCTGATGAAAGAACTTTTTTCCTGATTGACTGTTCCTGAATAACTTTTCCCTGATTGACTGTTCCTGAATAACTTTTCCCTGATTGACTGTTCCTGAATAATTTTTTTTTCTCCCTAGATGCAGAATTTAAAAACTCTAAACTTAAAAGAAAACTGATTTTATCTTTTATTTTTTGAACATTGATTTTTTCATAAATGTTAACCATTCCTTTTGTTTTTTTCAGGTCAAACCTGATGGACTCTCTTTAGAATGTCATATGAATAATTCCTAAATGTTTTAATTTTGATAATAGTTTGATGTCATTTTGTATTTATTTTGTATTTTTCAGCTTTAATTTTTGTCTTGTATTTTTCAGCTTTAATTTTTGTTTTGTATTTTCAGCTTTAATTTTTGTCTTGTAGTTTCAGCTTTTAATTTTCTTGTAATTTTTTAAGAGCTTTAAAGTTAAGCTGTTAGATTAATCTTTCTTTGCCAAAAGCTTTTGAGAGCTTATTTTTCTTTCTTTAATTTTAAGTGTTAATTTGATGTTATTAGTTGTGATTTTTAACTTTTTTGGTTTAATTACTAATTTTGATGTTGTGATTTTTATTTTGAGTATTGATTTTGTGAATTTCAATTTTTAAGAATTGATGTTGTGTTTTTTCTTTTGTTTTGGCCAGGAGGTCCTGGGCCGTCAAAATGGCCGAGTGTGAAGGTTTAGAATACTTCCACTCGTGCACCCTCTGTTAATGCCACTGAAGAGTGCAAGAAGGAGTTGTGCAATAGGGTGGGTCATTTTCCTATGGCGAAAAAAAATTTTTGCAAATTCTATCGGGCACAGCAAGAAAAGGGTGCCAAATGGTCTCAAACTAACATGTGTAAAATATTATTCCATTATAATAACTCTTTTTGCCTCCGGATTGGCCTCAAATAGAACAAAAATATGTAATTTTTCATATTTTTTAAAAAATTTATAAATTAAATTTTTTTGTCAATAACTCTTTAAAGTTCACAAATAAAGGTATTTAAAAGCAATTTTAATCACATTAGTCACCTTCATGCATTATTAATACAAAAACAACTGCCAAAGTGGCAATATAATATGCTATCATATTAACAAGAGCCGTAGAATATGAATCTCTTTTTTGCCAACAAACAGTGGATTGTCAGTGGTGCAGATTTTAAATATTGGTAGTTCATATACATTCTCCTTCAAGTTTGGTCAGTAAAAAACTGTATTTTTAATTTTTCAAAATAGAAACAGTTGTATTTTTCATAAATATACCGCGCTTTCGAAATTCAGCGGACAGTTATTTCACTGGCTGGTCTTGGGATCCAAATATGATCGTAAAAATATGTTGAAACAATAGTCGAATGGATAGTTCGTTCATAGGCAGTATCAGTTATGATTCGCTCAGTCATGATTTACCTAAATTTTTGCTATAACAATTGACTGAAACCCAGGCCCATGAAATTATACTTCTTTGAGGACTGACTCAAAATAGCTTCTTAGCATTCCCTTATGCGTTCATAAAAGTTAAAATATAGCAAATTTAACTGTTAAGGATAATTACAAGTACGTTTTGAAAAGTAATGTAGCTTATTTAAGAACTTAGGAGATAATACTGAGCTTTATGCTGAAAACGGGGATCTACTGCTTTTCTTAAGAAAATATTTCAAAATTTGACTCTTAAAATGTGGTTTTAATTTATTTTTGGACATTAGGGAATCATATGGGGACACTTGGGATGAACTATTCCTAATATGCCAAGAAGTTTCAAGGAAACCCCAACTTTTAAACTATTATCCAAATGTTTTCCTTGGGGTTGAAACCTATAACCCAAAAAAGGTACCCACCTTCTGACATATCCATTTTTATTAAAAATTTAATGTTTTTACCATCCTACTCAACCGACAGTAAAGGTTTCGCACATTTTTATGATTGCAGCGAGAAATTTTTGATTGTCAGTTCTAAGCATTGAGATATTTCAAAATATGTTGTATTATAACTCAATTATTTCAACTCTGGTTTCATTTATAATTATTTTATAGTCTTCAATGATGATTTTTATACCATTGTGTACATTTATATTCATGACGGATTTGTGTAATCGAGGTAAAAGCTTGATTTTCGTTCGTCCATTTTTACATGAAATTACTATATTAATCGAAACTTTGAGGCCAATCCGGAGGCAAAAAGAGTTATTATAATGGAATAATATTTTACACATGTTAGTTTGAGACCATTCGGCACCCTTTTGTCGCTGTGCCCCTGGGAAAATGTGAAAAAAATGTTTTTGACCCACCCTATTGTGCAACTCCACTTCGGCATCTGCCGAAAACGCGGGTGAACGTTTGAGTTTCAGTTCTGTTTGTGGCTAAGAGGAATGTAGCCAGAGCGAGGCGGAATGCGCCGGCTTTTGTAGTTGTTATCATTGTTTAATTAAATCATTGTTTGTTTTACCCATGTTGTACTCATTGGCTGGCGTTTTTCCCTCCACATGGGGGCTCGCCGAAAACGGATCGCGGAAAGAAACCGAGCTACGAGCTCGCTGGAATGTGTGTGTGATTGAATCGAAAGTTGGGCGGTTGCGTACAATTTTACGTTGATTTGAGCTTGAATTGTGGACTGGTGGAAATTTTTTTTCTCGAACTGGATGGTTGGAGTGTGCATTAAGGACTGTGTTTTGGCTCGCCGAAGAAACCCTGCAATGAATGTGCGGTGCTAAACTCTGAGAATCGAAAGTGCTGTTTGTGTGTCTTGTGGACTGTGCAGCGGTGATTTTTTTTATGCTGCGATCATCCGAGGATATACCCAACATATGTGAGTACAGATATTGTTTTTCCTGCTCATTAAGAAAATGAAATTGAAAGATATCTCCCGTGTAGCAGAAATTCTGAAAACCGCGTCCAAACATAAGATTGTTGCTTTTCACAAATTTATTTTTGGAACGGAAGGCGACCGCGGTAATCGGAGTAGATTGAGAAATTTCTCTGCTTTTGACAAGAACCTAACATTTGATGAATTAAAAGATAGAGTTTTGAAGTCTCTAACACTTAAAGATTTACTGATTATTTGTAATATTTTGGACGTTGACTGTTCGGACCAACCAGAAGCTTGTATTGAGTCCATATATGAGGCTTTAAATAATCTAACGATGTTAGTAGATGATGTTAGTGATTGCTCTGAGTCGGAGCCTGAATTGCAAGAAAGTTTAATTTCACCTAAAAACCCGGTCCGCCAAGAAACTAGTTTAAATCTAACGAAAGAAGATACTGAATCCCTACACTCCTTTAAAACTGTAAACAATGTGGTTGAGGAATCAAAATCACCTATATTTCAAAATAACTTTAACTTTTCTTTGAAGGATTTAACGGATACTATTCATGTATTCAATGGCTTGGATAAGTACCCCATTGAAAGTTATTTTGAAGAAATTGAACAAACATTTGCGTTTTATGGTGTTGAGGCCGATCAACATAAACTTTTGCTAGTGAACAAAACCCTTCAGAATCCAGCCAAACTCTTTGTTAGAAGTTTAAAACAAGTATTCTCCTATGGCAGGCTTAAGTATCACCTGTTGGAAGAGTTTTGCAATAGGATTAGTTCCCTACAAGTACATAATATGCTCAATTCCCGAAGGCTAAAAACTAATGAATCCCTTTTTGAATACCTTATAGCAATGCGAGAAATAGGAAGTCGTGGCAATATCGATGATATTTCCTTAATGGAATATGTTATTAAGGGTATACCTGAAAACTCTAACAAAGTAATATTATATGGATGTAAATGTATGAGTGACTTTATGGAAAAATTAACTATTTTTGAACAAATAAGTGCAAGTCAACATTCTATGAGTGTGGTACAAAATTTTAATGATAGTGCATATAGTCATAAGTATCGTAATTTTGGAAAAGTTAGTTGTACTGATGATCGTCAATTCTCAAACCGGTCAAATTTCAAACCTGCTAAACCATTACAAGGTTCGACCAATGCTAAATTTCAAAAACCTTCTCATTCCCGAAATTCTTTTCAACAACCTGGACCCATTATCCCTGAAAAAGAATGTTTTAATTGTGGAGAACCTAACCATGTGTTAAAGAGTTGCCCTTACAAGTCTCAAGGACTGTTTAAATGTTATCAGTGTAAAAAGTTTGGAACCCATAAAGCAGCTAACTGTCCATTGAAAAATGCTCAATCCCATGTTACCCTGGAAAACCCAAGTAACACTGCCTTAATTTCGAAGACTGTTATTATCAATAGTTTGCCAGTTAATGCTATAATAGACACAGGTTCTAACAGAACCATATTAAGAGAAGATGTTTTCCAAGAAATTTCTCCTGATGTTCAGTTGTCCCCAGTGCACTTTAAGCTTCATGGCTTAGCAAATTCAACTGTGCCTCCCTTAGGTACATTTACCACTGACATTATGATTGATGACTCCCTTTTCCCTGTTGAAATTTGTGTCGTGACAAACAATACATTGTCATATCCCCTCCTAATTGGCACTGATGTTTTATCTCAAGGAGATCTATGTGTTTCCCAGGGAAAAGCTTCCCTCAAAAAAGAAAATAAGACTATGCTAATAACAGCATCAACTGTTCCTGTGAAGACCACACTTAATGATGTTCCAGAAGTTGCCTCAAAAACCCTCCCAACCCAATCTTCCTTTGAAGTTAGAGACCCTTCCTGTGACTTTTTGACTCATTTGTCCAATGCAGTAGAAGAAAAACCTTATGATACTAGTCACATTCTGAATAGTTCAGTGAAGTCCAAACTAGACACTTTGATTAAAGATTATAAACCTTTAGGCACTAAAACTACAGTTACAAATGAAGTTAATCCTCACGGATGAAACCCCAATTGCACAACGACCCAGAAGATTAGCCCATACTGAAAAACAAGAGGTTGACAAACAATTAAAAAAGTGGTTAGATGAAGGTATTATAACTGAAAGCTCCTCCGATTTTGCTGCTCCTATCGTGTTGTGCAGAAAACCTGACAAGTCCCTTAGAATTTGCATAGACTACAGACGTTTAAACAGAAGAATACTACGTGACAGATTCCCATTACCATTAATAGATGACATTTTTGATAAACTCCAAGATGCCAGAGTTTTTTCTACGCTAGATCTTAAGAACGGATTTTTCCATGTTGATATGCATCCGGACAGTTCAAAGTTTACTAGTTTTATAACACCATCTGGTCAGTTTGAATTTAAAAAAGTCCCTTTTGGTCTATCCAACTCCCCAAGTACATTTCAACGCTTTATTCAAATAGTCTTTCGTGATTTGCTGAAGTCGGATACTGTTATTATATACCTTGATGACATCATAATTCCTGCTAAAAGTAATGAAGAAGCTTTGGAAAAATTGGAATTAGTTTTTAAAGTTGCCTCAGAGTATGGATTGCAATTTAACTTTAAGAAATGCTCCTTTCTACAACAAAAAATCAACTTTTTAGGACATATAATAGAAAATGGAACAATTAAACCGTCGGAGACTAAGGTAAAAGCGGTACACAATTTCCCTCAGCCAAAAACAACTAAACAGATTCAAAGTTTTCTTGGATTGTCTGGCTATTTCCGAAAATTTATCCCTCAATATGCTCACATTGCAAGACCCCTTAGTGACTTGTTGCGTAATGATGTTCCCTTCAATTTTGGTCCAGACCAAGAAGCAGCTTTCAAGAAACTCAAGTATGCCTTGTCCCATGAGCCTGTTTTGCATTTATACAGGCAAGGAGCACCTCTTGAACTTCACACTGACGCAAGCAGCCAAGGATTTGGTGCTGTCCTCCTACAACAGTCTGATGACGCTCGTTTCCACCCAATCCATTACATGAGTCGCAAGACGTCCCCTCAACAAGAAAAGTATTGCAGCTACGAACTTGAGGTGTTGGCTATTGTCGAAGCACTGAAGAAGTTTCGCCACTACCTCCTAGGAACCAAGTTCAAAATAGTAACCGACTGTGAAGCCTTTAAGAAAACGATACAGAAAAAAGACCTTCCTCCTAGAGTTGCTCGTTGGACCCTAATGCTGGAAGAATTTGACTATGAAGTTGTACACCGACCAGGAAAGCAAATGCAACATGTTGACGCCCTTAGCCGAAATGCTGTTTTTGTAGTCACTCCTCTCCACGGTGAGTTAACCAACAGAATTATAGCTGCACAGAACAAAGACGATTTTATACAATCGGTAAAGACCCTAACCCAGAAAGGTGAAAATGATGAATACATTTTAAAGAATGATGTCCTGTACAAGCATGAAAAAGGAAGAGAACTACTATTAGTCCCACAAGCGATGCAAGTTGATGTTATTCGTGAAATACACAAAAAAGGACACTTCTCTGTAACCAAGACAGAAGATGCCATAAAGCAAGAGTACTTTATCCCAAAAGCAAGAAAACTGATAGAAATCATTGCAAGCTGTGTTGAATGTATCTTGTACAACAGAAAAAGAAGAAAAAAAGGTCACTTACATCCTATACCTAAGGAAAACAAGAAGAACTTCAACAAACGAAGAAAGAAAACCCCTAACTATGCTGTTGGAGATCGCGTCGCCATCCAAAGGACACAGTTTGGATCTGGTCTCAAATTACGTCCCAAGTTCTACGGACCATACGAAATCACTACAGTCAAGGAAAATGACCGTTACGAAGTGAAAAAAGTTGGCTGTCATGAAGGACCGAATGCAACTTCCACTGCTGCAGACCACATGAAGAGATGGCTTTAGATGAAAAGGACGAAGATTGAAGATAGAAGAAATAGACGAATATGAAGATAGAAGAAATAAACGAATATGAAGATAGAAGAATTAGAAGATAGATGAAGAGAAAGAAGAAGATTGATAGATAGAAGAGAAGAAAGAAGACTGATCGATGAAGAGAAAGAAGACGATTGATAGATAGAATAGAAGAATTAGAAGATAGATGAAGAGAAAGAAGATGACTGACAGAAGTAGAGACAGACGACGAACGACAGATGATGAGAAAGTCCCTGAAGATGATGATGGTGAAGAAAATGCTGACGATGACGAATCTGATGAAAGAACTTTTTTCCTGATTGACTGTTCCTGAATAACTTTTCCCTGATTGACTGTTCCTGAATAACTTTTCCCTGATTGACTGTTCCTGAATAATTTTTTTTTCTCCCTAGATGCAGAATTTAAAAACTCTAAACTTAAAAGAAAACTGATTTTATCTTTTATTTTTTGAACATTGATTTTTTCATAAATGTTAACCATTCCTTTTGTTTTTTTCAGGTCAAACCTGATGGACTCTCTTTAGAATGTCATATGAATAATTCCTAAATGTTTTAATTTTGATAATAGTTTGATGTCATTTTGTATTTATTTTGTATTTTTCAGCTTTAATTTTTGTCTTGTATTTTTCAGCTTTAATTTTTGTTTTGTATTTTCAGCTTTAATTTTTGTCTTGTAGTTTCAGCTTTTTATTTTTCTTGTAATTTTTTAAGAGCTTTAAAGTTAAGCTGTTAGATTAATCTTTCTTTGCCAAAAGCTTTTGAGAGCTTATTTTTCTTTCTTTAATTTTAAGTGTTAATTTGATGTTATTAGTTGTGATTTTTAACTTTTTTGGTTTAATTACTAATTTTGATGTTGTGATTTTTATTTTGAGTATTGATTTTGTGAATTTCAATTTTTAAGAATTGATGTTGTGTTTTTTCTTTTGTTTTGGCCAGGAGGTCCTGGGCCGTCAAAATGGCCGAGTGTGAAGGTTTAGAATACTTCCACTCGTGCACCCTCTGTTAATGCCACTGAAGAGTGCAAGAAGGAGTTGTGCAAATAGGGTGGGTCATTTTCCTATGGCGAAAAAAAATTTTTGCAAATTCTATCGGGCACAGCAAGAAAAGGGTGCCAAATGGTCTCAAACTAACATGTGTAAAATATTATTCCATTATAATAACTCTTTTTGCCTCCGGATTGGCCTCAAATAGAACAAAAATATGTAATTTTTCATATTTTTTAAAAAATTTATAAATTAAATTTTTTTGTCAATAACTCTTTAAAGTTCACAAATAAAGGTATTTAAAAGCAATTTTAATCACATTAGTCACCTTCATGCATTATTAATACAAAAACAACTGCCAAAGTGGCAATATAATATGCTATCATATTAACAAGAGCCGTAGAATATGAATCTCTTTTTTGCCAACAAACAGTGGATTGTCAGTGGTGCAGATTTTAAATATTGGTAGTTCATATACATTCTCCTTCAAGTTTGGTCAGTAAAAAACTGTATTTTTAATTTTTCAAAATAGAAACAGTTGTATTTTTCATAAATATACCGCGCTTTCGAAATTCAGCGGACAGTTATTTCACTGGCTGGTCTTGGGATCCAAATATGATCGTAAAAATATGTTGAAACAATAGTCGAATGGATAGTTCGTTCATAGGCAGTATCAGTTATGATTCGCTCAGTCATGATTTACCTAAATTTTTGCTATAACAATTGACTGAAACCCAGGCCCATGAAATTATACTTCTTTGAGGACTGACTCAAAATAGCTTCTTAGCATTCCCTTATGCGTTCATAAAAGTTAAAATATAGCAAATTTAACTGTTAAGGATAATTACAAGTACGTTTTGAAAAGTAATGTAGCTTATTTAAAAACTTAGGAGATAATACTGAGCTTTATGCTGAAAACGGGGATCTACTGCTTTTCTTAAGAAAATATTTCAAAATTTGACTCTTAAAATGTGGTTTTAATTTATTTTTGGACATTAGGGAATCATATGGGGACACTTGGGATGAACTATTCCTAATATGCCAAGAAGTTTCAAGGAAACCCCAACTTTTAAACTATTATCCAAATGTTTTCCTTGGGGTTGAAACCTATAACCCAAAAAAGGTACCCACCTTCTGACATATCCATTTTTATTAAAAATTTAATGTTTTTACCATCCTACTCAACCGACAGTAAAGGTTTCGCACATTTTTATGATTGCAGCGAGAAATTTTTGATTGTCAGTTCTAAGCATTGAGATATTTCAAAATATGTTGTATTATAACTCAATTATTTCAACTCTGGTTTCATTTATAATTATTTTATAGTCTTCAATGATGATTTTTATACCATTGTGTACATTTATATTCATGACGGATTTGTGTAATCGAGGTAAAAGCTTGATTTTCGTTCGTCCATTTTTACATGAAATTACTATATTAATCGAAACTTTGAGGCCAATCCGGAGGCAAAAAGAGTTATTATAATGGAATAATATTTTACACATGTTAGTTTGAGACCATTCGGCACCCTTTTGTCGCTGTGCCCCTGGGAAAATGTGAAAAAAATGTTTTTGACCCACCCTATTGTGCAACTCCACTTCGGCATCTGCCGAAAACGCGGGTGAACGTTTGAGTTTCAGTTCTGTTTGTGGCTAAGAGGAATGTAGCCAGAGCGAGGCGGAATGCGCCGGCTTTTGTAGTTGTTATCATTGTTTAATTAAATCATTGTTTGTTTTACCCATGTTGTACTCATTGGCTGGCGTTTTTCCCTCCACATAAATTAATTAATTCCTTATAATTTAAGACTTTTTATTCCATTAATTTGGCAGAAATAACAGTATTTTCCAAAAAAAAAATAATAAATTTATTAGCTAAAATTAAAGTAATCTCTCTATTCTAAAAAAAAGTTTTTGGTGAACGGTTTCCAGAGAAAGGCTTTTTAATTACTGAACCAAATGACACATATATGGTATCAAAATGTTCGAATTCTTTCCGGATTTCCGAGTAAGCCCTTCGATTTTTCAAAAAAATTCTTAATTTTAAAATATTTCCATTTTTTTAGATTTCGGATAAGGTCGCAGTTACAAAGCAAGAAACTATGAATTTTAAAACAATTGAAAATATATTTCACTGGTTTTTTAACATTCAAATACATTAAATAATCATCTTTCTATTTATCACACTAATTTAAAAAATATATATTGGATTCTTTTTAACAATATTTATATTTTTGCTGTTCAAACGATTTTAATTATATTTAAAACTAATGTATAATTAATTTATCTTTTATTTTTAAATAATTAATTCATATTTATATATTTATCTTTGTCGTTGTGGCAACCTAATCATTACTATATTTACAATAAAATATAAACTCGCTTTCAGAAATTTTGAACTTTTGCATTTATTTATTACAACTAGCTGATTTACCCGGCCTTGCACGGGTGGAGAGTATAAATGAATTTTTTAAAGTTTTCCCAAATTTAAGCACAATTTTCAATACCATTTACCAATTTCATCCCGGATTCTCGACTTTGCCCTATCCCGGTATTCCTGTTAGTTTTCCAAACCCGTTCCAGTAGCGGATATACCCGGCCTTGCACTGGTGGAGCGTATAAATTAATGTTTTAAAGTTTTCCCAATTTTAAACACAATTTTCAATACCAATTACCAATCTCATACCTGTATTTCTCTCGACTTTTCATATCCCAGTCTTCTCCTTAGTTTTCCTTTCCTGATGTTCCCGGTAATTTTCCTATCCCGATAAATTTAATTTTCCCGGTGTTCTAGTATACAATAAATGAGTCTAGTGAACAAAATAACGAATTTGAAACTTAAAAAAAAATAACCAGTAAAGTTTATTGAACCGTCTTGTTTAAAACAAAATAATGTTATATTTTTAAATTGTTTTCCAATTTACTTCAGACACTGTACTATACAGCTAATTCTTTTTACATATATACAGACACTGTGAAGAGAGGAATAGAGAGGAACCTATTTACATACTTAAATTACACTGAGAGTTAATTGAAAAGATTCTATTTACATACGTACGTACACTGTGCATTAATACCGATTATTCTATTTACATTTATACAATCACTGAGAGTTAATAAAAATAGAGAATACTATTTACATATATAACTTTACGGTGCAGTGACAGTTAGAGAATTATCAATTTACAAAATTTGATCAGAATTCAAAAGTAGCGAAGAGATCAAATACATTTCTAAACATCCACCGCAACTTTAAGAGAGGAATCTATTTACATACTTACATTACACTGAGAGTTAATTGAGACGATTCTATTTACATATGTACATAAACTGTGCATTAATACAGTTTATTCTATTTATATTTATACAATCACTGTGCGTCAATAAAAATAGAGAATACTATTTACATATATATAACTTTACGGTGCAGTGACAGTGAGAGAATTATCAATTTACAAAATTTGATCAGAATTCAAAAGTAGCGAAGAGATCAAATACATTTCTAAACATCCACTGCAACTTTTTGAGAGGAATCTATTTACATACTTACACTACACTGAGAGTTAATTGAGAAGATTCTATTTACATACGTACATACACTGTGCATTAATACAGTTTATTCTATTTACATTTATGCAATCACTGTGCGTTAATAAAAATAGAAAATACTATTTACATATTTATAACTTTAAGGTGCAGTGACAGTGAGAGAATTATCAATTTACAAAATTTGATCAGAATTCAAAAGTAGCGAAGAGATCAAATACATTTCTAAACATCCATCGCAACTTTAAGAGAGGAATCTATTTACATACTTACATTACACTGAGAGTTAATTGAGAAGATTCTATTTACATATGTACATACACTGTGCATTAATACAGTTTATTCTATTTATATTTATACAATCACTGTGCGTCAATAAAAATAGAGAATACTATTTACATATTTATAACTTCACGGTGCAGTGACAGTGAGAGAATTATCAATTTACAAAATTTGATCAGAATTCAAAAGTAGTGAAGAGATCAAATACGTTTCTAAACATCCACCGCAACTTAAAGCACACACTCTCATTATAAACGTATAATCTTTTAAATTATATTTAAGGTGGCTTAACAAAAGTACAGTATTTTTACTTCTGTGCATTAATTACAGAAAACTGAAAAACGTGATATTTCTAAGAACTAAAAATATATAAATAATTTCCCTCAATTTCATTCACTTAATTAGAAAATAAAACTTATCAACAATCTCCATTTGGTAAATACGCTAAAAAGCACTTTGAATTTTCAAAATCAATTTTTTTTTCATATCAAATATAATAGCTTCTTAAAATAAGAAATGCATTTTTAAGAGAAGAAACACTGATTTAAAGAGGCATGAAAAATATATTAGCTCTTAATGAAAAACCGTACAAATATATTGAAAGAAAAGAATACGCTATCATAAAAAATTAAATGACATATGAAATTACTTGGTTTAAATTAAAACGTGCTTGTAAACGACATTTTTAGTTTTACTACCTGGAGCGAGGATGGTGAGGTTTTTGGAGGACCCGACTCTGGAACAGGCGACGTATAACTGTCCATGGGAAAAGCAGGGTTCACCGAGGTTGATGCCGCACCGTTGAATCGACTGTCCTTGGGCCTTGTTAACAGTCATGGCAAAAGCCAGCTTGACTGGAAATTGAATCCTCTTAAAAAGGATGGGGAAATCCGAAGGGATCAAAGGTAACCGAGGAATAAAAACATCCTCTCCCTTCTCACTCCCAGTGAGGATTGTGGCTTCTATGATGTTCGCAGAAAGCCTCTTGACTGTTAGCCTTGTCCCATTGCACAATTTGGGAGGATCAATGTTCCGCAGAAGCATGACGACCGACCCCACTTTCAGTTCCAAGTGATGTGGAGGAGTTCCAGGGGGGTTCAAGGAATTCAAAAACTCTGGTGGAAAGTTGACTGCGTCATCGTCGTCCATCGCTGTGCCGATCGATTTATACGAAGTCATTTTCCCTGGAATCTTCTTCTGGATCGAGACGTTCAACTCATGGACGGCATCGTTTTTAGGGGCTAGTATGGCTCTTTCGCGCAGCCATTCTTGGTTTCTGAAGTTGGTGTGGATGTTAGGGTATATATGATCTATTAATTCTTGGGTAGATTCTACAGTGGTGCAAAAATCCTCTGAAAGGGATATTTCTCCGTTAGTGGTCGGAAATCTGCCTTCTCCTATCTCCAAAAGTTTTCCGGCGAAGTTCTCCTCTCCGGTGATTCGCATGTTTTTCTTCAACGTGATTTTCCGGACAAACTTCCAAAGAGAGGACATCTTCAGGCAAGCGTTAAACTCGTCAGCGGGAGTAGACTTGGGAATCACCGGCAGTGTTTGCCGGAAGTCACCGGCAAGAAGTAGAAAAACTCCTCCCATCAGTTTGTCTGTCGATCGTATGTCACGCAAAGTTCTGTCGAGAGCTTCCAGAGACTTTTTGTGAGCCATCGTACACTCGTCCCACACGATAATCTTGCAGGATTGGAGCACCTTGGCTTGACCGCTCGATTTGCTAATGTTGCAGCTTGGATTTTCATCTCTTCCGGCATTTAAAGGCAGTTTCAAAGCAGAATGGGCAGTCCGACCACCATCTATGAGAGTTGCAGCTATGCCAGAGGAAGCAACAGCGACAGCGATGTTTCCCGCGACCCTCACTTCCGCCAGAATCAGGTTTATTAAAAATGTCTTTCCGGTCCCACCTGGAGCATCCAGAAAAACGATGCCTCCTTCTTCGTCATTGACTCCTTTCAGAATGACGTCGTACGCAGCCAGCTGTTCTTCCGTCAAAAGAGGTTTTCTCGACTCTATATGGCATCTTAACTTTACTGGGTCATAGTTTCTTTCCCGAAGAACTTCTGCATCAGTGGCGAGCGACGCTTTCTTCGAGGGAGACTCTAGTCCTAACTGAGGAAGAGTTTTACCGCAGATAGATAGGCATTTTCTCTCGATTAGGACTAAAGCTTTGTTGAAAGTATCAGCGTTGGCTTGCATGTCTTGATTGAGGAGCCTTTTCTGTCCATACAGGATATCTTCGCTCATATCATCTCTGTAGCTCTCCCACAACGCCTTGGGTTTCGCAGGATTGGCCAGAGATAAAATGACGGCAAACAAATCCCGCATTCTTTGGGGAGGAGATGAAAGGGACGCTTCCGACATGGCCTTCTCCAAATGCTGGTCGTCCTCCAGAAGTCCAAGTTCCTGGCAAGCCTCCCTGTAAGTGTCGCAAATGTGGCCACCTACAGTTTTCAGACTCGCGAAAGAAGTCGGGCCTCTTACTTCGTTCAACAGCATTCGCAAGAAGAAGCATTCGGCGTTAGACGGATGTACGCTGTAGACCCTTCCTAAAGCATCGCTCGATACCATGCCTCCTTCGTCCGATCCATGGCTGCTCCTCTTTCTTCTGGAAAACATCTTTTTCCCCGCGTTCCAAGTGTAGTAGCGAGGGACTTCCGCGTAGAGGAGAGTCTTGGCAAAGTCGTCTGTTTCGCAAAGATGGAAAAATGCGGTGAGGGTTGTCTTCGGAGGATTAGAGGCCACACTTGCAGCGGTTTCCTTAGTGAAATACGCTCTCTGTCCGTTTTCCAAATGGACGCTGAGGTGAAGCACGGTGGGATATCTCTCATGGATGGGGAAACTAAAAATTCTCCACACAGCTTCACTTGAACTGATGTATCTACCCAGTTGGTATTGGGTGATTTCGTCCTTGTTTTCTGTTAAAACGAAGGTAGCCATATCGCTGCCCTTGTGGATGTACTTGCATATGTACTTTATCGCCTTTACGGAATTGCAGTATTCCACGTTGATGTGGGCGTTAAATATTTTCGACAGAAGAGGCGAGTACGGTACGATCCATTTATTGTCCACTTCGATGTCTTTACCGCGAACTTTTAACTTGACTGTGAGTCCACCCTCGTCGATATCTCTCCTCCTATACTTGGGGTATCCATCATCGCCTGTTTGTGTCTCCTTAATGAGTGGTCTTGGGTATTTCTTCGTGCATTTTCCCTCTTTCATGCACGGTGAATCCTTGTTTAAGTTGCCGCAGGGACTGTGAATCATATTCTTCTTTACAATTTCCCAGAGAAGAGGATCCGTGTCTTCATTAGGAATTTCGGCAGAAATCACATCATCGATTTGACTCGGCTTTATTTTTTCTTTCAGCCAAATCAGGTTGTGGGAATGGGGAAGCCCTCTTTTCTGCCATTCAATGGTGTATAACCAACACCTGACCTCTCCAAACACGCAGCTCTTTGTCAATGAATGGATTAGCTTCTGTTGTTTTTGGCGAAAAACCCGGGCGACAACGTCGTGTCGATCACTCGAAGTTTGTCCACGAGTCAGTTCCTCCGCAATTTCAGGCCAGTTAGGGTTGCAGGTGAAGGTTATAAATAAATCCGGCTTCCCGTACGCCCGTACATAAGCCATCGCGTCCTGCGCATACTCGTGCATCTGGCGAGGACTCCCGGTAAAGGTGGCGGGGAGAATGACGGCTTTACCGATGTCATCGGCGGCTTTATCCTTGGATATGGCATCTCTCAGATGGATGTACTCCTCGCTTCGAAGCTTGCTTTGGTTGAGCTTGATATAGAGAAGTCGTTCCGCTTCAATTTTGGCATATGCATCCACAACGAATTGTTGAAACAGGTATCTGCAGTTAAGGATGTGGTTGTTGGAATCCCTCCTCGTCATAAGCCGGTAAGCATAGAACTGCTTCATGCTCACTTTTTTGTCCTTGGATCCAGGATTAGACTGCAAGATGTTGATGTCGTATCCGTCCTCTCCTTTAGGGAAAATTAGGGGATATTGGAGAGCATCGTACGATCGGTGAGTCTCTGTTATTCGTTGCAGATGTCCGCTTCTTTTCTTCAGTATCACGTCTCTTTTGTTGGCCGCTCCCTCCGTGATGATTACGGCCATATCGTCACTTTGGGGAACGTTGAAGCGCCTCTCGTGCTCCCCTACCGGCCTCTTCTCTGCATTTAACACCAAGGTGCACTCGTCCGAAGGCATGTCTTCCAGCGAAGTTTTGAAGGTCTTCAAGAGAATATTATTCTCGTGAAGCATCTTTTGAATACTGCACACAACTTCAGGTCTCACTCCGGGAATGTGGTTGCAGCGTATGGATGCACAACTTCGATGTTTATTTGTTCCCATGAAGACGAAATTCTAAATTTTCGTGATGTTTGCGATAATTACTACATTTTTCACAGACAATCAATGAAAATCATTACAAATTTTAAGAAAGTAAAATTTATTCCGGAGATGTTTCAGTGCTTCTGAATGGATCTGTGTGAGAAAAACATTACCTTAAGGAAATGGTAAAAGAAAGTTTACACTGCTTTGTTACTAATTTTCTTGGAATTAAATGGCGATCCGCCAATTCATATTGCCATAAAGGAACTGTTAAAATTTCGCCGCTGAATGAATATTCCCCTTTTTTGAAAGAATACCCCAGAGAAGTAGTTCCCTTGTTTTAAGAATGTTTTATAAAATGAGTAAGTGCTGTGAGCTGTGTTTTGTGAGGATGGCAAAGAGATCCTTAAGTATCAGCAGTTAACGGGGGTTGGCGAGCGATAGCGAGCAGGGGGCAGTAGCTCCCTAGTTTTATAAATATCAGTTATTTAATTCATTTCATAAGAATCAAACGCGTTTTTATGAAAAAATAAAGGAAACACTAGCATTTCACTATGGGGAAAACCACGGGGGCATTCGTGCCTGACGTCCCTTTTTAGGGACGTTTTTCGAGGGTCCAAAATAAGGTCAAGATAAAATATTTTGGAAAAATAAAAAAACACCCCAACTGATTTAATGTATAAACAGTAATATATATCGGCATTGAAATTTTTTTCAAATAATAAGTAGGATTTTTAAGCTTTTTCTTTTAAAATTTTTAAAAAAGCACTTTTCTGAAAAATTCTATCTTCCAACTTTAAAAAAAGTGAAAATTTTTTAAAATTCTGCTTTCTTCTTGTTCTTTATGTTCTATGAAGATCAGAGATACATCAGTGCAAATTTTGATTCAAAGGAACAATTTTTGTAGAAATAGGAGGATTTTTAAAAAACGTCCCTAAAAAGGGACGTCAGGCAGTAATGGGTTAAAGTTCCTGCTTGAAGCTTTAAAGATATACTTGTTGACTAAGTTTACAAATGAAGTAAACCGTAATTAAAAAATATATTTATTCGTATTAAGTTTTCTTGCTCTCACCTACTGTAAAAATTTAAAAAAAAATGAACATAAATAAACTCCATTGTATAAATGTAAATCATTTCTAAAAATTCCTATTTCAAAACCTTCATGACTGATGTTGATATCACAAAACCTACATAACATCATAAAATAACCTAGTAAAACGCAACCAATAAACTGCAATAAACAACATCAATTCCAATTTGCGTTTCATCAGCTTCCAGATGAAACGGACAGCAACTCATAAATTAATTGAAACAGACATATCTTTATTTAACGTCTGCGTAAAGTAAACATAATAAATCGTCTAAATCATTGAGCGTTTAAATAAATGGCCACCTTTAAACATAAATTCCAAGTCTATCAAAATAGTGAGCTTTTTGGGGTGGTTGGTCCAGGTTTCTCTCTTTTTCTCTGAAGAAACGTTTTATTTCCGTTTCTCGTAGACATTATTGATGGCTTTCAGACAGGCACATATTGCACTTGGAAACAAATATCCTCAAACCAATAATCGATAGAAAAGCTACCCCGATTAAATTTCTGAAATAAATGGACTTTGAAATCGACTTTTTTTACTAAAAGGATACGTTACTTTAAGATATATTTCACGCTCTTAGAATGCAATAGTTTAACCTCCCTTAAATGTCTTTAACTTTTCAGTTAAATATTCGTTTGGTCGTCTATAATCTCAGATTTGGCATTCTCAAGTAAATAATTATCAAAATTATCAATTTTAAAGCATAGAACTTTTGAAATTATTCAATTTCTTTTTATTTATTAAACCATTAAAGACTAATAATGTAAGTAACTATCAAAAATAACTCTTGAAATCAACTGTTGATGAATTCACAACCTCTTAATTGAGTTGGGAGTTCCAAAACAGAAACTTTGAAATAAAGTAGTAGTGCACGTTTTAAATAGTATATTTTTATGACACACATCTTAAATTTAAGCTGAAGATTATTTATTACAAGTATGTTCATGGGTTTTTGAGTTTGATTATTTTCATGGCAATAAAAAGTCACTTGTTAACTCTAGAGATTTATGGTAATGTATGCACTGGATTGTTTAAATCATAAACTTCTCTTGAGGGAATCTTTTTTTATTTATTCCGTAAAAAAACTTTAAAATTCAAAAGTTTTTCTTTAAACATATAAATATATAAATGATAGTAAGAAATGTGGTTGGTACTTCAGGATTATTTGAGTAAAAGAGTTTATTGTAATGATAAATTTCCAAAAATAATCAAATATCAAAATTAAATAATCAATATAATATTTCAATTAGCAGTCAACTTTAAATTTTTACTGTTGGTGAAATTTGCTATCGGTTAATTCTCAAATACAGAAATAGTAAAATGATTTCATGTTTAGTTTGAATTAAAAGTGATAACTGAAAACGCATAAATTTCAGGATTGTATTAACTTTGTTTTTTATTAATTATATGCATGATCATAAAAAATATTATTCGGCATAGTTATGAAATTTTATAAAACTCATCTTAGGCAGTAATAATTCCCATTGATTTTAAATTATATATTTAATTTTTAACCTGATTATAATGCTTAATTATTTTACTCTATTTCAACAGCTCATGGATTTTTTATCAATGTTTATAAATTACTATCTGATATACCCGCCGTTGCTCGGGAAAAAAAGGATTTTCAAACCGGGTAATAAAATAAACAAGAATGATTTTCTTCCCTACTTAATATTTATCAACCCCCCTTCATCCCGCTGTTTTCATAAATTCAAAGCAAATAAAAAATAAATACTTTCCTGAAATCTAAAACAAAACAAAAAAACTTTTTGAATTAAAGTGTTAATAACCTATTTTTAAAATTAAAATTAAAAAAAAGGTCAGGG
This sequence comes from Tetragnatha versicolor, assembly GCA_024610705.1. NCBI lineage: Eukaryota > Metazoa > Arthropoda > Arachnida > Araneae > Tetragnathidae > Tetragnatha > Tetragnatha versicolor. Next base: position 56,801,438 of record JANDEH010000005.1, on the reverse strand, counting down.
GGAGACCCCCTGAACCCCCCTTGGTTGATTGAAAAAAATGTTTTTGGATTTAAAGTGTTAATAACCGATTTTTTAAATTAAAATTAAAAAAAAGGTCAGGGGGAGACCCCCTGAACACCCCTTGGTTGATTTATTACCAACTCATTCATTAAAGAAATCGCCTTCAAACATGAAATAAAAGTAGACATCATTTGAATTATTGATATCAACTATCTAAAATTCTTCTGATGAAATATTGCTATTTTAAATTTCTATTGAATGGAAAAAAGTTAAAAATTTTCGGTGAAATAGTTTTAATTTATTGTAAAAATTTATTTTATCACAAATTATTTCTTTATCTTATTTTTTAAAAATTCTACTCGCTATAAAATATTTTCAAATAAATATTTCTAACAATAGAGGTTTTGCGTCACTTGGAAGGAGCAATAACCGTTATCAATTTAACATTGAAGCTAGGTAATAAGAATTTAGAAAAGGGTAAAAAAAAAAAGCTTAGAATGGTTTGAATTCAAAAATTCTTTTTTGAAAACCTTCCCGATTGTGTGAGGAACATCATGCTAAAATTTCATGCTAATCGCATTAATAAGGTGGGCGATATTAAACAAAAACTAGAAAACGGAGTAACTATTCAAACCCCCGTGCACCCCTTCCAGAATGAAATATCGAAAAATCCAGAAATTACTTTCTTTGAAATATTCTTAAGAAGATAATACCAACCGGTCACTTCGAAATAACAAATTACACTAGTCGACAAATTTTAACTTTTTTCCCTAACAAAGATGAGATGAGGTATTTCCGACTAATTTCAGGGTGTAGAATTCAGAAATAGTTGTGAAAATGCTGTAGCACGTACAGTTTTTTTGTTACAAGTATGGCACTAGTACTGTAAGAAACGGACAAAAGCGTTGAAAACACTCATTTTTAACAATTAATCTTATTATTTTAGCATAAAATACTATCATAATTAAGATTATATACATATTTCAGACAATATAAAACTAAAAATCATTAAACATTCATTAAATACGATGCAATTTTATCACTTTTTGTCTCTTAAGTGGCGTTAAATCTCCTCTTTCAATGAACCAAGAGCTGTAGCTCAAAATTGCTATTTCTCAGTGACCTATGTATCGAGTAATTGTCCTAAGGGAACCTTTATCCTTTTTTATGATTGACTACAGTGATATTTTCCGGAAATAAGTTCAAACATGGATGTAAAATATGAATTTTGAGTGATGATCAACGTTCTATTGCTTGGTAAGACTAAAGAGGACCTTCTATTGGGATTAAAACATTTTTATCGGTCCTATTTTCTAAAAATCATCTTACCACTCTCCTAAAAACCATTATCAAGCTTATTATTCGTTTTTATTAAATTTTTCTTTCATAAGCAGGGTCATGAATTCTTTTTTAATCAGAGATTCATACTGACTTTAAGTTTGCCTTCACTTAATGGCGAAAAAAGTCCTTTTAAATAATTTTGAAATGTTTTTTCTCTATTTGTCATTGGTATTAAATAACTAAGATAATTTGAATGTCCTACCCATACTATAGGGATAGTAATTTGCATAAGACTACGCCAGTTGACTCTTACGCACTTAAAAAGAGCCACATTCTAACTTCTGCAACACACGTGAGGAGCCCAGATTTCATTTTAGTCACCTATTTGGACCCAAATCAGAGGGGAAAAACCTTTTCCCACTTTTTCTGTAAAATATTACCGTTGAATTGTAATTTAAACCATACCCAAATTAAGCAAAACATATTGTATATAAATGTGCAAAATTTACACTGAAAAGTAGTCAATTTTCAAAATGAACTCATTACAAAAACATCGCCACATTTTTAAAAGAATGTCTACGTACTGGGATACTAGAAATAAATTAATTGGATGTGATTGCAGGGTTGCTATTGGACAAAAATGACTCTTAAAACGCAAAAATTAAGAAAAAAAGCAGAAAATCGAAAATTTTTGTTACGCAAAATAGGGAAGTGGTGGAACTTTTTTACTTGCAGGTATTTAAATAACTACATGAGTTAGTAACAAAAATAGTAATTTGGTTGTTGTTAGGAAACCACTGTCGACTAGTGTTATTAGTATGTTTTTCTTCTAAAATGTAAAACTTTGTTTATGCTCAGTAAAATTGGGTTTTTGAAATTTTTAGACCCCTTTAAATTCGAATATCGAAAATTTGAAAAATGCCTTTCTAGATATTGTGGCTAGGTACCTTCCTGCAAAATTACGAAGATATGGGGTAATTTGGGACGGTGCTAGGCTCGAAAACGTAGAAAACACTCCAAGCACCCCTGTGGGTCAGAAAAAAAGAATTTCGAAAAATCCCTTCTTAGTGCGCGTATACACCGTAAGGTCTTCCACCACACCAAGTTTCGAGTCTTTAGCACCGGTAGATTTTGCTGTGCGATGATAGGTGAATCGATCGATCGATCGGTGAATGGTAAAGCTCTTTTATTATTATAGATTCTTAATAAAACTCAATGTATTTTTCCACTAAAACATAAATTTGATAATTATTTACATAAATATTCAAAATATGGGTTTATTATAATTTCCAAAGCAAGAAAATATTTCTTTCCTATATAAGGTACGATTTCTTAAGAAAAAATATTATTTAACCCCCCAGACCAGGGGAAAGTCGATTTTAAAAACCTTTCTCGTTTCTCAAAACTTAAACAAAAACGTTTCTAAAAGCTGAAGAAAAGTTTTCCCTTTGATATCGATAGTAAAAGAAAAATGGAAAACAATGACGTTTGATTTATGGTTTAGAATGGCGTTTCTGTGAGAAAAATTATTCGGAAATAAACTTTCATATTTTTGAAAGAGGCTATAGAATCGATTGGATTGGTTTTCTTGAAATTTAAAAGAAATCCGAAAATTAACTAATGGTTGAACACGTAAAACAAATTTTAAAAACCGTAGGACTATGAGGAAAACGCCACAAACTGTGCAATACTGTAATTCAAAATAAAACAACGAAAAAAATTGCACATAAATTTATTAAAAGCCATCCGGCGTTTCGGGGATTCTTTGGATCCCCTTCGTCAGTGGTAGTTGACATTACAAGAAAAATCAGTTTTTATACCCCGCAACTAAACAAGCGTTGCCAAAATGCAAAGAAGAAAAATGTACACAAAAGATCAGATTGTATTTTTGTCATTTGATCTTTTGTGTACATTTTTCTCCTTTGCATTTTGGCAACGCTTGTTTAGTTGCGGGGTATAAAAACTGATTTTTCTTGTAATGTCAACTACCACTGACGAAGGGGATCCAAAGAATCCCCGAAACGCCGTATGGCTTTTAATAAATTTATGTGCAATTTTTTTCGTAGGACTATATTTTAATATAGGGGTTATTTTGAATTTAGAGTGCAAACAGTTAGAGGACTGTTACAAAATTGAGATGTTGCCTCATATATATACAAGAGAGACAAGAAAAATTTTCAAATCTATCTAAGAGAAGTTTTTATTATAATACATACATATAACACGTTTAACTTGTGGCCGCGGTGGTGTAGTGGTCAGCGTGTCTGGCTACGAGCAATACCGACCCAGGTTCGATGCCTTGTGGCTTCTCCTTGGGTAGCTGGTCATGGGTCAACTCAGCCCTTCATCCTTCCGGGGTCGATAAATGAGGACCAAGCTCGCTTGGGGAATCAACTGGGGGTCCAACGTCGGGCTAGCCACTCGGCCTGGACATACGCTAGTAATTAGCACCCCAGGCCCAAAGACTACAGAAACGGAGATGGGCACCGCCTGATGGGCCACTAGGCCCGGGCAGACTTTGATTGATTTTGATACATATAACCAAAATAGTAACCAAGTGCATTACCTTTTTTTCTCATTTTATATCTAAATCTTCACTGAAACTCGATAATACCCTTATATGTCTCTGTAAATTTTAGTGATTAAGTGGCTATTAGGTAGATAATGAGATCATGAAATGGAAAATGGACCAAATAGTCTTCAACTAAATTGAGAAACATGAGTTATGGTTTTTATCTCAGTAATAAGATATTTTAACGTCTTAATTTGTTGTTTAGAGATACAAATTTCTTTCTGTTACCAATATAAGTTTTTCATGGAAAGGATCTTAGAATAGACCATTGACCTTACAATCCATATTTGTATGCCTATGTTCTGAAAATCTATGACGTTGAGAAATGTTACAAACACATGCACTTCTAAATCAATTGTGCATTTAACACCGATTGGTATAGAAAATAAATCCTTCAAATTTGCCTTATTTTTATCTTTTCATATGAGTTTTATTTTTTATCGCTTTTAAAAATATAAAAACATACTTTGGTTATTTTATAGTTACCAAATTACTTTAAGGCTTATACCCATATTCACAACTGTCAGCTGTTCATCATAATTATAATCATGCACTTACTTTGATAGGGGCCAGGAATCATGTACCCTTCATACTCATCTTATTAAATCATTATATTATGCACTTTTCTTTGCTGACCTTAAGTGGAAAGATCATAAAAATTTGTTTAAATATTATAGTTTCAATAATTTATTTTTATTTTTTAGCATTCGATTTTAAACTTTTTAGACATATATCTTTAATATCAAATTTAAAGTTTAAATTCATACAGTTTTTATGAAAAACACAAAAACACTATTTTTAGAAAGAGCTGAATAAAATATGTACTGCATCATAGGAATCATAACAGTGTAATGAGTTTTCTTTTCTTAAGAAAACCAACCATTACTTATTTCTTTCGTATCAAAATTATCAAGCCTTACAATTACAGAGAGAATCACCTACTCTGCTTTGGGCTCGTACAGTTAAAAGTATATGTTTTTTTAGTTAATACATGTTTTTCTTAATTAAAATGAATACAGATCCTCTTAAAATAACTACCAACAAAAACACGACAATCTAATCATATTTGTTGCCAGTGAAATAATAAGGCAAACGAAACAAATTCTTCTTAGATCTTACGTGTGGTGAACACTGGGGCAGATAAAGAACATTGCGAGGGTATCAAAAATAACGGTCCAGTTGTATTCATTTCGATAGGAAATAAAACTACTAAAAAAAATCTTCAGTTTTTTCTCATTTGTTTAAAAAAAATTAAAAACGGATTCTGCTAATTAAAACCTCCGTAATTGGGATTTCAGCCACTGCCTGAGCTCAAAAAGAAGATCGCATCACTCGATAGTAAGTAAAATGCACTATAATAAAAAACTTTATTTTTACTTTCGGAGGATGAAATTAAAAGAGCTTTATTTTAATCTATCTACACCTTTTTTCTCGGAAAGAACGCTGCAAATGATACAAAAGATGAAAATTTAATTGATTCTGAATTTTTAAAGCGTCAATAATGCACTATTTGTATCCTTCTCAGAGGACGGTTGCATTTTTCCCTCAAAAGAAAAAAAACGCTTTCTATCTCTCTTAATTAGAAAAAGTGAAAGGGGATGTATAACAAACAACGTCGAACCAATAGCAATGGTATTTTTTCTCTACCTAGCTTAGATCTGGGCTTTGCATAAAAACGAAAGTATATATGGAATTAAATACAGTTGAAAAACGAAATGCATTCATCCATAGAAACAAATTAATAGAGGGGAGTTTTTCTTATGATTGAGGAATTGGATTTTGCTTCAATTAAAATTGTTTCTGAATTCTGGAGCTTAAGTTTTTTCCGCATTTAGGTTTGGAATTTCCATTTAAATGCAATATCAATATCTCCGGATTTGCTTAGAAACGGTTGAAGATATTTCTTAAAAGATGGTTTAGTAATTGGCATTCTCTGCTTTAACCCTTTCAATCCTAGATCGCCCGAGATTGACATTGAATGCTGTGAACAATTCGGGGCGGCCAGAACTGAAAAGGATAAAATATTTTAAATAAAAATCAGCCAGATGATATTTCATCCAGATAAACTTTGATATACAACTGTTCTAGATTTATTTAAAGTGAAAAATATTACTTTAAAATAGGGGAGGGAGATTTTTCGTACTTAACCGTGAGGGGGAGTCAACTACAATATCCTAATAAAGTCAACAACAGTATCCTTATAAAGTCAACTACAATATCCTTATAAATATGTTTCTAGAATCCCAGTGTTAAATTTATCCTGTACTTGAAAAACCAAAATCGTTAGTCTCTTCCCGTTTTTATAAGTATTGGTATATAGGCTCATTCAGTATACTCATTGTGATAATCTGTATTAGAATATTAATTTGTATTCATTGGTTAGTTAAATAAATGACTACTACTTGAGGTGTAAAAGTGTACTTTGGAAGACTAACCTCCGATTATCTATAACAAAAATACAAAAACTATTTTAACCCATTAAAAATTTATGGTTGCCAAACAAATTTTTGTCATGCAGTTCAAATTATTTGTGTTTTTAAATATGATGTACAGAATGAGGAAGTAGAAAAATAAATTTAAGAATAATCAGGAAGCATTAGTAAAGCTAAAACATCTGTGATGGCATCAGAAATAAATATTTAACTACTCCTAATATAAATAGTAGGGTGGGCCGAAAAAACACTTTTTTTTATTTCAAAGTTGTAATAGCGAGGAAAAGTTGCGAACTATATAGACAAAGAGAAAGAAAAAAAATTTTCAAAATTGGTTAATATCTTCCAATCGCGCATAGGCCCTAAGTTTGACAAAATATGAAAAAAACTTCATTTTTGTGATATTTTTTTAACCAAATCAAAGATTAAACTATCAAATATTGTTCATGATTTTTTATGTGGAACTAATATAGATATAGACATAATCTTTCAAGTTCCATTCTTCTATCACTCTTGTTTCGTTAGATATAATGTTTTAATGTTCATACAAATTTTGTAAAGTTGTTTTCCTTGCATTTTTAAACAGCCTACTTGTTGAAAAAAACCAGATGTTTGTTTTCTATTGCTTAGGTGATTTTCATGTTTTGTGAGTCGTCTGCAACAAAAAAAAACTTTAAATTAAACATTAAAAAAACTTTTTACCTCCATACTTATATTGGACATAGCCTACTTTCCTGCATGATCACATTTATAATTGGTATGATAACATTTATAATCCTGCCAAACACAAAAACTTAATACCATACCACCTCACTTTTCTAAATATAAAATAAAACGGGCAAATAGAAAAACCTTACCCCATTGATCACTTTAAAAATAACTCCAGATCGGAATGGCTTTATAAATACGCATTTCGGCATCCATATTCATATTTTTTCACCCACATCATCCAATCTCGATTCGGTCGGAATGAAATCATCCCTTTGATTCCCACAAACGGGAATAACCGGGCTCTCTCCCCTCACCACAGTCATTCCAAGGTAAATGTTTTATGCAAAGCAATCCACCCCCCAGAGGGAGAGAAACAAGCCTCCCTAGGGGGAGGAGAGGATACAAACAATCCTCATCCATCCCTCCTTGACTCCTCTTCATCCTTCGACAACTTCATTTCATTTCGACTCTTCATTTCTTCCCTCCGTCTGCATGCAGCCACAAACCTCACTCCTCGCGACAATAAAATCGATTTTTAGCGACGAGAGATAGTTTTAGAGAGAAATGGAATTGGGCAAAAAAAAACCTCAACGAAAGGTAGAAAAAAGGACAGGGAAATTTTCGGGGAAAATAAAAAGGGAAATGAGACGAGCGAGAGTTTTAAGGGAAAGGGAAATTCGAAGCAATAAACCGTGGTAAATTCTGGCCTTTTTATTGATTGGAGAGAAGGGGGCGTTGATAAGACAAAAAAGTTATTTTCTTATCGTTTTTTAATTTTTTCTGGGGGAAAACACACTTGTTCTAATTTAAGAGGCTAGGATAGGTTGCTTACACATCATTAGTAATTTTTCTAGCTTCTTAATCAGCTATTTGATAAAACTAAGGAGAAGGGTATTTGTTTTTCAGCTCATAAATTTTAATTAAAAGCTTCATTTGTGCACCCGAGATCAAATGTTTCGGTTCCGTAATAAGTTTTTTTTAATTGTATTGCTTTTTAAAAGAAACTTTTTCTGTTCAACATTTGTTATTGTATTGTTGGTGGATGTTATTTTATTGAGGGTTCATTTCGATGGGGCTTTCTTTGGAGTTTTCAACTCATCAAAATATTCGTTTTCAATCAATATTCATAGGTTTCGTTAATTTCAAAATTGAAGTTTTACCACAAAGGTAAATATTTCGACTTTTTTGTTTATTTTGAGCTTTAAATGTTTGATTGAAAAAAATATTCGCGTCCTATAATTTGTTTCATAAATATAATTGGTCAATACTTAGCGAATGCAAATTAAAATTTTCTATCTTACACTACGCTGCTTTTAAACAAATGTTATTCAAATTCATCCCCTTAGTTGTTAAACCTGAAAAAGCATCAGATTTTTAAAAGGGATAAAACATATTTTATCCAATAAAATACTGACGGATTTAATGTCCAAACAACTTTGTTACTTTAGGTTTATTAAAGGAATACTTAAACTTTACATTACGTAATTGAATACATAACACATTTGACCTACTTAATGTACATTTGTTTGACTTTTTTTAAAATAATTACTTTTGTAACTATTAATTAATCTCTTGTAATTCTTGTGTAAGGGAAATCTTAAGAACATCCATCTATGGCTGCCAGTCATTCTACAACCTCAGCTGCAGGTTATTCTCTAAACTAAACAACTTAGATCAAATAACACTATTTTATTTATAATTTGATTCATTATATGTACATATGTTATTTTATTTTTTGAAAAAAATATTGACTACACAGAGAAAGAAACGGGATGTTTTAAAGAAGTTTTAAAGTTTAGAAATTGAACGTTTTAGTTCGAAGTTCTATTGAAATTATTCCTGTTTTGTTACAGAAGGTGTTTTAAAAAATTTATTTTTAATTTATTATTTATTTTCACACGGATTATTTTTCATTAAAAATAATTAATACTAAATTATTTTATTCATAAAAAAGGCAAATTTAATTGTAAGGAACGACACAAGTATCACATATCTTAAGTAAACACGGGGTGCATGTGACACATCTGAGCACTTTATCCGATATTCAAGTGCACTTAGAAGAAAGTGTTTCTGTCATTTTGTTTGCAGATGTATCAGAAACTGGATGCAGTAACAATGATTAGATCCCAACATCCGTATCTTAATTGATATACTCTATAATAAGATTACCTTAATATAATACTTAAAAAAGTTAAAAAAAAATTTATTTTTTTACTAGCGAAACTTCTGACATTCTGAAACTTCTTTTAACATTTTAACCACAGCCACAATTCTAATAGACTTTATAGAGAAAATATACTCGAGGGAATATATGTAAGATTGAAAATTTTATTTACATAAAATCATTTGCAAAACATTGATATATAAGTATTTCACTTTTTAAGTAAGTACTTTTACTGCATGATTACTGAATGCAGTATGCACTGCAATGTATCACTTTCAGTATTTCATTAGATATGCTAGAGTAAGTATGTACTTTATCAGGAAAGCTGATTATATAGTAGAGAAGAGGAGGGTAATATGTAATACAATGTTTATCTTTAAGAATAACTCTTCTGGTTTTAAATAATCATTTTTAACAATCATTTTAAGCACATAGTTACAATAATTAGTGGTAATGAAGTGTCAATGGTGGAATAAAACATTATTTATATTGTTGTAATGAAAAAATGTACTTTAAAAAAGTTAAAAAGGGATGGTAATATGGAATAGTCGGGTAATATGGATTAGTTAGACTATAGAGAACAACTAATGCACTGAATCCAAATTTCTCCTCATTGATTTTCGAAGAATTTTGTTTAAAAGATGCTTCAGCAATCAGTATATTTTTTCCGGTCCTTTAGTTGATGACATGAAGTAAATTTCAAATCACACATCAGAATGGACCTGGTGTTACACAATACCCGACACACCATCTTGGATTATGAAAACCCTTTTATTGGCGGATAAAACATTGATAGCTAAAAAACGACTAAATCATAAGACACTCTTATTCTTTTAGTGTACATTATGGTTAAGAACAAAATTAAAGTCTCAAAATTACAGGTAGGATAAAATCTTGAATCCTTACAGGCAAGAACTTATGGAAATCCCAAAACACACTTTGTTTTTCAGTGACTATAACGACTATAACCAGAAGTTAATTCTTTGTGCACTGCATCAGGAGAGTCTTCCTTAAGTCGTTTGTGGTTATTCCCACGTAATGACAGCCCGATAGATGGCTGAAACCTCGATATTCCAAATTACCCAACTATTCCATAATACCCTCCTCTCCTCTGTAATTGGCTTTCCTCGCAAATTCTAAGATTAATGTTAAGAAAATTAGAATCTTTTATAAAGAGTAGTTTGAAAATAAATAAATAGTTTTTTATTTTAAATGCCTTATTATTTTGGGATATAATCTGGATAATGGAGATATAATAAGTACATGCACACAAGGATTAAACAAATTACGAACAAGTATCCGTTTTTGTGCTGAATAATTTGATATTATTTAACTTTTTTTCTATTTTGATATAAAAACTTTTTATTTTAACTTTTTTTAATTACATTTTTTATTATTTAAAATTGTTCAAAAATTGCTTTTTGTACTATGGAATAAAATAAGCACCTATCAATGAATAAAATAAACTTTTTTAAATAATGTTTTAACCATTATAAACATCAAAATATAACGCAATGAGTAATTTGAGTAACATGAAATCCTTGAATTATCACTAGATTGATAAACTAAAGTATAGAGTATTGAAAGAAAATGTCACAATTGTTTTGTTGATCAAAATAAATAAATATAACTTTCAGTTCTCAATATTTCAGATAGATGGCAATCAAAGCAAAGAAGAACAGATCAACTATGAAATCCTTGAAAAATATGTAGAAATGATGAGAAGAAAAGGGTAAAAAATAATTTTAATATATAGTAAAACAAAATAAATGAGTTTTTTAACTCATATGTTACTATATATAAATCAAAGATTAAAAACGTTTTGTTGCAACTAAAAAATACTTAATCCTATAAAATTTTATAACTCAACTTTGAATAAATATAATTATACATATCACAAAAAATATTTACCTCTTTAAATTTTGAAGGATTAATTCAAACAACAAATATTTTCGTTTATAGATAATCTTGTATTATGTTGTTCAGTAGTCTTATAAAATTACAGCTGAACAAATATAGTGGTGCTCTCTCTCAGGATTGCTGAGAAAGTGAGTAAGTAATTAAAGCTAATATTTTATCGCATAATAGTATATCTAGAAATATTACATTATTTTAGTTATAGTATTCCAAATTTAAAGTTTCAATTAAATTTTCTTATTTTTTTAAATAATGAATTTTTCCTCGTATTTTCTTAAAAATTAACTGGAAAACAAATTGTGAATTACCTTATATTTCAAAAATTTGCAATAATTATTTTTTTAAATTGTACATTTAAACGTAATCATGAATTTTTAATGAAATTTTAAAGTTAATACATTTAACTAAATATTGTTTGGGAGTTATTCCACAATTTTTATTTATAATACCAATTTTAATTTAAAATAGCAAGAAATGGTTCTTACTCGAAATGAATACTTTTTTCGTTTCCAAATATAAAAATAGGACACTAATCAATAACATAATTCGGCACATTGCTGAATTTTTCTACTGTATATGCATACTAACACTTGAATGAAACTCTTAAGAGGTTTAAATTACTTTATTTTTCTTAGGATTTATTGAATAAGTATTATTTAATATTTACTCCTTGGGGTTTTAAGTTAAATTTTCTCCGTACCTCCATGGTTTTCACTGCCGTACACTGTAAAACTAGTTTCTCAGCAATAAGGCTTATGTTACAGGGAAAACAGGTTCTTAACCCTTTATGTCGTCTCACTTCCCAATGTTCCAAAGTCGTCCAATTTTCGTCATGTAAGGCCAAATTTAGTTTACTTATAGTTGCAGTTACGTAAACTTGACATATTTTGGATGAGGAAAATAATTTGGCGCATAATGGTTAAAGGAGTTGTTTTTAAACACTTTTTTAAAGAAGAATCGAAAAGGTATTTTCTGCATTATTTATATTATTAAGTAAAACACTAGTAATTTTAATTTTGAAAAATAACTGAATTACTGAGTGAAATTAAAAAAATACCTCATATTTTTACAATGTTTTTCAAAAGTTTTTGCTTTCTTTCTGACTTTTAGACTGCTTTTAAAGATTTCACCCACATTCAAAATTTATTAAATTAAATTCACAACTTTTAAAATAAAAATACATTTTTGTTAATTAAATTGAAATTACATGCATTGAAATTTTAAACTCATTTTTTAATTTAAGAGGACATTTTTTATGGTGTGGAAAGTTCTGTAAAAATATACTTTGTGTTTGAATCCATCAAATGGTTCAGAGGGGAAATAAATGAATAGTTGAAATCGAAAATAACAAATTTGAATGTACGATAAAAAATCCAAAGAATTTTATTGTAAAATATTACATATTTTTAGCAATCGTTTAGACTTGATATAAAAATGCATTCAAATAAATTTGTACGAAATATAAGAGAAGGTTAGAACTCAGAAGTAAAAATTTTTGATCGGAGATATTGTGTCTCCATCTGTAAAAATTCAAGAGAGTTAACTTAAACACGTGAATAAAAATATACACTTAAATACACTTTCTGTTAACTTTAAAAAAACTAAAATTTATAAATTTCATATCAGAATGTTTGTTAACTATGATATCAATATATTTAAGAACAGAACTTTAAGAAGAACTTTCATCAGAACTTTAAGGAAGACTTTAAAATAATGAAACTTTTTATATCATATTTTGTTCATATGAACCTATATAATAGAGTAATATACACATTTTCAGATTTTTCAAAAAGTAATTTTTACGATTTTTTAATTTGTAGCTTTTCTTGCCAACCGCCCTTAGTGGGGTCAAAACCTTAAAAATGAAAAATTGAAAACAGTAATTAGATAGTTAAAAATTTTGATAAAATAATCTTATCATACATAATTTAAAGAGATGACGCATAAATATAATTGAATGCGGATTTTAATGATGATAGGGGGTTCAGGAAATGGGCATTTTACCCCTTTTGAATTAGGCATGTTCATTGTTCAGTATGAAATATTGATATCCACCTAATTTCATGCTTTGAAAGTACCCGAGCTAGTTCTTTTTATGTCGGACCCTTCCATTTCAGCACTTCAGCTAACTTTCAAATAATAATAGCTTTATTCCTATCTCCAAAGCACATGGGGACTTTCCAAAGTCTTACATATTCTTAACTTTCATGTTTTTTTATATCTTTGGTTAATTTTTTAGTCTTCTGAAATTTTTTCTCTTACTGAAATTCAAATATGTACTTAAGTCATTGTTACGACATTATTACTATAAACATTGTTACGACTCCAGATTTCGCATATTCCCCACAGAAAATGACGAAAATTTATCATCCCCTCGTTCAAAACTAAGCATTAGCCAAATGAAGTAGGGCTAAATAATTCCTTTGATATATTATTTTATTTTTGACTATTGTAGATCTCATTAAAACATTAAAAACTTTTCACGGTAAAAAATGTATCCTGTAATGAATGATTTAGCATGATATTGAGTCAAAAAATGTGATAAAAATCTGTAATAGTCTAAAATCTATATAAAAAAACATTAAAATTATGTTCCACTTCCAAGGGAAATATTTTGGCAAACATATGTATCATTAAGATCTAGGTATGAGATAAGAATACAAAAAGATCATTAAGGGGAGATGGTACCTTTTTGGCTAAAATCTTTATATTCATTGTTATTTGATACTTTTTGCTGATAATATATGTATTTGCCTTACATTAGATATATTTCAAGTTGAAAAATTGAAAATTTATTAGTTTATAAAAAAACTTTAAATTTAAAATGTGTTTTTAAAATGCTACTCCTCCTACAATAATTGACTTACACTCATAAAATTTTGTATTTAAGTATCTCAATCTATATACAACAAAAGCTAGTATCGGATAAGGGTTTGTACAATTTTAAATAAATAAAAATATTATTTTTCTTTCATCACTTTCAAAAAAACCCTAAAAATGCTAAAAATCTAAATTCAATAATATTTTTTAAAAAATCTACCATGAATATCCAAAACCCTTACTAGCTTTTGTTAAACCCACTTCCAACAATAACCAGAAAAAGTTTCAAGATATTTGGTGCAATAGATAAAAAGTCTTAGCATTTTAATCGACGAAAACGGGGGAAATTTTCTGAGAAAAGCGGACTAGGAGTTTCCAATATCCATAGAGAAGTGCATACGATCAAACATAAAATTAGCCATAACTTGGATAATTTTCAATAAAAAGTTTCAAAATTTTGTAGGATGATAGACAAATGCATATAGATTAGTTTGAATGAAAAAATTTTTTTTCGAATTTTTGTCAAAGAAAGGTACCATGTCCCCTTAAAATAATTTATATGCTAAAATTACTTATTAGTGACCCTTGAACGTTTTGAACAAACATCGAACGATTGGCAGGAAAAGCTACTAGTATAAGAAAACCCTTGCTATTGGCAATTTATGCACCCTAATTCCCACTATAATTAGTATCAATGCTTAGGGTGGGGTCTTATAAATATGCTACAATAGAAATCAAGTCACAAAAATTACCGCAACATTGGATTATTCTAGCGTTTTCCCAATGATGTCCCAGCTATCTCCAAATTGTGTTGAAACACTCTCATTCGAACAGAGATTTCACCACGAAAAAAGGCATGGAAGGTATAAAATATATTTTTGTCTAAACAAATACATTCTTTAGAAACGGTAATCATTCATTTAAACTTTTAATGCCTTCTATTAGGGCCCGATAAAAAATAAAATGTCCCTTGACTGCATTTCGTACCAACCGTCCCTAATACCCCGTTCGCACTGGCCTTTGTTTTTGCTTCTATTTTCGTTAGCACTTTTCTGTCATGGAAACACACTAATCAATTTACTAGTCAATTAATAATCTTTTATGTATTTTTACTTGTATTTTTGGGGATTTTGTTCATTAGTTTTAAGTTGTATTGAGAAATTAAATTTTTAATTATATTACAAATCATGCTATTAGTGTTTACACACAGTAAAGTGCTTATTTTCGCCCCTTGTCAGTGCAAACGCCGTTTTCAAAAGATGGAGCGATTTTGCCTGTTTCCATCACAACAAAGTGCTAACGAAAATAAAGGGTATTTCTTCTGCCAGTGCGAACGGGGTATTATGGGTTAAAACAAAACGTTTTTTTCCCCGAAAAATAATGACATAGTATACAATACTTCACATATAGAAGTATTATGATAGCATTAAAAACAAAAAAATACAATTCTGCTAATTTTCGTTACAGACGATCGCTTACAAAAAAATCAACCTTTACATTTAATGATGGAATTCATAACTCATGGAGTAAATATCAAATTAATCAATATTTCACACCAAAATGATCCCCAATTTTTTTCTTTCAAATTTTCAAATTTCCATGGTATCAATAGAATAAATACTTTTTGCATTGTAATCTCTGAAAGAGAAAATTTTCTTAGATAGTTGCGGTGGTGACTGTTACTTTTTGAACATAGAGAGTAAACCTCCCCTCCAAAAGTTATCATATTATTGAAAGTACTGATGCTTGTGTGTGTTATAAAAGTTTGATTAAAGTCTTACATTTGTTATGAATTGTGTTCTTTTTAAATTTAATTTGAATTAAAAATACTCTTTATTTATTTCTTCAAAGCATATATGTAAAAAGAGTTCAAATTAAAACCCCTTGGCAAAAAATTAAAGAAAAAACTTTCAAGATTTTTAGAAAAAAGGATGTTTCTAAGAATAATAATGTTGAAATAATGTTTTCTCAGAACATATTATTTTGAATACAAGCGTGTGAACAAATATCAAATTAAGTTTTTTTTCCAAATTACTGTATATTTCTAAATAATTTTCCGAGGTCTTATAAATAAAAGTCTGCAATTCTGCAAAACCAATTTAAATTAAACTTCAGCTAAAAATTTTTACCCTGGTCAATTTAAACTTCTTTACTTACATGCATTCTATACTTGAGAAAATTGGAAACTAAATTTTATCAGTTCAATTCAATTTAATTAAAATTCCTTTTTGATTCTTCCAACAATAAAGCTCTTAAATTTTATTGATAAAATGATGTGTGTAAGGGGTCTTGAATTTATTCGTTCCAGAAAAGTTTTAAAAGACACTAGAGGCTCGAAGATATTCCATCGAAGAGTTATTTACTTTCATATGCATGGAAGAACATTCAATTTGATGGAGGTATTCCTCACAGTAAATAGATACGATGTTTTGCAAAATGACCTAGGTAAGTAAAATGCATTTTTGCTTGATTTGGGGATACTCGGTAAAATAGCTATCATGCTCATTCTTTCTTATACTTAATGGAAGTTCAGGAAAAAGAAGACTATTTCATTACTTTTTCTGCACCAATTCTTTTGAATACTTCCTTTGCGTTCTTTATGGAATAATTGAATTTTTCGATTTATTCTTCATTTCTTTGGAGAGAAGGAAATAAATTACCTTTCTTTCCTAACTTTCTCGTTTTGCATTTCTTTTCCGTTGCATGTTTCTTCCTATTTTTTTCTTCCTTGCATCCCTTTAAGTTGAGACTGTAACACTTCATTTCCTTTGAAGTGGTACTTCACGGTATTTTTTCATTACTTTTGGTCCATTATACTTAGTATGAGAAATCTTCCATGGTGACTAAAATTTATTGCTTTTGCTTTACTTCTAGAATAGTAAATACTTGAGTGTTGAAAATTACTTTTTTAACGCACAACTTCCATAATAGTTCTTTACTCTTTTTCAATACCATTTCATGATTTCTCACAATGTCTAAAAGATTAATGGGATTTGAAACTTACGATCATTAAACGTTTTTGCTTGAACTTTTAATGGTAGAAATCAAACTACAAGTCACTAGTTAAATAAATAACATTGTATAAAAAATATAGCTTGAAAATATTTTATACATAAAAAAGATTAATGGTTGAGAGGACCGAAAGTTTCAGTTTTCCTCCATTGAAGTAAGTATTGATTAAGTTTTCTAAACAAATATACCTTATTAAATCATACCAAATTCGTATAAATGTAAGTAAAGTATTTTATTTTTGAATATTAATAAATATTTATTTTGAATATTAATACATTATATTTCACAAATATGTATTGATGAATGTATATTTAGGTATATGCATTTATTTTTATATTCAGAACAGCATGGAACTTAGCAGCGAGTGCTGTAGGGGAATAAAGTGAAACAACGTCAAAAAAAGTAATGACTACCCTCCTGACATTCTTCTGAGAAATTTAAAAGAAAACCACACACATTTCAGAATTTATTTAAAAGTATTTCAATCTCACAAGTAGTCTTAAACATTTAGTAAATTGTGCTTTCATGGAAATTAACACACATGAATGCATTGAAAACAATTGCACTTTACTTGAATGCAACTTAAGTTGAGCCTGATGTCATGGCCGCGCGGAAGAAAATCTGAGTAAACAGAAAGCCTGGTGGGTTGCTAGAAGCTCTTTTTGGCTGGCAAGTTTGAAAGCGAGTTGTACTACTACGCATTACGCCACTTCAAAAAAAATAAAAATAATACTGAAAATTTTATGCATATTGGGATGAAAAGATGCTTAATATACGTGAATTTAAAAAAACTAATCATTATTCAAAATTGAAGCTCTAAATTTCACTCAAAATTCAGACATCTCGCGGGGAACTACTTTCTTTGGTTGCTCTCAGCATATTTCTACAGGCTCAAGTTAAGTTGCAACTAAGTATATAATAAATTTGTTAACTAAACACGGTTGTTTGTTTCGATCAGTAAAATTTGTATTTTAATAGAAAGTAACCAATAAATACAATAGAAAAAGTAATATTACATAACAAATTTTTACAATGAACATAGGGCTTGTTTAGATTATTTTATTTTGTATTTAGTATAAAGCAAACTGAAGTAGTGAGATAACTTTCGCTCTCTGAATAAAACGGAAAACAGTCTTCCAACATGTTCCCCAAAATCGATTCTTCACCGAGAGAGTTTGCTCTTAAAACTTGCGAAAGAAGTTTGGCTTATCAGTTAGCAAACATCCATAGATCTTGGTGATAACTAGAACTTATTTAACACCCCAGCGAAATGTTAGACCGTAAAGTTTGATAAGATCACACTAGTTTTAAGACTCTGTGACTCAGAGTTGAAAGTTTTTCGTACAAACAAGATGCTATTTTTTAACATCATAATGAAGTAAATAATGTATCTTTTTAAATTTAGAAGTTTGTGAAAACAATGATTTGATGTTTTGATTGTTTATTTTTTAATTAATAGCTTA
This sequence comes from Tetragnatha versicolor, assembly GCA_024610705.1. Taxonomy (NCBI): domain Eukaryota; kingdom Metazoa; phylum Arthropoda; class Arachnida; order Araneae; family Tetragnathidae; genus Tetragnatha; species Tetragnatha versicolor. The sequence goes on along the minus strand of JANDEH010000005.1, from coordinate 56,783,066 downwards.
GGAAGTAAAAATGCATTTTTATTTAAATGATCTGTTCAATGTCAAAATGAAAGCTAATATTTCTTTATGTGCTTTTCATTACTTGCGATAATGAAGTAAAAACATGAACAAGCAAATTATACAAATTGTAAAAAAATGTCAGTTTATTTATTTATTTTTGTTGTTTTTTATTTTAACTTAAACACTTTCAAATATTTTATCATGATGAAGGTATAAAAAAAGGGATTGAAGAAACGTTCTAAATAATAGTATTTCTTAGCATGAAACATTGAATATGTGTAGTTTTTTTACGATATAATGCACAACATACGGAAAAAAGTTTTAGAAAAATGTCGCAAATTCAAATATGTCCCAGCCAAAAAAGGCTACACCAGACATTATCTTCAGGTTTTTACTACAAGTTCTTATAAGTGTATGATCTTGACTTTTCCATTATATTTATTGTATGATCCATGAATTTAGGGCCGTATTCCGAAACTTTAACACGAGATGGAAACGAGACGGGAACATTGCAGAATCCTCGGTCACTTGGAAACAAGGACTTTCGAGATCTCGAGTGATCATGCTGCCATCTGTCGAAAAACGACACAAGTAATTATACACTGATAATAAAAAATTTTACACAATCTAGATGTCCATTACTTTCGTAATATATTAATGTCTGAGGACTTATTTTGGTAATAAATAGCTGTTTTAGATTTTTTGGAACTATTAAACAGGCCATAAAAAGTGTAAAAGCAATCGGAATGCGCTTCGAAACTCGGAACAATATGGCGGACCACAGCTGTGGAGTAGAAATATCTCGTTTAAAATATCTCGTTCTCGTTTCCGTCTCGATTCCATCTCGTTCCCGTCTCGATTCCATCTCGTTCCTGTCTCGATTCCATCTCGTTCCCGTCTCGTTCCCATCTCTTGTTAAAGTTTCTGAATACGGCCCTTAACTAGTAGGTATCCACAATAACTTTTATTAACAAGTATAATGTGTACTTAGTTTTTCATGTACTAATAAACCTAAGCTCAATTCAGCTCAAAATGTGCTAGATATTGACGAATATTTACTTTAAAAATCATGAAATTAATTTATCGATTACTCCCGAATTCCTTTCTGCGGCCTTTCTGCTTTTATGCCATATTTTTCTGATACTTGAGGAATGCATTGTAATAAATCTTGTTACGATTTTCTGAAACTATCTTTAAGAATCCAATATTTCCCGTCAATAAATATCAACGCACAAATCGGGAAGGGGGATTTCATCCTTTTCGCATAAATATGCGTTCTGTTTTGAACTCTTGCGCTTCTTCTCTATATCCTACTAATTCGTTCTTTCCATTATCGGAGTTCACAGCGAAAGACAGTCAGCATTCCGACTTCGAACAATATCTGAAGCGCATTCCTTTTTCGTTTATTTGAGCAGTACGGCGTAAAAGTATGAACGTTTCTTCTTTCACTCAAATGACGCTGAAAATTCCGGGCTTCTTGGAAAATGCGATAGCGGAGGGAACGTAACCATGGAGACGAAATTGCTGGATGTTCAATTGATATGTCTTTTAACACTGGCCGGACAAAAAGTTGAGGCAGGAAAAACAAGAAAACTGATTTCCTTAAGCCTGTTTACGTCTAAGAAAGAACGTGATATTTCGGGATGAAAGGCGTTCTTTTTCTTCTCTGTATTTCTCAGTTTGCCCTTAAAGATCAATTCCTTTCTCATTTGTTGGAATTAGAGGTTTCCGTGGTTTCACATTTAGGTCAAAATTTGTTCCATAACAACGTTCTTTGCCTAAGATATTTGTGTTTAATGTTGGTAATAAGATTTAGAAGGAGGTTCTTGAATATTGTGCTTGTTGCTTCAAATTTAAATACCGGAAATATTGAAGTATATTTGTTGAATTCAATTTAAGTGCCTATTATTTTCGGTATTTACCATTCGAATTTATCACAACAAATTAACTCTAAAAACAGTCAAACCTCTAATTGGTAGTTAAACAAGAAAAAGGAATTTTAAGTCAATGAAAATTTGGAAAATTTCTTACTGCCTATTGAAAGTTAGGTCAGTGGTGAATATGATCATTAACAGAACAGATGAAGTTCAAGTATGAGGTAGGGGAGGGTGGGGACGATTGTAACAAAATTTCTTATTTGATCTCAAACTAAGCCATTTTTTATGTTAGAGTTATGAAAATTGGTATGAAAATAGGTTGATATATCCCAATTACAATTTTGTTATGAAAACCGTCCGGTGGACATGCATTGCAATTTAGTAAATAAAATATCGAAAATCGAAAAACGTTACAATCGTCCCCACTTGAAGGGTCAATTATAACACATTATAAGAGTCAATTGTAACACAACACAAATTCATAAATATAGATAGAAAATCATTCAAATTTATTAACAATTTATATTTTCTTGTTAAATAATAATTAAATACATAGACTAGAATGGAAATAATGAACTTTTTACTCAAATAAGGAGTTTTAAATAATAATGAATGTTGATGAGTAAATAATAGTAAATAATTATTCACAAGGGCAATTAGGGTATTCATAACTTAATTCCCCTGTTGTACAACGAACGTGGGACCATTTTTTGCACGAAAAATGGTTCCTCTTACTGCCCTTGATCGAAAACTTTATTGTGTTGATTATAACCCACTTTAGGATTTTCATTTTTTATTTTCTTCTGACAGAATCTGTACAATGTTACATAAAAATATCCTGCTCACGACTTTTAGACTTTTTAGACACAGAAACCACAACAGCCTCTCCCTCCATTTTTTCTAGACTAATCAGCCCCTTTCAGTTTTCCTTTTACGTGATCTCGGCATCTTAAAACCGTAAAAACTCATAATTATATGCCAATATTAAGGGTAAGTATGAAATATAAATCAATACATCGAAAATACTTTTGAAACATGTTATTTTCTACATTGGGGTCAGTTGTAACATGTTACAACCGTCCCCGGCTGAAGTGTTACAATCGACCCCACGTTGCCATTTTTAGTTAAACCCTCGTTTTCCGCGTAAGTAACAACAGTATCATCTTGAAACTGAGCAGAATAAAACTAGGGTACATGTACATACAATACATAAAATCAGTGTTGTTGTGCTTCATACCTGCAGTGCAGGAGAAGGAAAGTTACACAAAAGTAGAAATTTACTTCGATGCTCAAAAAACACACTTTTCTCAATTACACAGCCACAACTCAAATGTCAGCCTTGGCAATCTCTGATATTCTTTCATTCACCTCCCTTTTAGGTACTGTCATCTCCTTTTCGCCCAGGCAGCCTCTCATTTTGAGGAAATCTAAGTGTTACAATTGCCCCGTGTTACAATCGTCCCCACTCTCCCCTACTGTATACTTGAAACTAAATATGCATTGAAAGCGTGCAGTTTTTACTGATACTAGATACATTTTCGCATAATTAAAATATACCATGATGATTGGAAGGTATAGTGATAATGGAACAGCGAATAAATTTGCAATAACTTTAAAGTCAAATTCCAAGGACCCTAAAGAATTTAATGCTGAAAAGAAATCAAAATTATCTAGGAGACACTAAGAAAAGTATCATGCATACATAATATTCTCCAGTTAAAGAAACAGCAGGATGTAATATCTTCTCGAAAGTCCCAACTTAGTTTCTCCTGTTTTCATATCTGCCTGGAATCTAAATTGAAGAGAAACTTCATAGAAGTAAAGTTTTATGGAATTCGAGGAATACCCTTTCATGTTGCTGCCAGATTCGATTTGACAACTAAATATATAACTTCCAAGATAAGATCCCTTTATATCAGAGTTTTTCTTGCTATCAACCTTGATCGATAAAAAGTTTCAGTACTTTCAGCAATTTATGAGTTTCCTTTCAATGCCTGCTTTACCACAGAATAGCATATGATGCACAATTTTAAGTCAGCTTGGAAGAGATTTCTATCTGTGAAGTAAGCACATTCCGTTTGCCCATGGGCTTTGTGTACTTAATAACGTTTCAGAACTGAAAATAGGTACGGTTTTAAATTATGAGATGGGTTTTTAAAAGGGTATTGGAAAAAATATCAAGCACCAGTTAAGAAGGAATATTTTTACCACGGTCATTTAACCAATGGATTTAAAAAAACTGTCGTTTTCTAAAATAAATCCCATATTTTTTAAAAATTAGTTTTCCCCTTTGATTTTTATCGAATATACATATATATATATATATATATATATATATATATATATATATATATATATATATATATATATATATATATATATATATATATATATATATATATATTAGGGTGGTCCTAAGTGTAATGGTAAAAAAAATTTTTCGGAATTTTTCAAGTCGCACCCCCTAAATTTTTTCCTTATGGGGTAGTAAATAACTGGTAAAAATTTCATCCGAATCGGTTAATATTAACACGTGCCGCAAAAGGGATGAAAATCTGAAAAAAACATCAAAATTCTCAAAACTTTGAAAAATCATAAAATTTATTTAAATTATATAATTTAATATATTTCAATACTTTTTGTAACATAAAATGCTTAAACATGAAGAATATTGGCCTTTATAGCCTTTGACAATTTTTAAAGGTATTGTATTTTCTCCTCATTATGCGTTAAAATATCGTTATATTCTTCAATAAGCTTGATTTCCCTTTCTGCAGCATTATTTACAACAGATAAGTTACTGACGACTTTAAACCCTTCCTGGTAATCTCCAATAATCTTCACACGTTTTAAAGGATCCCTAGAAATAAATTTTGAAGAAAACCTAAAAACCTTTGAAAACAGTTTGCGGTTCATTTTGACACAAAATTGGCTTGATTTTTCTTAGAGTCCTGCCAGTTTTACAAAACTAATTTGCAACCACCCTTACACACGTGTAGATTCTTTCCCTCTAAACTCTTTGGAAATAATTGCTGTGTGGGGACAGACTTATCAAAAAAGGCTAAGGCAACTGTCTCCTCCAAGAAACCATATCCATGGCTAATCATTTTCTTTGATGCTGCCTTAGATTATATTTTCATTTATTCCTCTGTAGAAAAACATGTCCCTCATGAATTTTAATTCTTAAAATGTGGCTTTGTAATCCTTTTGCACATCAAACCAGGCCTCCATGTATAGCTTAACAATAATACTCATACCTTGTAGTACTTGATTATCCAAATTAACCCTCATTTCTAAATATAAATATCTTTAAGCAATAAATTACTTAAGACATCCACCTAGAATGATGGATAGCACCAGGTTGTTTAAATTTAATCATTTTAGCTTCATAATAATCTAAAAATGCTGTTGTCAACCGTAAGAAACTTTTGGTAGTCATCCTCTCGATTGGTGTTCAAGCTTTGTTTTAGAAAACTTGTGAATTTCTTCTTTGTCTCTTCCATCAATGGTATTTTTCACAACTTCATTTTTAATATCTGATAGGTACTTTGATTTATAGATAGCATCCCAAGATTTTCAAAACGTATAAATAAAAATACAAGTCCATGGGATGCAATAACACAAGCTCCAAAGGCCGCTTTCAACACTAATTTAAGAACATTAAAATGTATTATATGAGCTTAAGCTTATAAAATTCAGAGTAAATTTCTATGTCAAACCTTTAACCATGAGTAATTACATTTAAAATCTAATTTTCATTGTTTTGAACATTATATTAAAGTTTTGTTTTATGTCCCAACCCTCATTGTAAATTCCTCCACTTTATCCTTAACTTCTCCATTGGAATCCACTTATAATAATGTATTTCACCCTAAAATATGTGCAATAACCATAGTGTAGGGGGTTTTCAAGATTGTCATAAAATACATGAAGATACCGCCTTTTCAAGCGCTCTTTTGAAAAAGCGCGCGTAGCGTCCAGTGTTGTGGCGGAAAGTGCGCATCGAGCCGGCATTCCTCGTGTCAGTGTTACGGAGTCTTGCGCATCTACCGTACTCTAACTTCAATCGCGTTGCGGCACGTGTTAATATTAAAATATTTGAAAAATATTTGGTATGCATTCATTTCATACCTTAAGGAAAAAAGTTGGGGGGTGCGACCGAAGAAATTCCGAGTTTGAAAAATTAGGACCACCCTAATATATATATATATATATACAGGGGTACATATATGTATATACAGGGTGTTTCAAAATTGCGTTGCACGGCTTTTATTCGGAACCAGTGCCTCCTAGGGTCATGAAAGTAAGGTCTACCCCTAGGTAAGTGACCCTGGAGAACCCATTGAGAGGACTTACAGCGCCCCTAGCGGCGAAATTAAAAAGTTAGAAAAATTAACTTAAAAACTTAAGGAGATAGAGCAAAAACCTCAATAAGAGTATTGTTGCCAACGTCAAGAAGAACTCATTGAAAAAAATTTCATCAAAATATCTTGAATATTCGCGGAGATATTAGCATGTGAAAATAGCACTTTTTCAGGGGTCAAAAAGTAAAAAGTTCGCATATTTGCAAATTTTTTTTATTTTTTGATTAAATTTTGTGTTCTTTCAACGAAAAAAACACAAAACAACACAATTTCACTGAAAAATTTGCAAATATGCCAACTTTTTACTTTTTGACCCCTGAAAAAGTGCTCTTTTCACATGCTAATATCTCCGCGAATATTCAAGATATTTTGATGAAATTTTTTTCAATGAGTTCTTCTTGACGTTGGCAACAATACTCTTATTGAGGTTTTTGCTCTATCTCCTTTAGTTTTTAAATTAATTTTTTTAACTTTTTAATTTCGCCGCTAGGGGCGCTGTAATAAGTCCTCTCAATGGGTTCTCCAGGGTCACTTACCTAGGGGTAGACCTTACATCCATGACCCTAGGAGGCACTGGTTCCGAGTAAAAGCCGTGCAACGCAATTTTGAAACACCCTGTGTATATATATATATATATATATATATATATATATATATATATATATATATATATATATATATATATATATATATATATATATATATATATATATATTCACCCTATATATATATATAGGGTGAATAGGAAAGTCCCTTTACCCTGAAATAAATTGCTAACGGATCAAGCTAAAGCTATGCAATGAAGGTAAAGGTATAGTAAAGTGACCTTGCCCTATCCAATGCAACAAATTTCAACGCCCTCTAGTGGAAATTTTTGGAGTTATAAATTTTATTTTAAAAACTAATAGAGATTTGCTAAAATAGTCAGCTACTAAGTTGTAGAGCAGCATCGATTTAGTAGGAAAAGACACCTTAGGCAAAAATATATCTTGAATATCAAAATATATCAAAAATATATCTTGCATATCTTTAGCTTGCTTCGTTAGCAATGTATTTCAGGGTAAACGGACTTTCCTATTCACCCTGTATATTTTTTGTTTAGTGTTTATTGAGGATACTCTATTTCAGTTGTAAATAATTTGAATTCAATGTATGCAGAATACGTATCTTAAAAAAGTATAACTTACGGAAGATAAATATGTTATAAAATAAAAAAGTAGTTACATTTTATGATATTATGAAACCAGTAAGTAAGCAATTTTTTTTAGAATGTATGAATACGAACTATTCAAAAACTATCAATCTTTACACATTGTGAAATTAAATTTATCCCCAAATACATGCAAACGTTGCTTGAGCGAGAGAACTTTCAAGAAAAGGATTTATAACTGATGCATGGAAATATATTTTTACTCAATATTCCAATTCCAGGAATGTCTCTCTAACTCTCATCCAGGATTTCATTAAAACTTCTTTCATAAAAAGCAAATAAATCAATTTGAGTTACCGTTCGGAGAGACATCCGAAAAGATTTCTCAAACCATAATTCGGCCGCTCGATATCTTTCTTACACGTCCGAGATTTAGACGCGAACCCTTTTTAAGATTCCAAAAGCTCCCCCACTCGCAACGTGTAATGGAAAGGAGTATTTGAAATATTTACCTCGAGAAAGGGTACGATAAAATAAGATACTAAGTAGATAGATTCCAAAAGCAGATAAGCGCTAACAAAATAGTAAGCTATACAAATTTGAATGGAGGATTTTTAATTAAGTTCAGTTCATGAAAAATCATAGAATTTCGAATTAAAACAGTATTAACATTCAATATAAACTATTATACTGGGTGTTTCAAAATTGCGTTGCACAGCTTTTATTCGGAACCAACGCCTCCTAGGATTATGGAAGTAAGGTCCCTAGGTAAGTGAGCCTTGAAAATGCACTGAAATGACTTACAGCGCCCGTAGCGGCGAAATTAAAAAGTTAAAAAAAATTAATTTAAAAACTAAAAGAGATAGAGCAAAAACCTCAGTGAGAGTATTGTTGCCAACTTCGTGAAGAACTCACTGAAAAAAAAATTCATGAATATTCGACGAGATATTAGCATGTGAAAATAGCACTTTTTCAGGGGTCAAAAAAGAAAAAGTTCACATATTTGCAAATTGTTTATATTTTTTATTAAATTGTGTGTTCTTTAAACTAAAAAAAAACACAAAACTTCAAAATAACACTGAAAAATTTGCAAATATGTGAACTTTTTCTTTATGAAAGTAAATGTTTTATGGTTTAAATATAACGTTGGATACAAATGTGAATTACATTTTATTCAGTTTTTACAAATTTAAAAAGATCCAATTTAAAAAGATCTGATGCATAGCTCTAATTAAAAATTTTCATTTCTGTTTCGTTATAAGTTTTAATAAGGAATTGTTCCCTATTATTTCGCATGAATGAAAACTGAAGATAAAGTCAGAGCTACTTTAGTACTGATGTTTATTTCTGCTTAATATTGTCAAAAGACATCTTTGTATAGAATTTTGAAAATTAAAAAAAATAATAAAACAATATAAAAAATTATAAATGCGTTTATTTATTTCAAAGGATTCAAAGAACTCTATTAAAAAATACTGTGTTAATTATTTAACCACATCATGGAAATACGGTTTATTGATTATTGTGCTTATTGATATCTTAATATTATTTCAAGGCATGATATAATCGCATTTAAGGAAAAAATAACTCCAAGCCAAGCAAAAAGATCATGCATATCTCATTATACTTTGTCAGTTACCAGAAAAATGATTCTCCAGATAGCAAAAAAAGCATTTGAAGTCACGAAGTAGGGTTATTAAGAAAAATGGAAATACTTTTTACTTTCTGAAACTAAATTTGTGAAAAAAAGGCCACATTGCATACCATTACAGTTTTTGCCATTTTAAAAATGATCCGGTGACTTTCCCTTAATGGCAAAAATAGTAGTGAAAGGTTCGTAGTATACACACACAAAAAATATTCGTCTCTTTTCTATGAAAGAATCTTTACTCTTTTGACTTCTCCTAAGAGGACTTTTTGAAAGGTAATGCTACGGTCGATATAATATTGAATTTTTTGTATCCATCAAAAGAGATGGAACATTCCTTTAAGAGCAATTCGGTTTTCTTCATCCTTGGAACTTTTGAAACTCATTTGAATGTGCAATTTGGAAGGATTTCTAAAAGGATAATTTGCATATACCTTAGAGGTTATAATTCACTCTTAGAATAAACAATACTTACACTTGGAATAAGTAGCATTTATAAAATTTAAGGAGGATTTAAATTTTGTTTAAAAAATATTATATCTTTCTTAACAAACATTCAAAGCCTGTCAAAAAATGTATTAATTTTACGGTGAGCAAATAAGGCGATGGTACAGATTTTAATGTTAGATAGTTCCTTGGAATCATGGCTACAAAGTTTAGCATGTGGTTTCAGGCCTTGAGCCTTGGTATGACTAAGGGTGCTTCAAAAACACATGCATGTTTATTAGCAACGTTATGTGAAACTTAATGTTTTAATGTAAAACTTAAAGAATTGGTTTGTATACTCTTGTCATGTTGTAAGAAGCCCTAAGAGATAGATCAAATGCTTAGGAATTTAGGTTGCTTAATGCGCAAATTAGAAGAGGGCTTGAATACGCCAATTAAATCTGAAGTCTGTCATCACTGCTTCACTGCTGTTTTGACAAGGAGGAAAGAAAGCACGTATCGTATCGTGTTCGTTCGTATCGTTTTATTTCAATCAAAAAGGTTAATAAATATAGGATAAATAAAGAACTAAAAATAAAAAATGATATTGTAACAATTATACTACAAGATCATCAATAAATCATTATTTTATGTTATGAAGGAAGTATTTACATACCTTACAGTTTAATTATTCTGTTTTTATTGCATGTATCATAGTTTAACTTTTTAAGAGGGTAAAGAAAATATTCAAGATATGGGTATTTATGTATTTTAACATTTTGTGGAACCGGACCAACCTTATTGGGCGCTTGCCTGTAGTTGGTCGGCATAACTTGTAGTTGTAAAAATGGCAGATAAATAAATTTTTTAGAACAATAAATACTAGGGTGGAGCGAAAAAAACTTTTTTTCGAAATTCAAAAAGATACCTATGGCAAAAGTGGTCTTATGTAAACAGATGAAAAACCGCGCAAAAATTTTTGAAATCGGTTAATATCTCAGTTCGCGCATTGAGCTCAAAGTTTATAAAAATGCTTAAAAATGAACATTTTCCGAAAGTTTTAAGATAATATTTAAATAAAATTTGGAGAAATATTCTCGCTTGTAACCTCTTTATAAAAGCTCAAAAAAGTAAAAAAAAATAAATTTAATATTTATTTTTACTATATTTGGGTGCGTAATTTTGCTTCAAAAATGCGAAATTTTCGAATAAATGGTAAGTTTGTTTCATCACCCATTTTCTTAGTTTCATCCTAAAAATAATTATGGAATTACTTTACATTCGAAAATCATCTTAATCTTAATCTTACAATCGAAAACCATCACTATCATCGAAATCCCATTCTCAGATTGAGAGTTAAATTGAACGGCAACTGCATTAAATAGTAGTAGATAGACCAACGGCTGCAGTAGCATCTAGTGTCTTACAATATATAGGAGTGATTACATACGCAGATTCTTCCCATGTAATTGACAGATCCAAAATAAGAAGGGGAAAGAAGCATATTGGAAGTGTTTTAAAGTTTTCGGAAAATATGGAAATTAATGGACTTTATTTTGACGGGAAAAAAGATATTACCCTATGCTTAGAAAAAGTAAATAATAAACAATACCGTAGAAAAGTTAAAGAGGATCACTATTCTCTAATTCAAGAGCCAGGATCCTCTTATATTGGTCATGTGTCCCACTGCTTCATCACACTACATTGCACGTAGTATTTTTTCTTATCTTATTGAAAAAGAAATTTCGCTGGAAAAAATCATGTAATAGGATGTGATGGCACCGTTACGAACACCGGTTGGAAAAATGGGGCTATTCGTCAGTTAGAACTGCAAGTAGGGAGACCTCTGCAATGGAGCATTTTGTCACTACATTTTAGTGAACTTCCCTTTCACCATATGTTTCATTATTTGGATGGAGTTACCACAGGGCCCAAATCTTTTTCGGGACCCATTGGAAAACAGCTCAATGATTGCGAAAAGCTCTCTATAGTCAAGTATGAATCAATTGACTATTTCAATCCAGAAATAGACTGAAATATGTTAAGTGAAGACCAACAGTTTTTATTAGACATATGCAAAGCTATAAAGTCAGGGGATTGTCCCGAAGACTTTTCGTACCGAAATCCTGGCCCACTATCACATTCTAGACTAGATAGATCACTGCTGCTAATAGAGTGTTGAGATTGTACGTAAGTGACCTCAGCCCTTCTGAAAGCTTAAAAGAGATTTCAAAATTGATCTTAAAGTCATACATGCCTGTGTGGTTTAAAATTAAAAAAGAATAGTTCTTTCACAGATGGGCCCAAGCATATTTTTCATGCAGTTCAAACAACTCGATATCTATCTGAGGATCTACTTCAAATAGTTGATCAAGTTGTTGAACGCAATGCATTCTTCGCACACCCGGAAAACTTATTGTTGTCAATGATTGTCAATGAAAGTGTCTCTGTTCGACAGATCGCGGTTGAAAGAATCTTGAAAGCGAGAGAATCTGCCTGTGGGGTAGAAAGGATTAGAAATTGTGTTCCCCCAAAATTAAATTTTAATGCAAGAGTACACAGATATTATTGACTGGAAATCATGCACAATCTATCCTCCACCAATTTTAAAAGACGTAAGTGTTGAAGATTTGAAATCATTATTAGTGCATTCTAACACAGAGCTCACTCCATACATAATGAAGTTCCCCTGCCACACTCAAGCGGTTGAGAGGTGCGTTAAGCTTAAAACTGAAGAAGCAACAAAAGTGTGTGGTCAGAAAGCAAGATGTGGCTTCATAAAATCAACTTTATATGCAAGATCAGTAATGTCAGATTTTTGGAAAAAAAACCGGAATTTAAATTTATTCCTGTTTAAAATTTAATTTTTAAAAATACACAAAAATTATGGTTGGTTATGTAGGGGGTGGGTGGAACTCGACGTGCAGCCACCTCCCCGTGGTGAGTTCTTGGCTGTTCTTATAAAACGGGTGAAGAGCTGCACAGTGAAACAAACTAACCAATGATTCGAAAATTTCGCATTTTACAAGCAAAATTGACCACCCAAATATTTATAAGGGCAATTCCACGGGTAACTGACTGACATTTTTTAAGAAAAACGCTCAGTATTTTGTAATTTTCTTCCCAAAAATAAATGATAAAAAAATACTTTCTCGCCAGTTTATTGCTTTCTTGTTAGCTTAATCTAATGGCACAATTAAATTTTCAAAATATGTTTTATTGATTTTTAAAAAATTTTAAACAACAAGGTAACTGACTGACATAAATGTTTCACAAATGTCAGTCAGTTACCAAGTCGTTTAAAATTTTAAAAAAATCAATAAAAACTTATTTTGAAAATTTAATTGTGACATTAGATTAAGCTAAAAAGAAAGCAATAAACTGGCGAGAAAGTATTTTTTTATCATTTATTTTTGGGAAGAAAATTACAAAATACTAAGCGTTTTTCTTGAAAAATGTCAGTCAGTTACCCGTGGAATTGCCCATAAAATAAACATTAAAATTCCTTTTTTTACTTTTTTCAGCTTTTATGAAGAGGTTACATGCGAGAATATTTCTATAAATTTTATTTAAATATTATCTTAAAAATTTTGGAAAATGTTCATTTTTAAGCATTTTTATAAACTTTGAGCTCGATGCGCGAACTGAGATATTAACCGATTTCAAAAATTTTTGCTCGGTTTTTCATCTTATTATACATAGGACCACTTTTGCCATAGGTATCTTTTTGAATTTCGAAAAAAGTTTTTTTCGCTCCACCCTAATAAATACCTTACCTGAAAAGACGAAGCAATAGAAATATTCATTAGATTATCTACATTGCGAATATAATAAACCCAAATTACAGATGACTCAAAACACCACTAAATAGAAATAGGCTAAATTCAAAAAATAAATAAACAAAATATCCTTTTTAAAAGCGCTCTAAAATACACCCCAGTATTAAAAACACCTTTCAAAATTCAGTTGCTAACTACTATTCCTAAATGGAAACTTTTCTTTTTAGTCCTACATCCTATCATCCCATGCATTTTTCTTCCGTACAAAGCTTTCGGTATACAAGCCTATTTCGCTCGCAAAAAAAAATACTTCTTTGTTGATGTCTTCGGAGATTTCATTGAGAAACGTGCATTGAATGCTTTGGCCGATGTTTTCTCGTGGGTGAAGCGGAACTTTGTTACATTGAAGTATTCAAAGGAACCTGAAAGCAATTTCATTTTGCGATTCCTTTGTTGGAAATTGAAAGAAAATATGAGGTTAAGCCTGAAATGCCTTCAAGCCACGGATTCGAGAGGATGGGATTAGGAAGTAAAAGCGTATTAGTGTTAGCTTTTAGAAAAAACGAGGGTGCAGAAATTTTGAAATTAAAAATAACACTGTTCAACAATGAAAAAATTTCCTTGATGAAAATAGTCATTTCTTATAGATTTTGGATCGCTGAATACGAAAATCACCATTAAAATTCTCAATTGACTCAGGATTTTCAGGGAACAGTCCCTCCCCCTTTTTACGTTTTTCAATGACTTAATCACTTTGAATTCGATTATCAGAGTCAAAAAGCATTACTTTGGTCTTTAAATTACATCCAAAGGGACAAGGAAGGTTGAAATTTGTAAAATATGAAATTTTGTAGCAAATGGATAGGTTTAAGGATTATTTTATACGCTATTTCTTCCTCTTATTTTACGCAATTCACGTTTGAAGGGTCCTAACCCTTCAGCAAGGACCCAAATTTGATGGCAATATGCAGCAATGATTTTTACTAAAAGCGGTTGAGGTATTAACGTCCCCTAAGCACCCACGGAAGTGTTCCAATGCCGCACTTAGAGTTAAACTGCTGTACAAAAAAAAGTAAAAATGCCACATACTGAATTTCAGCTGATTCTTATGTAAAATGACCTGCTGAATTCAAATATGACATCTATTAACAGCTTGAAACATGGAATCCTCACTCCCTAAAACCGGTCAGTTTTTAAAGAAGTGGAGAGTTTCTACTTAGGATAGACCCGAAATATAATAAAAATATCATTTGTAATCTTTCAAAATCATTAATAATAATTCCTGATCTCGCGAGCGCCTTCGCGATTCTGGAAGTCTTCCGAACTCTTCCGCGGGGGCTTCTGGGAGGCTAACGCCTCAGCCGCTTTTAGTAAAAATCATTGCTGCATATTGCCATCAAATTTGGGTCCTTGGGGAAGGGTTAGGACCCTTCAAACGTGAATTGCGAAAAAAATTAGAGGAAGAAATAGCGTATAAAAACCTCTACAATTTTAAGCAATTTTTTTGGCATTTTTAGGGGGTAATAACCCCTTAAACCTATCCATTTGCTACAAAATTTCATATTTTACAAATTTCAACCTTTCTTGTCCCTTTGGATATAATTTAAAGACTAAAGTAATGCTTTTTGACCCTGATAATCGAATTCAAAGTGATTAAGTCATTGAAAAACGTAAAAAGGGGAGGGGCTGTTCCCCGAAAATCCTGAGTCAATTGAGAATTTTAATGGGGATTTTCATATTCAGCGACCCAAAATCTATAAGAAATGACTATTTTCATCAAGGAAAAAATTTTGAAGGTCAAATTTGTTGAACAGTGTAATAATAAAAACGTTCTCTCATGAGATAATTCAGTTTTACTTTCATGATGGACGTCTTTCCTCCTTGAAGGTTTTGCGCAATAGATCTGTCTTCTGATAAACGAAATATCTATTCCCACTTTAATGCCTATCCTCCCAACGCCTGCTGACAGATTTTTATGCAACTAGGCGATATGGCGGTTTGACTAAAACATACGGGAAAAAAGAAATTTTTTGACACCACCAACTCGCAAACTCAATTTTTACACTTATGCCGTTTTGATTTAACTGGGATGATATACCCTTGATTTTATTCGTAATATTTGTTGAAAACTCATCTTTTCCTTCAAACCTAATATAATTATCAACCCCACTTACAAATACCATACATCAATTTTAAACGCTGTTACATTCCCCCTTAAACTATGACCTCTTTTTTATAGTACCCGCTCAAATAAATTTGAAACAAAACTTTTAGAAACAAAATCCCAAACTTCTTAAAAACACTGTCTGCTCCGAAGCTTCAGAAAAATAGGGCAGTGAACATAATAAATAAATAGAAATATCTTCGGATCTTAAAAAAGCGCTGTTGCCAAATAGCTCTCCAGAAGATATGATTTGAAATAAAACATTATTTTTCAAGCTCGTGCTCTCGTAGAAAGAAAAACAATACTTTAGATTCACAGATTACATTTCGTCTCGCTCTAAAACAGAGAAGCGGAAAGCATATGTATTTTCGAATAAGTAATTTCATACTCAGGAACATAGAGTACTGTTACTTTTAGTTCCAAAAATGAAAACGAAGTTGCAGGAGTCATCTGTATAAAAGGATAGTTTCACTAGAAGGGCTTTTTTGTTGAGTGGTACCATTTATGAAAATATGAAATGCGTTTCATGTTTCTAATGGTAGTTATAACACTTGAAAATAACTAAACTATCTTTCCATGATAACATTAAGTCCCTTTATATGAAGCCTTTTTTAAGATACTATTTATGTATAATAATTTCAGCTGATTCTCAATTAGGTTTTGAAAATGTAGTATTTATTGTGCAAATAGCTTAATAACACAATTAGGTCAAATTTATTATGTTATATTGAATAACAACAATTCGAGATATTTCTCTTGCTGTATTCAAACATGTTTGACATCATGTTGTACTAAATATGTATTTTATACTATGTTCATTTAGAATAGGCGCCTGAGCCGTAATGTATTAGGAGTAGTTACTACACTGTAAAAAAAGAACGTCTTTTAACGTATTATTTTCCGTGAATTTTTCATGGATTAATTCCGTAAACTACAAAACGGAATTTTCATCGTGAAGTTTCCATTTTTTAATTTTCCTCTCCTCACGCATGCGTATTGTACCACTCGTTCGTATCTCCACTCGTTTTGGTGAGACTCAAATATAGTTGTAAATAAGTAATGGAAATTTGTGCAAGCGTCTTCAGGCGAAACGAACCTTCAGCAAATTTATTATGGGTAAGGTAGTTATTAATCCTCTAGAATCCTAAGTTCGTTTATGACGTACCTTCACAGTCACAAACAAAGAACATGTTATAATAAGTTTTCCCATTACTGAATCCCCGCTGTAGCAGTGGTAGCGTGTCTCAATAGCATGTAGCTGTTCGCGGGTTCGAACCCCAGTAAATATTATTTTATTAAAATTTCCAAAAATAGCAAAAATATATTGTTTTTATTTTTTTAATTATTGGTAGTAAACGTTACCATGCTTTAAAATAGAAATACTCTGATATACTATTTTTAAACAGATATTTAAACATCGTACGATCGCTTTCTTCACTACGTAGCTGAAGTCTTAAAATATTGCATACCTAACTAGTCTTATTAGATCGCAAAAATGTGATCTAAATAGTTGTGATAACTTGTTACTTTTGATTAGACTTGTATTACTGTGATCGGTAGTGTAAATTGTTTAAAAGAATCGTCTATTTGGATTTTACGGATTGTTTGTCATTTTTTGTTCAAAATTATAATCAGGAAAATTATATATCAGAAATATAAAACGAACAATCCCTAAAATAACGGAAAGTTCCACTCCAATGACGAAAAGATATTAAACGAACGTTCTCTAAAATAACGGAAGGTTTCCCTCCTTTGACAGAAAAATACAAAACGGACATTCCCTCAAATGACGGAAAAAGAAAATACGGATACCTTCTCAAATGATAAAAATAATCCGGCAGCTGTGCTGCCGGGAAATTTCCGTTTATTGAAGAAATATTTTTTTACAGTGTAGTGAAATTATCATCGAAAAAATTTCTTGTGCAATGACAAGGCAGCCTAAACCGAAGTAGTTAAACTACAGTAAAAGAATCGGTCACTGATGCAGGATGATGGTTATTAAGCGTTTTTGATCCTGTTTTAGACGCCTATTCTAAATTAACAGAGTTTAATATACAGGGTGTTTCAAAATTGCGTTGCACGGCTTTTATTCGGAACCAGCGCCTCCTAGGGTCATGGAAGTAAGGTCTACCCCTAGATAAGTGACCCTGGAGAATCCATTGAGATGACTTACAGCGCCCCTAGCGGCAAAATTAAAAAGTTTAAAAAATAATTTAAAAACTAAAGGAGATAGAGCAAAAAGCTCAATGAGAGTATTGTTGCCAACGTCAAGAAGAGCTCATTGAAAAAAATTTGATCGAAATATCTTGAATATTCGCGGAGATATTAGCATGTGAAAATAGCACTTTTTCAGGGGTCAAAAAGTAAAAAGTTCGCATATTTGCAAATTTTTCAGTGAAATTGTGTAGTTTTGTGTTTTTTTAGTTGAAAGAACACAAAATTTAATCAAAAAATCAAAAAAAATTGCAAATATGCGAATTTTTTACTTTTTGACCCCTGAAAAAGTGCTATTTTCACATGCTAATATCTCCGCGAATATTCAAGATATTTTGATAAAATTTTGTTCAATGAGTTCTTCTTGACGTTGGCAACAGTACTCTCATTGAGCTTTTTGCTCTGTCTCCTTTAGTTTTTAAATTATTTTTCTAACTTTTTAATTTTGCCGTTAGGGGCGCTGTAAGTCCTCTCAATGGATTCTCCAGGGTCACTTACCTAGGGGTATACCTTACTTACATGACCCTAGGAGGCGCTGGTTCGGAATAAAAGCCGTGCAACGCAATTTTGAAACACCCTGTATGTTTTGCACTGCTAACTTCCAAACATGATTGTCAAAAATAAATAAGTTGAAGGAATATACCGTGGAAATACTTTGTTAAATTTTGTTATTTATAAAAAATAATAACCAATTTTCTATGAAAAAATAATACCTTTATGATTTATGCTTTAAAAATATTTTGTATATTTTATTTTTAAAATTATTTCAACACCTGTGATCCTTTACGATCCATGAAAGTGAAAAAAACGATAGACAAATACATGAATATGTGAACAAACACACTGGCAAATAAAAAAAATTATTAGATATGAGCAAGTACATAAAAAAATAATATAAGGAATAAATTAGAGTTACAATTTACTCAATCATCATCAGATTTACAAAAAATGGATGTCAAATCTATAAATGCTATCTATACAGGGTGATTCAGAAATAATCATCAATAACACTGGGGAACAGCCATTTCGTTTTCTTAGAACTGTGACTTATTTTTGAATCAG
This sequence comes from Tetragnatha versicolor, assembly GCA_024610705.1. Taxonomy (NCBI): domain Eukaryota; kingdom Metazoa; phylum Arthropoda; class Arachnida; order Araneae; family Tetragnathidae; genus Tetragnatha; species Tetragnatha versicolor. Next base: position 56,764,382 of record JANDEH010000005.1, on the reverse strand, counting down.
TATTGTTTGGCCCCTGAATCCAAAAGTAACTGAAGTTTTTGTCTGTCAAGTCCACTTTTTTGGCAAACAGCCCCCCCCCTTTTTACGTTTTTCAATGACTTAATGACTTTGAATTCGATTTTCAGCGTCAAAGATCATTACTTTAGTCTTCAAATTACACCCGAGAGGACAAGAATGGTTAAAGTTTCTAAAATATGAAAATTTTTAGCGAATGGATAGGTTTAAGGGGTTGTTACCCCCCTAAAAACGCAAAAAAATCGTTAAAAATGATAGAGTTTATTTTACGCTATTTTTTACTTTTATTTTTTTCGCAATTCCTTTTCAAAAGGTTCTAACCCATCCCCAAAGACCCAAATTTAATGAAAATAAGCAGCAATGATTTTTACTAAAAGCGGTTGAGGCATTAGCGCCCCCGAAGTACCCGCGAAAGGGTTTGGAATACTCTCTTTCGCTTAGAGGACGCGAACACCTCAGCCGCTTTTTAGTAAAAATCATTGCTGCCTATTTTCATTAAATTTGGGTCCTTGGGGAAGGGTTAAGACCTTTTAAAGAGGAATTCCGTAAAAAAATAAAGAGGAAAAAACCCTGAAATGCAAAAAAGGAACGTTATAAAGGATAGAGGTTATTTTAAGCTTTTCTTACTCTTATTTTTAATGCAATTCCTCTTTAAAAGGTCTTAACCTTTCCCCAAGGACCCATATTTATTGAAAATAGGCAGCAGTGATTTTACTAAAAGCGGTTGAGTTATTATCGTCCCCGAAGCGAAAGAAAGTCTTCCGAACCCTTCCGCAGGTGCTTCGGGGGCGCTAATGCCTCAACCGCTTTTAGTAAAAATCATTGCTGCTTATTTTCATTAAATTTGGGTCTTTGGGGATGGGTTAGAACCTTTTGAAAAGGAATTGCGTAAAAAATAAAAGTAAAAAATAGCGTAAAATAAACTCTATCATTTTTAACGATTTTTTTGCGTTTTTAGGGGGTAATAACCCCTTAAACCTATCCATTCGCTAAAAATTTTCATATTTTAGAAACTTTAACCATTCTTGTCCTCTCGGGTGTAATTTAAAGACTAAAGTAATGATTTTTGACCTTGAAAATCGAATTCAAAGTCATTAAGTCATTGAAAAACGTAAAAAGGGGGCGGGGCTGTTTGCCAAAAAAGTTGACGTGATAGAAGAAAACTAACAACAGTTTTCTAATCAGTGTGCCCATTGAACTCTAAAACAGCCAAAAAATCGAAGTCAACAGAAATTATGATAAAAATTGTTCCCCAGTGTAATTGGAGGGTAGGTAGAGGGGCCCTAGAGAAGCATTTTTCGAATAAGGATGGTGGGGCGCAGCCTTACCGTTAAAGATCTAGGACCTAATGTAGTGCGAGCTCTTTTCAAAAGGCCGTTTTAGAAGGCCCGTGTGACGAAACTAAACATAATAAAATGAAAAACATTATTGCATGAGGTACGGGAGTGTCCGTCCGTACTACTTAAATCCTCAATGTGATAGAAATTGGACCACTTGCTAAACCGTGGGGTGAGTTTTAAAACCTGCAATATTAATCTCTTAGTCAAACAATTGAGTTCCCTTAATGGTATTTGGAAAATAATGATCGCAGAAGGAATGTTAAATGATCAAACAGTTTCAATGATCACTGTTACGATCATTCAAAATTCCTTCCCCGATCATCATTTTTCCAAAAACCATTAAGGGAACTCCATTCTTTGACTAAAATATTAATATTGCACTTTTGAAACTCACTCCACGATTTAAAAAGTGCTATTTCTAAAGAACCCTTTTCTATCCCCATTATATATGGTAAAAAATAGTTGAAATATGAAGAGTTCACTAGAAATCAGAAGAATATTACGATACTATCTGAATTCAACCACCCCCGAGACCAAAACAGCACTTCACCATTTCCTTCCACTAGCGCTAACTAAATCAAGCGCTTGCAGGGGAAAGTGCTCTAACCATTAAGCAAAGCAAAACACCCGGAGCCCTTTCTCCAATCAGCGTCGCCCTTCGCCCTGTCCCAGCCAATCCTTTCATTTATTTAAAAGGCCGGCCCCATGTTGCATATGACAGATACCCACTTCCTTCGACTGCCGAGATAAATACTGCAGCCTTGGACAGATGGACCCTTTCCCTGCGCTTTCCGGGGGCTGTGCAAACGATATTCGATCGTCCCGGGGGTGAGAACGACACTTTGGTGGGGGGTTCAGGAGGAAAGTGTTCCCCAAACGTTCATTAGTTACGTCGGGGGAGCCTTCTTCAGATTGGGTCTGCTCCGCCGAAGACAGCTTCGCTTTTCCGATAGGATGGGGAGAGTGTTTGTTTTGTAAATGAGACAGTTGAAACGTGTCGGATTTTAATGTGTTTGGACAAATCGGGTTTCAGATTGTAAGTTTGGATTGGACGTGTATCGCCTGACAGGAGATTTTGTAAATAAGAGTATTGAGGGGAAAAAATAAAGGTGGTTTGTTTGTTTGAGGGCATTGTTTTATCCGTGAAGTGACAGTGTAGATTTACTTATAGAGGCTTATGATTTGATTATGACACTCTGATATAAAAAAAAGGGAAATACATTTTTTGTTAGCCTTACTTGGCCTTGAAGTAAAGGTATCACTGTAGTTGGCTTTCCGATTATCATGCGGCACATTTATTCTTTTAATTTTTGCTCATTTTGTTTTGATAAAGAACGTTTGTGTGAATGTGAATTATTATAAAAAAGTATCAAGCAGTACTGGTTCAAAAACGTTTGAGGAAGTTGCATGATTTTTTTAATTTTTTTAATCGATTCTTCTTGCAAAAATAAGCAACTACCCAAAATTTGAGGCCGATCGAGAAATTTTTTGATTCCCAAAAAAAATTAACAAAAATCCACTTTTAAAAAGCGCGCGAAAACGCCAAGAGTTTGGGATCATCGTATGTTGACGTCATCCTGCGATAAACATTGTTGGAAAGCAATGGAGTTGATGGTATGATTGTTGACATCTTTACACAATAAGCATTTTCAGTTACGTGTTTTTTCTCGACTTTCAAATTAAAATATTTAATTACATGTACATTTTTTTGAAAAATTGACTAGATATTGCATTTTACCATACAAAAAACCATATAGAACACTTGTTTGTTTTTAAAAATCTGACACATGCAACTTCCTTATTGATTAGTGGTGTTTTTGGAGAAATTATTATGGTTAGTTGCTAATGGACGGGTTAGATTTTGATATTAAAGAAAGTGTTAATGGTTAGTTTTAAGATCCAATAGAACTGTTTAAAATAAAAGTTAAATGGCAACTATCCTTATAAAATTAGCTAATTTTTCTTATCACCTCCTGAAAAGGATGATTTATTTTACAACGTTACGAATGCATTTTTTAAATTGTTGGAGATCTTTGGAAATGTTTCATTTAAATTACAACCAAACCTTTGCACACCAATCTGGAATGATATTGATAAAAATATTACTTAAATGCTTGGTTAGAACCATGAAAAACTAATACAATCAAAGATACAAAGTGATATCATTTAATACAGATGCATAAAGATTTTTGCATCCAAATAATAGCATAATTAGCATCCAAAGTTTGAGAGATAGAATCTAGAACGCAACCCATAGGACTACTTGTTTACGGCCCTACGTCAAAATCTTTTCCCTAGAACTTCGCCACTTCTTCCCTCAAGTATTCCATGGAAAGACGCAAACTACGAAGAGAGAGAGAGAGATATAAACAAGATGGCAAAAGCAATAAAGCATGCAAGTATCAAAGTCCCGCACATCAAAGATTTGCCCAGAGCAATCGAAAAAACTCCACCGCTGCTGCATAACTGTTAAGGGTGGAAGAGCTAGAGCCAGGACACATTTTCTTTATAGTTTGTTCTTTGCAGCTCTCTGATTCGTCGGCCGTAACTAGCTGCGAGTTTGGTAAATAGGCGACCAACCGAGAAAAGTATATGAAAACGAATTCTTTATATGGGGGAAATATCATCCACTCATTTACCACTGTTGGGGCAAAAATAAATGCAGATTTGATCTTTGAATGAAGGGTTTGGAAAATATTTATGTTTCTAAAGGGTGAATAAAAGTTTGGCTTACGCTATGATTTTGGTTTCCTCTTATATTTTTAACACCTGGAGCCTTAATTTATGTTTTCAAAATTATATGTTTTCGTTTAAGAATACATATGCATTTTTTTAAATTTTCAGGCAGATTTTTCATAAACAAAGATGCTGTGAATTCAATGAATTAATTTGATTTTAAAAAACAACTTTATACTATGTTGTTGAAACATGAAAGGATTTATGGTAATAGTAACTAGGGTATCGATTAAAGGAAGTTTGGTTTCTCTTGTAAAATATGGCATGAAATATTCCTTATCATACAATTATAAAAAAGAGAAATGCTTCTTTTTGTGGAATTCTGAAAGAGTATGTTTGACTGAATTTTTTTCATATGAGTTCCGGATACTTAAAACCTTTTACTTAACTAGTTAAATCTGTCTGATCTTCTCATATATAAAAATTACCTGCGAAATAATGTTAAAGCTATTGTATATAAACAAATCCTTAACATTTGGGTTCACTTTTGGTTTTGGGTTCACTAACTAAAAAAGTTAATCATGTTTTTGACCATTCACATAAAATAAAATAAAATCCACATTATCAAAATAATACTAAAAGTTTTATTGTTATGTTGCTTGTTAAGTGATGTTTTTACTATCTCATACCATAACAATCTTAATTCTAATCTTGAAAATTCTTAAATTGGTTTATCAATGAAATATGGGTACCAATAAATTTTAGTAACTAAAAGGCAAAGATTTCTAACATAACACGTTGAAATAAATCTTAACACAATATTTATAATTGTTTGAGAGTTAAGTATTCGCTTCTCTTAAATTTCAAGTTCATTGATTGCTACTAAAATGTATTCAACAGCGTACAAACGTTTAGAATATTTCTGGTCGTTTTGACTGAAAACAATATCTGGTTGCAAATTAGACTCAAGATGGTTTACAAATATTTCACATGCATGAGGTAAAGCCAAATATTGTTTTGGAAATTTATTTTTCAACATAAGATAAAATCTAAAAAGATAAAATTCAAAAATTACCAAAGTTACTGATATTACAACCCTTTCTGCCGAAAAAATAGTAATCAATATATTTTTTATCCTAAACTCTAACAGAAGAAGTTGTTAAATTTTATCGGTTTGAAATTAGGAGAAATACATAACAAAAGAAGAAATTGAATATCCGATTTACAAGAATATGTTCTTCAGTGATTATGGTGTGAACTATTTTCAGTGAACTGTTTTAATTTCCCTATTCTTCAATTAAACAGGTTTGCTTGTATAAGTCTGAATTCTTAGTCAAAACACTATCACTACACAATAAGTCGATAAAATATTCTACCTGACAACACAACTAATGCTTTGATAATTTGACGACCAAAAAGTTTGTTTATAGAATATGTTTTTGTGAGGGGCATCATTATAGTCAAGACAAAACAAAAACTGTAAAGTTAATTACTCTTTGGTGGGTTAATTTAACCCTATAAGAAGTAACATTCATAAAATAAAAAAGCCTATTCTTATAAAAAGTACACAACTTAAAACTTCAAAAGAACTTAAAAAAAAAAGACCCCCTCATTCTTTCAAACAGCCTTTATTTGCCAAGCCTTATCAGTCACATTATACAGAATCCCTCAAAGCGGACAAAATATAAATACCCTCCTTTCCAAATCCCCCCTTCCTTTTCCGTCCAAATCTCTTTTGTGTCAGATTGGCCCTTTTGCGAAAGGTCCCCTTCCCCCTTCGGGCCAATCGATGCACCCCTTCGATCAATAGGGCAGAGTGGAAAACACAGCGAATATATATTGGCTTCGAAATATCAGCATAGCCACACTCCTCCGTCAGAGAAATAAATATTCCGCCCAAACGGTTTCTTTGCCTTAGCAGACTACTCAACTTTTTTCCAACCCCGGGGCCTATTTGTTTTCTGGCAGCCTAGCTCTCGCCAAGTCTGACATGATACATTTAGGGAGATATTGGAATTTCATCGATGATTTTCTGAAGGGAGGGAGGGGGTCGATTGAATTTTTGACGGAGTTGGTGTTTTTCAGGCGGAATGGAGGTAACACGTATTGGTATTGTTATTTTTAGAAAACCTGGCTCACGGGCGTTATTCTTTTGAAAGCTGTTAAGGTGATGGTTTTATGTGTCTTGAGCCCTAAATTTAACTTAAATATTCTCTCCACACCTACTTGCGCTTGCATTTTTATCGCCTGTGCTGTTTACAGATGAATTCATGTAATTGTTTTTGTACTTCTAGATTTCCTCCCCTCAATAATTTATCTTCTCTTTCTGAATCAGAACTAACACTCTACTTGATTTTGAAGAACTTAATTCCTTGTACTAGAAGCTGGGGATAGTGTTTATATTACGGTGAATGTGATAATTATCAATAATGCCCGGATCTTTATTATCTTTATTAATTACGTCATGGCATTTCGAGCCTAGCATTATTAATGATACCCGGTTTATCACATTTCTCATAAAAAACTGGGCTAGTTCTTATTATAACCTTCTATAACCTCCGAAAAAATAATCATGTATTCATTTATGTATGTACATATTTCATGTGTGCAAGATATTTAATGTATGAAATCTCATGAAACAAAACCATCTTTAGACTAACAATCAATATTATTATCAAACCTCCAGTATCTGAAATGAACAAAATGCTATGATTTTCATAAGGAATTTAGGAAAGGAAGGAATTTCATGAAATGGCTTCATATACTTTTAAATTCAATTTGATTATTTGTTGCAAATATATCCACTTTAAATGTCAAATGTTAATTTATAAATAAAAGAGTAAATCAAGAATTAGGTGCGTACTAAGTACACTATATAGCAAGTAACTATACAGGTTACCAAAGGAACTCTGATAGATGCGAAATAGCTCTAAATCAGAAAAAACCAACAAACCAAACCAAACTATACAGGTTTTTTGTGAAAATGTTTTATTAGAATACACACACGTAGACATATAGAAATAAAACAGTTTCATTAAATTGCGACTCAAATGCAATTTTTTTCAATGCTCGTCTTTTTATTCAAATAGACGTACGCAAGTTACTCTCTGATATTTTTTACTTATTTAAATCCAGCTAAGATCAACTTATATAACTCATTTACGCAATGAATTATTTCATTGGCAATTAGAGGAAAATAAAATGAATTTCCAGGAAACTGTCTAAGTTATTTTACCTGAAGAATGCAATTCTGAGAAAATTTGTGCAATGAATTATGTAAGTAATCGCATTTATTCGGCAAACCAAAGACTTAACGGAGGTTTGGACTGTCAAGTGTTGTTTAAATTTAATCACGGTGCCTCTAATGTTCCATTAAATCTGACTTGAAATATTTTATTTCTAGTAGACTCTCTAATCTAACATCTATCTTAAGCTTCCTGCTTTGTGATATTATCGTGAATAGAATGAAGATTAATTTCGAATTAAAGCTAGAGTAGGCGGAAGTTGTGTTCTGATTAGAGATGTGGAAAAGGAAAATGTTATTGTTTAGAGTGAGAAATAAAAATTCAAAAGTTTGATATTATTTTAGTCCTGATGTTCTTACTTCCTTTTGGGACCCTTTCATTATATAGATACAATGGCTATGCAAGTAGATTGTAATTGTATATTATGATAATTCTCAGTCAATATTTTCATTTATTTTGTTGCCTTTTGCAAGTATTTTCTTATGTAAATAACTATTTCCTCCATAATACATGTTTCCTATTGTGTTAAGTTTCGAGACTAATATATTCGTAGACTAATTAAATTCGTAATAGACTAATTATATTCGTAATAGACTAATTGCATTCTAACTAATAATTATTATTAACTATTACATTCTAATTCTAAGTAAAATTTTTTCAATTGATCCATTAGATTTCATTAGCAGGTAAACGGGATATAGTAGAAACTGTGCAAAACATATCTACCTTAGTTTCAGTTTAGTAGATGTTGCCATTTCATTATAGGAATTTATTTCATCAATCTTTTAAACCATCAGTTAATTCCAATTACGTATTGAATCTAAAAAAACGAATTAGTGTTAACTTGCTAATTTCGGTATTATAAATGTAAGTGAAAATGGTTATTGTTCTGTATCTAACTATATTTGTTTTGAAAATAATACACCAATGCATTTTTAATTCTTTACCTGAAAATGCAATGTTCTGGGACAGTCTTTGTCAGTAAAAAAATGTTTCATTAGAAGTAAACAAAACATCATAGAACAAAATTAATGAAAATTAATAACTTATTTAGCACACCCTGAAAAAAATTTTTAACAGCTCTTCTAGTTTAAAGAAATATTCATAAAAAATAAACCAACTGAGTTATAATTTTAAGAACAGTATTAGCTTATACATGATACTATCATCAGAGAATTAAAAATGATTTTATTAAAATGAAAAAAGCTCAAAATGAACTAATAGCTTTGAAAAATTCCCTTTAAACTTTTTTTGATTAAACGCATCAATCTTAACATTTTCAAAGCTATGAGTATAAAGACAGAAAGCAAGAACAAAGTAAATATTATAATGTTATTAAACCTATTGACTAAGTACTATTTGCTTACTGAAATATTTTTGTTTTGTTCCCCTTATAAATCTCCATGATAAATTACGTAAAAACTGGATAATTCTTTATTCGTGTTGTTTGGATATTCTAAGTTTATCGTAAGTGATTAGATATTTAATCATGTCGATGAAAAACGCTTTATCATATAAGTTTATTCTAAGTTGACTCCTTGTGGGATTTTTTCTTTTTTTTTAAAGTTTAATTCTTTAAAATCTTTTATGTCGGGAATTACTTAATTTCAAGATAGATACTTTAAAATTCTTACTTAACCTTTTTTAATTAAGCATAACAATTTTGAGCTCAAATCTTTTCAGTAGTTTCCCTTTTTTGTGTGTTTACTTACTATATGAAGTAAAATGAACTAACTACGGTTATATCTAAAATTGCTTAAAATGTTTTTTAATCCAATTTTAATAGCCAACAACAATTGTTTTATATCTCATATATATTTTATAATCATTAATTACATGCGTTTAAGGACATTATGTTATGGGAGTTATAAGCTAAGATAAAGAGGGATTTTTTGTATAAAAATGGGGGTGCTTACTCTTTCTTTTAAAATTTAATACCGGTTAGTATTTTTATGTCCTAAGCAAAAACTTTGAACTGAAGCTAAGTGTTTACAGTCCTAAATTACAAAGCTAATTATAACATACAGTTCTGCTGAAATATAACAATTTAATATAAAAAATTTAGCATAATTTATGAGTTTATATTAAATACTTCCCAATAATGACTGACTTATTTAGGACTAAATCTCAATTTCATGTTTATGTTTAAGTTGAACTAAAACTGTGTTGAATGTTCTATATCCAAAGCCCCCCAAAAATACGTCCAGTGCCAAAAATGGACAGAAAAAAACCTTTTGCATGCAAGGTAAAGTATTGTTCCCAGAAGTGCTTTAATTAAAGAAACGCTTACATCCACGTAAAATTGAAACGGTTGCGTACCCTCGATCCCCGAATTGCTAGGCTATGTCGAAGCAGGGAGAAAGAGTTTTCACAAATTATCCGCAGTCAAATTTTACGGTGCCTTGTGTTGAGTGCTTTTGGGATAGAGTGAATGTAAAAAATTTTATGCCTTAGTCAGAAATAAAAGTCGGAGGAGTATTTTTGCTACGCGCCAGCTGCAAACAAAAGTGTACCTGGTCGGGAGATTATTTTATGCTTTGTGGACAGCTATTTTCTCTGTTTGATTTTATTGGTTTGCTTATTTTTCTGTTCTTTTTTTAAGTTTTTTTTAAAATACAAGTCAAGAATATTTGTTGTTATTTCTGAGATGTTACTAGTTAGGTTTGTTTCACCAAGCGTGAAAGGATCTTACTTATTGCAATGTATTGCATTAGATGTTTTTCGTATTTATAATGTTAAATCATTGTGCAAATGTGGAGTTTTGTATTATAGAGTAAAAGAAGTACTCACAAAATATAGTAATTTTGTAGTGATAACAAAAAGGAACAATTATTTATTTTTAAAAATTTTAAAAATACGTTAAGACTCAAAGAATGTGATATTGAAAAATCTCCAACTGTATTCAGTTTTAAATTTTCTTTCTAAAATATAAAGATACGAATAAAAATACAGTGTTTAACATTGTATAAAATTACCCAATTTGCTACTTTTACAGCTTACTACCATTACCAAAACATACACTTCATATTACCTTTATCATGTCTATTTACCAAAATCATACATTATAATATCCGTATTTCTATTTTATTTAAATTAATGACATACTACAAAAAAAGTAATTGCCACGAAGAACAAGCATATATTTTTAGAATGAAAATTAACATATGTAACTTTAATCATCCACTTTAACTAATTATTTTCCACTTTTACTTAAAATAATGATACACCATAAAAGCAGTTTTCATGAAGAAAAAGCAAATACTTTTCCAAAATGAAAATAAACCCATCAGAACACCTCAAAAGCCACTTTAAACACAAGCAATCTCAAACTCTCTCACTCAGATAACTATTACTCCCACTCCCAAACTCCCTTACATCATCAGAAACAAAACTCACGGATAGAAAAGGAGGGGGAACGAACAATTACCCCCAATCCACCAGCTTAATCGTCTTCTTCGGCATGTCGAACGGCAAAAATTAAACCAGAGGGTTCATTAATTGCCCTCTGCTGCTTTTCCAACAATAAAACTCGCTATAGCGGTCGAACAGGCATAGGTTTGGCGAGGATCGTGCATTATTATTATTATTGTTGTTGTTATTATTTAAGGCACCTGTGTGAGTTCGCATTGGATGGGGAGTTCGCGTTGTTAATTAAAAGCGGGATCGATGGGCGATAGTTTTAGCCTGAAGAGGAGATATTACTTCTGCACATGTCAAATGCAATTCTAACCTCTGCCGCTAATTATCTATACGTAAATGCTGGCAAATAATTTTCCATGATGCGCTCTTTGGAGATGAGGGGGTTTGGGGTAATGAAAGTGTATGGATCTGACGGTTGGTTGGTTTGGGGGAGGGTTTGTTTTCGATTGTATATAATGCTTTTGTTGTGGGGTGAGGTATTGGGTTTAGGTCTGTGTTTGGGAGAGGTGTGGCTGATAAATATCGTTAGAGGCTAATGTAATTGGACATAGATGAAGGTATTTAATAAAAATTCAGAAGGGTAATCTCGGAGTTTCAAAACAAAAATAATCGTCCGCATAAATTAAACAGAGCACTACTTGTATTACGTAATAATTTTTTAAAAACTAAATGGTTTTAGTGATTAAAGGTAAATTAATATTTTATTACTAAAATACAAACTATACTATTACTTACTTTAACTTTTGTATTTTACTAAATTCAGAAAAGAGTGTAATGAATAACCGAATACCTTTTCTCACCTTTTGAAAGAATTCAATTTGGAGAGAAAGTCCTTAACGGTGCCAAGTTGGCAGTATTTTGGTGTTGAGGGGATCTGTTCAAAAATTTATCTGTTTTAATTTTTTAATTTATTATTAATTAGTTAATTGTTATTAATTTTTTAATTATTATTATTATTAAATTTAATTTAATTTAAAGGATGTGTTTAAATAAATCTAAAATCATTGGTATTAAAACAATGCCTAATTGTCAACCACTAGTGACTTTAACCAAATAGAAATCTTTGAAAATAAGTGGCAATTGGTTTTTATGAAAGCTTCTACTAATGCATTTTAGTAGTTAGAAATCGAGCGTGTGTGTTTTCCAATTAACAGGTTACTTGTATTACATAATTTTTTTTCAATTTTTAGGGAGATTTATCTGATGTGTTGATTCGTGGAGTTACGATTTTAATTGGTCTCTTTTAATTGAATCGGAATGGAATTTTTAAAGAGGAATTATTTCACTTTCAGAATTCTTCTTACTTCTTGTTACGAGCATCCGGCTAATTGTAGCCGATAGCCGACTATTATTATTTAATTAAATTAAATTAAATTTAAAGGATATGTTTAAATAAATCTTAAAATCATTGGTATTAAAACAATGCCTAATTGTCAACCACTAGTGACTTAAACCAAATAGAAATCTTTGAAAATAAGTGGCAATTGGTTTTTATGAAAGCTTCTACTAATGCATTTTAGTAGTTAACCTTCCTACCCCTTTGGGGTCTTTTTCGACCCCAGACGCACTTTGACGCTTGATATCTCCCATGCATTTTTGTTTTGACAATTTCCGATGCTACTATTCCTTAATTACGCAAAGTTTTACAATGGGTAAAAATTTTGGAGTTATTATTCCATTTTTAAGTGTCTTGGGAGAAATAGTCACATATTCCCCCTCTGGGGTCTTCTGAGACCCCAGCCATGAATGGCGGTAAAACAGTATCAAATAAAGTTTAGTATTTTATTTTTTGTTGTATTATAGATAAAAAAGGTTTGCATGTTTGTTTAGAACGTTTGGAGAAATATTAGAAAGATATTTTCGTAGAAATTGTCATTTTTTTTACAAAAAGAAGATTGCGGCTAAATACATTGAATCACTCGCTATTTCTTAAATTTTTTATTCACATTCTAAGAAAAATATGCTATTTATAGAAATCTTTTGAGTATCTAACAGTTGCAGCAAAAAAAACTCAGACAACTGTCGCCATTACTTCCTGTTGAACACATTCTTTACAAAAACAATATAAATTCATGGTTGATTGTAAATAGGTTTTTATATTCAGTCTTCTTTGAAAAATAAGAATGCTTTCAAATATTTATGAGTGTTTACGGAAGTCCAGAATGTGATTTCGAAGAATTATCAAGAAAAAACAATTTTATGTTAAAACTTACATAAGCAAGCGAGATACTGATTTCACTAAGAAATCTGAACCGATCATTTTTTTTGTATTATTTCAATTTTAAAAAGAAGAATCCAAACTTTACATGTTTCATAATACTAAATAAATTAATCTGGGGTGACAGGTAGCTGATAATGCAGAATAGAGAATATATGCAGCTTCATAAATCGTTTAAAATAAACTACTAAATTCTACCCGTGCAAGACCGGGTATATCAACTAGTATGCTTTAAACAGTGTGATTATAAATATTTTAAGTAAAACAACTTCAATGTAGTTAATTTCTGTAATTTAATTCTTGTTTGAAGGTCCAGATGTTATAAAAAACGTGTATCAAAAGAAACCCAATTAAGCCGTAATAAGACGAAAAAAATGAGAAAAATACCAAAAAAATTGGATAAATTATTCTGAAGCATCTTTCTAGAAATAAAAAATGACAATTCTTCTCCATTTAAGGAATTTTTAACCTTTATTAGAGTCATAGGCATGTTTTACGCATGGGGTCCTCAGAGACCCCACGAGGGGAATATGTGACTATTTTTTCAAGAGGGTAGGAAGGTTAAATATTACTTTATAAACATATTGGTTTGGCTAATTCCAAATACTGTTATTTAATTAATTGAATTGTGTATAAAGCTTATTTTAAATGTGTAAATTTGAAGTCTTAACCCCATTCAAATCTTAATTGAATAATAGTTGTAGTTTTGCTATTATAATTAAGATGCTTAACAAAATACCATTTACGATATAAAAGCTGTATCTTAGTTCCTAGTTATCATCCTATTAAAATAATAACTCCGTTCTACATTTTTATGAATTACCTACAAAGAATAGAAAAAGATCACCATACAAGAAATTCTCTTTATATATTCCCCTTAGATTCCCTTACTGTGATATAAGCAAAGCATAAATAAAAATTCAACAATATTTGAGAATGAAAAGTTGAAAACCCTGGTTTGCATTCGAAGTAGTTTCTATTTTAATGGATTTTTGATGTCATCCAAAGACGAACGCTCGGTAATTTTTCAAAGAAAGCATGAATAAGATTCAGAACATCACCTATCATTTTGCATACAGGCACATATTTTTTTCCTACGGAGATCTGAAGGGTGACAATCATAAATCACTTGAAACTCAGATATCTGGGAAAACAAAATATCGTGTAAGTTCCAAAAATGAAAGTTCGGGAACACGATTTTTCTCTGTAAGAGAAATGGTTTTTTTTCGGATTTTTTTCCTTAAATCATGGTTTATCTATTTTCAGCTAGTTTCTTGCCTTCTTTTCGAAAGCAAGTGACGATTTATCATGCATTTTTTTGTTTATTTATTTCAGAAGTGAAGAATACAAAGGTTTCGATGGGGGTTTCCAGTGGTTTTTGAAAGAAGTTACTTTCAGGAAGTCAGTATAGCATGAAAAGGGCTCAGAAACAGGATTCCGATGCACCTGTAATGGAATGGAAGAAAAGTCAACAGGACGCGGCTCATTCTTGTGTAAACATTAATATGTAATTTAAGGACTGAAAACTTCTCTCTGTGTGTCTTTATTTGGGCTTCGAGTTGTTTTGAATTCATGACTAAAACATGTATCCGTTTTTGTTCGAGTAAAAATAAGGTATTTTCAGAAAGGGGATTCAAAAATGGCAGAAATATGATCAGTTTTTTGAAGATTGAACAATATTTTTACTTGGAGTATGAAAAAAATATGATTGTGTTTCTTTGGATTGCAGCTTATTATAGTACTATTGTTTTGTTTTACACAAGCAAATGTTCTTTGCAGTCATATCATTTGTAGTTTTTGAATTTCGTATGAAACCTGCATAAAAGATTACAGTAACACATTAAGAATTTAGTTTTATATTGCATAAAAATACGAAGTCTGTTTATTTCTACTTTATGATTTTACTTACTATTTTTCAATGTATCAACTTAGAAAGTGCTAGAAAATACATCGTTTACAAAACCAAACAAATCCATCACAGATATTCATCCCCATCTCCAATTCATATCTATTCCATTTACAAACCGGCAATATACACTCCTCAATACCAACATCAACAAAAATAAGTAGTTTGACCAAGTCGAGATTAGTTTGTGTATTCTGCCTCCAAGGAGACGAGTGTCGTCTGCTGAATTCACTGGTAATACAGACTTCGAATAAGTTCGGTAAACAGCCGACCTCTCTCGAAGCTACCAAGTTTATCAAATAGAAATGCTGATTTGAAGTGTACATTTCACGGGTGTTATGGAAATATATAGAATCTCGGACCGAGCTAGAAGGGCACATTTGGTATGTAGACTACACGGAGCCTCTTTCGTAGCTATGCATACGTTAAATGCCTGATAGAATTCTGGGGCCTTATCGATTGAAGTGTCTAGTGTTTCTGAGATTATGCTGGCCTTTGCGAAAAGTCTTTTGGAGGAGTTCTTGAGGTGGAATGTTGTGGACATTTCTGATCCAATGTTTGTAATATGTTTGTATAACAAAACAATAAATGTTTATTGATAGATTTTAGTTATATTTATATTTTATTGTTATTTACATTTAAATGTTGAATTAGTATTGAATATTTTAAATAAAAAAATCATTACAGAATTTAAGGGGATTGAAAGTATTTTAAGACAATGGAAACAATACAATTAATGAAAAATAAAAAAATAATAAAATTTTATAATAAAAAAAATTCTAGAAATTATATATAATTTTTTTAAACTGTGCTTAATAGCATTCATAAACTTAACTTGTTCATATTCAAAAGAGCGTTTATAAAAATAAACCTATTAAATATGACTTTTTTAAGTGTATTTAGTTGTTTGAATCATTAAATATACTTCTTTGAATATAAAATAAGCAAGCAAAAACACGAGCATCTCATTCAAATCCCCCCATAGACATTTTCCCGATTCTCTGCATCTCAACTAATATCTTCCCCGAACACACCATACATCTTTACCTCATTCATATGCATTCACGAAATCCATTATTATTCAAGATCAACACACACCCGCCTCAACAAAATACACAAAACGGATCAAAATACGTCAGACTTAGCAACCGAACACGACATAACGAACAGAAACACTACGGGACTCAAAAACACACGCTATGCTAATCCTGTTTTTAAAACTTCCCCACGGTCATCACATATTCCTAAAAATCCTTTTTGCATGGGAACTCATGCAAATTTTATCCCAGGCTCTATTCGCCTCGCCAGCCTACTTGTAAAACTTCTCGAACAAGCTCGCCGACGTTCCGAGCTCCATTATTTCTCGAAAGATTTGCGAGGAACATCTTCCTTCTACTGTCCCAGGAGATGTCCCAGTCTCGAGAAACTTCTTTCCCGGGACAAAAGAATCGAGGGCGAGCATTGTTTTGCGTATTTTGTTTCACTGTCTTTCCTTTGGCAGGGATATATATGGATAAAAGCCGACAGCAGAATTACCGTATCGGCAACCTCCTTTCTCCCTCTCGCATCCCGGTTTAACCCGTTGAGTGAGATCGGCCAGAGTGTGCATTGAGATAGACCTTGCGTGGTTATACAGGCTGTCTGAAAAGGTTGGTGCCAAACTTACGAGTAACAAGCAGGTCTGCCATGCTGTAACAAACAAAATTTTCATAGGAACCCATGTCTGCAAATATGTACGCTAGAGGACAATGTTCGCCGCCGAAGAGGAACCGTTTAACTTCTTTACTCTATCTACGTAGGAGAAATTTGAATTATTATTACAGATTCGGAGAGAGCACCTCCAAAAACCCCTGTACACCCCAATTCATTAAATTCACCCGGTAATTATCAGAAAAAATTACCTCTTTTTTCAATTTCGATTTCTATTAAGATCAACTTTAAATTAGGAAGTGATTTCCTCTGCTAATTACTGGCAAAATTTAACAAATTTTGGTACACAGGGGTGGTTTTCGGAGGTGCTCTCTGCGAATCTTTAGTATATGATCTGCAGACATTCAAAAATTTAACTTAACTCAGAAAATGGAAATAATTAATTTTCAATCAAATCTGGTTCTACAAAATTAAACTAAACTTGAAACTCAAATTAAATTTTTATTTAAACTTTTTTTCCACATATTCTGTATTAAATTTTTGAATTTCTATGGATCTTAACTTGCTTTCATTATGTTTGATTAAAATGTGTGTCTTGGAGTTTTTTTGGTGTGCGGAATATACAATAAAATTCCGCAGGCTATCATAAAAAAGGAACATGTTGCGTTGCGTTACGTAAGATGACCTCTTAATGAAAGTAGTCAACTATCATTTTCAAGAACACGTTAATATAGGGGCGGATTATACTCTTTTTAAAACACGTTAATATAGGGGCGGATTATACTCTTTTTAAAACACCTTAATAGTGTACAGTAGTCAAGTAATCTTGGGTGAATTTTCGCAAATGGATTTTTATTGGAGACCGAACAGTGCAGCCACTGTCCTTTCTATAAGGGGAAATAGTCTCAATGTGCAGTCTAGTCCTTCTCACGCCCCGGTTTATCCCCATCTTCTTTTCGGCACGCATTAGAGGAGTAGAGGGTCATTCAATCTGGTTGATCGACCGGTTCTGGTGGGAGGGGGGAATCAAAGGACGTACGACTCACTTTCTTTTCGGTTGCTACGAAACCGTACAGAAACCGCATTCTTTACGCTGGGCACGGATGCCGGAATGCCTAGCATTTCCCCCATTTCTTCTTTCCTCTTCGTTGTTGTTATTATTGTTCTTATTATTACACGTGTTTTAGCATTGCGACCGCCCTTTATACACGCTCCTTCGACTTCCTTTTTGGAAAGGACGACTTGTGCGAAAACAATGAAGGGGGAATATGAATATCGAAGAGGATCCGGGTATTCATTTTGAGGGTTCATTAATTTCATTGGGGGCGTTTTATTCCAGTGAAACCATTCAGAACGGTCTCTTTCACTCCGACGAACAAAGATTCATTCTTCGCATATCTAGGAATTCTCAGAAATAATTGCTTTTTGGACTCCGAATGTACGGAATCTTTTTCGATTGCATATCGGCGGGCTTTTTAACAACAATGCTGTTATATTCACAATAGATTAAGAAACCCTATCCTTATATATTGTAGATGTTCAGAGATGAACACATATATTTGTAGGTATTAACCCATTAATGCCCAACTTTTTATTTTTCTTAAATATTTGGTAAAAACATAGTAAATAGCCCAAAAACAACTGGAAAAATAATGAAAAAAATTCCTGGTTAAAATTTTAATTTCTACACCAAAATTAAAAAACGTCCCTAAAAAGGGACGTCAGGCACGAATGCCCCCGTTGTTTTTCCCTATAGTAAACGCATGGTAAAAAACTTTTTTAAAGCCTCAAAAACATCTTTTACCTTTTTAAGTGCAGCAAAAGTGATCGGAACCATACTGTAACATGAATATGAACAAAAAATATTAATTATTTATCCAATTAACTGTAAAATTAACCCTAATTAACGTAATTTAAGCATTTTTTATGCTCTAAAACACGTTTTTTCCTCCCAAATCTATGTTAATTGCAAATTAATTAAGGTTTTTAATTGAAAAAGGCATTCTTTGATTATGTGTTACCTAATATTAAGTATTAATTACTTTTAAACACCTCAAATCCATCATAATATCTCAATTTGTGAAGTTTAAGTGTTTCGAATGACCATACTTTTTTCATTTCATTTAATTTAATTGTGCGGAACACGAATTTCTCCCCAAAAATCAAGCATTAGTGGGATGTGCATTAGCAAGCCAGATGATATAGATTGATCTGCAGTATAGAACACAATGATTAGCGACATCTAAATAGAAAAAAGCCGAAAATTTATCACAAAAGCGACTTTTTTGGCAATTTTAATGACAAAAAGTCATTATAACTAATAATTATTAAACTTTTAATTAAAATATAACCGGAATATATTTGCATAAGTAATAAATATAGTAAAATAATTAATTTATTCCTTTTAATTAATATAAATTAATTAATTCCTTATAATTTAAGACTTTTTATTCCATTAATTTGGCGGAAATAACAGTAATAACAGTAATATTTTCCAAAAAAAATAAACAAAAATAATATATTTATTAGCTAAAATTAAAGTAACTTTATAAATATCAGTTATTTAATTCATTTCATATAAATCAAACGCGTTTTTATGAAAAAATAAAGGAAACACTAGCATTTCACTATGGGGAAAACCACGGGGGCATTCGTGCCTGACGTCCCTTTTTAGGGACGCTTTTCGAGGGTCCAAAATAAGGTCAAGATAAAATATTTTGGAAAAATAAAAAAACACCCCAACTGATTTAATGTATAAACAGTAATATATATCGGCATTGAAATTTTTTTGAAATAACAACTAGGATTTTTAAGCTTTTTCTTTTAAAATTTTTAAAAAAGCACTTTTCTGAAAAATTCTATCTTCCAACTTTAAAAAAAAGTGAAAATTTTTTAAAATTCTACTTTTTTCTTGTGTTCTTTATGTTCTATGAAGATCAGAGATACATCAGTGCAAATTTTGATTCAAAGGAACAATTTTTGTAGAAATAGGAGGGTTTAAAAAAACGTCCCTAAAAAGGGACGTCAGGCAGTAATGGGTTAATACTTCTGGCCTTCATTAAGCATGTGTGTGTATCCTCCTAGATGCGATGATTTGAGATAAATACAAAACCCTAAACTCAATAGTTTCACCATTCATTTGGTAAATAATATTGCAGTCTATACAAAAGGTACAATCGTTCCATACATCTTTTCAAATAATTAATGCTGGAGTTTTGGTTCGTGGTTGTATTTATTCAGTATTTGAGTTGTGATGTTATCCTAATTCTTATGAAGATAAATGGACATCACGTTATTCCCCTTTTGAATTTTGATTCATTGATGCACATGAAGCACAATGAATGAGGTCAACCATGCTTGAGTTAGTACTAACTTTCAATGACTCCATGAATAGGTTAGATTAATTACAAAGCCATCGTTTTTATAGAGGCATAGTTAATGTTGCTCTTATTTGAAATGTTTAACATTGTTATGAAAGTTATAATAATAATAATAATAATCTTTATTCACAAGGGCAGAAAAACAAATACAGAAATTAAGAACATATTAGTAGCCAAGGGGATAAATTCAGAAATCCCGTTCAGGCTACCTAAAAATAAAATCTTACATGAATTGATTAACAAAGAAGGAAAAAACCAAACACAATTTAATAAATTAAAAAATTGGCAAAAAGCTGGGCAAAATTTAAGGGGACTCAGTACCAAAAATATTTTTTTTCTCTAATAACAGGATTTTATCATCTTTTAAGGTGTTAAATTATGTATTTACTTCATACTAATTCATATTTAGCCCAAAAAGCGAGTTCAAAAATTTATTTTTTAAAAAAATTACAAAAAATCTCACAACAATGCCCAAAATTACCCTAAATTTAAATTGATACTCCTCCCTTAATATATGTTCTTTAGTTTTGATTTTTTGTCTTAACATAGATCAAACATATATAGTCACTTGTAGGCATGGAAATTTGAATATCTATAAAAGTTTCTGAAAAATTAAAAAACTCTGAAATTTGGCAGTTTTTTCCGAAAAATATCCTAAGTTTCCACTTTACTGCTCCATAAAAAAAATTCTAATAAATATATTATAAAATCCATGCCTGAAGATGTTAAACAGGTATTACTGATAATGACTAAAAAGTTTGAAGTGGTTTGGATGATTAGAAAAAAAGACTTGTGATTTTAAACATTAAAAACCTTGTTTTGAGAAAAAGCCGTTTAAAGATAGAAAACTGGGCTTCTTAACACTATCAGGGCTTCATAAATCTCAAAATTTTCACACTTAGAATCCCCGTATCATTATGAAACTTGGTAGAAATAATTCTAAGGGTATTATCTTTATTTTTATTGCAAAATCTCAAAATCGATATTTTGACAAAATTTTGGTACTGAGTCCCCTTAAATGATTTTGCTTCAAATGAGGTGAAAATATAGATCAGGATCGTCGATATTTATTAAGAAATTAAATAAATTTCGTCTAAAAGAAGATAAATTATTTATACTAATTAAATTTAGAGGCAAACTGTTAAATAATTTGGGAGCTAGGTAAAAGAAATGTTTAGTAAAGATATCCTTAGAAAATTTAGGAATCTGATAAGTTTGAATTGATCTAGAATTATATGTTCTTTCTCTAAAATCACACAAATTACTATGGCGAAAAATATAAAGTATGATACGGAAGTATGCATTATGTCGAAAGGAGAGTAAATTAAGGGATCTAAAATTATTGGGGCTGATTTGAGTATTTAGAATTTTAAATATTTTGTTCTGAATTGAAATTATTGGTTGAAGATTGGATCTATATTCACCACCCCAAATGATAACACCATAATTAATTAAGGAATAAAACCAAGAATAATAAATAGTTTTAAGAAAAGACACACCAATATTATTTTTGAGGTGGTAAAATTTACACAAAACAAAACGCAATTTTGTTACCAGCTCTTTGATATGAGTTTTCCATTTTAAATTTGAATCTATTATTAAGCCTAAATATTTTATACTATGAACTTGTTCTAGTGTTTCACAATCGCAATTAAAATAACTATGACAGAGATCGGAATGAAATTTAATATTAAGATTACTTGATGTCAGTCTAAGATTAAAATAAATATATTTAGTCTTGTTTGAATTTAAAGTTAAGTCATTTATAGAAAACCATTTTCTGATTTCTATAAGGTCAGTTTCAATTTGTGATTGAAGTTCCAAAAGGTTTTCACAGGAATAGAGTAACACGGAGTCATCGGCATAAGTTATAATTTTACCAAAAAGTTTTAATTTACAGAAGTCGTTAATAAAAATTAAGAACAAAAGGGGGCCCAAAATGGATCCTTGTGGCACGCCACGATTTGAAATAGAATAACTACTTAGTGTGTCCCTCACTTTTACTCGTTGTTTTCTATTGGACAAGTATGATATGAACCAATTTAATATATTTCCTCTAAAACCTGCGTGTTCCAATTTCAAAATTAATAAAGAATGATTAACATTATCGAAAGCCTTGGATATATCTAAAAAAAGTGCAACAGTTTTTTTATTATTATCAATACTATTATAGAGAAATTTGTTGAATTCTAAAAGAGCCGATTCAGTATTTCTACCTTTAATAAATCCATGCTGATTTGATGCAAAAAACTCAATATGATTCAGAAAGTTATACATTTTAATGGATAAAGTTTTTTCGATGATTTTAGAAAAGGAAGGTAAGATGGAAATTGGGCGATAATTAGACAATATATTTTTATTACCTGATTTATATATTGGAGTTATGGTGGCTTTTTTAAGTGAATCGGGAAACTCAGATGATATAATTGATTGATTTATAAAGTTAGAAATAAAATTAATGTTACTTATTGCAAACATTTTAAGTAGTTTTAAGTTTATACCATCATAATCCACAGAGTCAATATTAGTAAAAGAGTTTAAAATGTCAGTAACTTCATAATCTTGTAAAGGCAGAAATACAAATGAATTTAGGCTCGGTGATAAATATAAAATGCATTTGTTACTATTGTCTACAGAAGAAACAGCAGTACTGTAATTAAACTGATTGTTGAATTGACTTGCCGATTCAGAGTCGATTAAATGGTTAGGTAAAACAGGAGGTTTACTTGTGTGGCAAAGTTTATTTATGAAATTCCACTTCTGTTTGGTCGAGTTAAAGTTTTGGAATTTGTTTTTGAAGTAGTTGTATTTTGTTGCTTTGATTATACGTTTAAGTTCAGATACATAAGTGCGATAAGCGAGTCCGTACATAATATCCAAAGGATATTTACGAACTTTTCTATAGAGCTTTTCTTTTCTACGAATAAGAATTAAAATCTCATTATTTATCCAATCACTTTTATGCTTATTTTTTCTTAAAGGGAATTTAAAATTGTTTTTTATATTATTTAAAGTAAAACAGAGCTTTTGGTATTGTTGATCCAAACCATCATAATGATTGTTATTAAAATTATAAGTAGATAAGTAATTATAGACTTGATTATAGTTAATATGCATTATATTACTATTGGGAGGTACTTTTATAGGTAAAATAGAACTGGACAATTTACATAGAGTTAAGTAATGGTCGCTTATATCAGTAATATAAATTCCAGAATTTATGGTAAATGTATTTGATTTGACAAAAATATGATCGATACAGCTATTTATTCGGGTGGGTTTATTTATGCAGCTTAAGAAACCATACTGCGATAGACAAGTTAGATATTCATCAGTATCAGAATCATTGCCTAAAATGTTAATATTTATATCACCTAGGATCACAATATTGGGATGTCTTAAATTAATTAAAACAGAGTTTAGCTCAGAGTTGAAATAATCAACAGAATAGGCATGGGAGCGATAAATAGATAGAACAGCTAAATTCAAACGTTTACTGTGTAACAAAATTGTTTCGGCAGAGACAAAATCAACATCCAATAGGGTAAACTCAAAAATTTTTTTACAAAACACAGCAATTCCACCAGAACGGTTTTGATCGCGACAACAAAAATAAGAATCAAAACCATCAATAGAGTAAAAAGAGGATTCATTACTATAAATCCAGATTTCAGATAGAACAATTATTGTAATGTGATTAAGATATTTAGATAAAAGGGAGATGAAGCTATTGAAATTGGAGCGGATACTTCTTATATTTAGGTGCAGAACAATAAAATTAGACTTACAGTTTGACGGATCAGAAAATAAAAACTTTATAAAATCATCCAGATCTTCTAAAATAATACAGTCGGGAGCAGGACAGTCAAAATTATCAATGGGTGGATTGAATGTTTAGATCCTCAATAGTCCTGATGCGTAAAACTCTGGATGATTCATCCTTTCTTAGAAAGATTTTGCCGTCACGTACCCAACAGAACTTATACTGTTTTTCTCTCTTGGTTTTCCTCGCTTCAAAAAACAAAGTCTTAAGTTCCGGAGCTAAATGTTCATTTACGTACACAGGGGAGTCGGAGAATCTGGGATTGATGCTTGCAGCATTTAGTTTACATGATTTTAATATTTTTAGGCTATTATCCCGATCAGCTTTGGACTTGAATTGAACAATGATAGGCTTCGGTCTATCCTTATTGAAACTTGGTACACGGTGTGCTGCGGTAATATTTTCAGTAAAGGGACTTTGAGATATTTGTTCAATCTTGTTGAGGAGATCGCCGACGATTTCATTTTCACATTCAGGTAGATCGGAGATTTCGAGGTTAGTTCTTCTGGAATATTGTTTTAGTTCAATCACAGCCAGTTTTAGCTCTTTAACTTCAGATTTAATATGGGTATTTTCTTGAGTGAGTTGATCATTTTTTTCTTGAAGATTTTTATTAGTAACTTGCAGAGCTTTGATGGTGTCTTGAAGTTCTTGGATGGTTTTGGAGTTGAAATCAATTGATCTAGTAATTTCACTTGAATTTGATTTGATTAGATCCTTGAGCTCATTATACTGCGTTTTGAAAAATTCCATTACTTCAGGGGTGATTGAAGAAGAAGAAACTTGGCTGGACGTAGGAGCTGCACTACGGGTTTTTGGAGCAATCGCATTGAGGCATGAAACGCACATCCACTTAGATTTTTTGGCAGTGGGTAATTTTCTAAAAGCAGCTTCTAAATAACCTCCACACAAAACGTGAAAATGGCCGCCACATTGGCCGGTGCACAGTAAGGATTCAGATACCTCGACGATTGGATCCTTGCAGGCTTTACAAGGTAAACTTGACATATTTGAAGCAGTTATTTATAATTACTTAATTAAATCTTTGCCAAATACATAAACTGAGTAAAATGAACTAGAATTTAAGTATAATTAAAGCAAAATTTCAAAAATTCTAAGAGCAGCAAAAATAGGTCAACATTCAAAGCAACCAGCTGTTGCCAAAAAAAAAAGCTATATTGTAACAAAATTCATTCAATTATTGTTCAAAATATGCCATACAACACTTTTAATCCATGAATATAAATTTAGAATTTATTGCATTTCATAAATTTGTTCCATTAAAATGTTTAAATTTGTCAAATCATGTTTTCTTAAAGGATCGATCTCAATGAAGTAAATTGCATGATGTCCTTGAGTTCCACATTTACCGTTATTTTATTATTAAGAAAACATATACGAATTTGTCAGTTTTTTTATCTTGACTTAAATGATCATTGTTGTAGGAAATTTTTTAAGGATCTCTCTGCGCTTTAACTAAGAATGCAATTTTGGGACATTTTTGAAACACTAAAAAAGCTATTTCTTTACCTTATCAGACTAGACGGGTTTGGGAAAATTTATTTTTATACCAAAATGTTTTATGTATACTTGTTTATTAGTTTCTATAAAAATATATATTGGTTTCAGTATATTTTTAGTTTGGTTTAGATCAGTGGTTCCCAACTCAAATATGTCTGCGGACCACTTCACTTAAATTTGAACCTCCGCGGACCATCTCTATCCCTAACTGTATCTTCAAAATTTTAACTTTTTTTCAGTGCATTCATTTCTCATGGAGGGTCTAAAATTTTGACTTTTTTTCTGAAGTAAGGGAAACCTAGTCTTACAATGTTTCTAAATAGAGCTTAGAAAATCAAATAATCTATTAAACTTAAATGAAAAATTAACATTTATTAGTTTTATATCTAATTATTTAAAAATATTCCTTTTATAAAAGACCATTTAACCATTTTTATCAAGCCTTTTTATCTATTAACCCTGGAAGGGTCCACACCTACACAAAAGTTACAGGTTTAAAAAAACAGTATAAAAGAGTAATTTTTCTTCTTTTTCATAACCAACAAATAAGTTAGTATATTATTAGTAGATTTAAATTTGAAAGAAAGCACTTAGCTTCAAATTTAACTGCAGGACGAATGAGATAACCAGGAATTCTGTTGATCACAAAAAAGCAAACTGGACATGCACTGACTGTGAGTTGTGACAGAGGAAATTCTCTATAGGCGAGGCTGATGTTCTCCCGAAAGAAACAAAGAAACCGCGTCAAAACTCAAAAGTCAATAATTATTTCAAAGAAGAGATTAAAATAGAAAATAATTTATTGGTTCAAAAACTTTCCCATTTTTGACGGTAAATTTTTCTCATATCTTCGAACAAACCTATTTCACGAGTATCTCAGAAATTTCCTCTTTTCATACCACAATTTCTCGAAGACCCTCTGTCGGACCATAGCATCCCAGTTTGAAGTATCTTTCAACACTTCCACGCTTTGCTTCGTATCAAACCAAGAATAAGTCCGATCATTTGATTCTTTATGTATCTTTTTGTATCTGTAGTGTTTTTACTATTTCCTGGAAAGTGTGATAAGGAAAACTATTTTTTTTTAAATTTATCACACATTTTTTGGATAAGTTATTTAAAAATCTTCTCACGGACCACCTGTGAAGGCCTCACGGACCACCAGTGGTCCGCGGACCACCTGTTGGGAACCACTGGTTTAGATAGAACATCGGCAAATATATTTTACTTTCCAAAACTGGGCATAGTAAACATCAAAAATAACTAATTTTTGTCCCTGATTCTGTTCAACAAACATTCATTTATTTATTATGAATCAGAAAGTGACAAAAATGCATAAAATCATCTTTTAAAGCTGAATTTTTAAAAATAAGTAATGAAAAATTAAAAGTTGAGATTCTTGAAATTAAAATAAAATGAATAATTTTACTTCAATAAGTTAGAAGTAGAAAAGTTATTAAATGGAATGATGTTTTTGTAATGAAAAACAAAGCACGAAATATATTGGGTATTGGGTAACCCAATCCACCCCCCCAACTTTTCAGTTTATGGGGTAATAGGGGGGACCGGGAATTCTTTATTGTAAAAAGGTCAAAACATACAAATTCCACAGTATAAAAAGTCTAAAAAATAACAAAGCTGAGAAAACAGATTTAAAATGTTAAAATTCAAAGTAAAACATTTAAAGCTTTGACAAAATGCGACACTCAAAAAAGTCATATTCTAAAAAAGATAAAAACATACAAATTCCACAGTGTAAAAGGTCTATATATAAAAAAATTGAGTAAAATAGATTTAAAATCTTAAAATTCAAAGTAAAACATTAAAAAGCTTTGTCAAAATGCGACACATTCAAAGTAAAAGTTTCAGACTGCCGCAACCCCTCATCTCCGCCTCCGAGGCCAACTTGAGGCATCCGGTTGTACTTGAGTGGAGGCACCTGCCATGGTAAGTTAAGTAGTCTGGTGGTCTCCTTGGCCACCAGCGTTGCCATCCGTATTCTATAGATGCTGTCTGGGTTTTGGCAACTGATGCAAACCACTCCCTTCTACATTCCCCGCCGGCCTTTTCAGATGGTAACGGACCGTGGAGGGGCAATGGAATGCATAGTGGTCCGCATCTCCAACATCGCCGCAGGTGCATAGTCCACTGGCCATTCTGTGGAATCTGAGTAGGTATGCGGGGAATGGACCATGGCCAGTCAGGAACCAGACCCTTAGCAGTGGGATACCCCTGCGGGAAGGCGCAATGAAGCCGCTGGTCCTGTCCGCACTATTGGTGTTCGTCACCCACACACCCCACTCCTCCATCTCCGAATACCGAAGGGAACGGGCAGTTGCAGCACGAGGAATAGGAACCGGAGTGTCCTCACCAGACACGATCGCCCTCTTGGCCAATGAATCAGCTAACTCATTGCCCGGAATGCCCACGTGGGCCTTGACCCATGAGATGGTGTAATGATCGGACAGTTCAGCTGCGCTCATCCTGACTGATAGGACAAAGGTAGAGTTCAGGCAAAAAGACGTGAGACTCCTGATTGCGCTTAGACTATCGGAGTAGATGTTTGCTCTTACGTTGCCCTCGGCGCACCATCGGATCGCACGGTCGATGGCCAGGAGCTCCGCCTGATAAACTGTGTTTGAATTTGAAAGCCTGAACGTCTCATGTATCACCGTGTCTCCGTCAAACACACAGAAAGCTGCACCCACGCCTCCCTCCATTGCTGAACCATCCGTATATATGTCCAAGGGACAAGGATCTAGGCGGAGCCTGGGGACCAATCCGCGTATGCCCAAATCTCCAATTATAGCTCTGCCATCCAAAGGCAAACCCCGGAGGTGACTCGGCAGATAGAGAGGATCTCTTTTATTATAGGTCAAGAATGGCTTATGGAGTCTAAGCAAACTAGTGTGTAGAGGAGGGATACCCGTAATCAGATTAAGGGCTATTCCCGGAGATGTTTTACAGCCACGGGTGAGTTGCAACAAGAATGGGCGCTGTAATGAGGCAAGTTGCTTTACTTGGAACTTAGTCTTCGGGCAGCCCCAGACTGCAGCACCGCGATCATCGACAACAAGACCCAGATATTTAAGTGACGGACAAACCTTAATTCTCTGTCCCAGTCTAAAGGTAGGTTGCCTGGTCATCTTTCTACCCCTTGTAAACACGAGTGACTGCGTCTTCTCCACAGAAAGAACAAGCTGCAACTCCCCGAGTTTACAGTTAACCTCCTGGAGATGCTGGTTCGTATTCCTTTCGAGCTCACTGCGTGTGTTGCCGTATGTCAACATAGCCAAATCATCGGCAAAGGCCTGTATGTGTAGTCCCGGTCCATTCAAATAGAGAAGCCCGTTAATATGTAGGTTCCAGAGAATGGGGGACAGTGAGGAACCCTGAGGGCAGCCACGAAAAAGTCTAGAAGTATGAAAGAAAGCGTCCCTCACCATAAGACACAGTTCTATTTACCAGATAGGAAATGAAAAAGTTTCTAAACCCATCTGGGACTCCCATGTTCTCAAGACCACGAAGGCAAGTAGACCACACCAATGAATCAAAGGCACCCTCAACGTTGAGAGTGGTGAGGGCCGTGTGTACAGCTGCAGAGACCCGGACCCTTTCAAGTAGGTGGTGTACAGCATCACTGCAACCCACTCCCTCTCGAAATCCAAACTGATTGGGATGGATGACAGAACCCGCATGCAACCAAACATTGAGCGAATGAACAAAAATTATCTCAATTATTTTTCCCAAGGTGGGAAGCGGACATATGGGCCTAAAGTGATTGGGCTGTGAGCCATCCCGGTCCTTTTTAGGAATGAACTTAACCAGCCCTGTTCTGAGGCAAGAAGGGAAGTAAGATCTCTCAAGGGGGGACACAATAAGTGAATGGAGGAGACTTGGGAAGGAAATCCTGAAGCGCCTCCAGAAATCGTATGTGAGTAGGTCGGGACCAGGCGCTCTGCTCTTACCCAATCTCCCAAAGACAAAATCCAAAACCACAGCATCAACTGAGATACCAGAATCCACCTCGAGTAAATCCGGCGTTGGATCATTAGAACTGGGGAAGAAGTGGTTCATAAGGACTTCAATCTTTTCGGCCCTAGACGTAAATCCAGCACCAGGGAGGTATAATGCCTCTCAGGAGATAAATTGCCCCTTCTCCCAAATGTGTAGCGAAATAGGGACCTGAACTCCTCCCGGTTAGACGAACAGAAATCTCTCCACGCCGATTCTTTGGAAATCCTGATACTCTTTTTGTAAAGAGCCCGTTCCATCTTGTACCTTCTAATAATGTTAAGGAGGCACTGGTGGTCCGGTCTAGAGCCCTTGATCTTGTGGATAGTTTTATATAAACTATTAATAACTCCTCTAAGTTTCTGGAGACCCGGATTCCACCACCTAACCTCGCGAGGTCTATTAATCTTCCTCTGCCTCATCGTGGAGTGGGCGGCCCCCACAATCTCAGCAAACACGGCTCAATAGGCGCGGTCAAAATCGTCCACACTGATAGTGTGAGCAATCATATCCTCGAGATCCAAAGACCGGGACCTGAGCCTCGATTCAAACCTACTAAATTTTTTTAGATTGATTGAGTAACGTAGTTCTTGGCACGCAGACACAGCCCCTAGTTTAATAATGATATACTTATGGTCACTGGCAGTTTCCTCCAGAAGAACCTCGCGGCGGCTGATCATACCACACATTCGTGACGAAGACAGCTGAAGGTCAGGCCATCCTCGTCCATCTCGGGCCTCAAATGAGGGGGGTCATCATCTCTATTCAGAAGCACCAGTCGGTGCTGAATGATGAATGATTCAATCATAGTGCCTCTTCTATTTCTTGAACCTCATCCCCAAAGGGTCGAGTGAGCATTAAAGTCGCCTGATATAAAGAGCAGCTCCCTGTCCAAAAAGGCCAAGGAATCAAGTTCTTCCCAAAGCTCATAGTTATCATCATGAGGAGGCAAGTATACAGATGTAAGAAGTGCCATCTTTCCGTCTATCATAATCTCAGCGGTGACCGTATTATTGGTTCTGTGGAAAAGGGAGGAAGGCGCAGTAGATCCGTTTATCAACAGAGAACAGGTCATATTTATACTGTTATAAGCAGAGAATCTGGCAGGAATACTGATTGGGCGTTCTTTGTAGATGTAACCCCCCTGAAGAAAAATAACGTCCAGATCAGAATCTTCAACATACTTGGAGAGAGCCGACATTGCGGCAAAACAGTGATTGGCGTTAATTTGTAAAAAAGAAAGACCTCTATTATCACTGGCCATAGTCAGTCCTTGTTCTCTGCAGCCTTACAAGTCTCTCATATTGCTGACAGTGGTCAGTTTCCAGGCAAGAGTGTGACAGCTCGCAGTTTATACACTTTCTTGGATTTGGGCACGTGCTCTTTTCATGCCTCTCTTGTCCTCCACAGTACAGGCAACGTTCCCTAGACACACACTTAGTCTTGGAGTGACCCAAGACCCCACACCCAGTGCACAAAGGCACCTTGTTAAATTCGCCTACCGGACAGCTCGGACATCCAAGGAATACCCTGCCGGATCCTATAAATCTGTGGACGAAATATATTGTAATTTTCTTCAAAAATTTTCATTCCATCTTACACATTTTTCCTGTAATTGATTAAGCGCTAAAAACATTCAATAAAACTACTGAATTTAACTCTAGAATAAGAACACTTTTAAAAGATTCTAATCTAATGAGAAATAAATTATTTTTCAAGGACATTTAGTCATATTTGAAATAAGATGTTAAGTGCTTTAATAAAAATCTTACTGAAATCAATTTTGAAACACGAGGTTATAATTTGTCCTTCATTATCAAGGATATTACTAATAAATGGAATTTTCATACATTCGATTAATTGCTAAGATTAGTTCTATTTCACAAAATATGTGATGTATATACTGTACAAATTTTAAACTGTGAAACTGCTATCAAGTATTTATTAATGCATAATTTTATCAATAGAAAATAATTTGTGAAGACGTCTTCCTAACACATTTAAAAATTTCGATTGAATATTTTCTAGAATAAAATACAAATTCAGGACACTTATACATCTCTTACCCTGAAACATTTATCAAAAATATAAGCATAGTTTTTAAACATTCAAATGCCTGGTGATTGAAACTAAAAATAAATCATGTAATGGATCGAATATCCCTTTTAGAACTCCCTTTGCCGGATGTTTCAAAGCCAAAAAAATCAAAGTAAACATTGAACCTTTCGTTAAACAATCCTTTCCTGACTGTATACCATTTACCACTTTATATCGGAATTTCAATCAAAGCTTCCGTCTTTCGAACTCGAGTATTTCTTGAAAATAAAAACAGTGAACACTTTCCTCAATCACTTCAGTATTATCCTTCTTCACTAGCTGGAAACAAATAAAAATCCGAGAAAAATCCAATATTTCCAACAACCAACCAGTTTCCGTAAACTATTTGCGCGCCTCTGATCCCACCAATAGCGTTTGTCCTTCCATCGGGCATGTGATAGGACTGGAATGTTATGTCCTTTAATGTCCCAAGTACTTCCAGGGCTAATGGTTGGATTATCCTCCCGCCACGTACTAAAGCTTTGCGTAATCTATTCCTAACGGTACTGAGCAGCCCGTTTGGACCGATACCATGGTCCTTAGCCACGAACCGTTTAAGTCCCCTATCTGCTGCTGTTTGGGAGTAATGTGTGGGATTAGGATTATAATTCAACATTGCGCAGTGATCTAGTGAATGTTTCTGTGGTAAAATTTCTTCGCATGAATGGTTTCATTGGATTTTCTGATTATTTGAGTACAGCATGTTGATAATCATTAATGGGAAAACTCAATTTATATTTTTTTACAAAAGGGAGTTGGAGAAGTAATTTGTTTTCGACAGTCTCAAATTGTTTGAAACTCTTTAATTAGTGATATTTTTTTTATCTCTGGGATAATTTTTAAGTTGTCATATTAGACGAGATTGATTTTAAAAATAAATGGAGAAATCATAGGTTTTCGTTTAAACTTCATAAATTTTTAATGTCATGAAAATTTTCCCAGATATTTTGTGTTAAAAATAATTTTAAAAAAATTATGAGCATCCACAGGAGTTAAAAACGCTGGGGATTTTGCAAGTTTGATAAAAGATGCTGCGAACCTATTTTCCAATTATTTTTTATGACTGCAAAATAGGTCCATAGCATTGTATATGTATATTCAGCATAAAAAATCCCCAGCGTCTTCTATCACCCGTAATTTTTAAAAGAAATAAAAGGTTTCTTAAGAGATAAAAAATACCTTATAAGTTGAGAAAATCAAAAAATTTCGTTTTGATGAATAACTGAAAAATTATATAATAGAAAAATTATATAGACTTTACTAGAAACAACAGCGTACCGTAAAAACGGGGTGCATCGGATTACTTTTGAACTTTGATCTGAAGCCATAAGTTGGAACTCTTTAAAAAGAATACTTTGAGTCCCAATTAATATCTTAAGAACAAGTTGAAAAAATTCAGTTATCTTGAACACTTTATTTTATAAAAATTTTTAAGTACGTGACCCGATTAACCCTCAATGCCGGGCTGAATCGGATCACTTCCTACTTTCGTCGAAAAAACTGAATTTTTACATCTTAAACGATTCAATATCTTGAATTTAGACTTAAAATAGTCTAATAAGGTAAGATTAATAAATTTTACAAAAATAAGGAGATTTTTTTCAAATAAAATAAATGCATTAAGCTTTTCTTCTACACAAAATACGAAATAAAGTAGAGAAGGATAAAAATGAGGGGAATTATGCTCCCTCATACCCTCTATTTTAACGAATCATAATTTTAGGGGTTAATAATAAATAATAGAAACCACAGGAAAGGGATTTAAGGTGGAAAACTTAGCATTTTATGACTGATCCGATTCACCCCCATTAGTAGTCTGAATGAACGTGTTTTACTAAAAAAATTAAGCAAAAATCGGAATTACCATTTATTTTAAATATGACAGCAAAGAAATCTTTGGAATAATTGGGAGCACACGGAGGATCTACCGAAAATTGAGAAGAGAAAGTTTTTTGTTTTTTTGGGTGCAATAAGCAAAGTTTTGACAGCCAAGTTTTTGTGGCCTTTTTTGTATTCAACTTCAAAGCCATGGTAGACATAAGATATTGTAGCAAAATAATTTGGATGGATGAAACAACAAGAGTAATTAAGAATTTATCCTCATTCTATAATTCTAACACAACCGAAGGTTTGGTGGTTTAAAAACTTCTTCAAAAGTGATCCGATTCACCCTGATGATTCGACTCATCCCGTTTTACGGTATGTCCTTTTACCAATTTATGCCTTCTTTATTCATTAATCATGAAATAAGGAATATCTTACAAATTTTATGAAGTAATGTAACACATAATTTGAATGGTAATGCAAATGTAAAAAAGGGTTCTGGGATATGTTAATTTTAATTCAAAATAAACTTGCTTACATAAAAATTTTATATAAAGATTAAAAACAAGGACTACTACAAAATAGTATTAAAGAATCTATTCCTTTTCCTTTATAAAAGAGGAGAGACTGACGCATCGTTTAACTTTATACGCGGAGGTTATAAAAAAGGTCAATTCAAACGAATAGCCGTAGCAAATCATCCCACCTTTAGACTAGCTTGATTTATGTAAAGAAATTTGTCATAGCTTTACGCGGCTTTAAGGAATTACACTCACACAGCTGTAGATAATATATCCTTGAAATATTACGTAAGGAATAGGGTTTTTCTTTAGTTCCGCGTGAGAAAAATTTTCACTTACAGTGTTACATTATTTTAGAGAAAGAAAGCTCCGGGACCTAATAATTTTATAATATAACATCTTTAATTTGGTGGAAATTTTTTAGAAATTTTCTTTCACAACCTGGCATTTTTCTTTTGTTTATTTCCAGGGCTCGATTTCAGCCGGAACGGTCCGGAACGGCGTTCCGGAACCTCTTTTTCGATTAAAAAATTTTATTTTATTTCAGGGGTCTCCTATAGCTACAGCCCGTGAAACCCTTTCTATATGTACGAAAAAAAGTTCTACAATGAATTAAACCCTGTTTAACATTCAAAACATTTCTGGGGGAGAACCCCCAGACCCCCCTTTTTTATATTTTAAATTTGAAAAACATTTAAATATGTTTTTATCTTTTTTCCAAGTAACAATAATTTTGTGAATTTAATATTAAGGTTATTAATTAATTGTGTTCTTTTAAAACATAATTGTGAACCCCAAATTGAGCTACCTAAACAATCAGCTCCTGGTGTTGATTATTTTTTATTTGAACCAGATTTGCCAGATTGCTGGGCAAATTTGCCAAGAAAATTTGCGACATCTTAAATTCCACGGTTTAAGGACTTTAACTACGCATTATATTCCTTAAACTGGCAAAATATACAACACTATTGGTTCACTGATGATAAACCGTCCCGCTTTCTACAAAAGGGGCCCTGTTGGAAAAAAATTGTTTGTAAAAAAGGTGTTTAAACAAAAAAATTGCCTAAATAGTTCATCGTCTTGAACAATAATTAAGTTAGAAAATTCTTCCTAATCTAGTACTACACATTTGAATTTATTTTTTAAATTTAAATATAAATGTTTAAGTTTTTGTTCTAAAAAGTATTCGCTTTTTTCAGTTTTGAGACCAATAATTTTACCGTTCCGGTACCTCTTTTTTTAGAAATCGAGCCCTGTTTATTTCTACTCGATTACAAAATTTCCATGAATGTTAGTATAAATGTAAACATTATATGAAAATCGGTGTATGAGGATGCAAAAAACGTCGTCTAACAAACAAAACAAAGTTATCCTCGTTTGAAACACTAAAACCTCTTCCTTGGTTTCTTTTATATTCATTTTTATTGTTTGAAACTGAATATTATTCATACTTAGTAGCACAAGTATTTATGACAATTTATTTTTTAATGTATAATTTAAAAATGGAAGGTTTTGGAGAAACGTGTTATATTATTCGCTCTAGGAGTGGAAAGCTTTCGATTAAGACCGATTTTGTCCAAATCGGTTCTGGGGTTCGGCCTGGCGCATGGCGGCCGGCCGAAAGCTCTCCCATTGAGTTAACATTGAGGCAAAACGTGGAGGAACGTGACATATTATTGGCTCATCTAGGGGTGGAAAGCTTTCGATCAAGACCGATCGAGTTTATCCAAATCAGTTCAGGGGTTCGGCCTGGCGGCCGGCCGAAAGGAACCTCTCCATAGACTTAACATGGGGGCAAAAGGAAAAGAACGCATAATTTTAAAATGGAAGGTTTTGGAGGAACATGTTATATTATTGGCTCATCTAGGGGTGGAAAGCTTTCGATCGAGACCGAGTTTGTCCAAATCGGTTGGGAAGTTCGGCCTGGCGGCAGGCCGATAGAAAAACCCAATTATTTTAATATATGTATATATTAGGGTGTATCGAAAAAAAAACTTTTTTTCGATACACTTTTTTAAATTGGCCCTGAAGTTCCCCATGTTAATCCTATGAGGCGCGCAGCCAAAAAAAACCGAAAATTCGTTTTTCGCCCCTCATTTCTGCCCTAATCAACCGAGGAATGTCTTGTCTCGAGTTATGAACTCTATACTATGATGTTTGCTACCCGAAAAAGCTTGAATAATAGCCTAAATATCTATATTACGTTTTTTTGTATGCTCAAATTTCGTCGAAAATCGCGTATTTCCTCGTTCAAATCAGAGCCCACAATCAACATAATATAAAGATTTAAGTTATTATTCAAGTTTTGTCGGGTAGCATACATCATATAGAGTCCATAACTCGAGAAAAGACATTCGTCGTGTGATTAGGGATGAAATGAGGGTCGAAAAACCGATTTTCGGCCTTTTTGGCTGCGTGCCTCATAGGATTAACATGGGGAACTTCAGGGCCAATGTGGCACCTTAAGAAATTATCCAAAAATTCTGAAAAAATTCACAGGTGTTCTCTGGCACCTTAGACAACTTTTCCGCACTAATGCGTCATCAAAATCGAAAAAAAGTTTTTTCGATACACCCTAGTATATATGTTACGGGCAAATTGATTAATTGGGCATTATTAATAATGCCCAGAGTGGAAGCGGCAAAGTGATAAATTTCTTTCATAAATTTCGTTGAATTTATCACATTGCCCGGGCATTATTAATAATGCCCACTTAATCACTTTGCTCGTAATACATGTTTATCAGTGTTTTATTAAATGCATTTTGATAATACGAGATAATATTTTCAATAATATTATCCTCAAATTCAATTAACAAATTTTAATGAATGCATATTAATCATTTCTATTCAATGTTTTCGCATTTTTTCTATAAGAGATAAATAAATCATTATAAATTCTTCATTTTCAGAGAACATTAATGTTTTCCGTGTTTTACCTTCTCGTGTTTACAAGTAAGCAGTCTTAAATAATTATTCACTTAAATACTTTATTTCAGTATAATATTCATTAAAATATGTACAAACAATATTTTAAATTAATTGAAGGGAGAAGGGTAATACTTAATTATATGTAATTACATAAATAGGAAAAATTAATTATGTAACTTTTAATCTTAATTTTATAAAACTTATTCAAAGAAATGGGTTAATAATAAACTTCAGAGCTTTTATAATTTCATTTTTAAAGAAATATTGATCTTCTGCGAATGATATATAAAAAATGTGAATAACTCTACTTATTTCAGCATGAATTGTATAGGTAACTCCATCATTAAAAAACTACTTTATTTTTATTAAAGATATCAAGGGTCTAATAGGAGATAGTTCATCAAAATGAGTAAGAGTTCTAGTGAAGGAAGCCACCATAGCAAGAAAAAGACAATGATGATGATGAGTCCTCAAGACAGTTGTAGCAGATGTTCGTATAATGACTGGACAGATGTTGCCTGGTGATCACCACATGTCCATTCAAGACGTCCGTAATTTTCCCAACAAGGGTCTTTAACAGACTATTTTTTTATCAAAATATATAATAGACGTATAAGTCCAGTCATTGATAAAACTATTTGTTTTTTTGTTTTTGCATTTGGACCTTGAATAATGAGTTTAATATGGTTTTTACGCACAGAGAAATTTGTTGTTGTTGTTGTTGTTGTTGTTGTTGTTGTTGTTGTTGTTACTAATCCCAATTGCTCTAATAAAAATTAGACCAATTCCAGGAGTCCGTGAACTTTCAAGAAGTCCAGAACTGTGAAATTTATTTAATATTAATGTAAAGTTTTCATGGTTATCTTTTATACCATTAAATGAACTATTACTTCATGATTACAGACTTAGATCACTTAGATCAAATAATCCATGTCGTAAAGCCGTTATAAATATCATAAATTTTATTCATACATGGTACCGGAAGCTTACTATAAACTTTACTACAATAAAGGTAGGCTAGGAGTTAATGAACCTTACACATGGCAGTAAATTACAAAGCATTTATGGTACAAAACCTTCCATTATACCTTGTTCTAATTAATTCATGCGTGCATAATAAATAATCCTCTAGGCCTGTTACCAGAACAACAACCCAAACGCCTTTCTCTAGTGAAGAATCGAGTTCAGTACACAAAGCTTTTCAAGTTGGATTATATTAAACAACACACATTAACACATTCCATCACCTTCTCTGTTCTAAGAAATTAACAGAAACGCATACCCTACACAAAACTTTTACCCCCACCTCCGTTTTTACTTATCTCCACCACGGCAGAAACACCGATAGATAAACGAATAACCATTTCCACCAGGGCTTGCGCATCCCCTTTGATGCAGCAGCAGCAATCCCGTTCGTTTTCTGCTACAGAAATTAAAACTCCTGCTCCTCCGGAATCACAGTGCCCGATAATCTAATTGCTCCTCCCTACAGTTTTCGGAAATTGCCGGGAACACGGTGCTCGATTGCCCCCAACAACGGTTAGGGGGAGGGCTTCATGACTCCACTTCATTAGAGGGCAATCACTGAGGGCCCCTTCCTCCCCGATGCCCTCTTTCCATCAGGAAGGGTCGCCCTTCTGTAGTTGTTAACTGGGCCGAGAGAGATGATTCTGAGAGTTTTCCTATGGCCACTAGTTTTGATTGTTCGGCCTATGGGAAGGAATGGAGTGAGCTATTTATAAAGAAGGTTTAATCTTTGTTTGTGTAGCTAAGTAAATAACTTCGAGTCGTTGATATTTGTTTGAACTGTAGAATCTGGAGTATAAAGATCTTCAATTATTTATGTTGCCATACTGCAGTATTATCTTTGTATTAATAAACAATTTGAAACATTGGAACAAGTGTTTTCTTTTTAATGTTCAATGTGGGATTTCTATCGTGTTTAGTACGTTTCATCGCTAGCTCATTTCCGTCATAACTTTCGTCATTATTTTTTTCACTCATGGTGAATTTTATTTCACCGAAAATTTTATTAAATGCTCTCTCTTTTTGGAGAGTTTGTCGTTAGAATTGGAGTTTTTCAGATTTTTTTGTATCTCATTAACTATTTGTAACAACTTAGATTTTTCTAATCATCATAACTCTATTTAATTATTAACTCTATTTAATTAACTCTATTTATCAATTTTTTTACAAAAATGTAATTATTTAATATTTTTAATACTGTTTTAAATATTGTCGTTTAGGACATCGTTTTAAAGAACAATAAAGTACTTATTGTATAAATAATGTATATTATATACTTTATTATTTACAGTATTATTACATACTTTATGGTATATAATAATACGGAAAGCTGAAAAGTTTGTTATAGCAGGTTGTTTAAAACATTATGATATAAACTTTTTATAAAAACCATTTTTTATCCAAAGTGATTTGACGTAAAACATTTATTTCGTCTTTTCTATCAAAACACATGCATATCCACAAGCATACAAAACTAAATTACAATGTTTCCATTTGAATTCAATACAAAAAAATTAAATCAATAATTTTAAGAACTAAATAAAATCATTGAAAATTAAGAAAAGCCACAATTAATTGTATTCCCTGAAAAACAAAAACAAAATATACTCCATTCCCAGAGTGAAAAGGAATTCCTTTTCTTGTATATTTCAAAACTTCAGACATTTCACCGGAGAATCCTCTACAAAAAAAAGCAATCCCCAAACGGCAACAGGAACATAACATTGAAACTACCGACATGAGTTGGAAGAAAAAAGAAATATCGAAGAACTCATTGCTATGCACAGCCCTGCCATTTTGGTCGCAATTTCATCCAAGTTGAAGTCATTCGAACAAAACTGCGATTGTGCTCCCACGTCGGTGTGTTCTCTCTTCTGCGAAGGGAAGAAAAACACACAAGGAATAAAATAAAGGCAGGATGAAAAACTTTTTTTTTGCTGGAAATGCATGTTTATATGAGAAATGTATCTAATGAGACTTGTCTTAGAGAGACACAACAGAATACTAGCATAGGAAAAATATTTAAGCAAAAATTAACCATAGTTTTAATGATACTTAATGTACTTCTTTAGTGAAAAAAATGTTTGAGAAAATGTTATAAAAAGAATGCTTAATGCTGCAACTGCATTATTATTTTTTTGCTGTAAAACGATTAGTGTGTCTTCAAAAACGTCAAAACTGGATAATATAAAACTACACTTTAAAAAGCTTAACCCATTAATGGCCAAATTTTTATTTTTCTTAAATATTTGGTAAAAACATAGTAAATAGCCACAAAACAACTGGAAAAATAGTGAAAAAATATCAGGTTAAAATTTTCTACACCAAAATTAAAAAACGTCCCTAAAAAGGGACGTCAGGCACAATGCCCCCGTTGTTTTTCCCTATAGTAAACGCATGGTAGAAAACTTTTTTAAAGCCTCAAAAACATCTTCTACCTTTTTAAGTGTAGCAAAAGTGATCGGAACCATACTGTAACATGAATATGAACAAAATTATTAATTATTTATCCAACTAACTGTAAAATTAACCTTAATTAACGTAATTTGAGCATTGTTTATGATTTAAACAGGTTTTTTTCCTCCCAAATCTATAATAATTGCAAATTAGTTAAGGTTTTTAATTGAAAAAGGCATTCTTTGTTTATATGTTACCTAATATTAAGTATTAATTACTTTTACACACCTCAAATCCATCAGAATATCTCAATTTTTGAAGTTTAAGTCTTTCAAATGCCCATACTTTTTTCATTTTATTTAATTTAATTGTGCGGAACACAAATTTCTCCCCAAAAATAAAGCATTAGTGGGATGTGCATTAGCAAGCCAGATGATATACTCGTAGATTGATCTGCAGTATAGAACACAATGATTAGCGACATCTAATTAGAAAAAAAGCCGAAAATTTATCACAAAAGCGACTTTTTAGGCAATTTTAATGACAAAAGGGCATTATAACTAATAATTATTAAACTTTTAATTAAAATATAACCCGAATATATTTGCATAAGTAATAAGTATAGTAAAATAATTAATTTATTCCTTTTAATTAATACAAATTAATTAATGCCTTATAATTTAAGACTTTTT
Organism: Tetragnatha versicolor; assembly: GCA_024610705.1. Classification (NCBI taxonomy): domain Eukaryota; kingdom Metazoa; phylum Arthropoda; class Arachnida; order Araneae; family Tetragnathidae; genus Tetragnatha; species Tetragnatha versicolor. The sequence goes on along the minus strand of JANDEH010000005.1, from coordinate 56,723,687 downwards.
ATTCCATTAATTTAGCAGAAATAACAGTATTTTCCAAAAATAATAAATTTATTAGCTAAAATTAAAGTAATTTTATAAATATCAGTTATTTAATTCATTTCATAAGAATCGAACGCGTTTTTATGAAAAAATGAAGGAAACACTAGCATTTCACTATTAGTTGGGTGGCTTATTACAAAAAAAACTGCAAAATGTGATACTTTCATGAAACTTTCAGGGATGTTAGATAATCATATAAGAACTAAAAAATCGATGGGAGCCCAAAACTTTAGGGCGTGGTTTGACTGTTATGACGTCAAAACAAGATGGCGCCCGCGGGCCTATATTCGGTTCTTTTAATAATAGAAATACATTTTTGGTGTCAAATATTATGTTTTAAGGGTCAAAGAAATTCTGATGATAAATTGTGCAATTTGTTTTTAAAAAGTTACTAAAATTCAAAAAAGTTCGAAATAGTAAAACCGTCTATCGCCAGTTGCGTCAAAAACAATTTGTAGAGAAGTTATTTTTTTCGACGGTGTTATATGTTTTGTGGGGTGCTGATTCCGAATATATCTAGTTCACTTCCACGTGGAAGGTCGGCTTCATATAAAAAACTGCAAAAATATAAGAAAATATAGCAAACTTTTTACTCTTTCTTCGGATTTTCGCTTATATTTAAAAAAATATTAGTTTCTTGAAAAATATTTAAATTACAAAGTTGGAGTAAACAAAATTTCCTACAAAATTCACCAGTCAATTTTTATTTTCCGAATATTATTTTTCATTTTATAACGCATTGAAAAGCAGTGAAACTTAACACAGGATTATTTAAACAGTGTATAACAGCAAAACTATTCTTCGGAAAATAAAAATTGACTGGTGAATTTTGTAGAAAATTTTGTTTGCTTCAACTTTGTAATTTAAATAATTTTCGAGAAACTAATATTTTTTGAAATATAAGCGAAAATCCGAAGAAAGAGTAAAAATTTTGCTATATTTTCGCAGTTTTTGATATGGACCCGACCTTCCACGTGGAAGTGAACTAGATATTCGTAATCAGCACCCCAAAAAACATATAAAACCGTCGAAAAAAATAACTTCTCTATAAATTTTTCTTGACGCAACTGGCGAAGACGGTTTTACTATTTCGAGCTTTTTTTGAATTTTAGAAACTTTTTAAAACAAATTGCACATTTTATCATCAGAATCATATTCTTTGACCCTTAAAACATAATATTTGACCCCAAAAATGTATTTCTATCGTTAAAAGAACCGAATATAGGCCCGCGGGCGCCATCTTGTTATGACGTCATAACGGTCAAACCACGCCCTAAAATTTTGGGCTCCCATCGATTTTTTAGTTCTTATATGATTATCTCACACCCCTGAAAGTTTCATGAAAGTATCACATTTTGCAGTTTACGGGCATTTTTATGTAATAAGCCACCCAACTATATGGGGAAAACCACGGGGGCATTCGTGCCTGATACGTCCCTTTTTAGGGACGCTTTTCGAGGGTCCAAAATAAGGTTAAGATAAAATATTTTGGAAAAATAAAAAACACCCCAATTGATTTAATGTATAACAGTAATATATATCGGCATTGAAATTTTTTTAAATAACAACTAGGATTTTTAAGCTTTTTTTTTAATTAAAAAAAAGCACTTTTCTGAAAAATTCTATCTTCCAACTTTAAAAAAAGTGAAAAATTTTAAAAATTCTTCTTTCTTCTTGTGTTCTTTATATTCTATAAAGATTAGAGATATATCCGTGCAAATTTTGATTCAAAGGAACAATTTTTGTAGAAATAGGAGGATTTTTAAAAAACGTCTCTAAAAAGGGACGTCAGGCAGTAATGGGTTAAAGCAAATCGTATTTCATAGTATTATTAATTTATATGTTTCATCCAATTTTACAGTTATTGAATATTAGTGTTTCAAACCCCACAGATGTAGCATTATATGCTATTTAAATATTATGGCATAGTTTATAAAAACTTTTGAGTAAAATTAAAATTGAACTGAAATAAAATATTTGAATATTAAAAGCATCTTTAAAACAAATTTATAATGTTAAATATTACTTTTTGTATTTGTTTATTTTTATTTATATTTTATACGGACATAAGAAATTAGTTAAATTATGTTTCTTTCAATTTTTTCAGGTCTTTGAAAACATATTTTCTGGATGTCCATTTTAATTTGACTTAAATAAATAATTGATAATAACAGTAATTTAGACTATCATTCAATATCATTTTCCAATTTGTGCAATTTTTATCCATCATTTAATAAAATTTCATGATACAACACTTTTATTTTTTCTACCCCGATCTTACATACAAAATATCACTTTTTCCTACAATGAATAAGATATTGACGGGATCTACTACTACTATACAAAACCGTAATTCACTTAGGAGCACTTTTTCGATAAAACGCAGTACTACAAAAACATATTTTTTTGAGTAGCAGTTTTAAACCGCAGTTGAATCCCATCTTCCGCAGCAGGGTTTAAATTGGATTTTCATGAAGAATTTCCCGAGAAGTCCGAGAAAACATATCCCGCTGGAAGGCTAGTTATCCCTTTCCCTCGAGATGGGCTTGAAAGCAAAAGTCTTCCATATGCCTCTGCTAAAATATATCACGAGAGATCGCAAACAAATTCCGTATCTCGTAAAAACGATTACAACTCCTCAAAGCCGAAAATCGGTGACATTTTTTTCTTGTAAATATATTTGGAGGACTCAGAAAACTTTCCCTCAACGTAAAATCTAATTCTGTGTTTTTCAAGAGCCAATTTTGAAACTATTCTTTAGGAGGTTTTGAGTCTCCCGTTTTTTGTTGCTGTTTTCTCTATTGAAATGGTTTTTCAATCAATTCATTTTCTTATGGACAGTGGGAAATTTCGCTTTTTATGGAATATAAAATGTTTGGAGGAGCTAAAGAATACTTTTTGAGTAGCTTGTCAAAGAATATAGAATGGCAAGAAAACGCAACTGCATATTAAATTGAATCGTCAGTTTGAAGAAGGGAATAAGTCCAAAAGATGACAAATTGACTTTTTGTGCTCAAAACAATCTCCAAGCTTTGCTCTACACATGGGTGAAAAGAGGGGGAAAATAACTAACCCCTATAGGGAGATATAGCCCCTTGAAGTTGTGAAATCGATGTCCATTCATTGTATTTTTCAAGTTAATTTGGAGTTAAAGTTAATTTGTCTTTCTTTTCCTATTCTTTGAGCTGTAAACTAAGTTAAAATGAAATTTTCTTTTAATTTCAAATTTTTTCAAACTTTTTTTATGCAGGGAATGTTTAACTCCATTCATATTCACTCACTCCATTGATACTGCTCTAATAACTCAGTTTCACCATAATTTTGAATTTTATTTGTCTTATTCCTTTTATTTCACCCTTTTGTGGTGTAAACTAAGGAGAAATATAATTTAAATGTGAATTTAAGGGTTTTTAAAGATTTTTTCATCAGAAAAATTTCATAAGGTTGAAGAAGGGAATAAGTCCATCAACTTATTTTGACTGTAAAATATTTTTGAACATACTTATATTTGTTTCGATGGTTTCTCTGTTTTCTAAATAGGGTTGTGAACTTCCAGTAAAAATTTGGTGATTACAATGAAAATTCTATTACTTATACAGTTTTTTTCGACTTTCTCAAAACTTGGTTTTTGGACTTATTCCCTTCTTCAAACTGACGATTCAATTGTAATATGCCTTTTTTTATTCTAAGGTTGTGAACGGTTTTGAAAAAATACAAGGAATAAACTAATTAAAAACCTGTACTATTTGTAAAAAGAAAAAGTTACCAGTATTTTTTAAGTATCGTTTTAATGAAGACATTTTTTTAAAGTGCAGAGTAAAGTCATTTGGCTGTGGAATAACAAGACAATGGTTAACAAATCAATAAGAACCGCCAAAAGACAGATGAGTACGACTAAATGGTTTACAGTTATATTGTCTAAGAATAAGGAAGTTGCATGTGTCAGATTTTCATTAACATTCAAGTGTTCTGTATGGTTTTTGTAAGGTAAAGGGAAATATACATAGTCAATTTTTCAAAAAAAATGTACAAGTAATTAAATACTTTAATTTAAAGGTCGAGAAAAAATATGTGACTGAAAACGCATGTGAAAACACCTTAAAATGACGTCAACAATCATACCATCAACTCCGCTGCTTTCCAACAATGGTCACCGTACGATGACGTCACATCCCAAACTCAGCATTTTCGCGCGCTTTGAAAAAGGGGATTTTTGCTAATTTTTTTGCAATCAAAAATTTTCTCAATCGGCCTCAAATTTTGAGTAGTTGCTTATTTTTACATTAAGAATCGATTAAAAAAATCATGCAACTTCCTCAATATACCCCCAAAGGGAAAACTAACACTTATTTCCTGTTCCCCATTCATGTAGAAAACCATCGCTTGCGTTATTCAAAAGGACTTAAGTGAAGCCTTTACGCTGGCATACATTAATATATTTCAATGTTTAAGACTGAAATAGCCCAACAACTTTTCATTTCTTTCAATTCTAAAACACCCTAGATTTGCATTAAATCCTACAGAAAATTTAGGCCAGATAGACTAGTGGTTATATTGGGAGAGATCAGTATCGCTGTTAACCATCAGCTGAAGAAAAAAAAATAGCTTTTCATTGACTCTGATTGGCGGATTTTTTCTTTGATATCGGATTTAACACCAACGCTGATGTCTGTGAATATAACTGGAAAAGGGGGATGCTAAAACAAGAATAAATTCAAAGATGCTGCATTATAGGGTATGAAGTTCGAAAATACTAATGCCCCTCTTCCGCTACTCATTAATGACTTAACTGTGAATACGACTTGATTGAAGTAGTAGCTATAGTTGCTAGTTAGCCTTATCCATTTCAATAAAAATCCTAAATGCAATTAGCGTTGATTCAGAGGAAAATGGTATACTAATAAAATTCGCTAACACCCGCATTAAGAGGATTTAAGTGTTTCTAAGTAGCACCAGCAAAACAAACTACTGATCCGTGAACCATAACTCTTAAGTAAAGCATCTAAAGAAGCGCCTGAAAGTAGTTTGGCAAACTAAGTCTCTATTAAGCATTCCTACTCAGGCAATCGCCATTAATACAGACTGCGTTGCGACTGCTGATGATAGGCATGCCACAAAATAAGGGAAATGGGGCCTGTCAGCCACATCTGTAGGAAGAAATGAAGTTTTCTCTTTCTGGGGCTCCCTCCTTCTGGATGGTAAGGGAAACAGTCCGTTAGGCCAGGATGAATGATGTCATAGATTCTGTGACATCGGCATTATTAGGTTTAAGGCTCCGGGTATTTCTTATCTGCGCCTGCAGAGATGGCAATATGTTTCGTACTTGTTTATATCTTCTCCAAGAGATTCGGTTTATATTATTGTGGTAAATTCGTTTAGTGAATAAAAGTTGGGAAAATTGCGGGGAAACGGACGGAAATGAACTCTGAGATGTGGGTTTTTGGGACTTTTCTTTGGGCAAAACAAACACAATTCTTCTTAATGAGGCTGCCTCTCGTTATATTTATAGTAACTATTACTGCTTTCTGAAGTTATTATGTATAGCCATGAAACTTTATTGAAAATATTTCTCTGGGAGGATAAAACACCAAGATTCATTAAAAGAACATAATGAAAAAAGTAGATATCATTATATTTTTTTTACAATAGGGGGATTTGCACCCTGCTTGCTATCGCTCACCAAATTTATGAATCACAATTTCAAATTCATGAAATAAATAAGATCTTCCGTACAATCTTAATATGACAAAAGATTAAAGTTAAATTCCTTTGATTTTTAATTTTGAAAGTTTTCCATTAATGGCAACTTGAAGTAAACAAAATCTTATTAATCGTAGAAACTAGGAAAGCTCGAAAAGTGAACAAACAAAAAAAAGAGCCAAAATTCACCAAATTGGCTTTAGATGGAAGTAGAAGTACTTTACTGGTTTACCGTAATAGAAAAGTACCAAAAAATACATTGTATACTGACTGTCCCTGAAGTGAAAAAACTTTCGGGATGACCTAATAGAGATCTAATTAAATCTTCCTTATCAACGAAATATATTTTATATAAAATAAAATTAGCTTTATTTAATTTAGAATAACATACTTGATATTTTCCGGCCCAAAGCCTACGCTGTGGCTGATTTTAGAGGAATTTAGCATGTAATTCAATGTTTTAGAAACCTTAGTTCCCGAAATCAGAATGAAACAAAATTCATACAACACTCATTTTAAAGCACAATCAACGGTTTATGAAGAAAACTGATTCAAATTAAATAAGGTAAAAATGGATATAGTGGACACTGTACCAATAGTGGCCACCTAGCCGACTAATTTTAAAGAAAACGAGTTAGAGGCATCAAACAGCGTCAAAATTCATAGGCATTGTAGATTGTACAATCAGGTAAGCTGGTAAATAACCACCGATACCACAGATCAGCATGGGAAGGATATTTAAATATTTGAAATTAACAACATCGGCCGAGTGACTGAAATTTGATTTTGTTTATTGAATCGCGTAAGGAAACGGGTATATCGGAATTGATTTTTTTGTGTTTATTACCGTTTGATTGACTTTTAAATTCATATTTAGATAAAGAAGAGAGTATAAAATGATCCTGAATAAAATTTATTTGAAAATTTTGACTTTACGAGAATTTATGGGGGTGGCCACTTTACCAACACAAAATCTTAGATTTTCCAATAGTGGCCACTGCAATGGCTTCTAAAAGAAACATAAATAATACTTTATTTGACGTAGTTTTTCTTCATAAACTGTTGATTGTGCTTTCAAATGAGCGTTGTATAAATTTGATTTCATTCTGGCTTCGGGAACCAAGGTTTTAAAAAACATTGAATTACATGCTTAACTCCTCTCAAATCAGCTACAGTGTAGGCTTTCGGCCGGAAACTATCAAGTATTTTTTTAAATAAAGCTAATTTGATTTTATATAAAATACATTTCGTTGGGAAGGAAGATTTAATAAGAACTAAACGACTATACCAAAAAACCCCTCAATTTCATGCATAAACCCCTCATATAGGCAGAAAAAGAGATTTTTCCACTATAGATGCAAGAGGTGTCCACCATAGATACAACAGCTATATCTATGTGGCCACTATAGATGCAATTTGGAGTACTTTTTAAAAATTTATTAAAAATACTTTACCCAATCTAATTAAAATTATTAATGGTAAAATCGAAAGTAGAAGATCCAATTAACCTAAAAATAGGATGATAACCGTTTCCAAGCAAATAGGTTGATATTTATTGATAATTTAAGCAAAAATTTCCTTAAAGTGTCCACTATACCCGCATTTACCTTACTATTATTTATGTTTCTATTGGAAGCCATTGCGGTGACCACTATTTGAAAAGCTAAGATTATGCGTTGGTAAAGTGGCCACCCCTATAAATCCTCGTTAAGTCAAAATTTTCAAATAAATTAGTAAATAAATCAGTATTATTTATACTCCTCTTTATCTTAATATAAATTTAAAAGTCCATCAAATGATAGTAAATACAAAGAAATCAGTTCCGACTTATCCGTTTCATACGCGATTAAATAAGCAAAATCAAATTTCAGTCACTCAGCCGATGTTGTTATTTTCAATTATCCTTCCCATGCTGATCTGTGGTATCGGTGGTAATTTACCAGCTTACCTGATAGCAAAATCTATTATGCCTATGAATTTTGACGCTGTTGCCTCGTTCTATTTAAAATTATTCAACTAGATGGCCACTATTGGTACAGTGTCTACTATACCCACATTTACCTTATTTAACTTTTTAAAAACACAGAAATTAAAAAAAATCCTCCTGAAGAAAACTTCAGCTATCAAGCGTCGCCTCCAACCGTGGACCGGTTTCGCCCTTGTTAGGGCTCATCAGCACGGTATAGGAAGGTAACGCAAGAGAGCGGAGGAAGAGCTTTTAGTCTAGCCGACTATAACGGAAAAAATGGTGACTATTGATTAGTCCTCCACTATCTGCCGGAATGAACTGCGCATTCCATAGAACAGATTTAATTTCCGAAAGGACAGGTATGAAAACGGAGTGCTTCACCACTACCGGTGAACCACTAGGGCGAAACCGGTCCACGGTTGGAGGCGACGCTTGAGAGCTGGAGTTTTCTCACATATTCCTCGAACTGAGGTAGTGGTGAAGCACTCCGTTTTCATACCTGTCCTTTCGGAAATTAAATCTGTTCTATGGAATGCGCAGTTCATTCCGGCAGATAGTGGAGGACTAATCAATAGTCACTATTTTTTCCGTTATAGTCGGCTAGACTAAAAGCTCTTCCTCCGCTCTCTTGCGTTACCTTCCTATACCGTGCTGATGAGCCCTAACAAGGGCGAAACCGGTCCACGGTTGGAGGCGACGCTTGAGAGCTGGAGTTTTCTCACATATTCCTCGAACCAGAGGTAGTGGTGAAGCACTCCGTTTTCAATCCTCCTGAACTTTTCATATTTAATTGGAACGTCCTAAATTTTGAAAACACATTCAACAGTGAAAAAACTCCACTAAATTATTAAAGAAACTATTTAACTGTGAAAAAACATTAAAGTTTAAGAAAGATCCTAAACTTTGAAAAACCCCTTTCAATTTTGTAAGAAATCTATTTAACTTTGAAAATAAAAAAGCTTAAAAAAAACTCCTTTATTTCTTATTACTAGTTTAAACTTAAAAGGTTTTTAATTTTGAAAAACCTATTCAATAATGAAAAAAAACACCAACTCCCTTAATTATTAAACCTGGTTAAAATTTTGGGAAAAACCCCCCACTCAACTGCAGTTCTTGGTGTGATTTTTAAATTTTTTTTAATTATTTCCTTTTATTTTTAAGACATCTTCACATCACCATTTTGTATGAAAATAGAACAAAATTCTTAAAAATGCAATTTTAGAATATCTTAAATAGAGCTGATTGTGTAAAAATGGATGCCATATTCTGAATCAGGAGGTCAAATATATACAAAACGGCTCTAACACCAAAATGTCTGCTTACCTGTATATTATTACTTTAGGATCTATAATAAGATCTCGCTATTGTTCTCAGTCATCATTTGAGCTGTGGTTAATAAACACGGTGACTGGATGACTCTTCCTAAAGCCGTTTAAACTTATCTTTTAAAGTTAATAAAAACGCTAAATCGTAAAAAATACTTTATTTAAAAATTTTCACAAAACAGTATTTTTAAATTTACATAGGATGTAAAGTTAAAGTCGGATAAAAATACATGGTTAATGTCCAAGTTTCAGTCAGATTTTTAAACATTCATATGAGACCAAATGGCATGGCTCACTTCATTCAAAACGAAAACAGCTCCAACGGACGACAAACCAAGCAAATGGGTTTTGACAATTTTTCTACATTTGGCTAAACGATTCACCAGTCGATTCTCGTGTTGTGTCGGTAGCTTAAGTGCATTTGAAACCACACCTGCCGCGGAACACATCAGTAAAACCAGTCTTATACAAGTATCAAAAAATCCACAGTGTTTTACACAAAAGAACAACAAAGCTTGAGCGAACATAACATGAAGAGACTTCATCAGACGGTCGAAATAATTCCGATTACGTTTACGTTCCCAACTCGGCCTAGCGTAGAAATAAGTAATCGTCACCATCATGCACAACAGCCAGGTAAGAACGGAGAACATCGTTGAGTATGCATTCATGGCTTCCTGTAAATATTCGAAGCAGTCTTTAACTGGAAATTGGAACGCTATGCCCGACATTTGAAAAACTCGCAGAAAATAATGGATCAGATAAATATCGAACCAAATAATATTAGTCCATTTCAGGATACTAATGTAGGGAATGTCAAATACGATCCAGTTTATTAAGACTTCAAACAGAATATCCACGAAGCACAGGAGTATTTTCCTCACTGAAAAGTCCATCGGGATGTCTTGATGCTCCATCTGAAGAATTTTCCTCCAAGACGACTAACGGGGAGTAATGTATTTTTTCAGCGGTTGACAAGAAAAGCGACTTGAACGCTTGGTACTACTAATTTCATCAAATGATTCGGTTATATTTATGCAAAATTTATTTTAAGAGTTGAGACGTTTAATTGCTACTCATGTTGCTGGTTTAAAAATATGTTGAATGGATTGATACGAAGTGTATATTTGGACGGCCAAAACGGCCAGTGGGGCATGCGCTGTAGGTCTCGTGATGACTTAGCAGTCTCGGCACTTAGTGATGGAACCAATGGTACGCCTAGCCGTGGAAGTTATAGTAGAGTTTAGTTGAAAAATAGCCGTGCAAATATACAGTGCCTGGATGATAAGGTCATCCCGAAAGTTTTGTCGCTCTTGAGAGCATCTGTATATTAGATATTTTTGACACTTTTCCATTATGTGATACCAATATAAACTGTAACTTTATCTACCGTCAATTTGGCATCTTGGCTTGATTTTGGGGACTGATCGACAACTAGGCTTTCCTTAAATCCATGATTAACATGTTACTTCATTTCTTTTCTGCTCAAAATTTTGCCTTTTTCCAAATGTTAAGATTTTTAAATTTAAATTAACTGGCTACTTCCATAAAACAATTAAAGTTTTAAGTATTTTTATTAAGTGTGGAAAATTTAACTTATATTTAATTTTTTTGTGAGCCATCCGGAGAGTTTGATCACAATACTTCATATTAAATTGCTGGATTGCTACTCCTAACCCTCTATTAGGGAAGATACGGATGATCATTTGCAGGAATCTAGATCGCTGGAAATTCTACCGCCGCTCTTCAAAAGCAGTATAAAATTTGTTTCAATTTATGAAATAAATAAGATCTTCCGTACAATCTTAATATGACTGGCGCAAGTTTAGAACTGCTGATGGTTGGTGAGTTTTGGCTATTTGGCCCCATATTTAGAAGCCACATAATTCATTTAACATTAGTTGGGGTTACTATATATTGATTTTTATCGCTAAAAACTTGGCGCATCAGCAGTTCTAAACTTGCGCCAGTTAAATTCCTTTGAATTTGAAGTTTTCAATCAATGGCCACTTGAAGTAAACAAAATCTTATTAATCGTAGAAACTAGGAAAGCTGGAAAAGTGAGCCAGATAAAAAGAGCCAAAATTCGCCAAATTGGCTATAGATAGAAGTAGAAGTACTTTACTGGTTTACCGTAATGGAAAAGTACCAAAAATACATTGTATACAGATGCTCCCAAGAGCGACAAAACTTTCGGGATGATCTAATACTTAATGAAGTGGAACCCACCACGTTAGCACGAAACTTTCCCTATTGTAAACATTGATGTCGTTTGTTCTGTCGTTTAATATCTTGTCAGTGTTTGCGGTACAAGAAATCATTATTAAATAGGAAGTTGTATGTTGAAATTGTTGTAAATTTGGAGTTGGAGTTGTGAGTTCGATTCCAGAGGAGCTCACGATCTATCGTCATTTTAAGAAGATGCGAGATACTGACGTCAAGGGCAGATCAAGTATGAAAGCCGGCGTGAAAGATCTGCACTGGGCAAAACATTGGGTGAGTCCCTGGAGAGAGTGACATCAGAGAGACTTGCAATGTCTAAGAAATTATTCAGAAGCCGAAGTTTGAGATATTTCTTTTTTCACCAGCGCATGCTCAAAAGACACACGCAAGTGTTTGAATAACCGGGGAAATATATAAAAACTTGTTTCTTCTCTAGCGAAAGGGCGGTTGCGGAAAGAGAGATTGTATGCGGATTGCAGAGAGTCAACAACCTTACGGCATGTTCTCTGGTTAGCTCCATCGTTATATCATAGAAACGCCACTGTCTATGGGAAAACCCATGTTAAAAAAGGGCGCTATCTAAATCCGCGAAAATAACAACTAACATCTAATGAATTTCACTATTATAACCATTATAAACCTTGGAATATTGATAGACGGAGCAAGCGGGCTTGGCCTGCGTTGAAACATGTTCCACCGTTTTTCACATTTCACGTGACCTTTTAGGTATAGAGATTGGAGCATTTCAATCACGTGACGCCGATCGCCGATCACGTGATCAAGCCAGCTGGCCAGAATCAAACCGACGAATCCTGTTTCCAGAGCTCCTATTACACGTGACTTTTGAGGAGGAGATGTTTCAACACAAGCACCGGCTCACCGCTATGGGGATGCGCGCGCATGTTCCGTCTATCTGTGTTCTAAGGTCGATGATTAAAACCAGTTCTTCGAAAGTAACAACTCAACTCTAGCGAATTTCGCTAATACTTTAGCATGGGTCAACTTTCGTGGATATAGATAGACACTTTGTTAAAAAAAAGTTGCCATTAGCGTCTATGGATATGGACTCTCTGAAGAATCTTTACTCTGTGGGTTTATAAGCGGATCCTTTGAGATCAAACACGCAGACTTGAAGTTGTATGTCTCCAAAATCCAATCCAATCCTTTATGAAGTTGAAGCTTATCGATATTGCAGAGAACCAGAAAAGAGAGTCCATGACCATAGGTGATTGTAGAAATAAAAAACAAACACATTGGGTATGCCTTGTGTTTAGCGCTCTGGTGGCACTGTGGAATCGAATTTTACAAAGGCACTGTATATTTGGACGGCTTTTTTCAACTAAACTACTCTAATTTCCACGGCTAGGCTACAGCTCGGCGTTTCATTGGTTCAATCACTAAGCGCCGAGACTGCTACGTAATCACGAGACCTACAGCGCATGCGCCACTGGCCGTTTTGGCCGTCCAAATATACACTTCGTAGGAAAGGCGAAAATCACTCCTCCCTTGTCAGAGAAGTCGAGAAAAAGAATCACAACCCTAGTTGCACAGCTCATACCAAATATGTTAAGTTTACGTAAATGCTACTAGGTGTAAACGAAATTTGTCCATACCTGACAAAAATTCGACCAATCTTGAACGTTTGCTGCTTGGGAATCCTCGAATCGTTTTATAACCAATCGAAAAGTGCGATTGAACGGACATGTTATAGCCAATTACAGCTAAGGTCACCACATATGCATAAGCCTATATCAATCACAGTAATTTGCAGTGCCATAAAATGACATTTTAAAATGACGTTATTGACACTGTTCTGTTTTTTCTATGTGATCGATAATAAGGTTTTTTTATACTTTGCGTCAGACACGTTCACTGCTTAATTTCAAAGTTAAACGAATAATATCTAGCCCTAAGCATTTAAACGTGAAGGGTTGGGGATTCTCCAGAAATATTTTAAATGAATTTGTCCCTAAAAGTATCATATACTCAAAACTCAAATTGAACTCATTGTAGTCATGAAGGACCCTTTCAATTGCACTCGACAAAAATTATTTCTTGGGATTGCTTTTTTTAAAGGGAAAAACAGGATATATGACTATCAAAATTTGTGAGGTTGGAAACCCCTGTCATCCTCTCTCTAGTTTTTAAAAATAGAATCACAGAAGCATCATTCAACAAGGTAGCTGTTTGATTTTCATTCTAAATACATATTTTATAAAGCTAAATTTAAATTGTGAACACGACCTATAAAAGCGCAGGGTGCTATAAAGATCCTGGATAGCTATTGTTTTTGTAACAGGATAAAGCCAATTGAACCCTTTAAAAAAGTACGTTTTCTAAAAATAAATTATATAAAGATATTGGATTATGGGATTTAAGTGTTTAGCAAGGCAAACTAAATCAGGATCGGGGAATAAAACCCGGTATATACAGGGTGTATCTGAAATGGTGCAACATACTTTCAGGGATGATAGTACTCATCAAGACGAACAAGAATCGGTATAGAAAGGGGCTCCCAGACCAAATCCCAGGGAGTTAAAAATGGAGCAAGACTACAAAAAATCATTGAAAAACTCTATTTGTAGAAGAACTACTATTGATAAAAACTTAACTATGGTCTCAAAAATTGTGGTTAATTATGATCTTTAAAATTACCTCAAAAGTCGTCACTTTAAAATTTGTTTTATTATGAAAAAAGTTTAAAACACAAAAAATGTGAAAACTCTGCCAAAACCTTATTTTGTATTTCGAAATCCTTTCTTTTGATTTGATAATCTAAAAGATCATAGTTGAAAACCCTTAAGTCCAAAGTTTCACGTAAATACAATCAATATTAAACGCTTGAGATCCTTTTACAGTTTGTTTTTTGGGTGCGCAAGCAGTTTTTTAGAGCTGTTTCCAGAACGGCTGTTAGCGCAAGCAAAAAACAAACTTTAACAGGATCTCAAGCGTTCAATATTGATTGTATTTACGTGAAACTTTGGACTTAAGGGGTTTTCAACTATGATCTTTCAGATTATCAAATCAAAAGAAAGGATTTCGAAATACAAAATAAGGTTTTGGCAGAGTTTTCACATTTTTTGTGTTTTTTAACTTTTTTCATAATAAGACAAATTTTAAAGTGAAGACTTGAGGTAATTTTAAAGATCATATTAAACCACAATTTTTGAGACCATAATTAAGTTTTTTTCCGAGAGTTGTTCTGCAAATTGAATTTTTCAATGATTTTTTTGGGGTGTCGCTCCATTTTTAGCTCCCAGGGATTTTATCTATGACCCCCCTTTCTATACCGATTCTTGTTCGTCTTGATGAGTACTATCATCCCTGAAAGTTTGTTGCACCATTTCAGATACACTCTGTATAAATAAAACTAGAATTACAGTGTTGTAATCATAATTTTTCTTAAAAAATTTTGGGAGGGATTGAAATATTTAACCCAATAATATCTTAATTCTTCAACCAATAAAGCTTATCGGTTATCCATATCTCTAGTATTAAGAAGATGATCATAATGAATACAAAAAAACTGTATAAAAGAAAAAAGTATATGTATTTTGGAAACATCAAAAAGAGTCCTCCGGCCACCATGTTTACCACAGCTCAAATAATAACAGCATGTTCCTGAGAGATGTGGTTGCACAAGGCGACTAGAGAAGTCTTTCTAAAGCTGTTCCGATACTTTATAATAAGTTTATTATTGGTTTTAACACCAAATACTTCTGCAATTGGTTCTCTTAAGTAATAAAAATGCTCAAAGTAGTATAAACAGTTTATTTTAAAAGTTTCACATTCGAATACAGTTTCTAAAATTTCTCATCATATATGCAGTCAAACAAAACAATATGATGAACGTACAAGTTTTCGGCAAACATTTAAACAATCGTATAACCCCACATAACATTACACCATTCGTACAAACAGACTACAGCTCCCACGTATAACAAAACAAACGAATTAATTTTAAAAAACCTACGCCAATCAATTGAAGAAGTCACCTGGGAGAACGAGAGCTTTTGCATATTCAAAATAACAAATGCCGAAGAAATCATCAATAAAACCACTCTCATGTTAGTATCGAAGTACCCACTCGATTCCACACAAAAGCACAGGAGAACTTGAGCGCACATAACAGGCATAGCGATTATAAAACGCTGGAGTGGATCTGTCCTCCGAAGGATGTGCCAGCCTATGTCATAGTCTTCATAGAAATAAGTAATCATCACCATAAAGCACAGTGACCAGGTTAGAGCGCAAAATGCTGAAGAACATGCATCCCTGGCTACCTTCAAATATCCAAGGCAAGCCTCTAATGGAAATTGTAGCACCACACCAGAGCCAAGTAGAACTTCAAAAGAATACTGGACCAAATAAATACCCCACCAAATGAGGTTGGTCCGTTTTAGGTAACTGATGTAGGGATAGTTGAAAATGATAGCATCTCTTGCACCTATAAAGGCGGCTAGTGCGACATTGCCTACTCCGCTTCTAATCCTATTTAGCTTGGCCTGGCTGTGATTTCTTTCTGACATTCTGGCGATGAACTGATCCAACACGAAATAATAAGGGAATTCTGATTAAAGTCATCCACGGTTAGAATATTTATAGTTAAAAAAGTTTTTTTAAGTTGAGATGTTGTGCTGCCAAATTGGTTCTGCCTCGTTTATTGGTTGGTTGGTTGGTTGGTTGACGTTGGTTGTTCAGTTGATTTTTGTTTGGTTTAGTTATTGTTTTATGGCGCAAGAATCATTGCTAATTTTTGTATGATACAGGCATATAGTGTGAAGATGTGTGTGGGCAAGGCTAAACTTTATCATAACCGTAGGTTATAAAAGGCTTACCCAAAAGATCAAAAAAGAGCCGACGTTACTGGAAGTTTTCCGTGCTTACCACTTGAGAGCACTCTTGCGTTTCTCAAAATTGGTTGGTTGGTTTGATTCGGCTCTTAAAAATTCGCAGCACAGAATGATTCGCAGTCCTTTTTTATTTAATAATGAATTAAAAGCCTTAAAATTGGATTAGACTATTATATATTTCTTTGTTGATGATAAAAATAGATAAATAGTAAAGCATATTTCTAATGATTATTTTTGAATTTTATGAAATCAACCAACTAATGATTATTTTCCCGTCAGAAAAATTCCATGAATGACAGATGGCGCTGGTAGCACCACGCTTCTCCGTAACATCGCTTTTCGCGTACTAATTTTTGCAATGTATGGCCAAATTTTGTTGATTTCCAGTCGCAGTTACGTAAACTTGGCATATTTGGTATCAGCTGTGCTGCCAGGGAAGGGGGAGGTTTTTTTCGATAAAGTTTTTTGAGATATTATGAGGGTTGTGGCACACCTAGCCGACTCAGAATCCCCTAGGAATGGGGGAGTTGGAAATGAACCCCTAACGACCTAGGGGTTTTATAAGCCGGCATGGGAGGTTGTATAGTCCACAGTGGATAATGACACGCAACCTTTAATGATTGGATTAAAACCAGCAAAATCGTTCAATTCCGGCCTTGGTTACATAAAAACCAACTAAGGTGATGCAATTTCAACTCTTTAATTGGTTTTATGGAATACATTACCTGAATCTATGGTTTTAATTTGACCTTAAAAGGTTGCACGGCTCTTTATTTTACAACTTCCCATTCCCTCTTATAAGAACCCCTATAGCTGGTTAGGGATGCGTTTCCAATCCCCCTACTCCTATGTGATTATGATGGCGGTATTCACTGCCACTTAACCAGCGGTTAACAATCGGTTAAAGAAAGATTCTACCAATCACAGTCCGAGAAGAGTTCACTTTCTTTCTTTAGCTGCTGGTAAACCGCTGGTTTAGTGGCAGTGAATCAGGTTATGAGTCGTCTAGGTGCGTCTTACCACTCCTAGAAGTTATGTAGCACACTTATCTGGAAAACCCTGTATGTTAAGCGTATTTTTAAGTCTTAAGAAAATGCCATTTCACAGGAGTAATTTTAACTGAAGTTTTGATACTTTCTGTTGGTATTTTGTAATGAATGCTGGAATAGAACGATCATGCTGGTTTTATTGATATTTGAGGGTGTATAGGACTATTCAGCATTTCATACCACCAATGTTATAAAAAGTGCATTTCCGATATCCCCATCGCTTTATGATTTTGAGCGGTGTTGGTGTAAACCTATCCCTCCTAGCATTCTTTGGGCTTTAACTTGTTTTACAGTCGCTTTTCCCTTTTTTTACACCCCTGAGTTCCCACTTCCTCTCTTTCTCACTGTTAATTCTTATTCCTTTAAGAAGGGGTCTAAGGCAGGGGTCGGCAACTGGCGGACCGCATCCGGACCGCGTGAGGTTATTTCCCGGACCGCCAAAACGTTTTGAATTTCATTAAGTTGCATTTTTACACTACAAAAATCAGTTTGACCCCAGACCCCAGACCCCCATTTTTAATGTAAAAATTTCTAATAATATTCAATTTCACCGTATAATTATGCAGATCCTACTCAAATTATATCTTTGTAAAAAAAATATGTGTATTTGAAGAAAAGAAAGAAAATTAGTAATAGCAACCTGTTTTTTCTCCGGACCTCGATAAAAATTTCAAAATTATTTGGACCCCAAGTAAAATTACTTGCCGACCCCTGGTCTAAGGCCTCCTAGATCCGCTAGTGTGAGTAGAACTCCTAACTCACCTTGGATACGGCCTTTTTATGATTCCCCTCATTTTCAGACTAACCCGAAGAGAACCACTCCTTGTAAGTCTCAAAATTTTTAAGGAACGGCTGTTATAATAGATTTCAAAATTTCAAGGGGGGTTGGGGGATCTTCCCAAGGAAAATTAAGGATAAATAGTAAGTAAAAAATTGATGTTAAAATTTCGGGGGGGGGGCTTGAACCCCAACCCCCCCCCCCCCCTTAGATACGGCTCTGGTCAATGGAACTACTTTAAGGCCTCTTTATTGCATATTCACAAATCCTGCAAGGTTTTTATAATTTGATAACAATGCGCATGCGTATGGACTTGATCTTTGCTGCTTTTTGGAAATTTCAATAAAATATTATCTGGGGATAAAACCCACGAACTGCCGCATGATATGCAGGGATCCAACCACTACTCCAGCGAGGATTCAATAACTTAAAAACTTATTAGTTATTTCTTTGTAACGCATACGCATTATATCAAAGTATAAAAACCTTGCAGGATTTGTGAATAAGCCTCCTTCTTATCACATGCTATCATTATCGGGAGTTTAATAGCCTCCTTCTCTCGCATATATTTGCCATGTCCACTCTTATTAATATTTTCACCTCCCTTTATTGAACAATCAAAACGTTCATAGAGCGACCGACTATCCCATCCCATATTTGGAAAGTTATACTATCAGAAAAACAATCAGCTCAAAGTCACATCTTACGCAGTGGAATTGGGAAATAGGCTTTAGTATAAGCCTCAAAAAATAATTTTTGTCATGAAAGTGTGAAATTATTTGACATGACAATCACATCTACCACAATTTAAAAATTTAATAATAAAATATTACATCTTTTTTAATTACATCCAAAATCTTTTTTTTAATCAGATCCATCACATGATAAATTAAATCCAAAATCTTTTTTTTAATCAGAACCATCACATTATAAATTACATCAATACTCGTCATTAGCAGTGACAATGACACACAAACAAGAATCCCAGTTAACACAAAAGTTACAAAGTGAAAAACTCCATCGAAATACAAATACGCACACCTGATGACAATAAAAAACCTCATCACTGTTAAGAAGGATACTTCCTCTTGAATAATACACCGTGTTTGTATCTTGAAGACACATGGTAAAAAACTGGGTTCCCCGATTCTAAAAAACGTTCCGTTACGCCCAGCCAAGTGCATCGACAATAGAATAGAGCTGTCTTGGAAATATTTGCTTTTTAAAAGTTTCTTCAATAAGACCATAAGCCTATTCTGAAAAATTATCGCTATACCTCTGGGCAAAAATCGCAAAAGAACAGAATTCAATAAAACTACATCGAACGACAAGTACGAGAAAGCTTTGAGTATTATAATTGCTGCTCTGTGATACTCTGCACTGAAGTTCAATGCATCTGCGGCAATAATAGTTAACAGCACAAACAAAGGAATATCATAGGATCCTCGCATTCTTGAATGTTTTTTTACATAAACCAGGGGATGTTCAATATTGTAAACAATACTGATGTTGGTGTAATAGAGACATTAGCTTGCTTAGAGCCTCTTCATCTTCTTCTTTATATTGTTGTTTGTTTTTACATTTAAAACAAAAAGGTAATCATCGTAGAACAAGCTACTCTGGGGAACCAGCTACCACATTTCTGATAGTTAAACGACATAAATTTACGTGACTGATGTTGTCTTGTTAACCACAAAGTTAAGATATTATTGGAAAAGCATCCTGAAAAAAAAAGAAACAAAAGAAATTTTCAGAGGAGAACTTTATACATAAAGAAGTTAAGAAATTTGTAAAATAAAATCGACTACAAGCTTTTCTATACCGTATGGCTGACCGTATGGCCATTGTTACACAACGCAAACTAGTGATGTAAAATAGGGCAAATTGAGAGTGAACTCGCTTTGTTAAATCTATGGTGAAAAATTTACTTGAGGGGATTAAACTCCGTTGTAAACTGAAAGATTTCCATGGTGTTAGGGTGTGGCGACCGCCGAAATTCACTAGTAAACATTCACTAGTTAAAATATAATAAGTTAGTTGCAGAATGGCAATGCATTGTTGGATAAATTTATAAATACTGCTGTTCGATTACTGTAAATAGTTTTCATATTATTACTTGAGATAATAAAGCTTAACACTAAATATTTGATGTAATAACTCCTAAATTGGTGACCCGGACGTCGGACGGTAATGGAACAAGATCTGCTTAACACTTTAACATCTCAAATGGCTGAGTTAAAAGCCCTTGTGGATCAACAGCAAATCATCACGGCCACACTACCACACGGTAGCACAACGGTTGAACTGCAAAACCCTCTGCCCGAGCAAGCAAACTTGAGCGCTACCGAACCTACGCAGTAGGGTGGTCGCTAAAAATGAAAGTGCGAATTTTTTTCGCGGCACCCCCTCAAAAGGTGCCATTTGATGTCAAACTAATATTCTGAAAGTTACAGACCAAAAAAATAATATTTCGACCCGGCGCCCAGCCCTCAATATTTCGAAAAAACGCAATTTTTCACTAAAAATTGCGCGTTCTTCCCCATAAAATTTGAACCGGATACAGTAGAAACAAAAATAAGGATTCATTCTTTAGATAAGTTAATAAGCTTTAACTTTTCTAATTGAAACTTTTTTGTGTGACCCTTAGATCAAAAGATACAAAGGGGATTCCACACCCCACCCCCAATATAAATTTTTTAAGGAGACACGGGATTTTTTCTTTTATTCATTAGATATTGTTTACTGATGTAATAACATGAAAACAATCCTTTTTCAACCATATAAGTGTGAAATTTTAGGATGTAAAGTGAAAAGAATTTTTTGAATTTTTTTATTCCAGATAACAGTTAATAAAAATACACTTAAAAATATATTAACAAAAGCACACATAGCATACAAAATTAGGATTATTATTCACACAACAGCTACACATTTGAATTTAACACTTAAAATTTACAAAATATTATGCAAAATTAAAGAGGCAAGGGTTTAGAAAGAGTAGTTTTTTACGTCCAGGTATAATTTTCTACACTCAGATACAACTTGTAAAAGGTATTGCTTTTGTTCTTCGTCTCTAGTTATTGATGTATTGAATTCTTGCACTAGTTTAATACCTCTTTCAGCAGCATCATTAACCACTTTCAAATTTTTTACAATATCAAATCCTTTTGTAAACTCCAAGTTAGTGCACCGCTCGTCTGGCTGGATCATACTTTAAAAACTGTGTCGAAATATTAAACCTTTTAAAAAAAGTTTAATGTAAAAGGAGTTATTAAGCTATCTAGTTCTTTGCTTAAAAAAGAATGCCAGTCATTTAAATGCACTTTCAACTTCACTGTTCTATTTTCTTCATTATAGTCTTGGTCCACATCATTTTTGTAAGACAATACTTTTAAAGCCATGTTAATTTTTATATCTTTATGTAGGCTTTTATCAAAAAAACCAAATCCAATTATTTGGGCTTAAATACCATAAGTGGTTTATAAACCATATATGGTGCAACTTCTTCACCATCTGTTTTTTATAATTAATTAATGATCGTTTCTAAAGATGAAAATTTTTAAGCTATAGATTGCTTTACCCATCCATCTAGCGTGATTCATAGCACCGGGAGCTCTAAATGATATTTGATGTGGTTTTGAAAACCCAATAAATAAATATCAAACACAGAAGTAACAGTTCCCTGTAGTCTTCTCTAGGAAGATATTTTGAGTTTTGCAACTACCCGGTTATGAAGCTCCCGACCTCTTCCACGTCGTTTATTTCTTTCTTAACCTTTTCATCTTTGATTCAAGGTTTATATTCATTTTATCAATTTCAGACCAATTCAATTTAAACTTTTTAAAAATTTCAGGTTGAGGACCTGTAGTTGCCGTCATTTTAATGTCGAAAACTGCCTTAAGCACTATTTATAAAATGTGATGACGGCATGCGAGTTATAGGAGATCTTTATCGGGCATTTGCTCTAACAAAACGCATGTACCTTTCATACGGCCAGTATTTACAGAAGTTGTGTCGAAGCACATAGCTTCAATTTTTCTGCAGCTCCCAATTTTTGCAAGTCTGAAAATACAGCTTTAGCTTGGGTAGATCCTTTACTATTTTCTAGTAGTGGAAATCCTATTAATTACTCTAAATTTCCTAGGCCAATTAAAACTGCTAATCTTTCTACTTCTTTATTCAATAGATGAGGTAGCAATTTCCCATCCCAGTGCAAAACAGCTCCTTTCAATTCTAAATTTTCGAACCTACTTTTAATTAATTGCATTCTTTCTTATAGTGGTCCTAACTTATAGATTACTTATCTAGACACAGGGTGGTCTTGTACAAAAGGATATCGGTTGCTATACTCCATTACATGAAAGTGTACAATTTCACATTTAAGGAAACGTTAAGGAATTAGAAAGTTAATTACTACATATGAGTTTTTCATCCTTATCCTTTAAAACATTTACACTTATCTAAGGATCACATATTATAAATTATAATGCATTTAAAAAGAACACCTTTATAAATTACCTCATAAAAACCCTGTAAATGCTAAAATTTCACTTCTATATGATTGAAAAATGATTGCTTTCATGTTATTAAACCAGTAAACAATATCTAATGAATAAAAGAAAAAATCCCGTGTCTCCTTAAAAAATTTATATTGGGGGTTGGGTGTGGAATCCCCTTTGTATCTTTTGATCTAAAGGTCACACAAAAAAGTTTCAATTAGAAAAGTTAAAGCACATTAACTTATCTAAAGAATGAATCCTTATTTTTGTTTCTACTGTATCCGGTTCAAATTTTATGGGGAAGAACGCGCAATTTTTAGTGAAAAATTGCGTTTTTTCGAAACTTTGAGGGCTGGGCGCCGGGTCGAAATATTATTTTTTTGGTCTGTAACTTTCAGAATATTAGTTTGACATCAAATGGCACCTTTTGAGGGGGTGCCGCTAAAAATTGAACGAAAAAAATTTTTCCCCATGTTATTAGCGACCACCCTACTACGCAGTCCACCGGTGCAGACCAAGCCATTTGTCGCGTCGCTGCCAAGTTACCTCCGTTCTGGGCGGAGAAACCGGGACTCTGGTTCGCCCAGGTTGAGTCTCAGTTTATTCTTGCTGGAATTTCGCAAGATTCAACAAAATTCCGGAACTACTTTGATATACACCCCCAAATCGGAAATTTGGCGACTTTTTTTCTTGCCAAGCAAAATACCTGTTTTAAACGCCTTTTTTTCCGATGAAATCGCTGAAACGTTTTTGGAATATAACAGAAAAACTAATCATAGTAAAACTTTGATATTTGAACCAAGAACAAAAATATTTTTTATAAAAATATTGTAATTTAGTTTTTCCGAAAATTCTCATTAGTTTTGGAATTATTAAAGTTCAAAATTTCAATTTTTTCCAGTAATTCACTAGGCTACACATTACTACTACATATACACAAAAAACAAGAAACAGCAAACCTAAAAAGTCCGTAGGGAGTGCCAGATTTGGCGCGTAATTTTTGGGGGGGTATATCAAAGTAGCACCAAAATTCCACCATGTGGTTGCAAATCTGGAAGCAAGATATGCTTCGGAGGTTGAAGATATCATCAGTTCACCTCCAGAAACAGGCGCATATGGGCTTCTAAAGCGAGAGCTGATACAAAGATTATCATTATCAGCGGAACAGCGTATTCGCCAACTGTTAGATGGTGAAGAGCTTGGGGACCGAAAGCCTTCGCATTTTCTGCGTCACCTGAAATCCCTCGCCTCCGGATATGTTGAAGCGACAAATCCTCTGCTGCGTTCTTTATGGCTGCAGCGCTTGCCCCAAAACGTTCAAGCTATTCTGCAGGCTCAACGGTCGCTGTCACTAGAGGAGATGGCTGATGTAGCTGATCGTATCCTTGAGGTACAAACTGCGTCTGGTTCTTCTGCAGTCAACGAAGTGAGGCAGTCATTTTCGGGGGAAGATGCAAGTCGCATCGAAAGTAAAATACAACAACTCATGCAGGAAATCGCCGCGCTAAAAATGGCGTTACCATCAACATCCAGAAGTCGACATGCGCGAAGCTCTTCTCGACGTCGCCGCGCTCCTGACGGTACTGCAGCAGGTTACCGCGATTCAAGCCCCCTAAGCAGGCATGAAGTTGGTGACAGAGTCTGTTTTTATCACCGAAAATTTGGAGATCGAGCAAGACGCTGTGAATCCCCCTGCGCTTTTTCGGAAAACCCCAGCGGCAGCTACTAGCGGCGACATCTAGCTGCCCCTCTGAGGGAAGTCGCCTCCTCGTTACCGATCGCACAACTAAAACAAGATTTCTCATCGATACCGGATCGGACATAAGTATTTATCCACGGTCAAGGGTCACGAGAAGGCAACCAGACTCCAGTTACGTACTCAGGGCTGCAAACGACTCCACAATAAAAACCTATGGACCAATCACCCTGTCAATCGATATCGGTCTCCGTAGGAACTTTTCATGGCGCTTTGTCGTAGCAGATGTCACTATACCCATAATTGGATCAGATTTCCTGTCCCACTTCAACCTGTTACCAGACTGCCGCAACAAGAGAATAATGGACGGGGTAACTGGTCTGTATGTGCCCGCATCGCCGCAACACTCAACACAGCTTAGCATAAAGCTGGTGAAGAGTTGCTCTTCACCATTCGCTGAAGTTCTGGAGGAGTTTCCGGAACTTAGCCGCCCATCAGGTACCCCTCGTGAAATAAGGCATTCCACAACCCACTTTATTCGAACGACTCCTGGACCACCCGTATCCTGTCGTCCACGCCGATTAGCTCCCGATCGTCTAAAAATTGCCAAGGCCGAGTTTGAAGGTATGGTCAAAGATGGAACAGCCCGACGTTACGATTCAGCATGGGCTTCACCTCTGCATTTGGTAGCCAAGAAATCCAACGGATGGCGACCCTGCGGTGACTACCGTGCTTTGAATGCTCGAACAATTCCGGACCGTTATCCAGTCAGACACATACACGATTTCTCCCATAACTTGAGGGGTTGCAAAATATTTTCAACGATTGGCTGAGCATGGACTGTTGATCAATACTTCAAAAACTGTCCTTGGGAAACCGACTGTTACGTTTCTGGGTTATGAAGTATCAGCCAAAGGTACTCGACCGCTACCCGATCGAATCTCAGACCTACAAAACTTCCCACCTCCCAAAACCGCACGGGATCTGAGAAGATTCCTAGGAATGATAAATTTTTACAGGCGGTTCTTGCCAGTTGCAGCAAACTACCAGTCCCCTCTTCATGAATTAGTGTCGTCTCTACGTGGATCCCAGCCTATTAAGTGGAACCCCGACCTTGAAGAGGCCTTTAGAGCAACTAAAACATCGCTGTCTAACGCCACGCTGCTGTCCCATCCTAATCATGGAGCTCCCCTAGGTCTGTTCACGGATGCATCGAACCACTGCGTGGGAGCCGCAATGATGCAGTTTGCAGATGGTGGATGGCAGCCACTGGGCTTTTTCTCTAAAAAGCTGTCCGCTAAGCAAGTGCAGTGGCCGGCCTACTATCGCGAGCTTCTGGCTATTTTCACAGCCGTGCAACACTTTCGCCATCTGTTGGAGGCCGCGCACTGCACCATATATACCGACCACAAGCCCATCACGTTTGCCTTTCAACAGCGTCGGGATAAACTACCGCCTGTCCAGCTAAATCAATTATCTTTCATCGGCCAATTCACCACCGACATTCAACATATCAGTGGAGCTGACAATGTGGTGGCTGATGCTCTCTCTCGTGTCTCCGCCGTGAGCATCTCACCAGTTGATTTGAACGTAATGGCCAAGGCACAGGCAACTGATTTGGAGCTACAACATCTATTGAGTTCCGGAGATTCATCATTACATCTAAAGGCCGTGTACCTACCAGATGGTGACACTACACTGTTCTGCGACACATCCTTAAACAAACAAAGACCTTATGTCCCAGCACCACTCCGGAGACAAGTGTTTCAATCATTACACGCACTGAGTCATCCTGGTGCACGAGCAACAGCACGATTGGTATCTTCCCGCTTTGTTTGGCCGTCCATTCGGAGAGATTGCCGCGCATGGTCTCGTTCGTGCCTCCAGTGTCAACAATCAAAAGTGGGGCGCCATGTCTTTTCCCCCCTCCAGAACTTTGCCTTGCCACAAGCGAGATTTAGAGAAGTCCATATAGATATCGTGGGCCCTCTGCCTCCAGTTAAGTCGTACCGGTACTTGTTGACAGCAGTGGACCGTTTCTCCCGCTGGCCAGAAGCATGGCCATTGGAAGGAATTACGGCGGAAGAAGTTGCATCTACTTTCGTTGCCGGATGGATTTCCCGTTTTGGTTGCCCCGAATCTATAACGACAGATCAAGGCCGACAGTTTGAGGCTCAACTGTTCAAACAACTTGGGAAATACTCCGGATTCTGTCGTTTCCGCACCACTAGTTACCACCCTTGCTCTAACGGCATGGTAGAACGCTTCCACCGGCAATTGAAAGCCTCCCTCATGTGTCACAACGACTCTTCGTGGCTGGAAGCCCTTCCAGTGGTCCTTCTAGGAATCCGCAGTGCCGTGAAGGAAGACATCAATGCATCCGCAGCAGAGCTGGTATACGGGGAGCCACTTCGCCTTCCTGGAGAGATGCTCGTCTCCAGCGAGAATCACCCAGCTGATGTCACCTCCATGGTTGACCGACTTCGGTCTTACATGGCACGACTGCGGCCTGTCCCAGCATCACGTCATGGATCGCTTCGCACTTTCATTCACAAGGACTTGGCCACTTGTTCACACATGTTCTTAAGAGACGATTCCGTACGACCCTCTCTCTCTCCCCCATATACGGGACCCTACGAGGTGATTGAACGGCAGGACAAAGTGGTAACTCTCAAAATTAAGAACAAAGACGTGAGAGTCAGCATTGACCGCTTAAAACCGTGCTACATGTGGTGTCCGGAAACAGCCCAAATGCCGTCAGGCCAGAAATCTAAAATCGACGGCCATCAGGATGGGCAGCCGGACTACACCACCCGCTCAGGTCGCCGTGTTCGTTTTAGATTGCCTCACGTTAGGGCAATACTCTACCCCGGGGGGTATTGTGGCGACCGCCGAAATTCACTAGTAAACATTCACTAGTTAAAATATAATAAGTTAGTTGCAGAATGGCAATGCATTGTTGGATAAATTTATAAATACTGCTGTTCGATTACTGTAAATAGTTTTCATATTATTACTTGAGATAATAAAGCTTAACACTAAATATTTGATGTAATAACTCCTAAAAGGGCATCTGCATTTAGAGGATCTTTGTTTAGATGTCTTTTATTTTTTGAAAGAGCAAAAAAGAAGTCTAAATGGCCACTGATTGAGTTAAATATTTTTTCGATAGAATCATTAATACAGGGTTGTCTCAAAAAGTCTAGTACAAGCTTGGAGGAATGATAGTACTCATCAAGACGAACAAGAATTGGTATAGAAAGAGGGGTCGCAAATGATTTAAGGGGTGAAACCCAGGGGTGAAAATCAGTCAAAAAACTTGCATACTTGTGCAGGAAGAGACACTATTGTTCGATTCCGTAATTCTTTACATCAAAATAATAAAACTCGTACTTACAAAACGTAATTTTAAGTAATTTAAAGTAACTTCCATTTTCAGTAAGTTATCTTTTCGTAGTGACAGATTTATTTCGATCAGTATTCTTTTAAAACAAAACTTCTTTTGCCAAATTCTTTCCAAAATAGCTTCCGGAATCGAACCATTGTGTCTCTTCCTGCACAATTATGCAAGTTTTTTTGGTTGATTTTCACCCCGGGTTTTAACCCTTTAAAACTCATTTGCGACCCCTCTTTCAATACCAAAACTTATTCGTCTTGATGAGTACTATCATCCCTCCAAGTTTGTACTAGACCTTTTGAGACATCCTGTCGATTGGATTGGATTGTGGTTACATATATCCTGACTGTGTGCTTGATCTCAAGGATCCGCTTACAAACCTTCGTCAAGTGAGACACACAACAGAATTTTTTACTGACAAAAGAGAGTGAAAATACACCCAGGGCAAGGCTGGAATCGAACTTACCGACGACGGGTACAGCGTGCAGACTGCTAGCATAGAATCTCAGTGTCTTTAATAGAGCTAAAGTAGCTAAGCTTCTCACCTTAGCAAAATTTGTCAATCTAAGTTGCGGATATATTTTATAAATATTATCAACATATTTCCGGGTATTAGAGCAATCCAGAATTATTTACTTTACTTACTTTACTTTTATCTTTAAAACACATTGTCTTCTACACTCATCAGTTAGATGTTGAGATTATGCTAAGCCTCTCCAGAACCACCTGATAGCTTCACACTCTTTATCGTTATGTGAAAGAAAGCTTTGAAAACAATTATTTTGCCTTATCTTTTCCGATTCATTGAACGAAGAAAAATAAAAATATAAAGAACAGATTAAAGATAGGAAATGTATAAAAACTAAAATACACACACATGAATTGTGTGTAGATTTCTCTCCCAAGTAAAAAAAAAGTTCTTTTGGGTTATTCTGCAGACTTTATTGTAGGCTCAAATCCATGCTGGTTTACACGCTAGGCCAAAGCAAGGATTTCCAGAACCAATTGATAGGGTGGGGTGGGGGGAAAATAGATCACGTTTTAGGTACTTCCACATTCTGTTTTATTTCATTCAAACTATTGCTGTTCGATTGGATTCGGTTATTTGTTCTTTTTATTGAAATAGGAATAAAAAAGATTTAATAAGTAAAAAAAATAATGTTGCAGAAAAAACGATGACTTAAAGGCGTTGAAAACGTCCTTTTTAAAACTATCAAAAGAATATAAGCATTTAAACACAAAAAACTTTAAAAATTGTTCACCTATTTTGCACTTGAAGTATTCGTTAAATAATATTAATGTCTAAAAAAGCTCACTTCTGAGAATTTTTAAAATATTTAACTTGTTGTATAAATTGAATATTTTCAATTTCATAAACTCTTTCCGGGTTTTTTCTTATTACAAAGGTAACGGTTTCCCATTACAGAACCTTCGATCCCAAATAAGCTTCAGCTTTGTAACACCTATGAGGATCAACTAATCAATCACCAAAACCATAAACTGTACGAGAGTGGAGATTGCAAGGGCAGGGGGCTGTTTGTTGTTTCTCTTGTCCTGATTCCAAGTAAGGCCAGGGTCAGCCTGGAATCATGGACGGGCTTATCTGGTCGAGCGCATCTTATCGGCTGTAGTTATCTACCCCACTCAATTAGTGGACAAAGGGGTCCCCCTAAAGGGAGACCCCTGCGGAGAGCGAGACAGTCCCCCTTTTGGGGGGCCCCTTTGTCCACTAATTGAGTGGGGTAGATAACTACAACCGATAAGATGCGCTCGACCAGATAAGCCCGTCCATGATTCCAGGCTGACCCTGGCCTAAAGGGACACATGCCACTGCCCCCTCGAAGAACAGGAAATTGTGCAATTTCCATCTGTTGCTCCCTCGTTGGTGATAAGAATGGGGGGTCAGTGACGGGCCAGGTGAAGAGAAGAATCCATTCAATTTGCCTTTCGGAGACTTCGAGTCCTCTACTACGGTGTTAAAAATCGAAATCATTATCGGACATGGGTTTTCTGCTCTAAATTAGCCATGATTGATGAAAATTAAGAAGCTCCTCGTGAATTTTCAATAGAAGCATCCCTACCCAGCCAAAAAGTTCTGCAAAATTGTTTCAAAAAAGTAAATGGAATTAAAATCATCTGTTTGCAGTTTTCTTTAGAAAATTTGCAGATTTTTTAAGCTCGATGAAATGTCTTAAGAATGATAAATTGCCATTAGAAAGTCTTCAGGCTTCAAAGTCATATTTCTACGAGATAACTGCAGACTGTTAAGAAACTCTGCACTTTAGACGCTTTTCTGAAGCAATATTGCGGATTTTTTTTGCCGGATAGGTAACAAATATTTTCTAAATAAAAGATTTTTGAACAGACGTCAATGGCGTCATACCAGTAAGTTTGAACCCTGGTGTAAACATTTACTCAAAAAGGGGTATTTTTCCAAAGCCGAAATGAAAAACTATTGTTTTGGCCCATTTTTTTACATTTAATACCGTCTTGTAATGCATAACTTCTTGTACGCTGCAAAATTTTCAAGGCAAAAAGGAACTTATGATTACACATTTATGAAAATATCCAGGTTGTTGTTGAACCTCACTTAGATAGAGCTTTGCACAAATCCTCAAAAAGGGGCCATATAAATTGAATTGTCAGTTTATACAAAAAAATAAACTTTTGCTCTACACATGAGAAGGGAATAAGTTCAAAAACTAAGTTTTGAGGAAATCGAAAAAAACTGTGTGAGTAATGGAATTTTATTGTATAACCACCAAATACTTATTGGAAATTCAAAACCCTATTTAGAAAACAGAACAATCACCAAAAAAATATAAGTACATTAAAAATATTTTACGGTTGAAGCACGTTGATGGACTTATTTTTCACTCTCTTCATGTTTAGAGCAAAGCTTGGAGATGTTTTTAAGCCCAAAAGTCAATTTGTCCTTTTTTGAACTTATTTCCTTTTTCCTCTTCTTCTAACTGACCATTCAATGATTGTATGCGTATTTTTGCCTAAAAGGTTATTTGATTCACATATTTTTTTTTTATTTCAAGTTACTAATTTAGTACTTGTGTTCAGAAGTTCAGTATTGTTTGAATTTTACTTAAACTACTCAACCTTGAAAATTTCAAGGATCACTCAAGGACTTTTTACCTTGATAAAACCAACATGTTTCCGATGAGAAATTCAGAAGTTGAGTATTGTTTGATTTTTACTTAAACTACTCAGCATTGAAAATTTCGAGGATAACTCAAGTATTTTTTACCTTGATAAAACCAACATGTTTCCAATAAGAAATTCAGAAGTTGAGTATTGTTTGATTTTCACTTAAACTACTCAACCTTGAAAATTTCGAGGATAACTCAAGTATTTGTTACCTAGATAAAACCAACATGTTTCGAATGAGAAATTTAGAAGTTGAGTATTGTTTGATTTTTACTTAAACTACTCAACCTTGAAAATTTCAAGGAACACTCAACGACTTTTTACCTTGATAAAACCAACATGTTTCGAATGAGAAATTTAGAAGTTGAGTATTGTTTGATTTTTACTTAAACTACTCAACCTTGAAAATTTCAAGGAACACTCAACGGCTTTTTACCTTGATAAAACCAACATGTTTCGAATGAGAAATTTAGAAGTTGAGTATTGTTTGATTTTTACTTAAACTACTCAACCTTGAAAATTTCAAGGAACACTCAACGACTTTTTACCTTGATAAAACCAACATGTTTCGAATGAGAAATTTAGAAGTTGAGTATTGTTTGATTTTTACTTAAACTACTCAACCTTGAAAATTTCAAGGAACACTCAACGACTTTTTACCTTGATAAAACCAACATGTTTCGAATGAGAAATTTAGAAGTTGAGTATTGTTTGATTTTCACTTAAACTACTCAACCTTGAAAATTTCGAGGATAACTCAAGTATTTTTTACCTTGATAAAACCAACATGTTTCCAAAGAGAAATGTAGAAGTTGAGTATTGTTTGATTTTCACTTAAACTACTCAACCTTGAAAATTTCGAGGATAACTCAAGTATTTTTTACCTTGATAAAACCAACATGTTTCGAATGAGAAATTTAGAAGTTGAGTATTGTTTGATTTTTACTTAAACTACTCAACCTTGAAAATTTCAAGGAACACTCAACGACTTTTTACCTTGATAAAACCAACATGTTTCGAATGAGAAATTTAGAAGTTGAGTATTGTTTGATTTTTACTTAAACTACTCAACCTTGAAAATTTCAAGGAACACTCAACGACTTTTTACCTTGATAAAACCAACATGTTTCCAATGAGAAATTTAGAAGTTGAGTATTGTTTGATTTTTACTTAAACTTTTCAACCTTGAAAATTTCGTGGAAAACTCAAGTATTTTTTCTATCTTACCCAAACCACGATAACCCAAGTGAGAAATTTTAAGGTTGCATTTCCCTTAACTTTTACTTGATTTAATCAAGCATGGAAATCAAGAAAAACTCCAGTCGATGGCAGTTAAAATCAAGCCATAGATCTTGCTGGATTCCATCTGGATGTGCGTCAAGTGCCGAAGTTGAGTCGGGTTGGAGCACTAGTAAAAATCGGTCTTTATCTACCTATATCCCAGATTGAAATCAAACTTGAATACTAAGGGGATTGAGGTTTGAATTTGAATTGACATTTACTTGATTTAATCAAGTTAGGAATATCAACCTGGAATTTTCCTTAGGAAAGGTTGAAACATCCACTGAATATACAGGAAAAATCAGACTGGAATCCAGAATGTGTGCTGTCTGGGTGAACGGATCATCGACACTACTGTGGATGATAAAGTTTTGCCGACAGAGTTACCTGAAATTCCTGAACTAGATCTTGTGAAGATGTCGAACAAAGAATTTATTGATGAGCAAAAGAAATCTATGGAACTGAAAGACTTATTCGAGGAAGCTGGAAAAGACTCTTCTAGAAAGGCTAAGTACATTGTGGAGGATAAACTACTATTTTATCAAAAAGAAGACAAAGATGGCACAAAACGAAGGTTGCTTGTTGTTCCGGAGAAATTTCGAAGAAATCTGATGAAAATTGGTCATGAAGGAACGGCTGCTCATCTAGGGACAACAAAGACAAAAGATGTGTTGTTTAAGACATTTTTCTGGCCCAACTGCTACAAGGAAGTAGAAGACTACGTCAAGTCCTGCGACAAATGCCAAAGAGTGGGGAAACCACATGACAAACAAAAAGCTCTATTGAAGATTGTTCCGGTCATCACAGAAATCTTCACGAAAATTAATGTTGACGCTTGTGGACCTTTGCCCATGTCACCGTCTGGGAACCGCTACCTGATCACGGCCATATGCATGTCATCGAAGTACCCGGATGCGATTCCTGTGGCAGATCTCTGCTCAACGACTGTGGTGGATGCGTTGCTTCAGATATTTAGTAGGATGGGATTTCCGAGAGAGCTTCAAACGGATCAGGGCACGTCCTTCATGAGTGCTCTTACCTCGGAGTTTTTGGAGAAATTTGGGATAAAAGTTGTGCGGAGTTCAGTGCGTCATCCTCAAAGCAATCCAGTAGAGAGAATGCATCGGACTTTAAAGCGAATTTTGCGCGTCTTGTGCCTCGAAGCCGGATCAAGTTGGGAGGAAATCCTACCGGGGGCTCTTTTTGCGCTTCGAACTGTTACCCATGACAGTACAGGCTTCTCACCAGCTGAATTAGTACACGGTAAGAATTTGAGAACTCCTGTTATGCTGTTGTATGAAAACCTAACAGAAAAAAACAACGAAGAGAACAGTGTAGTTGACTATGTGTTTAAGCTATTGAACAGAATGAAGTATTGTCAAGAACTAGCAGTCCAAAACATGATGGATGCAAAGGAAAGACAGAAACTGTGGTATGATCGAAAAGCTGTGAAGAGAAATTTTAAGATCGGCGACCTTGTTTTGATCGTGGCTCCTTCAAGGCCGAATAAATTATCGGTGCAGTGGGTAGGACCAGGTGAAATCCTCCGTCAAATTTCTGAAACTACAGTAAAGCACCGTTTATACGTCTCTCATTTATACGTCTTTTACATTTATACGTCGTTTTCGTCAAGTCCTAATTCATTCAAATAATCAAAATTGTTTTCAATTATACGTCTTTTCATTTATACGCCGTTTTACGTCGGTCCCTTGAAAGACGTATAAACGGTGCTTTACTGTAATTATGTTGTTAAATTTCCTGAAAGAGATAAAACCCATGTGTATCATGTAAACATGATCTCGCCGTACTATCAAAGAGCCGAAAATATCAATCTCTTGAGCTTAGAAGAAGAAAGTAAAGAGGAAGATGAAGTTTTTGCCGTGCAGAAGTTGAATTGTTATCTTGACGGACCTCAAGGGTTTGTGATCGAAGCTGACCATAATCCGTAAGTATTGTTGGAAAAAAAATACTGGAACTAATCATAGACTTTTAAGATGGGCTCTTACTTTGCAGTCATTTAATTATGAGGTTATTCATCGCAAAGGGAAGCTTCATTTAAACGCAGATTGTTTGAGTCGCATCCCATAAAACCTATTTTCTACAGCAAGTATGATGTGATGTAAATATAACTTATTTCTATGTGTAATGAAGAACTGTTTAATCTTTCCTTAGGTAAAAGAAGCTACCAGTTGAAAGAAGAGAACTTTTTATTTTCTATTAATGTGATACTTACATTTTACAGTGACTTTTTAATAACTTTCCTATTTTAAACTTCTTTAAGAGAAAGATATTTTTCAGGAGAATTGCTTCAGTGGGAAATGAACCCCCCAAAATCATTGTTGATGTTTTAAAATATATTTTGATGCCTGGTATAATCGTTTTAAGTTTTTTAGGTGAAGCTAAGACTTTTCTCGCTTTACATCAAGAAAAGTTTTTGAGAGGGGAGGAATTTAGTCTGTAACGTAGTGAAGAAGAAGACAATTTAAATTCTGCTGAGAAGTGAAGAGAATCTCTCGCTTGTTGATAAATGCTTGTGAGCCTAAGCTCGGGGGGCTGTCCCGAGATAGAAGCGGCAGAATAAACGTTAGTTTGGTTTTACCTGGTTGGCTGTGTGTTAGTTTTTGGGTAGACTTCTTTACATTTGCAAAAATGCAAAGAACCAAGCAAATGGGTTTTGACAATTTTTCTACATTTGGCTAAATGATTCACCAGTCGATTCTCGAGTTTTGTCCGTAGCTTAAGTGCATTTGAAGCCACGCCTGCCGCGGAACACATCAGTAAAACCAGTCTTATCCTCCTCAGACCTGAGAGTAAAATATAACTTTGGTTAATGCCCAAAGTGTCTAAAATAGCTGTTTAGGTCTTTTTAAGGAGAAAAGTGGAATTAAAAAAATTATACTTTATTAGTAGGGGCTGGAGGGTATGTATCACATGTGATACATCAGGACTCAACCACTACAACCAAAATTTTTGAAGTTAAAATTAAAATTATTTTGCTTAGCTTATTTGAGTTATTTAGGCAAAATATATGTAAAATATAATAGTTTTGGTTAAAAATTAAGTTTTATTTTGTTTCTTTATACCAAAATTACACTTTTTTATCACTTTTTAGCATAATTTTTGACTATCAAGGAATGCCTGATAATAGTTTTTGGTTGATGTAATGACCAAAATAACATTACAGTATTGTTAACCATCAAATCTTAAGGCCATACATATTATTTGTTGTTATGGTTTGTGATTTATTAGCCAAAAAAAATCCTCTTGAAAATTGGAAAAAATACCTAAAAATTAGCAATTTAACACAATAAACCTGAAAAAAAGTAAAACAAACACCCCGAAGGAAGTTTCTATACTTAATAAATGTTTTTTATAACATTCAATACTATTCAAAACGCAAAACAACACTTGCTAAAAAATCCCATACCTACGTGGTTTGTATCGGTTGGGCCCTGATGTATCACATGTGATACAAACAAGTTTCAGAGGTCCTAACAACTTAATATTTTATTAAAAAGTTCTATTTTTGGTATTAATTGGTTGGTTGTTTCATTAGAAAGAAAATGTATATCTTGAAATTGCTAAAATGTATGAACAAACATTTTAAAAATAATTTTATTTTGACTATGTGTCGACATTTCGTTTGGAACCCAAAAAGCCTTCTAAAAATCTCAATGTTGCAGAAGTATTAATTATTACAACCTAAAAATAAAATTGTACATTGTTTTTCACTTCATGTTACATGTGATACAAGCGGTTTCCAAAATTTTTTTCCCATACAGGATTTTTAAAAAAATCTGAAACTTTTGTATCACATGTGATACAAGGGGACTGAGGAGGACAAGTATCAAAAAATCCGCAGTGTTTTACACAAAAGAACAACACAGCTTGAGCGAACATAACATGAAGCGACTTCATCAGACGGTCGAAATAATTCCGATTACGTTTACGTTCCCAACTCGGCCTAGCGTAGAAATAAGTAATCGTCACCATCATGCTCAACAGCCAGGTAAGAACGGAGAACATCGTTGAGTATGCATTCATGGCTTCCTGTAAATATTCGAAGCAGTCTTTAACTGGAAATTGGAATGCTATGCCCGACATTTGAGAAACTCGCAGAAAATAATGGATCAGATAAATATCGAACCAAATAATATTAGTCCATTTCAGGATATTAATGTAGGGAATGTCAAATATGATCCAGTTTATTAAGACTTCAAACAGAATATCCACGAAGCACAGGAGTATTTTCCTCACTGAAAAGTCCATCGGGATGTCTTGATGCTCCATCTGAAGAATTTTCCTCCAAGACGACTAACGGGGAGTAATGTATTTTTTCAGCGGTTGATAAGAAAAGCGACTTGAACGCTTGGTACTACTAATTTCATCAAATGATTCGGTTATATTTATGCAAAATTTATTTTAAGAGTTGAGACGTTTAATTGCTACTCATGTTGCTGGTTTAAAAATATGTTGAATGGATGATAAGGTCATCCCGAAAGTTTTGTCGCTCTTGGGAGCATCTGTATATTAGATATTTTTGACACTTTTCCATTATGTGATACCAATATAAACTGTAACTTTATCTACCGTCAATTTGGCATCTTGGCTTGATTTTGGGGACTGATCGACAACTAGGCTTTCCTTAAATCCATGATTAACATGTTACTTCATTTCTTTTCTGCTCAAAATTTTGCCTTTTTCCAAATGTTAAGATTTTTAAATTTAAATTAACTGGCTACTTCCATAAAACAATTAAAGTTTTAAGTATTTTTTATTAAGTGTGGAAAATTTAACTTATATTTAATTTTTTGTGAGCCATCCGGAGAGTTTGATCACAATACTTCATATTAAATTGCTAGATTGCTACTCCTAACCCTCTATTAGGGATGATTCGGATGATCATTTGCAGGAATCTAGATCGCTGGAAATTCTACCGCCGCTCTTCAAAAGCAGTATAAAATTAGTTTCAATTTATGAAATAAATAAGATCTTCCGTACAATCTTAATATGACTTAAAAATTAAAGTTAAATTCCTTTGAATTTGAAGTTTTCAATCAATGGCCACTTGAAGTAAACAAAATCTTATTAATCGTAGAAACTAGGAATAGGAAAGCTGGAAAAGTGAGCCAGATAAAAAGAGCCAAAATTCGTCAAATTGGCTATAGATAGAAGTAGAAGTACTTTACTGGTTTACCGTAATGGAAAAGTACCAAAAATACATTGTAAACAGATGCTCCCAAGAGCGACAAAACTTTCGGGATGATCTAATACTTAATGAAGTGGAACCCACCACGTTAGCACGAAACTTTCCCTATTGTAAACATTGATGTCGTTTGTTCTGTCGTTTAATATCTTGTCAGTGTTTGCGGTACAAGAAATCATTATTAAATAGGAAGTTGTATGTTGAAATTGTTGTAAATTTGGAGTTGGAGTTGTGAGTTCGATTCCAGAGGAGCTCACGATCTATCGTCATTTTAAGAAGATGCGAGATACTGACGTCACGGGCAGATCAAGTATGAAAGCCGGCGCGAGAGATCTGCACTGGGCAAAACATTGGGTGAGTCCCTGGAGAGCGTGACATCAGAGAGACTTGCAATGTCTAAGAAATTATTCAGAAGCCGAAGTTAGAGATATTTCCTTTTTCACCAGCGCATGCTCAAAAGACACACGCAAGTGTTTGAATAACCGGGGAAATATATAAAAACTTGTTTCTTCTCTAGCTAAAGGGCGGTTGCGGAAAGAGAGATTGTATGCGGATTGCAGAGAGTCAACAACCTTACGGCATGTTCTCTGGTTAGCTCCATCGTTATCACATAGAAACGCCACTGTCTATGGGAAAACCCATGTTAAAAAAGGGTGCTTTCTAAATCCGCGAAAATAACAACTAACATCTAATGAATTTCACTATTAAAACCATTATAGACCTTGGAATATTGATAGACGGAGCAAGCGGGCTTGGCCTGCGTTGAAACATGTTCCACCGTTTTTCACATTTCACGTGACCTTGTAGGTATAGAGATTGGAGCATTTCAATCACGTGACGCCGATCGCCGATCACGTGATCAAGCCAGCTGCCCAGAATCAAACCGAAGAATCCTATTTCCAGAGCTCCTATAACACGTGACTTTTGAGCGGGAGATGTTTCAACACAAGCACCGGCTCACCGCTATGGGGATGCGCGCGCATGTTCCGTCTATCTGTATTCTAAGGTCGATGATTAAAACCTGTCATTCGAAAGTAACAACTCAACTCTAACGAATTTCGCTAATACTTTAGCATGGGTCAAATTTCGTGGATATAGATAGACAC
Source organism: Tetragnatha versicolor (assembly GCA_024610705.1). Classification (NCBI taxonomy): domain Eukaryota; kingdom Metazoa; phylum Arthropoda; class Arachnida; order Araneae; family Tetragnathidae; genus Tetragnatha; species Tetragnatha versicolor. The sequence goes on along the minus strand of JANDEH010000005.1, from coordinate 56,685,407 downwards.
TTTGTTAAAAAAAAGTTGCCATTAGCGTCTATGGATATGGACTCTCTGAAGAATCTTTACTCTGTGGGTTTATAAGCGGATCCTTTGAGATCAAACACGCAGACTTGAAGTTGTATGTCTCCAAAATCCAATCCAATTCTTTATGAAGTTGAAGCTTATCGATATTGCAGAGAACCAGAAAAGAGAGTCCATGACCATAGGTGATTGTAGAAATAAAAAACAAACACATTGGGTATGCCTTGTGTTTAGCGCTCTGGTGGCACTGTGGAATCGAATTTTACAAATATGAAAATCACTCCTCCCTTGTCAGAGAAGTCGAGAAAAAGAATCACAACCCTAGTTGCACAGCTCATACCAAATATGTTAAGTTTACGTAAATGCTACTAGATGTAAACAAAATTTGTCCATACCTGACAAAAATTCGACCAATCTTGAACGTTTGCTGCTTGGGAATCCTGGAATCGTTTTATAACCAATCGAAAAGTGCGATTGAATGGACATGTTATAGCCAATCACAGCTAAGGTCACCACATATGCATAAGCCCACAGACTATAAGAGACAGACCGGTCAATAGGCGGGGCTTATCCAGAGAGCTCAAGTGGCGCCTGCGACAAGCGGTACCGGCATTAATCGATTAATTTAATATTTTTTTAATCTAAATCCTTATACATTTTTTTGTTGACGAAACTTGCAATATTCGATTTCGAAAGTAAACATGAAGTTTGTGTAAATCGTTTAATCGTACTCTTTTAAATTGTTTTCAAGATTTATAAATCATTTTAACAGTGTCTTATTGCATTAAGACACATTTTATCTCGTTTCTTCTCTATTTTGCAATGTATTGGAAAATCTGTGTTGCATTCTTGAACTTGATTTCTAAGCCTGATAGAATTCAGTATAATTCGCGTTAATTATAGGCATATGTATTAAATTCAGATGAAAATGTATACTAATATTATACTAGTATGTGCCTGGGAGGTGATCCTCTCTCTAGTTTTTAAAAATAGAATCACAGAAGCATCATTCAACAAGGAAGCTGTTTGACTTTCATTCAAAATACATATTTTATAAAGCTAAATTTAAATTGTGAACACGACCTATAAAAGCACAGGGTGCTATAAAGATCCTGGAAAGCTATTGATTTTGTAACAGGATAAAGCCAATTGAACCCTTTAAAAAAGTAAGTTTTCTAAAAATAAATTATATAATGATATTAGATTATGGGATTTAAGTGTTTAGCAAGGCAAACTAAATCAGGATCGGGGAATAAAACCCGGTATATACAGGGTGTATCTGAAATGGTGCAACAAACTTTCAGGGATGATAGTACTCATCAAGACGAACAAGAATCGGTACAGAAAGGGGGTCCCAGACCAAATCCCAGGGAGTTAAAAATGGAGCAAGACCCCAAAAAATCATTGAAAAACTCAATCTGTAGAAGAACTACTATTGGTAAAAACTTTATCATGGTCTCAAAAATTGTGGTATAATATTATCTTTAAAATTACCTCAAAAGTCTTCACTTTAAAATTTGTTTTATTATGAAAAAGTTAAAAACACAAAAAATGTGAAAACTCTGCCAAAACCTTATTTTGTATTTCGAAATACTTTCTTTTGTTTTGATAATCTAAAAGATCATAGTTGAAAACCCTTAAGTCCAAAGTTTCACGTAAATACAATCAATATTAAACGCTTGAGATCCTTTTACAGTTTGTTTTTTTGGGTGCGCAAGCAGTTTTTTAGAGCCGTTTCCAGAACGGCTGTTAGCGCACGCAAAAAACAAACTTTAACAGGATCTCAAGCGTTCAATATTGAATGTATTTACGTGAAACTTTGGACTTACGGGTTTTCAACTATGATCTTTCAGATTATCAAATCAAAAGAAAGGATTTCGAAATACAAAATAAGGTTTTGGCAGAGTTTTCACATTTTTTGTGTTTTTTAACTTTTTCATAATAAAAGAAATTTTAAAGTGAAGACTTTTGAGGTAATTTTAAAGATCATATTAAACCACAATTTTTGAGACCATAATTAAGTTTTTTCCAAGAGTAGTTCTTCTGCAAATTGAATTTTTCAATGATTTTTTTGGGGTGTCGCTCCATTTTTAACTCCCTGGGACTTTATCTGGGACCCCCCTTTCTATAACGATTCTTGTTCGTCTTGATGAGTACTATCATCCCTGAAAGTTTGTTGCACCATTTCAGATACACTCTGTATAAATAAAATTAAAATTATAGTGTTGTAATCATTATAATTTTTTTAAAAATTTTTGGGAGGGATTGAAATATTTAACCCAATAATATCTTAATTCTTCAACCAATAAAGCTTATCGGTTATCCATATCTCTAGTATTAAGAAGATGATCATAATGAATACAAAAAAACTGTATAAAAGAAAAAAGTATATGTATTTTGGAAACATCAAAAAGAGTCCTCCGGCCACCATGTTTACCACAGCTCAAATATTAACAGCATGTTCCTGAGAGATGTGGTTACACAAGGCGACTAGAGAAGTCTTTCTAAAGCTGTTCCGATACTTTATAATAAGTTTATTATTGGTTTTAACACCAAATACTTCTGCAATTAGTTCTCTTTAAGTAATAAAAATGCTCAAAGTAGTATAAACAGTTTATTTTAAAAGTTTCACATTCGAATACAGTTTCTAAAATTTCTCATCATATATGCAGTCAAACAAAACAATATGATGAACGTATAAGTTTTCGGCAAACATTTAAACAATCGTATAACCCCACATAACATGACACCATTCGTACAAACAGACTACAAACAGAACTACTACAGAAAACAAACGAATTAATTTTAAAAAACCTACGCCAATCAATTGAAGAAGTCACCTGGGAGAACGAGAGCTTTTGCATATTCAAAATAACAAATGCCGAAGAAATCATCAATAAAACCACTCTGATGTTAGTATCGAAGTACCCACTCGATTCCACACAAAAGCACAGGAGAACTTGAGCGCACATAACAGGCATAGCGATTATAAAACGCTGGAGTGGATCTGTCCTCCGAAGGATGTGCCAGCCTATGTCATAGTCTTCATAGAAATAAGTAATCATCACCATAAAGCACAGTGACCAAGTTAGAGCGCAAAATGCTGAAGAACATGCATCCCTGGTTACCTTCAAATATCCAAGGCAAGCCTCTAATGGAAATTGTAGCACCACACCAGATCCAAGTAGAACTTCAAAAGAATACTGGACCAAATAAATACCCCACCAAATGAGGTTGGTCCGTTTTAGGTAACTGATGTAGGGATAGTTGAAAATGATAGCATCTCTTGCACCTATAAAGGCGGACAGTGCGACATTGCCTACTCCGCTTCTAATCCTATTTAGCTTGGCCTGGCTGTGATTTCTTTCCGGCATTCTGGCGATGAACTGATCCAACACGAAATAATAAGGGAATTCTGATTAAAGTCATCCACGGTTAGAATATTTATAATTAAAAAAGTTTTTTAAGTTGAGATGTTGTGCTGCCAAATTGGTTCTGCCTCGTTTATTGGTTGGTTGGTTGACGTTGGTTGTTCAGTTGATTTTTGTTTGGTTTAGTTATTGTTTTATGGCGCAAGAATCATTGCTAATTTTTGTATGATACAGGCATATAGTGTGAAGATGTGTGTGGGCAAGGCTAAACTTTATCATAACAGTAGGTTATAAAAGGCTTACCCAAAAGTTCAAAAGAGCCGACGTTACTGGAAGTTTTCCGTACTTACCACTTGAGAGCACTCTTGCGTTTCTCAAAATTGGTTGGTTGATTTGATTCGGCTCTTAAAAATTCGCAGCACAGAATGATTCGCAGTCCTTTTTCATTTAATAATGAATTAAAAGCCTTAAAATTGGATTAGACTATTATATATTTCTTTGTTGATGATAAAAATAGATAAATAGTAAAGCATATTTCTAATGATTATTTTTGAATTTTATGAAATCAACCAACTAATGATTATTTTCCCGTCAGAAAAACGAAGTGTATATTTGGACGGCCCAAACGGCCCGTGGTGCATGCGCTGTAGGTCTCGTGGTTACGTAGAAGTCTCGGCGCTTAGTGATAGAACCAGTGGAACGCCGGGCCGTGGAAATTAGAGTAGAGTTTAGTTGAAAAAAGGCCGTCCAAATATACAGTGCCTCAGAAAAATTCCATGAATGACAGATGGCGCTGGTAGCACCACGCTTCTCAGTAACATCGCTTTTCGCGTACTAATTTTTGCAATGTATGACCAAATTTTGTTGATTTTCAGTCGCAGTTACGTAAACTTGGCATATTTCGTATCAGATGTGCTGCCAGGGAAGGGGGAGGTTTTTTCGATAAAGTTTTCTGAGATATTATGAGGGTTGTGGCACACCTAGCCGACTCAGAATCCCCTAGGAATGGGGGGGGGTTGGAAATAAACCCCTAACGACCTAGGGGTTTTATAAGCCGGCATGGGAGGTTGTATAATCCACAGTGGATAATGACACGCAACCTTTAATGATTGGATTAAAACCAGCAAAATCGTTCAATTGCCTTGGTTACATAAAAACCAACTAAGGTGATGCAATTTCAGCTCTTTAATTGGTTTTATGGAATACATTACCTGAATCTATGGTTTTAATTTGACCTTAAAAGGTTGCACGGCTCTTTATTTTACAACTTCCCATTCCCTCTTGTAAGAACCCCTATAGCTGGTTAGGGATGCGTTTCCAATCCCCCTACTCCTATGTGATTATGATGGCGTTATTCACTGTCACTTAACCAGCGGTTAACAATCGGTTAAAGAAAGATTCTACCAATCACAGTCCGAGAAGAGTTCACTTTCTTTCTTTAGCTGCTGGTAAACCGCTGGTTTTGTGGCAGTGAATAAGGTTATGAGTCGTCTAGGTGCGTCTTACCACTCCTAGAAGTTATGTAGCACACTTCTCTGGAAAACCCTGTATATTAAGCGTATTTATAAGTCTTAAGAAAATGCCTTTTCACAGGAGTAATTTTAACTGAAGTTTTGATACTTTCTGTTGGTATTTTGTAATGAATGCTGGAATAGAACGATCTTGCTGGTTTTATTGATATTTGAGGGTGTATAGGACTATTCAGCATTTCATACCCCCAATGTTATAAAAAGTGCATTTCCGATATCCCCATCGCTTTATGATTTTGAGCGGTGTTGGTGTAAAAACCTATCCCTCCTAGAATTCTTTGGGCTTTAACTTGTTTTACAGTCGCATTTCCCTTTTTTTACACCCCTGAGTTCCCACTTCCTCTCTTTCTCACTGTTAGTTCTTATTCCTTTAAGAAGGGGTCTAAGGACTCTAAGGCCTCCTAGATCCGCTAGTGTGAGTAGAACTCCTAACTCACCTTGGATACGGCCTTTTTATGATTCCCCTCATTTTCAGACTAACCCGAAGAGAACCACTCCTTGTAAGTCTCAAAATTTTCAAGGAACAGCTGTTATAATAGATTTCAAAATTTCAAGGGGGGTTGGGGGATCTCCCCAAGAAAAATTAAGGATAAATAGTAAGTAAAAAATTGATGTTAAAATTTCGGGGGGGGGGGTTGAACCCCAACTCCCCCCTTAGATACGGCTCTGGTCAATGGAACTACTTTAAGGCCTCTTTATTGCATATTCACAAATCCTGCAAGGTTTTTATTATTTGATAACAATGCGCATGCGTATGGACTTGATCTTTGCTGTTTTTTTGAAATTTCAATAAAGTATTATCTGGGGATAAATCCCACGAACTGCCGCATGATATGCAGGGATCCAACTACTACTCCAGCGAGGATTCAATAACTTCTAATTAATAATAACTTTATTAGACATTCATTATACAAACACAGAAAAGTAAGACAATGTGATTCGCCAAGGGGAAGAAACTTCCCGTACAGGCGAAAAAGAAATTATATGGACAAATGACATATTAAAAATTACAACACAAACATTTAAAACGAAGTGTATATTTGGACGGCCAAAACGGCCAGTGGCGCATGCGCTGTAGGTCTCGTGATTACGTAGCAGTCTCGGCGCTTAGGGATTGAACCAATGAAACGCCGAGCTGTAGCCTAGCCGTGGAAATTAGAGTAGAGTTTAGTTGAAATTAGCCGTCCAAATATACAGTGCCAACATAAAACTGTAAAAAAATAGCTAAATAAAGATGGCAGCAAGCTGGTAAACCATTAACAAAAATATGCTTCATTGAAGTGAAAAATATAAATCCAGGTCGTCGATATTAATTATTAACTCAAATAAATTTCTTTTGAACTCTGAATATTTATTAATGGAGGTTAGATTTAAAGGTAAACTATTGTATAATTTTGGTGCGAGGTAAAAGAAATGCTTACAAAAAATTTATTTAGAAAATTTGGGAATTTGATATGTTGCTACAGCTCTAGTATTATATGGTCTTGCTATAGTGTTAAATAGAGATTTATTACGATAAAGATAAAGTATAATACGGAAAAAAAGCGTTGTGACGAAGAGGCAATAATTTCAGTAATCTATAATTATCAGGATATGACTGCTGATTTAAAATTTTGAATATTTTATTTTGAATAGAAATTAAAGGTTGGAGATTGGATTTATATTCTCCACCCCAAACAGTAACACCATAATTTATTAAAGAATAGAACCAAGAAAAATATAAAATTTTTAGAAACGACAAATCAATTTTATTTTTTAGGTGGTAAAAATTAAATAAAATAAAGCGTAATTTTTTCCCCAATTCAGATATATGAGTTTTCCATTTCAAGTTAGAGTCTACGTTAAGTCCAAGATATTTGTAGCTTTGAACACATTCAAAAATATGACAGTGGCAGTTGTTTTTAGATTTACATGAGGAAATGTGATATTTTAAGTCAAATGGTAACTCAGATGGTCTTAAACTGAAATTAATGTATTTAGTTTTGTTTAAATTTAAAGCCAAATCATTAGCATTGAACCACTTGTCTATTTCGATTAAATCAGATTCAATTTGAGTTACCAGTTCATTTAAAGTGGAACAAGAATATAATAAGACAGAATCGTCCGCATAGGTTAATATCTTGCCTGAAAGATTTAACTTACAAAAATCATTAATAAAGATTAAAAAAAACAAAGGACATAAAATTGAACCCTGAGGAACACCTCGATTTGTTACTAAGTACTCGCTTAGATTGTTACCAACTTTAACTCTTTGTGTCCTTCCTGTTAGATACGAAATAAACCAATTTAAGATATATCCTCTAAATCCTGCTCTTTCTAGTTTGTATATCAATAACGAATGGTTGACATTGTCAAAAGCTTTTTTTATGTCTAGAAAAATTGCCACGGTAACTTTGCTGTCATCCACACTATTCACAATAAACTTAGAAAATTCTAAAAGAACCGTTTCAGTAGATCGGCCTTGTATAAACCCATATTGGTTAGAGGCAAAGGAATTTGTGTGAGACAAGAAATTATACATCTTTTTTGCAATAATTTTTTCAATAACTTTAGAGAAAGAGGGTAAGATCGATACAGGTCGATAATTAGAAAGAATATTTTTTAAAAACTTATTAGTTATTTATTTGTAACGCATACGCATTATATCAAAGTATAAAAACCTTGCAGGATTTGTGAATAAGCCTCCTTCTTATCACATGCTATCATTATCGGGAGTTGAATAGCCTCCTTCTCTCGCATATATTTGCCATGTCCACTCTTATTAATATTTTCACCTCCCTTTATTGAACAATCAAAACGTTCATAGAGCGACCGACTATCCCATATTTGGAAAGTTATACTATCAGAAAAACAATCAGCTCAAAGTCACACGTAGTGGAATTGGGAAATAGGCTTTCGTATAAGCCTCAAAAAATAATTTTTGTCATGAAAGTGTAAAATTATTTGACATGACAATCACATCTAGCACAATTTAAAAATTTAATAATAAAATATTACATATTTTTTAATTACATTCAAAATCTTTTTTTTAATCAGATCCATCACATTATAAATTACATCCAAAATCTTTTTTTTAATCAGAACCATCACATTATAAATTACATCAATACTCGTCATTAGCAGTGACAATGACACACAAACAAGAATCCCAGTTAACACAAAAGTTACAAAGTGAAAAACTCCATCGAAATACAAATACGCACACCTGATGACAATAAAAAACCTCATCACTGTTAAGAAGGATACTTCCTCTTGAATAATACACCGTGTTTGTATCTTGAAGACACATGGTAAAAAACTGGGTTCCCCGATTCTAAAAAACGTTCCGTTACGCCCAGCCAAGTGCATCGACAATAGAATAGATGTGTCTTGGAAATATTTGCTTTTTAAAAGTTTCTTCAATAAGACCATAAGCCTATTCTGAAAAATTATCGCTATACCTCTGGGCAAAAATCGCAAAAGAACAGAATTCAATAAAACTACATCGAACGACAAGTACGAGAAAGCTTTGAGTATTATAATTGCTGCTCTGTGATACTCTGCACTGAAGTTCAATGCATCTGCGGCAATAATAGTTAACAGCACAAACAAAGGAATATCATAGGATCCTCGCATTCTTGAATGTTTTTTTACATAAACCAGGGGATGTTCAATATTGTAAACAATACTGATGTTGGTGTAATAGAGACATTAGCTTGCTTAGAGCCTCTTCATCTTCTTCTTTATATTGTTGTTTGTTTTTACATTTAAAACAAAAAGGTAATCATCGTAGAACAAGCTACTCTGTGGAACAAGCTACCACATTTCTGATAGTTAAACGACATAAATTTACGTGACTGATGTTTTCTTGTTAACCCCAAAGTTAAGATATTATTGGAAAAGCATTCTGAAAAAAAAAGAAACAAAAGACATTTTCAGAGGAGAACCTTATACATAAAGAAGTTAAGAAATTTGTAAAATAAAATCGACTACAAGCTTTTCTATACCGTATGGCTGACCGTTTGGCCATTGTTACACAACGCAAACAAGTGATGTAAAATAGGGCAAATTGAGAGTGAACTCGCTTTGTTAAATCTATGGTGAAAAATTTACTTGAGGGGATTAAACTCCGTTGTAAACTGAAAGATTTCCATGGTGTTAGGGCATCTGCATTTAGAGGATCTTTGTTTAGATGTCTTTTATTTTTTGAAAGAGCAAAAAAGAAGTCCAAATGGCCACTGATTGAGTTAAATATTTTTTCGATAGAATCATTAATACAGGGTGTCTCAAAAAGTCTAGTACAAGCTTGGAGGAATGATAGTACTCATCAAGACGAACAAGAATTGGTATAGAAAGAGGGGTCGCAAATGATTTAAGGGGTAAAACCCCGGGGTGAAAATCAGCCAAAAAACTTGCATATTTGTGCAGGAAGGGACACTATTGTTCGATTCCGTAATTCTTTACATCAAAATAATAAAACTCGTACTTACAAAACGTAATTTTAAGTAATTTAAAGTAACTTCCATTTTCAGTAAGTTATCTTTTCGTAGTGACAGATTTATTTCGATCAGTATTATTTTACAACAAAACTTCTTTTGCCAAATTCTTTCCAAAATAGCTTCCGGAATCGAACCATTGTGTCTCTTCCTGCACAATTATGCAAGTTTTTTTGGTTGATTTTCACCCCGAGTTTTAACCCCTTAAAACTCATTTGTGACCCCTATTTCTACACCAATTCTTATTCGTCTTGATGAGTACTATCATCCCTCCAAGTTTGTACTAGACCTTTTGAGACACCCTGTTGATTGGATTGGATTGTGGTTACATATATCCTGACTGTGTGCATGATCTTAAGGATCCGCTTACAAACCTTCGTCAAGTGAGACACACAACAGAATTTTTTACTGAGAAAAGAGAGTGAAAATACACACAGGGCAAGGCTGGAATCGAACTTACCGACGACGGGTACAGCGTGCAGACTGCTAGCATAGAATCTCAGTGTCTTTAATCGAGCTAAAGTAGCTAAGCTTCTCACCTTAGCAAAATTTGTCAATCTGAGTTGCGGATATATTTTATAAATATTATCAACATATTTCCGGGTATTAGAGCAATCCAGAATTATTTACTTTACTTACTTTACTTTTATCTTTAAAACACATTGTCTTCTACACTCATCAGTTAGATGTTGAGGTTATGCTAAGCCTCTCCAGAACCACCTGATAGCTTCACACTCTTTATCGTTATGTGAAAGAAAGCTTTGAATACAATTATTTTGCCTTATCTTTTCCGATTCATTGAACGAAGAAAAATAAAAATATAAAGAACAGATTAAAGATAGGAAATGTATAAAAACTAAAATACACATATGAATTGTGTGTAGATTTCTCTCCCAAGTAAAAAAATTTTCTTTTGGGTTATTCTGCAGACTTTATTGTAGGCTCAAATCCATGCTGGTTTACACGCTAGGCCAAAGCAAGGATTTCCAGAACCGATTGATAGGGTGGGGTGGGGGAAAAAAGGTCACGTTTTAGGTACTTCCACATTCTGTTTTATTTCATTCAAACTATTGATTTTTAATAATTTCTTTCATTTGGATCGTGACATAACAATCTTTCAGAAAATTTTCCTCCAATTTTATCAAATATTTTTTATTTATAAGTTGGTTAAACTTGGAATCAAAAGTAATGACCCAATGACCATAATCCAAAGTGTTCGCTCCCGCAATTCCTTCCTCGCTGGCTCCCCACTACTCGGGGGACCGGCTTCTCCCTCTCCGCCCCTAGCGGAGGTTTTTGCTGTGTTGTTGTTTGTATACCAGATTTACTTTCCTGCTCATGCCGAGCGGTCGTGCACTAGGCACGCTCTAATGTTGCAATAAACTTACTTAATTATACAGTCCGCTTTTTCTCTCTTGAGTTACCTCACAAAAACATTGGTCCTTTAAGACCGGAGCAAAAACCAGTAGAAGATGTCTTTAGCTCAATTAAATAGGCAGAGAGGCACGCTGCTAACAAAGCTAAAGAAGCTAGAAAAATTTGTAAATGACTTTCACCTAAACGAACATGATAATGACGAAGCTAATTTCGTTACATTAAACATCAAGCTGTCGAATCTGAAGGATATAACTTCCGGATGTGCAGATCTTCTCTTATCGTATTCCAAACTTCCGGATGATGTGGACTTACAAAAAGATCTGGATATGACCATCGATTTGGAAGAGCAAGCTCAGACCTTAGAGGTAAGGCTCCAGCTATTGATAAACAAATTTAAGGCTAACTCCTCTTCTAAAATCAGTATGCCGATTAAACTTCCTGACCTACCTCTGCCCACATTCAGTGGCAAATTTCAAGACTTTGAAATATTTAAAAAACAGTTTTTTAATGTCGTTGGAAAAAATCCCTGTTTGGATGACGACCAAAAGCTGTGCTATCTTCGCAGCTCATTAAAAAATGAGGCAGCTCGTATTCAAAGTGAACAGGATACTTTTGATTCTCTATGGAATGCCCTTGAGTCAAGGTTTGAAAACAAAAGGGCCTTAGTTAATATCCATATCACAGAAATTCTAAATATAAAAAAGATAAATTCTGAAGACCCTGTGTTGTTACGATCCATGATTGACTCAGTTCGTAGCAATATTCGTGCGTTAAATAACATGAATATGGACAGCAATAACCTTTCCGATGCCATTTTCTTACATATTTTGAACTCAAAATTGAATAAAGAAACTCAGAAGCAGTTCCAGTTAAGTCTTAAGTCTACAGAAGTGCCTAGATTGAAGCAGTTTCTTTGCTTTGTTGAAATTCGTTGCTCGCAGTTAGAAGCTGTGGGAAAACAGGACTTTCCTGACGTAAAACATCAAAACTACTACTCCTTAAACAAACCCCCTAGAGCTTACAGCCCTCCCAAAGTTTTCCTATCGAAGAGCAAGGAAGTGAAGAAGTGTGTAATGAAGAATTGTTACAACTCCCATCCTCTCTACAAGTGTGACGCCTTTAAAAATCTTCCTCTGCAACAAAGAAGGGAGCTTGTCAGAAATCACCAAATTTGTGAACGGTGTTTAAGCTATGCTCATCAAACCAACTGCTCCAGTAAATTCAGTTGCTTCTTATGCGAAGCGCTGGAAAAAGACGCCTACCACAACTGTCTCCTTTGCGACAATCAGAACTCTCCTCCTGTTCCCCGAAACGGACCCGATCCCCTGGCTCCCCGAACGGGTGACGATGCGCAGTCATTGACCTTCATGTCATCAGGGAAACGCTCCTCTCGCGGTGTCTTGAACACTGCTATCGTTTTCGTCTCCAGTGGGGGTGGAAGGCGAACCCCCTTGAAGTGTCTTTTGGACAGTGGGAGTGAAAACTCGTTTCTCACCGATGCGGCTGTTGATGTTTTGGGGTTGAAAAGGAAGAAATCCGATACTACTGTGCTGGGACTGAACAACCGCGCTTCCCGCATTTCTTCCGTGGTGAATGCTGACATCTCGAATTCGGATCAGTCCTACTCCTTTAACTCCAACTTTTTTGTCATCCCTGAAATTATACAGTTGCATCCGTCGAAGGAAATTGATGTTTCCAACCTGAGAATTCCTTTTGGATGTGTACTAGCCGATCCAGACTTCAACATACCAAGCGAAATTTCATGCTTGCTTGGAAGCGAATTCTTCTTCGATATTATCGGGCCCAGCCAAATAAAGCTTCAAGACTCCTCCTTTAAACTGGTAGAGTCGAAATTTGGCTTTGTGATGGCTGGATCGTATTTTGATAATCCAAACTCCAATTTCTGCTTACACTCGAGAGGATTTGAAAAATTGGAAAAAATTCATATCTTCCCTTTGGGAAATAGAAGACGCAGGCGCTGGCAAGCTCGTAAGCGAACTGAAACATTGTGACGAAAAATTACTAATATATGTTTTCTCCTCGTTTCTGCTGCTTCTGTTAAAAACTTTGACATCTGCCTTACTTCTTTATTTTTGAATCATATTGTGCATGACTTTGTATTTTATTTTATTTACTTTGCTTAGTAGTATTTAAGTGCTTCATTTAACTTAATTTACATTGTACTAATTTATGTTGAAAATTTTCAATGTTTCAACGGGGGCCAGGATGTTCGCTCCCGCAATTCCTTCCTCGCTGGCTCCCCACTACTCGGGGGACCGGCTTCTCCCTCTCCGCCCCTAGCGGAGGTTTTTGCTGTGTTGTTGTTTGTATACCAGATTTACTTTCCTGCTCATGCCGAGCGGTCGTGCACTAGGCACGCTCTAATGTTGCAATAAACTTACTTAATTATACAGTCCGCTTTTTCTCTCTTGAGTTACCTCACAAAAACACAAAGAATGACCCTTAGTGTTAGCGTAATGTTATTTAGAAAACTGATGATCGGGGAAGGAATTTTCAATGATCATACGAATTCAATGATTTCAATAATCAATTCACAGAGGTAAATTATTATTTTTTATTTTTGTATGAATAAATACAAACAAATTTTTAGAATCACAGTATATTATTTTTCAATTTGAAAAAAATAATGAACCACAGGAATACTCCGTCAAAATATAATACATTATCATATACAGAAACTAAAAAAATATTGTTCTTTAACCCATGTTTCTAATGTTTACTAAAATAGTTTGATTTTAAAATATTTTACTTCGTAGGATCATATTATTAAGTATTCTGTTCTTCAATTCTTACCAAACGATTTGTTCGAGAGAGACAGAGGGTCAGTAAACTGTACTTAAAGAATGTGACTCTGGTACAGTTGTTGGGATAAACCTCCGCAGTTCTTGGGAGACTAGGACACCTTGCACATTGAAAACACCAAAGTTTTCAGGTATCTAATGATTATCTTTTTGTGTAAAAAATGATAAAACGACTGAATTGTTATCGCATGGAAAAAAATTATCAAAAACATATTGTTACGAAATGTTTTTGAGATGGCAGCTCGACGTAAGAGCTTAAAATGAATTTAGGGGTTAATTTTGTTTTTGTTTATTACTGATTACGATAAATTCTCCCCAAAAATCAAGCTATAGTTGGATTTTCATTAGCTTAACCAACGATAGTAAAAGGGTCACGTGATTTTGACAGACTCGGAAAGGAATAAGCTGAGGTGCAGTTGATCGAAAGAGAAAGATACATTTACTCCCTCTAACCTTAGTTAGACCCTCTAACTGGTTAGCATAGCGTAAAATATTTTTTATAATTTCATTTTTAAATAAAAAGTTCAATGGAATAGCGTATTATTCACAACCCTTTCCAGTATAAATATTGGACTTTTCTTAAATTGCAGGAACATGTTTTTTATTTATTAAATTTTACCAAAGATATAATAAAATCATGAAAACATAATTAATTAAGGAATCTAATCGAGAATTTTAAGTGATTTTTGGAAGAATGTTTTCTAATATTTTGTGTTTTTTTTATGAGAATAATGTGGTAAATGTAGAAATCGTTCAGAATTGAAAAGGCTTGATTCGACATCTTTCACTCATCAAAATAAGGTTGGAAATGTATAAAAAATTTTAAATGAAAAAATTTCCATCTCCACCTGTGCAAGGCCGGGCATATCAGCTAGTAATATATAAACGCTGAAAAACGTATTGTACCAAATCTGTGTGACTATGATATAGATATGAACTTATTTTCAAAGCTTCGTTTCCTATCAAAGTTTTTCTCGAAGCGGTCGGAAAGTACATGTGATTTTTTTCTACCCTCTTTGAATAAAATATATGGAAGAAGGTCAGTTATAAGAGAAGGAATAAGATAAGGTTAGAAGGTAAGGTAAGAAAGTAAGTTAATAAAAGCTCTGCAACTAAATGTATTGAAAGGTTGATTTACATTTTTCTTTTCATAAGATTTACAAATAAATACAAAAATGCTTCCCAATTAAAATGAATTTATCCCCATTTAATAACTTTGAAAAATAATGTATTGGTTTCAAAGTATTTTTCATCGAAGAAATTAGTAAGCATAAACTAAAAATGATGTCAACAGGCTTAACCCAACATTTAATGATAATTATAACCAATTACACCATATCGTAACAACATGTTTATACTTCAACGAGGAACAAATTTTCTCTCTTTAGGTATTTTTAAAAATATTTTTTTCCTTTTCTCCTTCTTAAGATATCATTAGTAGCAGGTTGATGCTATAAATTTTCTATTTTCTTAAATACCACAACAAGCAATCTAACAATGTTTATAAATTCTTCCCTCCTCCAAAGGAACGCAATTAGAATTTCGACAATAACAGACAGTACCAAATCTTAGAATGGAAAATAGTTAAAAACAACTAGGTATTCTATCATAAATATCAACATAACTCCCTACAGTCAAAGCTGTAATGGACTCACTTTAAGGTGAGATTCACTTAACATTCCTAGCAGATGAATAATAATCTTTCAACGGAGTCCGAGCATCTTGTACACAGAACTCCTGCTTAATTTAACGAACGGTTCGGAGGAGTCAAATTCCTTGCAACGGCTCCTCATGGTGAGTTAAGAGTTGATATTAATGGCACTCGCGAGCACGAGCTCTAGATTTCGAATATTCATAAGAATTAATTACGTCATATTTAAAGTAAAATATTTCAAACGTGCTTGACAGGATTTTAATGGAAATAGAGTTTAAAGTATGCAGTGTGAAATATGAGCTTTTATCGCCTAAGCTTTTAATAAAGGTTTGAGAAATGGTACTTAGGGAAACAGGAAAAAATACTGTGCGGAAATTTCTGAAGGATTTATCTCTGATTTTGTTTATTCTGTATGAATCATTACCAGTTTTGATACTTTTAAGATATAGATGTTAGTGCAATATCATAACCCAAAAGAATTCAAACGTAGTACAAAAGCCAACCTAAAAATAAATAATTTCGGAATATGCTTTTAAATAATAAGACTTCCGAATACGCGCCTACATAAAAAAAAAGTTCGTTCTCCACAGTTTCATATAAAGATTGTCCATTTGGATGTTTGTATTTTCAACAAAAAATGTTTTGAAATATCAAGGATTTATAAAATCCAACTACAAATAACTTTCTCATGTTTTGCTATTTTGTGATGGAGAATAAATACAAGTCTATATGAGAAAATGAGCAACAAAACTAATACGGAGTTATACGCTATCCATTTTCAAATATTTCTCATACATTTCTTTCACAAATACATTAAATTAGAATTTGATAAAAAGTTTATGTGCAGCTATTTTACCCATCTCAATATTTATGAGTGCCCTTTATATTCTTTCTGATTACTGATTTTTTCGAAACTTTACAAGAAGTGAAATTGTAGAAGTTGAAAGAACCATGTTATTACTATGTTACTCTTAAAAGTTATTTTGTACTTATCATTGCAGAATCAAGCAATTTTTTTAAATTAAGGAACAACATTGAAAAAATAAACCACACTTGCATTACATATTCAGAATTTGTAATTGGGATTTTTAACATTTTTTGTTGTTACAAATCCCAATTGGTCTAATAAAAATTAGATGCAATTAATTGGCACATCCATGGGCGTAGCCAAGGTTGAACTTAGGGGGGGGCAAGCAGGGTCGACTTTTTTTATGTTTATAGAGATAAATTTTAAAGCCCCGTGAGAGATATCCGTCAAGTTTTAACAGGGGGTCTGGGGGTCCTCCCCAGAAAATTTTTGGAAATATGCCCCTAAGAACATGGTTTTAAATTGTTTTTTGGTACACGTAAACCCAAATTTGGACATACATTTTTAGGTAGAATTTAGATTTTAATGAACTTATTACAAAAAAGTTCGAAATAATAAAGGTTTAAATACTAAAGGGGGGCCTGGGGTCCCTCCCCCTGAAAAATTTAGAAAATTTGACCCTAAAATACTGGGTTTTAACTTCACTAACAGTAAAGTAAAAGTTAATTACTCGTGACTTAGGGGGGCAGCTGGCCCCCCTTGTCTACGCCCATGGGCACATCTATAAATTATCAACCTACCATATTTTTGAATGTCCAGGCCCTACAGTGCACTGTCTAAACCAAATTATGTTTAACATAGTTTTGTGAAAATAATTAATTTTTAAAAAGCATTCATTATCATAGATTTCAGAAAATTTTTCAACGAAACAAAAAGTTAAATGTACCCCAGCTTCACTCTGTAATACTGTTAGTATTTTTTTTTAAAGGAATAACATACGAGTTTACCAAGACACGCGCTATTTGATTTAAATTACAATGCCTATTTATGTTTTTTTAAATTCACGATCTAAAATAACTATTTTAAAAAGCAGTTTTTTCATAAAATAAAATGTATTGTGCTATATTTGAAAATGAAAGGGTTTAACTTTTATTCTTACTATCTTTTTACTGTGATTCGAAATAAATTTCTCAAATACAACCTGCGGCGACCGCCTCGCAAGTCAGCCAAGCTGTGGGGTAGCAAACGCCGCATTTCTCCTCTCCTTATCGTGTGCCGCACGGGAGATCTTTCTCCCGGTCGAAAGAGGCGCGCGAGCGAAGAAGACGCTCGCCTACCTAATTATCATTTTTTCCTCCTGTGTATATAAACTTTGTTTTCCAGTTTCGTCCAGCAGAAGCAAGCGGACGTGTATATAACCACGTATTAAAAAGCTGTTAATTTCATATTTGCCTGTTTGTTCCTGACTAATTTATTGCGTCCTACTCTCATCTGCCTTTCCTTGAGATATCGAGGTAGTTAGTTTCTAAACCCGAAGCTGGCTCTCAGCACTGCACCACAATACTTCCCCACTGGTGACCTTTGGCCAACAACATTGAGCATGGACTTCTGACGACAGAGCTCCGGAACTTGAGCAGCTACGCATACTTTTGGTAAGTCGTCCATTATTCTATTGAATTTTACCGTCGGTTTGTTTCGGGTTGTCCTTCAATGGCGGATGATAAAGATAAACAGGTTCCCGTGGTGCCAGTAACTACAACTGAAACAACACTTGCAAACACTTCGGTGAACGTAATAACTCCTCCTTCTGCTGAAATTAATAGGGTAGGTGTTAAATTACCTCAATTTTGGGAAAAACATCCAGAGTTATGGTTTTCTAGTATAGAATCTCAATTTAACTTGTCAAACATTACTAATGACAATACTAAGTTTCATTATATTGTATCAACATTGAGTTCAGACATTCTTAACTTCGTTAGTGATGTTGTTGCCAATCCACCTTCAAGTGATAAATATGAAACTTTAAAAAAAAGGTTAATTAGTGAGTTTACCGATTCGGAGCAAAAGAAAATTAAGAACCTTCTTTCGGACCTTACTCTCGGTGATGATAAACCTTCACACCTACTCCGTAAAATGAAGGGATTAGCAGGTGATAAGTTAGATGATAAGTTCTTAAAAACACTTTGGTTACAAAGACTTCCACAAAATGCTCAGGCTATACTTTCTATATCGGATGAATCACTTGATTCTTTGGCTTTGATGGCTGATAAAATTCAGGAAGTGACCGATAATAACCAGGGAAGCCATATAGTTTCTATCGAAACGGACACTAAAACACAAATTATTAAGTTACAGGAACAAGTTGATAACCTAACTAAGCAGGTTAATAAACTCATTCACTTACGATCTAATATTCGCAACTTTAGTCGTGGTAGGGATCGAAAGAGATCAAATACTCCCTCTCAAACTAATGATGATCTTACTTGTTGGTACCACATAAAGTATAAGGATCAGGCTCACAAATGTCTCCCAGGTTGTCCTTTCTATAAGGAAAACTAATTTCCAAGTCCCATCTCTCGACGCGTGGTGACTTGGAGGAAATATCCAATAGTAAGCGTCGACTTTTTGTTAAAGACTGTCAAAATGGTCTTGAGTACTTGATCGATACAGGTAGTGATATTTGTGCCCTTCCACGTCCTAAAATAATTACAAACCAGGAAAATGCTAACATTAAGCTGTTTTCCGCTAACGGATCAGCAATAAAGGCTTACGGTGTTAAAAACTTAAGTGTTAATTTGGGTTTGAGACGAAAATTTGTTTGGCCTTTCGTTATAGCTGATGTTACTAAGCCGATCATCGGCGCTGATTTCATAAAGCATTTCCGATTGCTCATAGATTTGGGTAATGGTTGTCTTAAAGATTCTATAACATCTCTGACAGCTTCTGGGTCAGTAACTGCTAAAAACTTTTCCCAAATTACCTTGATTTCTAATGATACTAAGTATAAGGAATTACTTCAAAAGTATTGTGATATAACCAAACCATATCCGTCGGATCATGTGGTTAAACACAATACCGTGCACAGAATTGAGACTAAGGGGCAACCAGTTTCAGCTAGACCACGTCGACTACATCCCTCTAAATATAAGTCAGCAAAACAGGAATTTCAATTTATGGTCGAAAAAGGTATTTGTCGACCTAGTAAATCAAACTGGTCTAGCCCGCTCCATATGGTTCCAAAACCAAATAGTTCTGAGTTCAGACCCACCGGTGATTATCGCGCCTTAAATCGCATTACAATCCCGGATAAATTTCCTTTGCCCCACATACATGATTTTGCGAATGAACTTTATGGTAAAAAGGTATTTTCTAAAATAGACCTTGTACGCGCGTATCATCAAATACCCGTTCATGTAGATGATATACCTAAAACCGCGATCACTACACCATTTGGGTTATTTGAATTCCCCTTTTTACCCTTTGGGTTGTGCAATGCCGCACAAACTTTTCAGAGATTCATTTCTGAAGTTTTGCAGGGATTAAATTTCACTTTCGCGTATCTGGACGACATTTTAGTCGCAAGTTCATCAGATACAGAACATTATTCCCACTTAGAAACCGTATTTCGCAGACTTTCCCAATATGGCATTAGGATAAATTTAACCAAGTGCATTTTTGGTGTTGAGGAATTGCCTTTCCTAGGATTTCTGGTTAATGAGCAGGGTATCAAACCGTTACCAATTAAAGTTGAACCAATCTTAAACTATGAACAACCCTCTAATGTCAAAGGTCTAAGACGTTTTTTGGGGTTACTCAATTACTATAGACGTTGTATACCACATGCTGCTCAAATCCAAGCACCCCTTAATGAACTATTAAAAGGTCCTAAAGTTAAGAGCAAAAAACCTCTAGAATGGACTAAAGAAACTACAGAGGCATTTGAAAATTGCAAACGCCAGTTAGCTAACGCAGTTCTCTTGGTTCACCCGAACCCCGAAGCTAAATTGTGCTTGTTTACGGACGCTAGCAACACAGCTATTGGAAGCACTCTTAGTCAGGAAGCATTTAGAAATGGTTTCAAACACCTTGAACCATTGGCTTTCTATTCTGCCAAACTTCTACCTTCTCAACAAAAGTGGTCCGCGTTTGATCGCGAATTATACGCCATCTACGCGTCTATTAGACACTTCAGGTTCATGTTGGAGGGCCGACCCTTCACGATCTTTACAGATCATCGACCTCTAACGTTTGCGTTTTCTCAAAACTCTGAGAAGTTCTCACCTAGGAGAGTTAGACATCTTGACTACATTGGCCAGTTTTCAACCGATATACAATTTATAAAAGGCATTGAGAATACTGCGGCCGATATTTTGTCTAGGGTTGAGACAATTACGTTTCCAAGCACGATCAATTACTCGGAGATTTCTAAAGAACAACAAAAAGACCATGAATTAAAAATTTTCCTTAATTCTCACAATGAATCTGACATTAACTTAAAGTTAGTAACTTTTCCTGAATCAGACACCCAAATATATTGTGACGTTTCAACCAATAAAATTAGACCATTTATCCCCAAAAGTTTCCGTAAGGTTATTTTTGAACAACTGCACAGTTTATCGCACCCAGGGATGCGAGCGACCGCACGATTGTTAAGTAGTCGTTTCGTGTGGCCAGGTATAAAAAAGGATGCTAAAGAGTGGACAAAATGTTGTGTCCCTTGTCAACTATCTAAGGTTCACAAGCATACAAAAAGTCCCTCTCAAAAGTTTTTAGTCCCAAATCAAAGATTCCAACACATACACTTAGACTTAGTAGGGCCGCTTCCCCCGAGTGAAGGTTTTTCGTATTTACTGACGATCATTGACCGTTTTACTCGTTGGGTTGAAGCTATACCTTTGCCTAATATCACTAGCGATACGGTAGCCAAAGCATTTAATGCTCATTGGATTAGTCGATTCGGTGTCCCTCAAAAAGTGACCACCGATCAAGGTCGACAATTCGAGTCGAACTTGTTTCGCTCGTTCACAAAATGTTATGGCATTCAACATATCCATACCACATTCTACCACCCTCAATCTAATGGGTTAATTGAGAACTGGCACCGTAGTTTGAAATCCGCATTGAAGGCTGCCCTTACTAACCGATGGATGGACGTACTTCCATCTGTATTACTGGGACTACGCTCGGTATTCAGGGATGACCTAAAATGCTCCATAGCAGAAATGGTCTATGGCGCACCACTCCAACTCCCTGGAGAATTCTTCCATCCTGTTACGAGTCATATCAACGACTCGGAGTTCCTAATGAACCTAAAAGACTCCATCAAACAACTGACTCCTACTCAAACTTCATCGCACAACAAGGTTAAGATATTCGTCCCAATGGACTTATCTACTTGTGCCAGTGTGTTTGTGCGTAAGGACTCTGTGAAACCGCCCTTGAGCCCACCTTATGAGGGCCCTTTTCCGGTTATCTCCAGAACTGGTAAATTCTTCAAAATTCAAATCAGAGACAGAGTCACTGTTGTCTCCATAGATAGAATAAAACCTGCCTACATCTTGGCGGAGGACATTGCACTAGCAATCCCTCCGGTCATCAAGGACTTTACCACGACCAAGTCAGGTCGAACCAGTAGACCTGTGGTCCGTTTTCAGGTACGCTGACACTGGAAGGGGGGTACTGCGGCGACCGCCTCGCAAGTCAGCCAAGCTGTGGGGTAGCAAACGCCGCATTTCTCCTCTCCTTATCGTGTGCCGCACGGGAGATCTTTCTCCCGGTCGAAAGAGGCGCGCGAGCGAAGAAGACGCTCGCCTACCTAATTATCATTTTTTCCTCCTGTGTATATAAACTTTGTTTTCCAGTTTCGTCCAGCAGAAGCAAGCGGACGTGTATATAACCACGTATTAAAAAGCTGTTAATTTCATATTTGCCTGTTTGTTCCTGACTAATTTATTGCGTCCTACTCTCATCTGCCTTTCCTTGAGATATCGAGGTAGTTAGTTTCTAAACCCGAAGCTGGCTCTCAGCACTGCACCACGATACGTCCCCATTAATGGTCGACCATCATTAATGGTCGTACGCTACAAAAACTATTTTTGTCTATTCTTTGTGTTTTACACAACATCGATATCCCTCCATAAATTCGCCAATTTATAATTCTCAACATAACATATCCCATCCAGAACACTATTAAAACACCCCCAAACCATCTCATCCCTAATCCCCATCACCCTCAACCCCACGCAATATTTTCCAAACCGCTTATTCCATCTCCACGCCCCTTTGAATCCCCTCCTACCATTTGACAGCATAATAACCCGGCATCTCAGAAAAACAAAAAAACTCAAAAATATATGCAAAAAAGACAGAGAAAGAGCCACCCCCAAAAGGTTAAAACGTCCGCTCACAGCATACGGCGATAAGATCTCCCACGAGTAGTCGCGCATGCGCAGACGGAAGTTGCCGGGGCGGCCGGCTTCCGCGCCCCATTCAGCCCCATGCTTCAGCCCGCAACAGACGCCCCAAGACTCCGCTCTTTTTTCCCTCGGTGAGTCCCCACTCTTTTAGGAACATATTCCCCTTTCTGAGGACTCATGGTTTTGTGTTTTGACGGACAATCGGAGGAGAATGAACACTGGGGTTATGTGATGTGAGGTTGATAACGAGCCTTTGTGACAATTGACGTAGTATGATGAGGATGGGGATGATCTGTCGTGTGTGTTGGATGAGATGACGTTCTCTGATAATAGAGGTGTCTAAACCTGTTGATTTGACATTGATACTAATAGTTCGTATCCTTGTTGAACTCATAATGACCTTTTGAGATTTTTTTCTCGTGGTGAATGTATTGAATGCGATTATTGAAAGTTAAATGTTGATAGCTATGAGTTGATGTTGAGATAGATATTTTATACATATAAAGTAGTATTTATATAGTCGGTTAAATGAAAGAATATATGTAACTGATGAACTTAGATATATAAATTCATTTATTTAGTATTAGAGTCATGTGAAAAGAGGATTTTTTGAGCGGTTCTATTGAATATTACATTTCCTCCAAAACAAATAGCCTAGGTCACTTGAAGGAACTATAGTAACGATTATGTAAAAAATGGTTTCATAACTTGGAGATACAAGACATTTTTCAATCAAAAGAGTAATATTTTGAAGGATATGTGTAACACGTTTTTTTACAAAACACTTGTATGAAGCAATTGAAACCAATGGATTTCCAATATTAAAAACTGAGAAATAGAAAAGTCACCTACCCTTCCTTATGCTGCATACAGCCTCGGAATATGAAACTCCTCAACGATAAAAAAACAACTTTCTAAAAAGAAATATTGAACACAGACGAATATTTCATAAAACGCAAGATAAAAGACTATCCTAGCTATATATTTTACAAATAAAATATTGTTTTTATGTGTATAAAATAAAGACATTATCCATGTTGCAATAAATTCAAACTAATAAAGTCAGGATATCAATACCAGGGTATTAAATGTCTCCGCATCTAATATCTCACCCTAATCTCTCCGTGAATCCCCCAATATCCGAAATTCTACTCAGAAGACTGCATCGAAACAATGCATTCGCATCAGAAGAGTTCGCCAGACCCGACGACGACCTGAAACAATGACAACGCTACTAGCCTTACGAACGTTATGCTCCGTTATGATTCTGGTGGCGTTCGTCGTCGGACTCGCGGAGAGCTGCTACAAGTACCCGACCGACGTGAAGGATCCTTGCGAGGAGAAGGAATGTCACTTCGGGGCCCAGTGCCGCCCCAACCCCGACGGGGAGGGGGCCGAGTGCGTGTGCCCCGAGAAGTGTGCCCGCTACGGAGACAATCGGGGGTCCAGACCCATCTGCGGGAGTGACGGGAGCGACTATCCCAATGTATGCGAGATGAGGAAGACCGCGTGTAAGGAGAAGAAGGAGATCGAGGTCAAGTTCCAAGGCACGTGCGGTAGGTGGATTTAAACATGATTTTTTTGTAGCACACCCTTTTTTCAATGACTGTCATTGAATCCTATGGAAAATTTGGAGCGGCTTAGGACCAGGGTTGTCTGGATTAGACCCAATGGGTTCTTTCAATAAAACCCATGTGAAAAAAAAACACATTTTGGACCCATTTTTGGGTTTTTTCAAGAAAAATCAAGATTTTGTCAGTTTTTATATTGAATGAATGCATTTAACGAAATAACATACCAAGAACTGCTTTCTCAAAATTTAGAACGTTTTAAGTTCAAACTAGTTATAAAAAATTTAGGAGGATTTTTTAGATTTCAGTAATTTTTTTTCAAAGTTAAATAGATTTCTTTCGAAATTTAATGGGTTTTTTCAATAATGTTTTTTTTTCAAAATTTAATCTAGGTTTCAAAAATAAAATGTTTTTTTTTCAATTTTAGGGAGTTTTTTAAAAAGTTAAATTCAAATAAGTTATTTCATTATTCAGTGGGTTTTTCCATTATTGAATGGTTTTTTTTTCAAAATTTAGGACGTTTAAAGTTTAAATTAGATAGAAAAAATTAAAAAATTAAGGAGGATTTTTTTTAATTTCATTGGGTTTTTTCAAAGTTAAATAGATTTCTTTCAATATTGAATGGGTTTTTTCAAAGTTTAGGATATTTTTTTAAATTTTAGCGGGTTTTCAAAATTTAAACCAGGTTTCAATAAATAAGGGGTGTTTATACAATTTCATTGGGTTTTTCAAAGTATAAAAAGTTGCAACTTCGATAAAAACCCACTTAACTATGGAAAAACTTACATTATTTTGACCGAACACATTTAACATAGAAAGAAATCACTAAAATTTGAAAAACCTACTTAATATTTAGGAGAAAACCACTTAATTTTGAAAAAACCCACACTTTTTCCGAAAAAAAAAACCAGTTTTATATGGGTTTTTTCAGGGTTTTATTGAAAAAACCCAGGTTTTTGCCAACCCTGCTTAGGACTAAAAGGTTTAATTTAAGTTCTAATTGATTCGGTTCGTTTTCCAAGGGTAATATGATTAATGTTTGATACAACCTAACTTAAAACTTTATAATTGTATTTTTTCTTCTGTAATGTTTTTAAGGATTAAACAGTTTGTATTTTAGGGAAAGATTCGAAAAATCAAAATTTCATGAGTAGAAATTATTTATTAACACTTCGGTTTTCCGGGCTTGTCGGCCGTAAGCTTGTAGATTGATGAACACTAAACGTGTTAACTCCTTCTACGGGAGTTATCTTCAGTAGGATAAAAGTTACTTCGATCCTACTGAAGATGACTCCCGTAGAAGGAGTTGAAACGTTTATTCGGAGATTCCACATTCTGCAATCTACATCAATCTACAAGATTACGGCCAGCAAGCCCGGAAAACCTAAGTGTCAATTATAACTCCGGCCGTAAAAAAATTGAAGCATACATAACAAAAGCATTAAGATAAATGCTTCAATTTTCCCACACTTATTCTAAATTTTATTGAAAAATTGAATTAATATTCGTACATCACCAAAATATAGCCTATAGACATGTATCATATACTTGTACTTCAAAATTTAAGATTTTAATATTTTGGAAGATTTCTTGTCTTTTTTAAATTTAAATAATTTTTACATGATTTAGCCCCAAAAATTATCAAAATATTTTATATTTCACATGATTGGTGGATTTTACCTGTATTTTCAAAGTTCAACTTAATAAATTTATCAATTAACTAATGATTTAATCAACAATCAATTAATGGCATCAGTCGCAAACTTTTTAACTAGAATTTTAAAAAAGGTTGATTTTGAAGGGCCAAAAAATTTAAAAACAAAATTAAATTTTTTTACAGTCCCATTTTCTTCCAATTTTAGTATGTCTTTATTTGAGTCATTTCTAAATGAAAACCGTTTAAATTACATCTTTTGCAATTATTTTGTGGTTTTGTGTGATATTTTAATTTTTTTCAACTTTCCAAATTTTGAATTAATTTTTAAAAATTGATATTAAATTTTTTAAAAACTTAAATGGAATATTTGTATTCAGCACTGAAAGTTAACTTATAAACATGTATCATAAGTCTCGATTACTATTAATTGAATATTTAAATTTTTTCGGACATTTTAAATTTTTTCAATTTAAAAAAATTCCCAACATTTGGAGTGGCATCAACCGCTCTTAAAATCTACTCTATTGACTCTACCAGAAACCATCAAAAATTTTTCCTTTTACTCGATTTCGAGGTTGATCCCTTTTTTGCCATTTGGCACCCTGACTCTTATAATTAATAAAACTAAAAATATGAATTTCGTCTGAAAATTTTCAACGTAATTTCAATTTTTGAAAATATGAATTAAAATACACGAAAAAAAACTTATTGATTAAAAATTCCGCAAATAATTTCACCAATCACTACATAAATAACCAATTTAAATGATAATTAGGAAATTTTTTTGAAACACTAATATCTGAATAGATGCATGAATTTAAGAAATTCAAAGGCTGGAAAACTTGTTTTGAAGTTCAAATAACCAGGATTCTCTTTTATATTAACAAGTTTATTCACCTAAAGAAAAATAAATTCCTTTTCACACATCATCAAAGATATTTCAGATTTCTGCGTCATTAAAAAGATAAATTTCTAATTTATTTCTTAAACTCATCATTAAGAAGAATAGATATTTAATAAATTTACTTTTTAACTTAATTTTTTACAAATTTTAAGGAAGAAAACAAAACCTACGCTATTATAACACTCTGCATGATTTTTTATGAATTCAATTTATCTAATTATCTTTTAAAAATGTTATTAAGATAAAATGACAAAATTGATACACAGTTAAAAGACTAACAAAAACTAAAAGAAGAAATTCGTTTTCTGTTTTACTTCAGTTTTTATAGATGGATGAATCAATACTGCAAGGTACTATTTAATTTAATTTCAATAATTAAATAAATATATGTTAGACACTTCATGGTTTTAAATTATAAAATTCATTATAGATTATAAAATTCATATTTCCTTTCTGTGCTCAATTAACTCTGTTAAGTAAATATTTCTAATTTATTTCATTTTTAATATAGGGGAGAGTGGGGGATAATGGGACATTTTTTTAAAAAATGCTATTAAAAGAGCATAAAGGAAGTCATTATTATAATTATTTGAATTTAAAAAGATTTTACATTTAAGTTTATAAAAATATTAGCCCCCATACGTGGGGTCTATTGGGACACAGTGCAGGGCTAATAAGACATGCTTTATAATTCAGAAATAAAAGTCATTTATTAATTTTAAATGCCTTTATTATTAACGTATGGTACTACACTGCTCACAACAATTAAAGGATATTGGTAGTTTTGGTTCATATTGGCAAGCAAATAAAAAATTTGCAGTGGTTCAAGCATTTTTCATAAACTTTGGGCTATTTCAAAGCTAAATCCATGCAGTTATCAAAATAAAAGTTTTATTTTTACTTTTTTTATCAAAATTGGAAAATGTACATTTTGCAATCTTAATGCACGATAAGCAAAAAAACTGAAAAATCTATCAATACTTAATTGAAACCCCATTTCGCTTGGGGTATGCTTTCTCCTGACTTAAAACAACGTTGTGGGACGGTTTGCCACCAGGTTTGTTAGTTTATTTTTGAGGGGCTGGGGTGTTTTCTCCATTTTCCCCTTTTAGAGCATTTTTCAGCACCTGAGCTGTTTGGGAGATATTGGATGGTCAGAAATTGGTTTCTCAAGCATGTCCTAGACTTGTTCTATTGGATTCATGTCGAAAGAACGTGATGGTCAATCCCTTTCTAGCGATTTCTTCATCCTGAAGAAAATCATTAACTAAGGTAGCACAATGTTTTCTGCAATTACCATCCCTGAAAGTTAAATTATCACCGATTTCTCCTGCATAAGGGGCAACCAGATGTGTAAGGATATTGACCTTATTATCCTGAACCACCAGAAACGGCCCCTTTACCGGTGGGGGGTCTTTATTCCATAGATAGAGTTGGTGCTCTATTTCATCACTCCGCATCTTCAAATCTGACTTCTTCATGTACAAAAAAGGGGTTATTTTGTGTTCCTTGTACCCACCAGACAAAAATCGGAAGTTATCAGGATGAACTGAGGGTCAGATTTGAAGATGTGGAGTGATGAAATAGAGCACCATCTCTATCTATGGAATAAAGACCCCCACCGGTAAAGGGTCCGTTTCTGGTGGTTCAGGATAATAAGGTCAATATTCTTACACATCTGGTTGCCCCTCATGCAGGAGAAATCGGTGATAATTTAACTTTCAGGGATGGTAATTGCAGAAAACATTGTGCTACCTTAGTAAATGATTTTCTTCAGGATGAAGAAATCGCTAGAAAGGGATCGGCCAGCACGTTCTTTCGACATGAATCCAATAGAACAAGTCTAGGACATGCTTGAGAAACCAATTTCTGACCATCCAATATCTCCCAAACAGCTCAGGTGCTGAAAAATGCTCTAAAAGGGGAAAATGGAGAAAACACCCCAGCCCCTCAAAAATACACAAACAAACCTGGTGGCAAACCGTCCCACAACGTTGTTTTAAGTCAGGAGAAAGCATACCCCAAGCGAAATGGGGTTTCAATTAAGTATTGATAGATTTTTCAGTTTTTTTGCTTAACGTGCATTAAGATTGCAAAATGTGCATTTTCCAATTTTGATAAAAAAAAAGTAAAAATAAAATTTTTATTTTGATAACTGCATGGATTTAGCTTTGAAATGGCCCAAAGTTTATGAAAAATACTTGAACCACTGCAAATTTTTTATTTGCTTGACAATATGAACCAAAACCACCAATATCCTTTAATTGTTGTGAGCAGTGTATATTGAGTATACAAATATCGTTGTGGATGAAATTTCACCAATAAACATTTTAATTCCACAATTTCTGTAGTTTCACTAATACATTCAGAAAAATACAATTCCTTAAGGTAAATGAGGTAAAACGCTCGATTCCAGCATTTATTACCCAAAACCGACTGAAATGCTATCAATTAGGATTTTAATCTGCTCAAATATAAGGTCCCTGAATCAATCAATAAATTTTAAGGAATAGCTTATAATATCATAACAATTAAAATGTTATTTAACTTGTTTTAACGAATTATTTAGAAGATAGTTTTTAGATCCAAAACCTGTGCACTCGAAAGGAAATCTAAATCTGAAAACGGACGCCAATTCCCGTTCCCCAAAGATATATGGTTTTTGAAAATTATGTGTGTGTGAAGTCTTGTAGCTAAAATTCTGTTCCTTTCATTATATTATACAAATTTAGTAAATATCAGCTCTCTCAAATAGAGTGCAGTCATTAATTTTAACGATAGGTTATTAATATTAATTTTAACGTTTTAACGATAATATTAATAAGAAAATAAATCGCGCCAAATCATTAATAAATTGCCAAATTTGATTTACTTACAATATGTTGAGCCATAGACCAAACGAATATTTTGCTCCCAGGAGATAAATTCCCCAAATGCATTTCAGTTGGTTTTGCAGGAGCCGAGCGTTTTACCTGCATTAGACCCATTAGCCCCCACACTATGATAATTTACAATTATAGAAATAATTATTTTCTAGTGCAGTTCTGTATTTTTTCATTTATATTTTCTTGTTCTACAGTATTTGTAGAATTTAAAAGTGTCATCAAATAAGGTTAAGATATTCTTAAAAATTTATGAAGTTCAATCAATTACAAAACTAAATTTTTGCTATTGGTTGTTAAAAACAAATTTGTATTTTTTCTGAGCAGAAAAAATTCGTTATGACAGATATTCCATTTTGCAAATGTGTGCTAGACCTGTTACCAATAAGTGATGTGAAAATTTTTTCTGAAATATTTATACTATGGAAAAAATTAACTTGTCCCATTAGCCCCCACTTTCCCCTACTTCATTACAAAATTTTTAACATGCTTTTTTAATGAGATAAAATTCCCTTTAACGTCGTCTTCTTAATCTTTTATGCTTTTTTAAGTTTTATAAAAGTAGAAAGAGTAAGGTAAATGTACCAGTAGTTAACATCTCGAGGATTATTTGCCTATTTGTTCACATATCTCAGACTGAGTTTACATTATAAATATTTTTAGAGTGTAATTTCTGTACGTTCTCTTCTTTAATAATGTAACGAACATTAATTAATTTAAAGGACTTTTTTCCCTAAGATATTATAATATTGTATTAGTTGATAGTCAGATGAATTAATGTTAGCCAGTGGTTGACATAAGGGGAAAAAGCTGCAAATGCGCTTTAGTCACTACTGCGCTCTTCTTCACAATACTCGGGAGTCTCCTCGAAAATTTCCGATCCCCTTGATGATGGCTTCTTCGACTTGCCCCTCTTATATCGCTTTGCCGAGATGTGATGTAGTTTGCTTGCATTTCAGTTTGGCTCCGCTTCAGTTCGATGTTGGAGGAAGTTTCGATGTAGTGATGTGCCAACAGAGAATGGAGCTTGAAACCCGCATATATAAAGAAGAAAAATTTTATAAAAAAGTGCGGTGATAAACTGAGAAACGAAGAAAATATTCCTCTAATATTATATATTCCCTTATATTATATATTTAACTTGCCTTTTTCTCCCTTTCCTACTCTATAATATCATTGACATTGGCATGCACTGTGTCAACTACTGGATCATAGGCTATATCCGGTACCACCAGTAGGTGAAACAATATTAATTTCAAATTAAGAATTTAAAAAATTATTTATTTGAAAGTTTGAAGCTTGTAGGATTAGGGTAAATCATTGAATTCCCAAGTCTGATTTATCCAATTTTCAACTTACGTAAAACATTGGAATTTTTCAAAAACGTCATTATTTACTTGGAAAGGTTCACAGGAAACTGATCCTTTTGAAAATAATTCTTTCCATTACCATTTCAATATACATCAAGTAACTGACCAATACTCTTACCCTAAACCGACTAAAATTACTTTATTTCTTCTTAAAGACTAACAAACCCACCAACTGAACAAAATATTCTTACCCCAAAAAATCCCCTCATTTCTCGGAAAAATCGACATTCCTAATTCAAGTCAGGTGAGAACGTCGGCATAAAACAAGCAGCAAATCAGCGTCGTTTCGTTCGTCTCGAATCTCCGTTTGGCCAATCAAGGCTCTTCTGGCGTTCCTCCAGCGCCTACATGAAAGAATAACACTCTGTTCGGCTGCAAAGCGACCATAGTTGTGACCTTATTAAGTTCTATTTTTTCCCTCCTGCTCTTTTATTACCCTCTTTCGGCTTCCACAGTAGGCGGCCTTCCGCTGCCATTCTCTGAATTAATTGTAAGCAGGATCACGTTCGGGGCAAAATCGATAACAATGAACAAATCATGTTCCGGTTGGTTTTTCCTGCTAGACTGGAAAATAAAGTCAATTTACAGAAAGCTTAATTGTGTCAGTTTGTAAAAGAGGGATTTATTTCACGATTTTGAATGAGTTTCTATTTATGGAACATGTTTGTCACTCGTGCTTATGAAAGCAAAGACGTTTCAATTCATATTTGAAAGATTAAACATACATTTTTAGAATTAATACGAAATTATGTTTTGGGTGGAAATTATGATTTGTAGCTTTTAGTAACCCCCAATGCAAAGAAATAGGGTTGGTATATTTTAAACTTAACTGATTTTGATCACGATCTTTGAAATAATCTACATAAAATATTTGGGTACCAGAGTATTTGTTCTCTAAAATTTAAAAACGAGCATTTGGCAAAACAACTTGATTATTTTTCATGCTTAATACAATTTAACAATTTAAAACTAAAATTATAAATAAAAAATGACAGTCGAAACTATAAAATTGAATTCAAATTCATGGATAATTGTTTATCTTAAGTTGGATATAAATTTTAGCTATTATTATGTGAAATATGTTACGTAATTTTACGCTATTATTATGTAAAAAGGCCCATGTGACTAAACAAAACATAATAAAATAAAAAATCTATTGCATGAGGTAAGGGAGTATCCCTACCACTTACACTATGAATTTGATATAATTTGAACCACTTTCTAAACCGTGGAGTGAGTTTTAAAAGTGCAATATATTAATCTTTAAATCAAAGAATGGAGTTCCCTTAATGGTATTTAGAAAAATGATGATCGGGGAAGGAATTTTTGATGATCATAACATTGCTCATTGAAACTGTTTGAACATGGAAAATGTACGTAATTTTAGTTTGAAATATCATAACTATAAGTTTTCAGATTACTTTTATTGGTAATTTAATGCTATTTGGAAAGTACTCTAAAAGACAGTTTTAAAAAGGGAAAACATTTGTTTCAGGTTTCATTACAAAATATGGTGTCCATTGGTAGGTGTGATTGGATGCGTAAGTTGTTTGATAGTACTTGCTTTGTAACTGCGACCTTATCCGTAATCCAAAACAATGACAATATTTTAAAATTGATAATTTTTTTTTGAAATTTTAAGGGCACATCCTCAAAAGAATCCGAACAGTTTGATACCCAAAATGTGCTGTACGGATCAGCAATTAAAAAACCTTTCTCAGGAAACAGTTCACCAAAAGCTTTTTTTAGAATAGAGAGATAATAAAATGGAACTATACTAGCCTCTACAACACTGCATCATGAAACTGAACTTCATTTAATAGCTCTTTGTCATTCCCTATAGTCCAGTGGTTCTTAAACTTTCGATCGCCGCAGCCCCCCTTTGTATAAAAGTCAGGCATCGCGGCCCCCCAAGATTTGGAACACCCAGAGCAGTAACCAGACTTGTTTCAGGGGGGATGTTGACTTAACCCTACAATGCATGATTTTTTAAATTCACTTGAAAATCATTTATGTGACTTCTATTATGGTGTAAATTAGTAAAAAAATACTAAAAAATTATTTTAATTTTTTTCTACTTTTTATTGGCAAAAAACTTTGTCCTTGAGAAATTAATTTGTGTCTCTTGTGAAATTAATTGTGAAGTGAAATAAAACCAAATGCTCTAAAAATATAAAAAAAAACTTATCTTTTCAAAATATTTTTTTTCAAGCTGAAAAATTTTTTTATTTTAATTTATATGGTCCTTTTATTTTGGCGTTTTCTGTGTCTTGACTTTAGTCCCACTAGCTACTAACAAATGTCTCAAAATAGTACTCCTGATGCCATCTACTGGCAGTCTAAAGTGCTAATACGATGAAATTTTATATCTATTGTACCATGTTGTTTCCGTTTGGAAATGAAAGTTCGAGTAGGAAATGGGGAAAAATGTCGTGTTGCCAAATGGCATCAGTATGCACTGTAGGGTTAATGTTGTTCCTAAGGTACTCCCTAATGTTCCACATTATGGTAAAATTGAACAATTTACTTCAAGTAATAATGGGGGTCTACCCAAAACTTTTTTTTGAAAATTTGCCTCAAAAAGTACCGATTTAGTTCCTTTTGAGATATTTTTGGTTTTACCCAAAGAGCACAGCTCCTGGGAAGCACAGAATTTTCAAAGGAAAATATTGTAAATGGAAGTAAAAAATTAATGGGGGATGGAGGTCCTCCCCCAGAATTTTTTTTGAAATTTGTCTCTTTAAACTAGGGCTTTATCTAATATTGAAAATATTTTAGAAACATTTAAAGGTAACTTGTGTTCCCCAAGGTTACTCACGAACCCCCTAGAAAGGCGCTGCGGACCCCCGGGGGTCCGCGGACCACAGTTTAAGAACCACTGTCTGTTCATTTAGAATAGGCGCCTAAAATAGGATCAAAAACGCTCAATAATGCTTAATAACGCTCATCACACAATTTCAGTGACCGATTTTTTTTACGGTATTTTAACTACTTCTGTTTAGGCTGCCTTGTCATTGCAGAAGAAAATATTTTCGATGAAAAATACTATAGTAAGTGATTCAAATACATTACGTCTCAGGCGCCAATTCTAAATGAACAGAGTATAGTAGCATAAGGACTCAATGTAAAATTATTAAAATTATACAAACGTTATGATATACGCTATTCTTTTCAAACTTTAAACCATCCTACCACATGTATGGCAATCTCAAAACCTTCTCATCATGCCTTGCCCCGAGGTGCTTCTTGTCTGTGTAATTTGAATCGGCGGCTCACTATCAGTCATTTCCCATTGTATTTCTCTTGCGTTGCCATGGTTACCAGTAGCCTATTCTATTTACACGGAGTATAATACCTATGGAAAACATGCTACAGCTTAGATGTTTACTCTACTATGCTATCCACATCAAGCAACAATTCCATGCTTAAATAGGAAGCATATTCGCCATCACAGAACCCACTTTGTTACGTAAGGAAGGTTCTTGAGTGCTCCATCGACGAAGGTAGAGCGTTAGAAGGAAGATAATGGGTTTTTTGGTGTCTTTTAAGGATTAATGGAGGGAATATGCTGAGTGAAAAAAACCTTAATGAGAGTTTAAAAGGATGGGAGTCTTTATGGATCAATATGATTCCATCGGGCCAGATGGTGGAAGCATTATCTACCGTTGGTACTTTAAGTTGCGCTGTCAATAAAAGAGCGGACTTAATATTCATTGAGTTAGTCTTAACTTCATTTTTGGTAGAAATGAAGAAATGTTTTATTGAAGGCTTCTGAAATTTTTCTACAATCATGTTTTGTGATATAAATGAGTGGATACGAATATCTATCTCGTTTCGTTACATTATTGTGCTCCTTATTAGTATTATTATTATTGCTTTTCTGTGAAATTATTTTATTCACTTTCTCGGAATAAACGGTTATGAACGTTTTTGTGTTACATTACGTGTGAAGTCCGTAAAAGGCACAAAGCAAAATACAATTAAGGATAGCGAAATCTTGTAAGAGCAATGAATGTTTTTCACATCGGTTGATTATCTACTTATCTATAAACAATTTTGAGAGATCAGAAACTATTGAATTTCAAATGATACTTAAAATTAAAATTATAGCTAGTTTATCGGTTTAATTCAGTTAACGTTCCTGCTAAATACCACCATGCTATTTTAGACATTAAGTAGTAGAAAACCTGCTAAATAATTTCAAACTCATAGATTAAAATGTTTAATTAGATCAATAACTGTTCACTTTATCAATAAATATCAGAAAAAATTGTCGATATTTGAATACATGGCGGTCAAAAGAGATTGGCGATATTTAGCGGGAACGTTTACGGAATTGAACCAGTTTATCTAATACACACTAAAATACAAAAATGAAAGTAGGTTTTATATATATAATTAATAGGCGTATATTAGGGTGGTCCTTATTTTTTAAGTTTGGAAATCTTAACGCGACGCCCTACCAAATTGTTCCATCATACAAATAAATAGTTTTTGCAAAATATCAGCTCATTCGAATAATAAACACCCGTGCGCAGTTGCCTTGAAGTTTCAAAAAAATACTGATTTTTTCACAAAACATCCCAAAAACCATAGATTAAACCCTCCCAACTTCTTGATTTTTTAATGAGAATCTAATATAGTTATAGTTATAATGTTCCAGATTCCATTCTTCTATCACCCCTCTTTCGGTAGTAAAAATGTTTTAAAGTTAAAATAACTCTTGTAAAGTTGTTTTTCCTGCATTTTAAAAAAGCTAATAACTCCAGAACCATACAACTTAAAAACCTGAAATTTGTGCCATTTTGTTTGTAATTTTATTACCTTTCATTTGATGTGCAACATAACTGCCTTTTTAAAAAAAATTTTCTTCAAAATAGAAAAAATGGAGAAAAAATTAAATAAAAAAAATTTTTGAAAAAAAAATTTTATTAAATAAATGTTAAGTTTTTCCACTCCCAAAATGAACATTTCTGCTAAATTTCAAGTTGAAATTAAAATTTGATCATGTAGAAAAAAATAAAAGTTTGCGGAATTTTGGCAAGTCCCTAAACATTCCATGTAATTTAACAAAAAAAGGTGTTTTACTCATGGGGATTCCAAAAACTCCCTTGAGGGTGTTCATACGATTTGTACCATGCAAAAAAAGTTACTTAAATATCAGAAAATACAGCTATTAGCCGATTCGGTACAAAATCCTACAGAGCTAGTTTCCAACCTAATTCAATGTGCCTATATTTTACCTGAATTTCCCTTAGAATTAAATTTTTACGTTATTTTTTCACTTCCAACATGTCAAATCAAATGAAATTAAAAGTGTTTAAAGATAAAAGAATAAAATAAAATCATACCCCGATGACTACGCACAACGCAGTCTACCATTTGGTACCCGACAGGGCTCTGTAAGATTTTGTACCGAATCGGCTAGTAGTTGTATTTTCTGATATTTAAGTGAATTTTTTTGCATGGTAAAAATCGTATGAACACCCTCAAGGGAGTTTTTGGAATCCCCATGAGTGAAACACCTTTTTTTGTTAAATTACATGAAACGTTTAGGGACCTGCCAAAATTTCGGAAATTTTTATTTTTTTCTACATGATCAAATTTTAATTTCAACTTGAAATTTGGCAGATATGTTCATTTTGAGAGTGGAAAAACTTTAAATTTATTTAATAAAAATTTTTTTCAAAAACTTTTTTTATTTAATTTTTTCTCCATTTTTTTTATTTTGAAGAAAATTTTTAAAAGAAAGGCAGTTATGTTGCACATCAAATGAAAGGTAATAAAATTACAAACAAAATGGCACAAATTTCAGGTTTTTAAGTTGTATGGTTCTGGAGTTATTAGCTTTTTTAAAATGCAGAAAAAACAACTTTACAGGAGTTATTTTAACTTTAAAAAATTTTTACTACCGAAATAGGGGTGATAGAAGAATGGAATCTGGAACATTATAACAAAAATTGTATTAGATTCTCATTAAAAAATCAAGAAGAAGATGGGAGGGTTTAATCTATGGTTTTTGGGATGTTTTGTGAAAAAATCAGTATTTTTTTGAAACTTCAAGGCAACTGCGCACGGGTGTTTATTATTCGAATGAGCTGATATTTTGCATACATTATTATTTTATATAGTGACACAAAACTAGGGGGCGTCACCACCGGAATTCTCAAAAAAAATTTTACCATTCAAATAAGGACCACCCTAGCGTATATAATCGATTCTTTCTAAGAATGTGATTTCAAACATTTTATTTATTAAAGTACTTAGTAAAATATAAAAAGTATAAAAAATACTAAAAATAAATTTGAAGCTAACTTAGAAGTTGGGACGATTTTTTGAAAGTACAAAAACACAAAGCATCTGCAACATTTGTTATCCACAAATTCAATCACATTCCTTATTTTCAAAAGTTTCTTTTTCAACAGACTCCATTCTTACCTTAAAACTCAAAACACAATCCCAGCATAAATTAAGGAATCCTTTCAAAAGATATTCCAAAACACCCACCGCCATTTTCCCCAACCCCGATACAATTGCCCCAGTCTCAAATACTCCCTCTGCCAAGCGCTAAATCACATTTCAATACGATTCTTTCTGTATTTCCCCTAGTTTTGAATCAAATAAAAATAGATGCCTTGAATAAAAGAAAAAGAAACGGGATAAGAAAACTTATCGGGCTACACACAACACACCACCCAAAGCATTGAAGTAAGGATGGATCTGTCGTTCTGGAATATGACAAGAGATCGATCCATTCAAACGTCCAGTTCTCAGTGGCGTTCTTTCTTTATTTTTATTTCGAATAAGAAGCTGCCTCGATAAATTCCCGGAGTATTCTTCACTCTTTTCTTTCTTGGAGTGGAATGAAATCCCATTCTGGCAGATGTAAAGCGAAAGGACAAGTTGGACACGTCCTGTTGGATATTAGATCCTGGCTGCTACTTTTGATGGGTATCAACGGGTATTGCGTTTGTTGGGGATAGAAGCTCGTGGGAGAATGTGAGGGATTTTTTAAGGTTTTTGAAAAGTTATTAATCTGTAGTCCATCTGGTTAATAACAGTATGATTAATATACTGTTAAAATTTGGAGTGAATATCTTGGATAGTTTTTGAGTAATCATGTAAATAGTGGAGGGTTTTTATGCAAAATTTAGTTCTGAGAAAATTAGCTTCAAAGTTTATTTTTGTATACGATCGACGACGACTATCTGTTTTTTATAATGCTGTAATTTCTTTTCTAATTCACCTACAAGTAAAATGAAAACAGTTTTGGAAAGAGAAAAGTCTAAACTACTTGAAAATGTAAGAAACAAATTTTCGAGGAAAAAGTAGAAAATCGTGATTTCAGGGGTAGGCGGATACCTTAAACAGGGGTTATGTTTCAATAAGTACGCCCAAACTCTTCCCAAATACAAATTTTCAGCATGGAGTAGATTAATAATGACCAGATAAGTATGGCTCTGTGAACCATAGTTTTGGAGAAAATCGTAGCACAAAACGGTATGACGTCACATCCGATTTACACTAAAATATGTTTATGGAAAACAAGAGCATGGTTACTTGGATATGTTTTCATACGCAAATATTCAAATATACGCACCGCACCAAAATATTTCTGTTGAAAGTTTGGACGAACATGTTTAAACAACCTGAATAGACAGTTTAACATTGAATAGTAAATAACGTTATAGATAGTATTACTATACAATATAAAAGCATGTTTAATGTCTTACAATGATTTTTAATTCTGTTTTTAGTAAAATGAATAAATGATGAATACACGGTTCTCACTATGAATAATAACATTCCTATTAAATACTATCCTTTTAAACAAAAAATACGTTTTATTTAGTTAAATAATACATTATGTGGAGAAAGAAGCAATGATAACCCCATTTGACCCACATTGCTAACAGGGTGCCAAGCTAACTCTATGCTTGTTATATCTAAGAAATACCTTTTCATCTTACATCCCCAATAATAATTGAATCAGTGACTTCGGTTCCGTATCGTTGTTAAGATGAACCTTCGGCGGATTACTTTTTGTCTTTTCTCTCATTCGGCATACTTTCTTCTGGGACTTGATTCGATTTAAGCAGTTATGACATTAGGAAGATCACGATTCGTAAGGTTTTCAAGATCAAGTGAAAAGAAATTTATGTCCTCTCTGGAAATACAGGATGAGGTGATCAATGAAATTCTGGGAATTTCTCGAAGTTGAAATGGGTTCTGAGGAATTCTATTTTAAATTAGAAGAATTAGAATTCAGAGTTAGATTTCACAAAACTTGCTAAATTAATAAAGTTTTAAATTCAAATGACGTATATATAGTATGTTGTTTGATATTATATCCAGGTTTAACTTAAATAATTTAGCATAATTTATAACTTTTCTACTTTAAACATCGAACGAATGAACGTTTTGAATAGTTCGTGAAATTACAGCTGGTATGAATATTTTATGGAGTTATGAGATTGATCACAAAGTTTTGAATGGAATATTAGGTCAACCGGAAAGTAATGTTGCATTTGGGAGCGTCTGTATGTGTTATAATTTTTACTACTTTTACATTATGGAATAAGAACTATAACTTTATCTTCCGTCAATTTGGCATCTTGGCTTGTTTTTGGAATTGATCAACAGATGGGTTTTCCTTAAATCTATGATAACTTGTCACTTCCTTTCTTTTCAGCACAAAATTTTGTAGTTTTCTTAAAATTATAAGATTTTAAGTATCAATTAACTGGCTAGTTCTTAAAAGTACATAAAATTTTAAATATATAATGGGGGAAATAAAATTTATATTTTCAATTTTCTGAGGCATCTGGATAGTTTGACCACAACCATCCATATCAGATTGCTGGATTATAACCCATAACTTTCATTTGGACAAAATCCAGAAGATCATCAACTTCAGATAGAAGTTGAAGTATTTTACTGATTTACCGTAATGAAAAAGTACCAAAAAATGCATTGTATACAGACGCTCCCTGAAGCAACAAAACTTTCCGGTTGACCTAATACAATATTAATGAAACGCTGAGGAGATTTATGATGCTAATATTACATATCTAAAAATACATGAAAACTAAAAAGAAAATGGACAGTTCTGAAAATACTATACTGAATAGTAACGTTTCCTGAACCCCATACGTCACTTCGTGGAAGGAGAAAGTGGGTAAACACAAAGCCCCTAGGAGGAGTTTCGTTAAAAAGACACTATATGTTAATATAGTGTTATCAGACAACATATTTGGGTTTAACGAAATAGTCGTATTTTAAAATTGGAGTTATTCGCTTCACTCTAAATTCAGACACCGCGACGAGAACTATTTTGTTTGTTAGTGACGTCTAATGTTCGGCACTAGTTAATTAAAAGTTAGTTGCAACTACTAGTTAACTAGTAGTTCAACTACTTTTGTTTTAGAGTAGTTGAACTAGTAGTTTAACTTCTTTTTTTCACCAACTACTAGTTCCAACTACTTTCAAAAAGTTCAACTGCTTCAAAAAATATTGAAAGATCAAAATTTTTAAAAAATTTTACATCTACTAACAATGCCATTTTTCGTGATACATTTTCATATTTGGCAACCTTGAAATATATTTCAGCCCAGCAATTGATTTATAAATGCAACCCTTTTTTGAAATCCTCTCTAGAAATTAAGGGGTTCAGGGTTTTCTCTCCTGGAAATTCCAACACTTTGAAAACGATTTTAAGCTAGGTTTACGAGGATTCTAGATGCTTTTCCTGCATTAAAAATTAGTAAGGCAATACTTAAAGTTAACGGCCCAATTTTGTGCTTAAAATATTGTTATTCAGGCTAAGGGGGTTTAGAACCCTTAACCCCCCCTTATATACGACACTGTACTGACTAACATAAATACAACAGAGAAAACTTAAAAACCTAACAACGTAACAGGGACGTCATTTCAGTTTTTGGTTGGGGGAGCAAGGATTTTTTTAAATGGGTCTGGATCACGCTGTAACTAACTTTTTTTGGGGGGTTGCCTCAACTTCATTTTTAAGGTATCCCCTAACGAGCACATTTATAGGTTAAGTGTTAGAACACTGAAAAATAGTATTTGAATGATATTACATATAATGTCAAAATTTGACATGAACTCCAAGGGAAAGTGGGTCTGGGGGTTCGCCCCCAGGAAAATTTTGAAAATTTGCCTTTTAAAGTAGTGTTTTGGCTCATTTTGAGACCCTATGGACTGCATCCAAAGAGAACAGTTTCTTGTAAACCACAACATTTTGTAGGAAAAAGAGTTGTAAATAAACGTCAAAGTATCAAGGGGCCTCCCCCAGAATTTTTTTTTAAAATTCCCCTTTAAACTAGTGTTTTATCTCTTTTTAAAACTCTTTAAGGAGCTCCTTTTAAGGGAAAAGCTTCTTGAGAGTGACCAAATTCTAAAGGGAAAAACTGTGTAACCGACGTAAAAATTTTAGAGGGGAGCTGGGGATCCTCCCCAAGAATTTTTTTTG
Organism: Tetragnatha versicolor; assembly: GCA_024610705.1. NCBI lineage: Eukaryota > Metazoa > Arthropoda > Arachnida > Araneae > Tetragnathidae > Tetragnatha > Tetragnatha versicolor. Next base: position 56,644,067 of record JANDEH010000005.1, on the reverse strand, counting down.
AAATTACCACTTTAAACTCGTTTTTTATCTCTTTTTCAAACTCTTTGGGGAGCACTAAAAAGGAAAAGCTTCTTGAAAACGGCAGAATTTTCAAGGGGAAAAACACTGTTTAACAGAGGTCAAAATTATAGAGGGGGGCTGGGGGTATGCCCAAGAAAATTTTTTGAAAGTTCCCCTTTAAACTAGTGCTTTATCTCTTTCAAACTCTTTGTGGAGCTCGTAAAGGGAAAAGTTTCTTTTAAATGGCAGAATTCTAAGGAGGAAAAATCTGTATAACCACCCACATAAAATTTTAGAGGGGGGCTGGGGATCCTTCCCCAGAAATTTTTTTTGAAATTTAACCCTTAAAGGTAGTGTTATAACTCCTTTTGAGACTTTTTGGGTTGCACCCAAAGCTCCTTGTGGAAGTTAGGCTTAGCGCGCACCAGAGACTTCTGTCACGGCGACTATAAACACTAGGTCACTCGAAAGCAATACATTTCTATGGAGATGACTCTTGGCAACCGGCCAAGTGTCTCGTCACCTGTGCGCGCTTTCTAGCTTCTTGCAACAGCCAGGGTGATAATTTTGTCTCTGTCGCCGTGACAAAAGTCTCTAGTGCGCGTTTAGCCTTAAAGAATTTTCAAGGGACTAGCAGCTATTTTTACCATATCAGTAGAAACCTTGGGGGGGGGCGGTTGCCCCCCTAAATGAAGCCCCTGTATTTTTGCTACAGGTAAGAAAAAATAATCGTAAATTTGGGGAAAAATATCTTATGAAATTAAATAGACTAGTTAACTAGTAGTTAACTATTTTGGGAAATAATCAACTACTAGTTAAAACTACTTCCAAGAAAAAGTAGTTAACTAGAAGTTACAACTATTTTTGCCCAGACTAGTTGGTAGTTGGTAGTTAACTACTTTTTGACCAGTAGTTGCCGAACACTAGTGACGTCGTAGGGTCAACTAACGTTGCTCTCTAGTATAGTATTCATAAATTAACACAAATGGAATTTAATATTACGTAGAAAGAAATGTGGGAATACTTATTATAAATAAACTACTACATTGTCCTAAATATCAAATAATAAGTCTATTTAATCAAGTGACTAGAGCACTTTTCTTGAAAGCATATTTTCACCTGATACAAACGATCTAATCCACATTTTTCTTTTCGAAAAAAAATTCCAATTTCAAATACTCTGTTGAAAGAGCAATATTGTTTTGTTTAAGCCAAGTTTTTCTTCTGTTTTCTTACCGGATTAGAAGTTTTAGCTTCAACGACAATGATAAGATCTGATTGCGTTTTGAGCTTTAGAAGGGGAAAACCAAAGAATCAATTCTCGAATTTTCTTCACGTTTGCAAAAAAAAAGAAGCTTGAATCAAGGTAATTTAAGTTCTGTGAGGAAATGAAAACCCCTCTCAAGATAAAGAGAACACAAATATAAGTTGAGATCTCAACATTCCCCCTTGTTTTTCCAGTAGCTTTATGCAACTTAAACAAAGCAATCAAAAAGTTTTAAGCATTTTGGTATTTCTGTTTGAGTAATAGGAAATAGTTTTATAACTCTGTGAATTTTAACTGATATTTTTCTGGTAAACAATAAAAGTTTCATATTAACAATAGAAAGTGTTATGTGTGAATTGTTCAAATAAATAGTATTTATGAGCTATTGCCATATGCTTAACACACAAGGTTTAAAATTTTTTAAACATTTTACTTTTTAAATGAAATGATCAGATAAATAAAAATTAATTAATCAGATAAATACTTAAGGATATAAAACTTATGTAAACGTTAATTATAAGAAAATCTGTGTTCTTAACTTTATGAAACTAGAAAGAGACGAGAGAGCATTTTTGTTAAATTCAAATTCAGATTATCAGACGAGATTTGTCTAAGTTAAGCTTTTCTTTTAATTTACTGAATACTGTATTGAAATAATGAAAATACAGCTATTTATATAAGACCCGTTTCACCATAAGACAATTTTCATACATTTTATTTAAGAACTTTATTCATTTACATATACACAAACCCACATGAAACATATAACAAATAACAAACCCACAAATAAGAAAAACCCAAAGTGCAAAATAACAGAAATTAAAAAAAAAGTCAGTACAAGTTACCAAGGAGTCAAATACCCATATGGAAACTTAATATATAAAAAATAAAATAAAAAAAACGGGTGAAAAATGGGAAAAATTGCAAGTGAATCCATTGTATAGCTCGCTTTATGTAACTAATATATGCGATTAAAATGAAAAGAACGTTTCTTAATTCAAACAAAAAACTTATATGTTTTCTATTATCCTATACAATATTATACATTATCACCTCTTAAGTGTAAAATATTATTTCATATTTAAATCTTAAGCACAAAACGTAGCATAAATTGAATTCTTTTTCATGCAAGCAATTCCACTTGTTTCTAATCACACAAAATTATCAGTTCAACGGTTTCTCATGCTCCAACGGAGACTTGATTCCTCTCACTAAATTTAATAAATGTAGAGTAAGAGTTTCCAATATATTATCAGAATATAACTCGTGCCGCAGATGGTAGATATCTCCAGCGATGTTCAAAATTAGAATTCCGATGTTCTCTATTTTGGAAGCAACTGACTGGAATAATTGAAACCTAGTGAAATGCTTCATTGCACACCCCAATAGAATTTTATGCCATCATCTGGTCTAAAGATGAATGCAACAACTTCTGAATCTACTTGCTTGAATTAATATTATTTAACACCGTTATATAAACAGTAAGGAGTAAAAAAATTACAGTTTTAAATTTTAAATGCCATGAATACACATGAGTTCTCTTTAAAACATTTTAGAAAAAGAAAAATATATTTAGTTTTTTACTACGAAGATGTTTCTGCGATCACAAATCTTGTAATTTGCATCTGTGTAGTATAACATCTTTATTCATTTTTATCGTTAATCGGGAGTAAGCGTGATTAAAAATAAGGTAAACCCAAATTTACTACTTAAAAATTAAGTATTTGTTTTTTTATGCTGTTACCACAATTTTAAAAATGTTTATAGACTGACAAAGTAACTATAATACTAATCTAAACTTTGTGAATTGTCCATAAGAAAAAATATACCCATACGCAATTTGTTTTAACTCATATTTTTAAGTGTTTAAAAATGTCACTATTTTACTTCACTCGGATACTTATGAAGAAAGAAAATGAAAATGATAAATCCTTTTAAAACACAGTTAAAAGAGACGTATTTGTGTAAAGTTTTATGTTTTATATAAAATACTACACCTTGAAACTATATTTATGAATGTTATTAGATTCCATTAACTTAAAAACACAATCTTACACCAAACATGTTGTATACTATCTAATATAATAGAAAATGTTTTATGTTACAGGCAATGTGATAACTAAATTCTTTCAAATAAAAGTTAACCCTTACTAACCCATGTCTTTATCTTTAACTAAAAAGTCCCATATGCATTAATTGAATTTAAGACCTAAATCAAGCAATATCTCCACTCCAAAACAATATTCCCCAACCACAAAATGAAACCCTTGTTAGGAGACTAGTTATTGTTGTAAGGTGTAACGATTTCCGATTTCAACTACCACTGCTTCATATAGAAGAATAGCACTTTAACGTCATTGGACACGATTGTCAGATGAAATTAAAGGAAAATAGTAAAGTGTTAGTTTTCCATTCACGCTATTGATGCTTAGAAAATAAAAGATTGGATTTTGGAGTCTCCTCACCTTTCATATTTACTAACATCAGTCATAAAAATTTTATTTGTCAAATATTCCTTCATTATGCATGTGTAATATAATAAAGGTTTACATATTACTCTAATCTTTGAACCAATTATAATCAGGACAGAGCTACTGAAACTATTGTTGTTCATTCTTTCCCTTTAAAAGCGTCAAAACTTCATGTTTATCGTTGATAAACATAATTATCATAATTATGTTGTATATATAAAACATTTTTGTATATATAAAAAATATAAAGTGGAAATTTCAATCCTAATTTCTCAGTTCTTAGGCTTAAGTAAGTCATGCTCTACTACAAGCTTTTGAAACTGATCAATTAATTACAATGTGTCTGGTTAAAAATTGAAATTTCAACTCTTCAATTGGTTTTTATGTAATAAATGCCCAATGGAAATTGGGATCCCATGCTCTCTTTTGGGTGAGGAGGATATAAATTTTACCATCTCAAGTTTTATGACCCCGCCCCGATTTCTTTGTGTAATTTGGGGTTATGTCATCGCACCCACATCAGAGGAGGGCTTTTCTTTCATTCTCTAACTGACCCCACAAATAAACCGATGCCATAACACTGAGGGTTGCAGAAGTCAATCCTCACCCAATAACCCCCCAGTTCGTTACGAGTGTATTTCTGACCCCCCCCCCAACCCTATGTGATTCTGAGTCCTCCAGGTGTGCCCTACACCTCCTAGAATTGTCCTATTATTATTAATACACTCTGCATGTATAATACTCTCGGTAAATAGTAGAAAATACGTTGGTAAAACAATTTTAATTTGAAATATAATAATAATAATAATAATAATAATAATAATAATAATAATAATAACAACAACAACAACAGCAACAACAACAACAACAACAACAACAATAATAATTTATTCTGAAACATTTACAAAATACATAAACATTAGCAGGAGATAATTAAAAGAAAAAAAACAACATATTGATTGATCACTCACATATTGCTCCGAATTGGCCCTTCCAAGTCGAACAAATATTTTTCTTTGAAACATTAATAAAATGTAATTTGGGGTTATCCCCAACTTACATTGTCCCCAAAATACATATATTTAAGTTATTCAATATGCAGTTTTAATTATAAAATTTTAAAACACCCCAGTCTCTGCTACTCCATATTTATACTAAAATCAAAAACATACAGTAAATCTTCCTTCCTTTACATCAATTAACCACAGTAATTAGTTATTTGAATTTATATTTGTGCGAGTTTTTACCCGTGGGATTTGTTACTTACTTTGTTTATTGTTTCTAGATAAGCAACCAACAAATTTTTAAACCACACGCCATTCTTTACGCTGAAAAGCTATTATCTTTTTCACTCCAAAGAGCAGAAAAGATTTATCACTTTATGATAAACTTCCTTGAATAGCTTGTTAATGACACCATAAAAGCTGGTAAAAGATTTGTTTTAAACTAATAAACTAAAACATCACTTCATTAACTTCTGAGAATAAAATTATATCATAAATTTAAAGGGAGGTTCTTTATAGTGGGTTTATTCCGAATATGTTAGTTAATGCATTTAGCTAGCATACGGGATATAATTATCAACTGAAACCATTTCACGTAAAAGAAACTTATTACTTTAAATAAAAACTTAACCTTGAAGGATTTAAACCAAGACTATTTAAGCAGTGCCATTATCACTAAAAATATTTTTAGGTATGTCATTGTTTGGCTGGTGAGGTTTTGTAAGACAGAAATTCTCAATTAGTACATTACTTTTTTTTCATTTAAAAAATTAGTACAGAATAACTTCTGACTGCTTGCATGAAGCTTTTATTCCATATGCCAGTAATAGGTACAAATGCATCCAGTCAAAAGTTTCCGAAATATTTTAAGTTAGAATTTTTTTGCAACTTTGGTGCTTAAACTTACTTAGTATTGTGAATACGCGTTCATGAACCCACCCACAATCTTTCGAGTAACTTCAACTCTTTACTGGAAATCAACTCGTTTGCTTTGAAGAATCATTGGCTAAAAAGCTATCGATCTATAATTATAAAAGAGCTTTACCATTCATTCATTCATCGATTCATTCATTCATTCATTCATTCATTCATCGATTCATTCATTCATTCATTCTCCTATCAACGCACAGCAAAACCTACCGCGGCTTAAGACTCAAAACTTGGTGCGGTTGAAGACCTTATGGTGTATACGTGCACTAAGAAGGGATTTTTCAAAATTTTCAAATAAAGCTTTGACCTTAATTCCGATCCACTATAACCCCAAAAACCAAGATGTTGGGAGGGCAGATTGGGTTAAATAAATAGATAAACTGTGGCCACACAGTTTATTTTTGGGTAACTTTTTAATCAAATCCAGGAAACAGGTATATTAATTGTTACTTGGTTGCCAGGTGGATTCTTGACCTAGCCCTGAAAAAACAAACCAATTTTTCCCTCTAGATAGTAGATATCATTATATTACACGATTAAAACATTCTGGTTACAATATTTGGATCGTAAATTTAAGTTTCACCACTAGACTAAAACCTGTCAATTCAAAAACTTATTTAAAAACAAGCTCTAGAGCATTGCCTATTTTTTCCAAAAACAATACATATCCAAACAGTTATTTCTGACTAAAGTTTCCCAAAAGACAGTCACTTCTCATTCTATTGTTTTCAGCAAAAATTTCATCACCAGACGTTAAGTTCAAAAAATGCCTCCTTCCCCCTTAAATTTCAAATGCCCTCCTCCTATACCTACCGAATTCCAAATGTAACGTTTTAAAAAACAAAGTGCTCTTTCCCCATCTTTGCAGTTTTATAGCGGCGGTCTCTTCCGGGAAAATCCAAAACATGTCTCCAAAAAGCTCTTAGACATTTTATGGCTGTTTTTTGTTAAGATTGCAACTCCATGGCAGAAGAACTGACTGAACACGCAGTGGAGGTGCAGCATGCATAATGAATAACCGCCAAATATATGCAAACATAAAAATATGCTTTGGCCCCAGATATGCATGAATATTTAAGCTCGCCATCGTGGCGGAATTCCCCTGCAATAGTTATGATTTAATGCATATCTGACTTCTGTTACAGCTACTGATTTGTGAGGTGGGTGGAATGAAATCCTAGAAATGATTCAAATTCGTCGCCATATATTTCTACGAAAGTCCCCTAAAGTCTTGTGGTTTCCTGAGGGGATTTCTGAAGAGGATTAATTTGAAATCATATTTTGAATATAAATTGTAACTAAATGTATAGTATATATTTCAATTTGTATATTTGTGAAATGTTTTAATTTGCACGCGTTTTTCTATCATGACAATCTTAAGTTTTTTGGCAATACAGTAAAATATTGATTACCCGAATACCATTAACAAAAACGTTGGTTAACTCAGTGGTAGTTAATTTGTTTCTAACTAGCCCACTATAGAGAGGGTGCTCTAGCTTTCATGGTTGGTGATAGGGTGTTCGATTGATACAGGTCCTCCACGGCAACCATCATCTAGAGCAGTGGTCCCCAACCCCCGGTCCTCGGACCTGTGCCGGTCCGTGGATCAATTGGCACCGGGCCGCGGGCCGACCATTTCATTGAAAATGAATTTAAATTCCTAGATTTATACTCCAAATTAAATCACTTTGTTTATATTTTTTGGTGTAACTGTATTTTATTTAGAAAGCATGTTTAAATACAATTAAATTAAAATTAATAAATCAAAATAATCTAGAATATAAACAATCAACGTCCACGTCCCCCCCCAGCGGGCCGCGGTAAAATTATCAAACGTTGACCGGTCCGTAGTGGTAAAAAGGTTGGGGGAACACTGATCTAGAGCAGAAGAGTCTATTGGGTAGGTATCCAGTTCTTGGCTACCATCACCCTTTTCACTGTGGAAGACCTGTATTAAATCTATACCTATCCAACTTAATTACAGTACAACTACTAATTACAGTAAGTTGTTTTATAGTATTTTTCAAACAAACTTAGTAAATATCCGGTATAAAATACATGGTAAGTAAACATTTACTTGCAGGGTAATAGGCATAGTTTATGGTTAACGTTAAAGAAACCATACGTTTTGTTGATAGATTGTGTCATTCGTTTGTTGATATCTAGCCCTTTCATACCTAAGGCGCCCGAGATTACCATTGGATCCTAAGGGAAATTGGGGCGGCTAGGTCTGAAAGGGCTAGTGAGCAGTTTGCTCTTCTTTGAAACTGGATAAACCAAATGTGCTATTAATTCGGATGCACTATCCTTTCTTATTAAAATTATGTGGGTATTTATAAACTTCTAAGGCTCCTCATTGGAGGTGCGTGAAATAATATGAAGTAATTGAAATAACATTAGCTTGTTCGTTGTTTATTTCATGCCATGTGGTGGAGATGTAGGTACTATGCTGATAATCGATACAAATATCCCGAGACAAACATATATACAATTTACATGCCAATATCAAAAGGGAGTTTGGTTGGATTGACATGCAATGATTTCGTACGTTTCGTGAGATTAGATTCACGCATCGAACACGTTCCGGTCCTGCCATTGGTCCTTTGCGTTCGACCCTCTTGCGTTATAGTAGAACTAATCAATGGCAGAGCGAAACGCTCTTGCACATGTGTATCGCACAGCACGGAAACTTAACATGTCAATCCACCTTAAGGGGACAATCACAAATATCGTCATATGTCCAAGGCGATGAGGGAGTCCGCTCTACGTGACACTATGAGACAGCAAAGAGGGAGGAGGTGTTCAAACGTTGTGACTAAACAAACATTGTGACACTGAAGCTGTCATTGCATATTCAGGGTTGTTAAATTCTTAAGGATTAATCACAAAGGATACATAGTGGTGGGGTGAGAAATGGTAGCCCTGAAGAGTGACCAAGATAGTTTATTTCCAGGAAAAGAAAAACCGCAGAAACGCTACCATCATCTTCAAGTGACTGTGGTCTAAAAACAAATTGTTTTCACTGTCTAACTTACCGCGCAGTGTTGCTAACGCGTGCATTCTTCGCGTTGCCTTTTGTCACCAAGCTTTAGCGCATGCCTGTAATAATTTTAAAATTGCCAAGCCAGTACTAAAGTGCCATTTCACTGCCAGAAGCCCTGATAACGTCAGGTATTCTTTTTAGGAGTCTATTGAATAAGAGATTGCTCTCTTCTTTTATATTAATCCTCTATAGGGTTAACAGTATTGATAAAATAGAACTTATCCTCAAGAATCAAAAATAATGAAATAAAATTTTTAAAATTTCAAATTTCAAAATTTCAATAAAGCTTCACAAAAGTTGAGGGGGTCACTTAAGCATGACACGGGGGAACGGATGAGTATAAAATAACAGGAAATTATTTGACGTGATTCTTGAATAGTCCCAAAACTCTGATAAGAATAGCAAACTGCTCTGAATAAATACGAATTATTTTATTTCACAATTCTCACTTCAAAAACTCATTTCGCACACACATCCGCATATTCCAGAGATTTCGTCTCTACAACATACGAGCAACCCACATAATCACCCACAACCCCTCATTGTTTAAGGATGCAGTGAGCGCATCGCTGAAAGTTAGCAAGTTATAAACGGGGAGGGAGTCCAGAGCACAGGTAATTAGCCAGAAATGCCGAGTCAGCGTCGGAAGCAGAACTGCTGCCGAGAAACGCGAGGGCCCAGAACGTAATGAACATAACTCTTTCCACACAGAGAGAGAGAGAGAGAGCGAGCCATGACGAGGTAGCGGTTAGATGGGGTAGAAATGCCCCGGTTTTTATTCGGTGCTAGTCTTGGTTGGGTTGGTTAAGCCAGTCTTTTTGAGTTCCTGGGGTCTCTAAATTAAGAAATGTAGTGGGTTTGTGCTTGAAGGGGGAATGATCCATGGTCTGTTAATTTCGCTTGGAGTGGCTGTAGTTTGGTTTGAGGGGAAACTGTGGATTATGGAGTGAATAGTGAATATAATAACCTTACTTAAGGCTCATTCCGACTTGATATTCATTTTGGAGGAATCAACGAAAGTGAAAAGTGTTACTTGGAGTTTCATTCTTTACTCCTTCATTTTTCTTTGCTAACTAGCGATTCTCAGAAGTGAATCCCTCATGATAAACACTAAAAGTGAAACAGTGGGAATGAGCGTTTATATAACACTGGTTTGTGCTTTGGTATACTAGTTGTAGTGCTAACATCGACCAACCTACAAAACATGAAGCATTTATTTATTACTAGCTGATATGCCCGGCCTTGCACGGGTGAAGAGTATAAATTTATTATTTGAGGCGTTTGCTATCAAAACCAGCTCATTCCATATTTTTCTGAAATCCACTTTTTAGCATATTTTGAAAGTTTAGAGGGTCCTTCATAACCTGGCGAAGGGATATAGCTCAAATCCAGCTCATTCCAACCGAAAATTAGATTAAACGGTGAAAACTGAGATCTCAACTGTGAAATTTCAGATCATTTGAAAAAGTTAAGTGAATGTCATTTATTTAAAACTCGTAAAGATACAAATATTAACTGTTAAACTGGAAAAATCAATTTCACACAGCTTAATGGAACAAAAAAACTGAAAAAAAGCATGGAAAATCGTGTTTTTGCATAAAAATCAGCTCATTCCAACCTAATTAATGTAATTACGCCCAAGGTAAAGCAACTGGAATGAAAATGAAAAACTAATCAAATTCTAGGTGGTTATACCTTCAATTAAAAATTTAAAAAACAAATTTAGCTTCAGAACTGTGGACGTGAGAAGTTTTTTGTCTATCCTGTTAAATTTCCAAAAATGGAATAAGCTGGTTTTGATAGCAAACGCCTCATTTTTAAGTTTTCCCAAATACATTTCTAATTTTGTATAATCAGCATTTACCAATCATACCGGTATCCCAAGCGTCTTTTTCATATTCCGGTGTTCCCGGTAACTTTTCCTATCCCGGTGTTCCTATAGTAATTTTTCTTTTCTCGGTGTTTCCGGGTTGATTAAAATTCCTTCAGTTCTCAAGCAATATAATTTTTGAATGATTTCCACTTTTACAACATGGAAAAAATATTATAAAAATTATTTAAGATTGCTTAGATCCCTTGATTAATCATATCTTTAAGAATTAACGTTTTTGGGAAAATTAGTGAATAATTAAAGCTTATTCAATTTTGCAAATTAAGAAAAAAATCAATCTTTTTTAGTTGAAAATGAGTTTTAATAGTTTTTTGTTTGTTAACCAACTTTCTTAAAAGCTAAAATATTATCACCTTTTAATTTTACATCCTCGTTTCCATGGAGACTATTTTAACAACAATGGTATTCCATAAAGTTTTAAAATAAAAAAATTAGATAAAATCTCAAATAAAAATATGGTAAACTATACTTAAAACTTTTAAATTTCACTGAAAGAGATTTTTAAATTATTAATATAATTTTTAAATAGACTTGTACCTAGTGTTTCTATTAAAAACTTGTTGTTTAGCATTAAATTTTCTTTGTAACAATGGAGTAAGCAGATCTCTTCTTGAGGAGAAATAAAGCTATTTTAGCAAAATGACCATAAAAAGGGTCAAAAGAGGGTCAAGGGGTCATTAAAAGTTTTCGAAACATAGCCTATGTTTTTTTCTGAGTTTTTTTACGTAGGTATACCAAGTTTGGTGCAGATCGGAAGAAAACTGTGGATTTGTATAAAAGACAAACATATATATATATATACACACATTCAATTTTATTATATTAGATATTGTATAGTTGGTGTAAAGGAAAGAAAATAATATGCATGAAAACTATAATATCTTAATGAGAATGTTGTATATTAAAAACTTTAACATGATCATTGATCACCTGGTAGGTATATAAAGATGAATAAATATCGTACCGATACAAAATAGTATGTCATGAAAAGAAACTTGAGAGTATGAAGCAAATTACTACATTTGGTATGGTTCTGGAAACTAATTGTGAGGAATTTATATTTCTATATCGAACAAACGGTTTGAAAACTCTTGAGGTTTTTTAAAATTAAGTGAACGATTCATTTTAATCCCCCTAAAATTGAAAATTTACTAACGATATCTCCACGTAACGATAGTTTCATCAAATTTCTTTCACGAAATTTCACACATTTTCAAGTTTAAGTTTTTTTCTATCACCTGTTAACTTTTAGTTCAAATAATCTATATCATTTCTAAGAACATTATAAGAGTTGTCTCAATATATTCTGACCAGTTAGTTATTTTACTATAGACATTTGTATAGAGCAGTCATTTTACTATAGTACACATTGCTTCTACGACTGTACCGCCCGTATTCACCACTAACCTAACTAAAGTTTAACCTGGAATCAAAACTTTTATAATCGGAAGTTGAAAATAAAATCAAGTTTTAGCCAATCAAAGAGATTGAAAAAGATCGATTCTAGGTTAACCTTAGGTCAAGTTAGGGATGAATACAGCTGTTAAAGGTTTAGTTCCAGGTTAATCTTGAATGGACGGACATAACCATAGAAACACCCTGTGTATTGCTCAAGGATTAAACATTTTTTTTATTATTAGAGGAAAGTACCCCAAAACGGGATAGCTTATATATGAGGCCCCTAGTTTCAAAACCGGACATTTGCATTTTGACACAGCTTCGGTAAGAGTCGACGCGGTTGCCAAATGGAATATTACGGTATCATGCTATATCACGGCTGGTCGCCCGTTCCGGCCGCCATGTTTTACACCGACTCAAATGATAACACTTAAGTGCGTTACGATATATAATTTTGTTCTTATCTTTAAATTAAACAGTTATCGGGGATTGAAATATGTATCTCCCGCATCCAGAGCGTGCACCATACCGCAGATCTAGCGGGATATACTGAAATCGTAAAAACTTGTTATAACATCCTTTTACTTGGGTTAATCTTTATTTGAGTCGTGGTAAAACATGGTGGCCGGAAAGGAGACCGGCCGTGATATAGTGGAAACTAGTCTTCCATTTGGCGACCGATTCGCGGTCATCAAATGGTCGATTCTTTTATCAAAGCTGTGTCAAAATGCGAATGTCCGGTTTTGAAACTAGGGGCCTCATATATTCTTCGCTTTATTTCGTATTGTGTACAAGGTACACATTCCAAAGTGAGACGTCATTTAAAAGTATACACCTTTTCAACTACTTAAAATACATTTTTCATATTTGTTCAACAATATGTATGTGAAAAATACTGGTTTCACAAAGTCTTACACGATCCCGTTTTACCCTACCAAGGGTGGGTAAAAAGGGATAGGGATTTGTATGTTATTAGATTTTGCTGATTTTACTTTTGATTTAGTTTTTAGAACAAAAATAGGCTACGTTTTTATAGGAAGAAACTTTTTAATTGTAAATTTGAAAAATTACATAACACAGAAATCGCATAAAAATGTTCTAGCTATTTCTAGATGAAGTTCGCTGATAATTGCGAGGAATCTTTTATTCTGAAACCAAAATAAATTATTAGCTTTTTAAAAATTGCCAAAGAAAATATGATCAAAGTTTAGTTGTAATTAGCTATAATATTATAAAGCGCACAACGTGTTATTTTTCATTTATCTTTGTATAAGCCACCCCCCTAAAAAAGTTTTTAAAAAAATCAACTTTTTTTAATTTAGAACTTAAATTTTTGGTCAAAACATTTTTCGGACTTACAGTTTTAACCTATAACTAAATTTTGTACATAACTCAGGCCAATTACACAGGTCTACAAAAAAACTTTTTTCAAGCTGTTTTAGTTATTTCACCTGAACTTTATGATTTTTGGTGAGCTGAATCCAAAAATGACTGACCTCTATTTTGTCCTGGGACGTCACGTTTTTTGACAATTCAGGTTTTTTGGTTTTATTGGGAAATGTATTAAAATTTTGAAAAACTGACTCTTAACACTAAATTTTTTATTCAAATTTTTCCATAAAATCGTTTTTAATGTTTTTTGATGTGCTGAATCTAAAATTGGCCTCTGTTTTATCATAGGACTTTACGTTACTTCACAATTTAAGTAAAAGTGCCAATTTTTTAAGAAAATAAAAGTATTTTTTAAAAAAATTATATTTCGACTCAAACTTTATCTGAAAATAATTTTTTATGTGTTTTGGTGTTCTGAACCCAAAAATGACCTCTTTTGATTTTTAAGACATCGCATTTTGTAACGAATTAAGCAAATATAGCAAAATTTCACAAAAAATGTGAGTATACTTATGAAGTAGATTTCTTAATCCTAATTTACTATCAAGGGGAAGGTTAGTTGGGCAAAAAAAACCTGTAATTATTACAAATTTAAGACATTTAAATATTTCTCAAAAAATTAGAATATTATAAAGTTTTTTGTCCAACTAACCTTCCCCTGCCTAATACTACATATTTATCTTATACGTATCATATACCATGGAGTAAAATTGGAAAATCGAATCCTTTTAATGCATTTTTTGCGAGAAATTCTCACTTTTTAGTAAAATAGTAAAATGTAATACCCCCTAATATTCTATTTTATCCTCTTACCCTCCAAGAAACAGTTTTAAAATGGGTCTCCTTCATGTCTGCTATGAATTTTCTTATTTTAGGGATATTTTATCTTATTTAGACACAATTATACAAACTAAAATTTAATATATAAAATTTTTCTGCGCCGACCACGGACCCTTGTCTTGATTCCCAAATTTCATTGTCGGGTAACCTATTCGAGAGAGTTGGAGAGAGAAATTGATTAGTTTATTATCACTATCTTTCAAGAAATTTCACGCCATTTGTCAAACAATCGAATTTGTATTCCATTTCATCCATTCAACCCCCAAAGATGAGTTTATGCTTCTCAGGATAGACCACCTTGAGTGACCTCAATCAAAAATTTCAGTCCTGAAAACCTTTTAAACAGGATAATTACTCTTTCTCTCAGTAAAGTATAATTTTAACTTTTTTTCTGCCCCAATTATTATCCTCGGTTGAGAATGAAAGTTACTTATTGTCGCATTTCCAGTTCTACAGATTACATAGAACCTGCTCAAATAGATTTCTACATTATTTCACTAAAATAGACACAATTGTTTTCAAAACATCCCAAATAATTCCTTATGTTCCGCTTAACCCTTCCATTTCACCTTCCAATGGGAGGAACTCTTTTCTAACGGGCTGTTAGACATGTCAGGTATCTATCTTCTTTATTTGCACCACTTATGACTCTACTAAAAGTAGAAAATTTTTAATTTTACTCCCACGAAGAATATAAAACAGGAATATTTTTTTCTGCCCCTGTCCCCCTCCTTAATCACAGGTCCCAGATATCTACAATGGTATTTCGTATTCTTAAGTGCATAAAGGGAAAAATTAGCCTGAAATTAGTGCTTCTTCACGAGGAAAAATAAGTTTTTAAAAGACTTAAAAGTTGAGAATGTCCCCTTATTTTTTTCTTCACCTTTCAGGCCCTATTTTAAGTAGAAGAATCGTTGGAAAATCGGTTTAATGCATTTTACCCTTTTTTGGTGTCATTTTACAAAACATTCAACCGCAGTTGGTGCAGAAAAGAAATTATTTTTCATGAGATATTGCTGATTTTCTTAATTTTTTCCTGTCCCTCTCCCTACCCCTAGTGAACATTGCCAGATTTCTACTATCGCAATTCTTTCTCGCCTGAGAATAAGGAAAATAATGGCACCTTTCATTACGTTAATGAACGACTATAAGCCTGCGCCTCAGAGAAAATAGGCTTAAAAATTTTTACGTTCCACTTTATCCTTCCACCCCTTCGACTGGAGTGAACTGATCCTTTCCAAACTCTTAGTCCCGTTAGTCCTCCCTCGCCTCTCTCGTATTATGGAGTATTTGAGCAAATTAAAAAAAATAAAAGGAACCCTTTTGGCTCCAAACAACACAAAATTGAAACTCGTCGATTTTCCACTTCTGCGCCTCTCGCCATCCCCTGGCGCAGACCCGAAGTGTCCACCATCGCGATTCGTAAATTACAGATTCTAAGGAACAAAATGGCTATTTTCACTAAGCATAATCTCGAAAAAGCACGCAAAATTAAGTTAGAAAACCTCCTAATACCTGTCTCTCGTAATACTGCATTCCCAGACATGATCGCCGTGCAAACGAATGAAAAAAAACTCCACGACACCAATATACAAAAAAGAAGATGGAGGATGAGGGTGAATAATGGATTGGATCACCAAAGAACTCCGTCCCCATGGAAACCATGCAGCATCTGACTGATTGGATCCGATTTAATCCATTGAACGCAATGTGTTGATACCATCGTTAACAACAAAAAAAAGCACATGAAAATCGGAGCATTGGAGAAACACGGAGGAAGACTGATATTTTCTCTTCTGTTTTCATGGGGCGAGACAGTTTGGAGAAGAAGATTAAAGAACACAGAGAAGGAATTTACTTTTCATCAGGGTTCCGCGCAAGTCGAGAGAAGGGACTTTACTGAGTGGATAGGGATTTGCTCCGAGTCTTGCTTTGTTAAGTAATCGGGGCCCTGTGCTAGAGTGCGGTTTTTAAGGGGATTTTTAGGGAAATGTGATTGGATTATCGCTTAGTGCGGTTTCTCAAAACAATGGTTTTGTTTTGGGAAAAGCTGTTTTGTTTTCTGCAAAGGGTAAGGAAACAGGGATTTTATTCGTGAGTAATCAATTGATGTAAAATGAATGAGGTACCACATAAGGGAATAGTGCTTGCCCAACCAAAATACACTGCTGTTCAAAAATTAAGGACGGAACGGTTTTTTCAACATAACACCTAGAAGAATTATTGTTCATCCATGAAAATCATACCAAAAGATGTTTATTGGGTGAGAATACAGGGCCCGAGAACAAATTTCCCCTGTCAATATTTTAAGGGGGTAAATGGACCCTCCATTAATAACGGAGTTTCATTACACATTTGGAGCAGTGGCAGAAATGTCTATGTAAGAGGTATTTAACCATGAAGTTTAAACTTTTTGCAATGAATATGATTATTCCTGAACTCAATGCATATTTTTAAACGTTTGTGCTGCCTTTTAATGGTATTTTTTTAGGTTTTATTGAGAGATATCGGTCTAATCATCATTTTTGGCAAGTTTTAGCTTCTGGGTCATTTTTGGTAAGTGGTATCTTAGCGTTAACCATGTTTTTAGTCGGTCTCACATGTGCCTAATTGCATTTGGGTCTGGGGATCTGAAAATTAACTTTAGTCTTTCAATATCCTTACTTATGAACAACTTTGAGATGGTGAAATTGTGATTTTCTGTTGTTGTTGTTTTTAATCTCCCTTTGGTCTGACGGAGTCAGACCAAATCGATGAAACCGTTGACCCTTATGAAGTCTGACGTTAGCAGTGGACTGTCAAAGATGTCGTTCCAGTCCAATCCCACACAGCTCAAGATGTGCTGAGGTGATGCCTGATCTTTCTGGCATTTAGGGCAGATGGGGAACCTCTTGGTGCTTCCAGAAAAAGTGAGACCTTTCAGATGTCCACTGGCGAGGCAAGACAGAAGGGTGTTAGTCAGCCTGTCACAGGGAAGGGAAAGAGACTGTCCAGGCCTTTTGCCTTTATACCAATTGTGGGACGGAGGTATTAACCATTTTTCTTTATTTTTGACTTTTTGCTTGGAGAACAGTTCCAGATAGGTGAGAAACAGTGATTTTCTGCAGCTTTTTAACTAATAAAGAGAAATATTTCACCCGAGAGGTCATCTTAAGGATGTAAAAGGGACATGAGAACACAGGTACGCAATTGCGGATATCAGTAAAATTTTCTGTGCTGTCTAAGGGGTGCTGAAACGGCACAAAAAATTGCATGGTTTCACAGAAAGGACACCTGTTATTAACGTTAAAAAAATAGAAGTATTTTTAGTGTTTATGGACTTATACATGTCTGAAAAGAAAGATATATCTGTAAAAATATTTCCATTATCTTTAAAATGAAGTTTAAAGAGATCGAATTTCTCCTTTGAGTCTGCACTATCCTTATAGACATTTCAACACCCCCTATACTTAAAAGAGATTTTCCCTGATGTCTGCAATTGCATACCTGTATTCTCATGGGCCATTTGCTTCTTTTAGAAAACATTTCGGGTCAAATATTTTTCTTTATTAGTCAAAAAGCTGCAGAAAATCCCAATTTCACTATCTCAAAGTTGTTCATAAGTAACGATATTGAAGAAAAAAAGTTACTTTTCAGGTCCCCAGACCCAAATGCAATTAGGCACATGTGAGACCGACTAAAAACATGGTTAACGCTAAGATACCACTTACCAAAAATGACCCAGAAGCTAAAACTTGCCAAAAATGATGATTAGACCGATATCTCTCAATAAAACCTAAAAAAATACCGTTAAAAGGCAGCACAAACGTTTAAAAATATGCATTGAGTTCAGGAATAATCATATTCATTGCAAAAAGTTTAAACTTCTTGGTTAAATACCTCTTACATAGACATTTCTGCCACTGCTCCAAATGTGTAATGGAACTCCGTTATCAATGGAGGGTCCATTTACCCCCTTAAAATATTGACAGGGGAAATTTGTTCTCCGGCCCTGTATTCTCACCCAATAAACATCTTTTGGTATGATTTTCATGGATGAACAATAATTCTTCTAGGTGTTATGTTGAAAAAACCGTTCCGTCCTTAATTTTTGAACAGCAGTGTAGTTCCATGATAGTTTACCGAATGATTTACAGCGTTTGTTTGTTAGAAGCAAAACCAATACGTTTTAAAATCGGCATTTTTGAAAATAGGTGAGATTAGAAAAAGGGCAGGTGAAAATTCAATGTGCGCTCTTGTGAACCTGTAGAAAGTTTTATTTTTGAATACTTATTATTTTTATTATGTTCCATAAAAAATGTGCAGTAATATTTCCGTGATTTTAGATTTTATTTCAACTGTACAATAAATTTGTCTGCTCTTTTTTTATGATATTTTAATGCTGCACTGTTAACAGTATTTACTGCATTACTAAATTTCACTAATAAAAGACGTTAGGAAATCTCTTTTGAAATTTTATAAGCTTATTTATTATGTGAATAACAAAATTATGACTTATCATTTTGCATTATTTTAAATTTTTTCACATGACTTATAGACAGTTTTTATTATGATACCTAGGGGGAAGTGGGGGCTAATGGGACATTTTATTAATAAATGCTATTTAAAAGCATAATTGCAGTTATTTTAATATGTTTTATAAATTTAAAACGACTTTACATTCTAGTTTATAAAAATATTCTTGAAAAGTAAAAAATACAATATTCATCTTGTCAGTGGTTCCCAACAGGTGGTCCGTGAGGCCTTCAGAGGTGGTCCGTGAGAAGATTTTTAAATAACTTATACAAAAAATATGTGAAAATTTTAAAAAAACAGTTTTCCTAATCACACATTCTAGGAAATAGTAAAAACACTAGATACAAAAACGTAAGTAAAAATTATACGTCTCGTAAATAAAAAATGTTATGTTCTCTTTCTCTCCTATGAATCATTTGTTCATTTCTGTTATTCCGCACAGTTTTATTCAATAATAGTTTATTACAGAGTAGAAACGAAATGTGATGATGTGGAAAAGTACTGCATCAGATTAATTAAAACTGAGAGGCATCGGGGAGGGGCTAATAAAGAATCGAATGATCGGACTTATGATACGAAGCGGACTTATGATACGGTTTGATACGAAGCGAACGTTTGAAGTGTTGAAAGACACTTCAAACTGGGATGCTATGGTCAGACAGAGGGTCTTCGAGAAATCGTTGTATGAAAAGGGGAAATTTCTGAGATACACGTGAAATAGGTTTGTTCGAGGATATGAGAAAAATTTATTGCCGAAAATGCGAAAGTTTTTGAACACTTCAATTATTTTCTATTTTAATCGCTCCTTTAAAATAATTATTTACTTTTGACGTGGTTTCTTTCGGGAGAACATCAGCCTTGTCCTCCTCGCCTAAAATTTCCTCTGCCACAACTCACAGTCAGTGCATGTCTAGTTTGCTTTTTTGTGATCAACATAATTCCTGGTTATCTCATTTGTCCTGCAGTTTAATTTAAAGCTAAGTACTTTCTTTTCAAATTTAATTCTACTAATAATATAATATTACCTTATTTTTTGGTTATGAAAAAGAAGGAAAATAACAAATTTATACTGCTGTCTTTTTAAACCTGTAACCTTTATATAGGTATGAACAATTCCAGGGTTAATAGATAACAAGGCTTGATAAGAATGGTTAAATGTCTTTTATAAAAGGCTATTTTTAAATGATTAGATATAAAATTAATGTAATGTTAATTTTTCATCTAAGTTTAATAGATAATTTGATTTTCTAAGTTCTATTTGGAAACATTGTAAGACTCGGTTTCCCTTCATAAAAAATTCAAAATTTTAGACCCTCCATGAGGAATGAATGCACTGAAGGAAAGTTAAAATTTTGAAGATACAGTTAGGGTTAGTTGGGAACCACTGATCTATATGTTAAATCAAATTTGTAGTTTAATACTACTGCCCCATTAGCACCTATATGTGGTGTCTATTGGGACACAGTGCAGGGCTAATGAGAAATACTATAGAATTCAAAAATAAAAGTAATTTATGAATTTTAATTGCCTTTTTTATAAAGAATATGCTACTATATTGAATTTACAAAAAATTTTGTGGGCGAAATTACGGAATTAAACATTTTAATTCCACAATGTCTTCTGCTGTGTTAAGTTTCACTAATCCATTATATATTATATATATATATATAAGTAAGTACAAGGAGTGATCGTCGATCGAAGTGATCAAGGAGTGATGATATATATATATATATATATATATATATATATATATATATATATATATATATATATATATATATATATATATATATATATATATATATATATATATATATATATATATATATATATATATATATATATATATATATATAATAGTTGTCCTATATTTCTATATTTTTCCCCCTGAACTATAGGGGAGAGTGTTGTACCTACGGACGGTTGTACCTTCAGCCACCTCATTTTAAAATTCGGGGGAAAATTTAAATTTGAATTTGTGGTCGATTTTGAATGTAAACAGATGCTATCTAGTTGCTAACGTGAAATCAGCTCTTTAAAATATTAATTAAATTTTTTATAATAAAAATACTGTTTTTAGGTACTCAAAGTTTTTTTTAGTGCATCACTACATTAATTCTTTTCTTCCCCTATGATTATGATATGATAAAATGGGATACATGGGGGGAATCCCCGAGATTTTGACTTTTTAGTTCGGATATTAGAAATCGTCAGATCTCAATTCTTTTATCTTTTATAGAACTTTGAATGCAAAAACACCTGATGTTGTACCTTCGGACACCATAAGTGTTGTACCTACGGACACGTTCTTGTGGGTGTCTGTAGCTAATAGGCGTTTTAGAATCAGGTTTCATTTAACTGAATACATTTAAATAAATGTTCAATTCTTTCTAAATGGTAATCTATCTGTCAGCGATTATTTTCAAGTGAATTTTAGATGAAAAATCAAATATTTTGTGATCTAAACTACTTTTTTAAATTTATGATTCTACTTGGAATTTAATGTAAAATATGGTGTAAAATCCTAAGCACCCTATCGCATTTAAGTATGATGATTAAAAAAACTTGAAATTTCCACTGAAGATGATTTACCACCAAATTATTATTTTTATTACCACAAATGCTTGCACAACTAAGTGTTTTCGAATTTTTTTTTTGGGGGGGGATCAGTGAAGTTGTCAGATCAATCAGCATGATTGATGAAACTATTATCTTAAATTCTGATCTGTAAATACCATGTGAGTTTTGTGTTTTTGGTAAAAAATCAAGACTTTTATCATTCAACTTCGTTTTAATGATCATTTACGATCTAAAACTACATTGCTTTAAAAAATCTATTTTCAATTCTTAAAAGGCTTGAAATAGGTTATTAAAAGGTAATGCATCAATAAAAATGTTAATTCTTAGCTTTTTTCAACTAAAACTTCCCTTTTTAAGGGTGTCCACAGGTACAACTGGGTCTGTCCATAGGTACAACAGGTTGTTGTACCTTTGGACACAAATTTTTCCATGTTATTATAAATGATTAAAAATCCAATTTTCAAGATTTTGGCTAGTAAAAAATATCTCTGTACTCACAAAGGTTAGGACTATAGGTTGGGCACTTTAAATGGTCAAAATGTGATTTTACCTGTCTTAGAAAAATCCAAACGTGATTTTTGTCCAGAGGTACAACACTCTCCCCTATGTCCTATTTTTCTACTTCTTAATTTGCATTGTTAATTTGTCTTTATTTACAAACGAGAATGATATGATCATTTTAATAATTTTCTGAAATGTCCCATAGTTTTGGCGCAATATTTTTTCCAATACTTTTTCGTTACGAATCTTGCTATTTCTTCAATAATTGGAATTACCCTAATAGGATAATTCTAGTTAGGATAATATAGGTAAAAATTTTGAAGAATATTTAAAATTACTAATTTGTTTGCCTGAAATGTTAAAATTTGTCCAATTTAAAAGATTATTTATTTCTTTTTTAGTTTTATATGTTGTCAATGACTATCTTATTCTGTTTACATCCAAACTCATTATACATGCAAACTCAAGTAAACACTACAATGTTCTTTTAAAGAAAAATTCAGCCACATTAAGTTGTCACATTAGCCCCTACAAGACATTCCAAAAAGTCCCCACAATGTAAAAATTTCAAATTCTAGAACTAGTTATTTTCTGATTCTTGATAATAATGTATAGGTATAGTGTGAAATTTGTAGAAACGAATACGCTATCACTTTATTACAAAAGTAAACCAAGTTAATTCAGAAAAAGTCTAATGATACGAATTTTTACCAAAAACTTTTTTTTCTGCATCCTACTTTCTTTCATAAGAAAATTATCCGCCCTTATAAGAAAATAACTACAACTTTTAAAACAATTCGGCACCCCCTTTGGGCATTCATCGTACCTTAAGATTTCCCTATACGCCAAGGGTTTTAAATATGCATGTATGTATAGTAAAGTCTCTCTAAATGCAAATTAAAAAACTAAATATGTATATCCTTTTCCAAATAAAAAGAGATAATTTGCATAAAACAAATATATGCTCTCAAAAAATTTAGAATGAAAAACTGGAATAACTTCATCCAATATTTACCCTTTTATTTCTTTCCAAATATAATTTCATTAAAATAACTACTTTTTATCCAGCTCATCTCTTAAGAAGCTTTTCAAAATCATCTCGTGGATTCAAAACCCATAAGGAATATTTTAAATGATTACGTAACTAACTTCATCACTCTTTCTCACTATAAAGCGTGTTTTACTCTCCCATAAGGTTTCATTTTTATTTCCTGTTTGTAAATGTTGAACGAACTAATTTATAAATGAAATATTTTACTTTGATAAACATCTGGTAACGATGTTTTGCGTTATTTGCACCTGTGATAAAACATAGAGATTGTTTTTGGCTATTTTTTTCCTCTAATTTTTTACGCAATTCATCATTAAAGGGCCCTAACCCTCCCCAAGGACCCGAATTTAATGAATATATGCAGCAGGGATTTTTACTAAAAGCGGTTGAGGCGTTAGCTCCCCCGAAGCACTCGCGGAAGAGACTCTCTGAATCGCGCCGCCCCTCGTGAACTCAGGAATTAATATTCATATTTTGAAAAGCTCCAAAATGACATTGTTCTTATATTTCAGGTCTATCCTGAGGGAATTGTTCAGTTCGTTAAAAACTGACCATTTTTTGGGGATGGGGGTTCCATGTTTCAAGCTGTTAATAGATGCGTGGGCTGTGGATAACAATTGGGGGGTGTCCCTTTAAAAATTGAGGTTGATGGGGGAATACGGGTGTCATATTTGCGTTCAGGAGGTCATTTTACACAAGAATCGACTGAAATTCAGTCAGTAGCAGTTGGAATTTTTTTTGTAGAGCAGTTTAACCCTTAAGTATGGCATCGAACCCTTATTAGGGTGCTTTGGGGGCGCTAACACCTCAACCGCTTTTTGTAAAAATCATTGCTGCATATATTCATTAAATTTGGGTCCTTGGGGAAGGGTTAGGACCCTTTATTGATGAATTGCTTAAAAAATAAGAGGGAAAAATAGGCAAAAATAATCTCTGTAATTTTTAACGATTTTTTTTGCATTTTTAGGGGGTTAATAACCCCTTAAACTTATCCATTTGCTACAAATTTGTATATTTTAGAAGCTTTAACCTTTCTGGTTTGATAAGGAAAGAAAGGATTTCGAAATACAAAATAAGGTTTTGGCAGAGTTTTCACATTTTTTTTGTGTTTTTTAACTTTTTTCATAATAAAACAAATTTTAAAGTGAAGAATTTTGAGGTAATTTTAAAGATCATATTAAACCACAATTCTTGAGACCATAATTAAGTTTTTACCAATAGTAGTTCTTCTACAAATTTAATTTTTCAATGATTTTTTTGGGGTGTCGCTCCATTTTAAACTCCCTGGGATTTGGTCTCAAACCCCCCTTTCTATACCGATTCTTGTTCGTCTTGATGAGCACTATCATCCCTGAAAGTTTGTTGCACCATTTCAGATACACCATGTATAACTGGTGTTATGATACATTTAAGAGCCCAAAATTGCATTTTCTTCCATTTTTCAAAGATTTTTAATAAAAAGGAATAATAAAAACATTTTCTCTTATATATCATAGTGGAGAACAATTTCTGAAAGTTTCATTGAAATCTGAGATGGTCAGATTGAGTGGCTTGTTGATTTAACATGGAATGACCCCTATGTAAGGGGGTGTTAATGCGTTTACTTTTTAAATCTGATGAAGTTTTAGAATATCTACGAGCGACAAAAAATGAATTTTGAAGGTCTCTAGTCCATAAATGAAAAATCAACCAACCAACCAACCGTTATTTGATTTGCCCTAACAAATCAACAAACTTATCATTATAATCCAATGCGTCCTCCAAACTTTGAACAGTTACAAACTCTGAACAATACCAAGCTTCAGCACACATGATGAACTGCTTAAGCCGCTGTGCAATCTTGGAATCTAGTGTTCCATGCCCATTCATTCCACGTCCAGGGAACGAACCTGCACATATTTCCCGTTAATCACATTTCACCCATGAATTAAATTAGACCAAGTACAGTTTCCATACCTGGCATCATCATCGGCCCGTTTGTACAGATGGGCAGCGTTTCGGAATTAATCCCGACCTACTGCGTCGGTTCCCATATAACTGCGATGCGTTATCGGCTCCCCCAACAATGGGACTGTCATAGATGTCACAGTAACATTAG
Organism: Tetragnatha versicolor; assembly: GCA_024610705.1. Lineage (NCBI taxonomy): Eukaryota > Metazoa > Arthropoda > Arachnida > Araneae > Tetragnathidae > Tetragnatha > Tetragnatha versicolor. Next base: position 56,619,086 of record JANDEH010000005.1, on the reverse strand, counting down.
ATGAGACCCGATACAGCTATGTGCAGCTACGCAAATTAATATTAATCTTGTCTAATGGACAGCAACTGGGGCAGCGCATCTAGTGAATGCGTGGCCAAGTGACAAATTGCGCAGGGATTAGGCGACCGACGTGTGGGCTGGGTCGGTTATTTATTCACCGCTTAGATGTATGGTTGAGGATAGTTGGGACGAAGCGTTTTTCCTTTGTTTGAAGGGAATTGGGATAGTTTTGGAGCGGTTCGGTTCAGCTTCCCTCTTGGGAGTATTCCATTCATTTGAGCTGGGATCAACTGAATTAAATGGACGAGTGTATGAAGATGTTAAAAATTCATTTTCGTCTTTTGTAGGTTTTGTGCAAACTTTGTTGGAATTCTAGTGGCCCCTTCACAAGGGACATTTATCAAATTAAAAACAAACAAATCCTAGTAAAGGGAAAACAACTTTACAAAATATTAAAGAATTTTTATTCACACATTTTAGAAACATAAACCGAATGGACAGACTTTTTATAAAAACAAAACATCAGACAGTCAGTTTCTGAAATAAACCAGATTCCAGAATTTCCTCTCAAGTGTAAATATATCCTATTTTTTTACTGACGATGTCTTTGAAGATTAATTGAAAGTAACAATAGGCATTTATGCAAAAATATTACATTATTGCATGAAACAGTTATTCTAATTTGAATAACCCTATTAACTTTTTATTTCTTGTATGTCTACTGAACTAATTTCTCCCCAAAACTTAATTTTTCTTTTAAAATAAATTTCTTCGAAACAACTGAATCAAACACGCTTGAATTAATCTTCAAATAATGTTGGACGTGCCATAAAAGATCCATAATCATATTAAACTTATGCATTAGGAATTTATTTTAATAACCTTACGTACCAAGATATTTCTATCTTATGAATATTTTTTATTGAATGAATAGCAACATATTAACTGCTTCGTTCCACATAAGGGATTATACTTTAATTTTTGTAGACAGAAAACTTCTTTTAAGTTATTATTTATCAAAAAAAATACCATGATGCAAGGTTTCTGAAACTATTGGAATTTTTATTTCTGAATGAGTAAACAGGGCTGTTGTAAGCTTTAATTTATTTCACCATAAAGTGTTTTTATATTCTGATAAATATTTACCTTAAACAGTTAGATAAATGTATCTCGGATTTTCCTAATAACTAAAGAAGTGTTATAGAGGTAAGCACAATGGTTAACATAAAAAATTGAGAGCATAAAAAGTAAATGAATGTGTGTGTGTCTTCGTTCATTCCATGTAAACCAAAAACTTAACATAGAACTCGAATATTGTCGTTCTTTAACAATAAGTATAGTATAATGGTGTTACAGTTATTTCTGATTCTTCCCTTTTTATAAACTTTCTATACAGTGTTTAATGTCTTATTAGTATAATTATCCTGATGTATAAAAGTTTTAGATACAAACCAATTTCATATAAAGAAGCAACACATTTTTCGTCATAGAGTACAGATAACGTGCTAGGGTGAGTAAAATCCTTTATTACAATAAAAACGTAGATAGGCAAATATATAGAATATAAAATAGTCATGGTTACAGATATAGTATAAATAGATACGATTACAGTTAGTGTCCATGAACAGAGTGTTTTTTCAATAACATGTACACGTACAGGCTTAAACTTGCAACTTTTATGTAAAATCTTACAAAAGATGTCTATTTAAAGTCCTGGTTAGATACACCTTAAATTGCAGTTTTTCATAGGATGGACGTTTTAAAGCGTCCTATCCTTTGAAAGAAACTCGCAAAAACTTTGACTGAAGAGCGAAACTTTTTTCTTTTACTTCATTTGAATATGAAAAACGTAGATCCCACCCTCCAGTCATACTCTAAACCCCGCTATATATTTTATTCATTGCGTCCACTTTTTACATTTTTTCCCTCTGAAAGTGGGACCTGGAAGTTTTTCCCCCCTAGTATTTCGCAGTTTTATAAATAAGGCGGGTAGGAAGAGGCTAAATGAATGTGTTGCGCATTCCTTGCGGAAAAATACTTTTACCCCGCGCTTGAAAGTGTGAAAAGTAATTGGATGTAACTTGGAAACTTGCAGAGAAAAATCTTGGAAGGAAAAAAACACGCTACTTTACTACTTTAGGAAATACAGTGCACTTGAGTGGATTACCTTACGGTAAAAAGTGAATATCTACCTCAAAACATGACGCGTTTGAAAAGAACTGTGAGTGCTTCTTCCTGCGCCGCTAGTTCAAATCATTAATTAACGCTGTTTTTCAACCGATAAAAACTGCAGGTGATAACTTGCATAAAAAATCTAATGTTTTTTCTATAATTATAATTTATTGATGGAATCTTTATTTGGAATGAAATACCACTATTGAAAATTTTATAAAAACAATTACAGTATAAATACAATCACATTTTTTTTAATTCTGAAATGTTTGTATTTTTGAAGAAATTTGTTCATTAAAAATATCTATAATAAGACAAGAAAATTTATTAAAAAAACAAATTTCCTACCCTTGTATAACAGAGATTTGATTGGTATTAAAGAAAGCGTATGGAATAAATTATTTTTATCTAATAAGATGTAAATATTTATTTTTAAATAATATGTGGTTTTAAAATGATATTTCTTATAATTAATAATAAACAGTGTTTAACATGTTCCAGTGGGCACAATAATAAGCATTTTCGGAATATTTTTACTTTCTTCAAACATGACTATTTGTCAGACTAACTCTACCTTAATCAGTATTATACATACATAGGAAGCTATTGGAAGTTAACTTACGCTTACACAAATAACGATAAAAAATGTAGAAATTTCATTTTTGCTAAATCTCTAATAATTTTAAAACTATTCGATAAAATCGGTATACAAAAACTTCATCAATTAACCATCTATTGCCATGGTAGCAAATATGCATGCAAAAATAATTAGTGCAAATAATTAGTTATTGCAAAAATAATTGCACCTTCAGGTGGTAATATTTATAAACTTTAGGTTCATCTCGCAATTTCAATTTTTTAAAATAAAAAATCATTTTTTGGCTATTTTGTTTTATTTGGCCTCAAACTAGTACATGAATAAGGCAAAAAAGTAATTTTTTTTCACTAGGGAGCTACCGCCCCCTGCTCGCTACGCTCGCCAACCCCCGTTAACTGCTGACGCAGGGCCTTTCGGATCGCTTCGCAATCCCCACAAAATCCTGCTCACTAAAATTATTTATTTATAAAACATTCGTTATAACAATTAGTAGAAAAAACGGCGCAAGTTTAGAACTGCTGATGGTTGGCGAGTTTTGGCTATTTGGCGCCATATTTAGAAGCCACTTAATTCATTTAACATTAGTTGGGGTTACTATATATTGATTTTTATCGCTAAAAAACTTGGCGCATCAGCAGTTCTAAACTAGCGCCGAAAAAGAAAAAACGTCAACCAACTTTCCAGAAGCACACTCTCTTAAAAGTTAGAATATTTATTGGTTAAATTATCAATAATTTAATCAACACGTTTTCCTTCAAAATATCCATCAAGTCTGCTCGTGCTATTGTTATTCAATATTTACAAAAATGTTCAGCAATGAATCTGTTAAATTTAATATAGTACCTAGTAACTCGTCAAAATATCTAGTGTTTTATCATTCAAGTTTTAGTTTTGAAACAGACTTTACGATTTAAGCTATTAAAAATATTAAGAGACAAAATCTACATTGCACTCAATGTTTACAAACAATTAATTTTGGTGTGTGAAATTCTATACTTGAATAGTAGATCTGTGAGTTTCTGGAAAACTCTTATCAGTCTTTTAAAAATATTTTATTTAGAAAGTACATATTTTGAAGCGCATTTTTAAAGCGTGAAAGGAATTATTTTCATCATTAATGAATAGCGTCGGTTGGTCATTGTGATTGGAGGTATAATAAATTGTACGACAGTTTCTTGCTGTTAACTGCAACCTTATCCGTTATCCAGAAAAATGGAAATATCTTAGAATTGAGAATTTTTTTAGAAATTCTAAAGGCACTTTGCACATCCTCAAAAGAATCCGAACAGTTTGATACCAAAAACATGTTATACGGATCAGTAATTAAAAAGCCTTTCTCTGGAAACCATTTACAAAAACTTTTTTTTAGAACAGAGAGATTTTATTTCTGGTAGTGGGTATTAGGGGGTTAACCCTCTATATTAAGTTCATATAAATATAGTATAACTTCAGTTTTTTAAATCATACTAAACCCCAATTACAGTGAAATCTCCGAAGCGTGGCATCAATTTTGGTATAAAAGAACCCCTAATCACTAATCATTAATTATTCCTCCCACATAAATTATTCGTTATTTCATATACGCTAACTATGCATATATCTCACGAAGATAAACAACTATTAAACTTGCGGTTAAACTTAATGGATTTTTAATAGCATAAGGCGCATATCCAAACGAGTGCATGGAAAGCTCTTTTAATCTTAAGTACCTCTACGCACTATAAAAAAGTGTCAAGGCTTGGAGTGGAAGACGTCGTTTCAGCATTTTCAAGCCAGGATTTTTGTTGTCAAGTATCCGAGTAAATATTAGATTAGCAATTCAAATGCGGATAATATCACCATCACGACTTGACAGCACTCAAGAAAAGCCTTTCAGCTCGCCTACGCGCCGGCTATTAAATGTGATTTAGAGAGGAGGGGGGAAGGAAAAAGCTTCAAATATCTTATCTTTGGGATGCTGGGAAAAGCACTTAAACTTAATTGGGGGACGTACGGCAATCTGTCAGGAGAGTGTACAGATAATCACACGACGAGATAAAATACAGTAAACTGCTTCCCTCATCAACATCGTATTACGGTTGTGTCGTTATTTTTATCATCTTCGCGGCCATTGATATTTCTGATGGGGAGGCTGTAAATTACTTCTGTTTTGCATTGGTGTTCGGCCCTTAATTTGTTGTTTCGAGAAAAAGGCTAGGTCATTAATCTTGAGGTGTTTTTGCCCCCGCTAAATAAGTGAAAATCCAATTATGCGGGCTGTTTTGGCGTAAGTGAGACCACTTAGGTATTTTGGAGGAAGAGGTGATTATTTAACCATTTAAGGCTAAAAAAGGTTTTCATCGTTGTTTGCATCAAGGGTTGTTTCTAAACATTTAGTTTAGTGAAATATACCTGTTATACTTTATTTATAAGGGCAATTGCAATGCATTGACAAATGAGGGCGATTAGGATACATGCCTGAAAAGCTATTTCTTGCTTACAAACAAGATTGAGAATATATTTAGGTTTATTTTCTTCTGTTATATGCTATTCATTAGGGTAATTGCAGTGCATTGGAAAAATACGGATTATTAGGATGCATGTCTGAAGATCCATATCTTGCTTACAAACCTTATATTGAGAAAGTAATTCAAAAAGCTCTTGTGTTTACCCTTTCAGGCCATGACCGCCTTAAATTTAGCAATCTTTGGCGGTCTAGGGCTGAGAGGGTTATGACAATATATTCTTATTACTTATTACATTCATGAGATTGAAAATATTTTTACCCGTAAATATAAATTGAACCGAAATATGAATTGAACCCCGTAAATATGAATTGAAGAACCTTTTTAAGTTTTTTTTCATTGAATCTTTCAATATTTTTTCTTTAGCTACTTTTGAATACATGCTTTTTTCTTTTTTTCTAAAGAAATTAAGTAAATGTAGCTAAACAAAATTAAGTATTCTTAAAAAGGAAAGTAGAAGAAAAGTCGTATTTTGAAAATATTTGTTGAAATTGAAGCCATAAGCCCTTGAATCCTTATGAATAAATATTCAAATGCATTTACATACTTACATTATAATGCTTTTAAAGGGTACCAGTTAAAATTTTTATACCTTAAATATTTATCTTATAAGATAAGTATTTAAGGTATATAAATTAAGGTATAAGATCATAAATGATCATCAATATTAGTTTCATTATATTATAATAGCTCCACATTTTACTCACGATCTTTGTGAATGAAACTACTACTCTGCACAAAGATTTAAGTATCTAGGGTACCATTACTTTGAACTCTGGGATATCTCTTGTATATCAGCCAGGCTGTAGCTAAAATCCATTTCTGCTATCGGGATCTCATAAGGGTCAAATAATTGGAACAGTACAATAGACCGTTGCTAACGGTGCTACTACTCCTCCTGTGTCCCCCACGAGTCATTAGTTAATACATCCTAGAATTTTGAAATATGTTAAATATAAGCAGAATATCCTCTGAATCCTATTTTAAGGAACACATATACAGCCCTAGTGGTAATCATTTCAGAAAAAATTTCAATTTAATTTGATTCTAAACTTTTAATCAATGTTTAACGAACTGAAAAATCCCAAGGAACATTGTTAATCCTCAAAAATATTTTTTGAGATGAGTCGGTCTGTAAATCCCAGCATTTCATAACAACGTCTTATCACAAAAGAAAAATGTGACTCAAAGGTATATATCCAACCCCTCATTACATCCTAACGCTCTCGAGGGCTTCTTAATTTCATAGCGCACTTTTTAATCTGGGGCACTTCGAAACTGAACAATTCACGTAAAATTGAGCATTTCGAGTCATTAACTCCAAAAGCATTGAATCCTCCCACCTCTATTGTCCTTCAGTCATGCAGAGAGCTCTCTGAAAGAAACAAGAAGCTAATTCTAGGAATACACTCACGCTAACACTGGGGAAAAAATCCTGATGCTAATAACAAAGAAGTTTGTTTTCCGGAAAGACACTTTTCCGAAATTAAACTCGATGAGCTCCAGCTCGAAAGGGAATTGAGCTTTGTTCTTCTGTCTCGTTCCGAAAGACGGTTTTAATTGCGCTCGGTTCTTTCTTTTTCTCTTGGAAAGAATAAAGTTGTTCACCTTTCTGGTAGTATTAGTTTCAGTTAAGTGATGGAGATGTTACTTCGCTTACAAAGGTATAATTGATCAAGAGACAGTCATTATTATAGGGGATTGACTATTCTTTTGCGATGTCTTTGTCAATTGCGATTGTTTGATTTCTGAAACCGAAGATTTAATATCGATGAAGGAGGTATTGGTGCCGTGTTAAAAGCTATCATCTTTCATAACTAATTAGAGTAAAGTAATTTATTTTTCAAAACTGAATTGATTTATCTGGTTTTTTTATTTAAGTAGGTAATGTAATTAAATGTGATTCAGGGAACCTACAATGTTTTATAATTGGTATTTCAGATGGTTCAATTCCGGTAGAGTTCCCGCTAAATATCACCTATCTCTTTTGGACACAAAAAAGTATAAATATTGCAAAAAAACTTCCAACTAATATATTAACCCATTAGCGCCCAGTGATCTATTTTTAGATCGCTAAACATAGTGTTGTAAATGCTCTCTTAAATTACCTTAACCTTTTAAACGCCGCAATTCAAATTTCAAATTAAAGGTTCTGATTTTTGGCTTAAATGGCTTGTTTCATCATTACTAAAACCATTCTGGTCATTTTTTGGCTGAAAAAAAATCCTAAGTATGATTTTTAGGATGTTCCCATTTGGGAACATCGGCGTTTGGGGTGAAGTTTTCAGGGGGATTTCCCCAAATGGTTCATATTTTACAATCAATTCAAATAAAATGATTGAAATAGGTTTCTACTCAATAATTAGGAACATATTTATGATATTGGACGGTTTTTTCATTTTTATTACCCATACTTGGACGATTGGGTAACATTTTATAGATTTTCATAAGAAAAAATTGACATGTTTATTTCGTACGCGAAGCTTTTCCGTACATTTTTCTTGCACTATAAGTAATATTTTGGTATAAAAATACATAAGAGTGTTCCGATGCGCTTCAAAGCTAAACAGTTAGGTTTCTGGGTGAAAAAATAGTTTTAATAACGGTTTTATACGGTTATTTAGCATATTATCCACTTATTGCATTCAAATCTAATTAGCTTCTAAAAGTGATAATCATAATTATCTCCATTGATTCATTAAAGCCGTGTTTCTCATGGAAGATTCCGAACCAAATCACATATCTCTTACATCAAACTTACGTTAGAAGAGTATTTTTAGATGTACACACTTTTCCTTATTTTCAAAATTCTTCTATTTTATTCCTAAAATTTTTATGTAAAAAAAAGTACTTGAACAAAATATGCATGCAAGTCCTCAGAACCACTTCAAATATGCTCTTTGCATAACCCCTAATGATAATTACTGAAAATTAATCGATCGGGGAGTTAGAAAAATATGCAAGTGTGAGAATCTGCTATAAAGATTTGGCATTTATTTATCCATAAATTAAGAGAAAAAATAAAAATTACTTATTTTTAAATTTAAAACATCATTCTTAACCTGTTTAGATCCTTTGAGACGAAAAAGGTTCAAAAAATTAAAGAAAATAGGAAATAACTTGAATTTTTTTGTGTTATAAAAATCCCCTCAAATACTATACCCCAAACGCCGATGTTCCCATTTGGGAACATATACATAGAATTGGTTATTACTCTCCATTATTGGAATATGAAGCTATTCTGTCAAGCCAAATGAGAAGATATGTACTTAAGCTATCTAAACACAGCAAAATTATTTGAAACTAATTTTATTTAAAATTTTCATAAATAAAAACTTGTGCAACTTTTTGAAGAGCGAAAAATCTGTAATTTTGATACAAATTCTACAAAAAGGATTAAATTGTACATGAAAAACTTTTGCATGTAAAATAACTTCATATATTTGAGTTGCTTAATACCAAGTATCAAATTCCTGCATGAAAAATTGACTGGTGAAAAAATTCCCAAAAGTGATGTTCCCATTTGGGAACATCGGCAGGTAAAAGGTTAAATTCACCCAACAGTAACGAAATTGCACATATGGCAAGAGAAAGCATCCCTCAATCCTAATACACTGTGGATTTAGCTTTTGCTTGATTTATTTTGTAATAGGGATGGGCTAAAGTTCGTCTCGGGGTTTCATTTTACAGTTTTTTCATCTTCATTCGCATTTTTCAAGAAAACAGTAAAGGTATACCACTTAGGGAATCCTTTTTCAGTTTTATTTTATCTTTATAGATGTAGCTATTGGGATATAATGCAGAGTTTTGTCAAAATTAATTTATTTAGGGAAAATCCAGTACAAATACTGCAGATCTAAAAATAGATCACTGGGCGTTCGGGAGTTTATTTTTTATGTGTTGCTTACAATACGATCATTTAGTTATTCCACTAAAAACTGATAAAAATGAGTCTGAGAATACTCAGTAATGTTCAAGACGAAGTCAACTATTGATTTTCTTAAGAAGTTTAACATTATATTACTGCTAAATAAATTTTATAATCTACTAGCTGATATGCCCGGCCTAGCACGGGTGAAGATCATAAATTTATTATTTGAGGCGTTTGCTATCAAAACCAGCTAATTCCATATTTTTCTGAAATCCACTTTTTTGCATATTTTGAAAGTTTAGAGGGTCCTTCATAACCTGGCGAAGGGATATAGCTCAAACCCAGCTCATTCCAACCCAAAATTAGATTAAAAGTGAAAACTGTGATCTCAACTGTGAAATTTCAGATCATTTGAAAAAGTTACTTATTACGTTAAAGTTACGTCATTTACTTAAAACTCGTAAAGACATAAATATTAACTGGTGAACTGGAAAAAACCAATTCACAACTTAATTGAACAAAAAAACTGAAAAAAGCATGAAAAATCGTGTTTTTGCATCAAAATCAGCTCATTCCAACCTAATTAGTGTAATTACGCGCAAGGTAATGCAACTGGAATGAAAATAAAAAACTAATCAAATTCTAAGTGGTTGTACCTACAATTAAAAATTTAAAAAACAAATTTAGCTTTAGAACTGTGGACGTGAGAAGTTTTTTGTCTCTCCTGTAAAATTTCCAAAAATGGAATAAGCTGGTTTTGATAGCAAACGCCTCATTTTTAAGTTTTCCCAAATACATTTCTAATTTTATATAATCAACATTTACCAATCATCCCGGTATCCCAGGCGTCTTTTTCATATTCCGGTGTTCCCGGTAACTTTTCCTATCCCGGTGTTCCTAGTAAGTTTTCTTATCCGGATGGACTAAAATTCCTTCAGTACTCAAGCGCAATAGTATAACTTTTGAATGATTTCCACATTTACAACATGGAAAAAATATTCTAAAAATTATTTAAAATTTCTCAGATTCCTTAATTAATCATTTCTTTAAGAATAAACGTTTTCGGTGAAATTATTCAATAATTAAAGCTTATTCCGTTTTGAAATTTAAGAAAAAAAATCTATATTTTCTAGTTGAAAGGGAGTTTTAATGGTTTTTGGTTTGTTAACCAACTTTCTTAAAAGTTAAAATATTATCACTTTTTGATTTTACATCCTCGTTTCCATGGACACTATTTTAACAACAATGATATTCTATAAAGCTTTTAAAATATAAAAATTAGATAATCTGTCAAATAAAAATATGTTTAACTATACATAACTTTTAAATTTCATTGAAATATATTTTTAAAATATTAATATAATTTTTAAATAGATTTGTACCTAGTGTTTCTATTAAAAATTGTTGTTTAGCATTAAATTTTCTTTGTAACAATGGAGTAAGCAGATCTCTTCTTGAGGGGAAATGAAGCTATTTCAGCAAAATGACCATAAAAAGGGTCGAAAGAGGGTCAAGGGGTCATTAAAAGTTTTCGAAACATAGCCTATGTTTTTTTCTGAGTTTTTTTACGTAGGTATACCAAGTTTGGTGCAGATCGGAAGAAAACTGTGGATTTGTATAAAAGACAAACACATATACCCACACTTTGTTTTATTATATTAGATTCTGGTGAATAAATGGAGGATAGGCTATTATGATTCATTATATCAATAAAGCACAGCATTGCAACTTGCGGTATAAAATTATTGGTGTTTATTCACATAAACTTATTTTATACATCACAAGTCAATACAAGTAGTTTTGAAATACTTCATAGGGGAAATTATAAGACAATTAAAGGATATGAAGGAGCTAAAAAATCTCAAATTGAGAATTGCAATTTTTTTTTTTGAAATTCGCCCTTATCCAGCCTTTGTAACCTTAAAATAGACGTTTATGGCAGAGTAAGTAGTTTATTGGAATAGGTCGGTGGAAAAGCTCAAACAATAAGCAATTTTGAATGTTTCCATGTTAGTACAGGAAAACGGTAGTTTTTTCAAAAATTTTCATATAGAAGTTTTTTTTTCGACGGTTTTATATGTTTTCGAGGGCGCTGATTACGAATATGAAGTTTGCTCCCACGTGGGGGGTCGGCTTCATATCGAAAATCGCAAAAAATCGATATTTTTTTGCTCTTTTTTCGATTCTTCGCTTATATTTAAAAAACTATAAATTTCTCGAAGATAATTTCAATTACAAAGTTGAAGTAAACAAAATTTCCTACAAAATTCACTACTCAACTTTGATTTTCTGAAGAGTGGTTTTTCCGCTAGAGCGCGCTGAAAAACATCGATTTTTTTGCCTTTGCACAAAAATAAGGAAAACGCGCGTTTCTATCCTCTATAAAATGAAAACTACTCCCGTTATCAACAAAAAGTTTATACCACGTGAAAGAAAATTTAATTTTCTATACATAACGGTCTTTCCATTATCATTTTTTGAGAAGGGGGGAGGGATTGAAGCAAAGATCGATAATAAAATTGTTGCTGCTCTCGGACCAAACGGACTTTTGCGGTTGTTAATCTGCTCTCTGCGCTTTATTTCCGGTATATTACCAATAAAATAAGTTGTTTTGGATTAATTGATGACTAAGCATACTTAATAAAATAAAATTTTAAATTTATTTATGAAATATTGGGTGTTTTAGGCGGAATTTTAATCAATTTTTAAAATTCATATATTAAATTATGGGAGTGTTTTAATGAACGAATTTATATGTTTTTTGCATCGCTAAATCTGAATTTCAAGTTTATTTTAATTTTGAAAGTCATCTTCACATCAAAAATTGCAAAAAATATAAAACTTTTGCTCTTTTGTTCGGTTTTTCATCGATTTTCTAAAATAACATTCTTTTTAGGAAAAATAGCATGACACCAAATTAATGTACGTAAAATTTCCTATAAGATGCACTGGTTCATTTTTATTTTGCAAGGAACGATGTACGTTTTATAGCGTTTTGAAGAAAAGCAATTTTCATGTTTTTCTACAAAAAAGTGATGAATGCTCGATTTCTCCCACTACAGCTCTAAATAAATTCAAGTTACCTACAAATAGTTTATACCAAATGAAAGTACATTTAATTTCCTACAAAATGCACTATTTAACTTTAATTTTATAATCAGAGGTGTTTACGCTAGAGCGCGCTGAATTACAGCTGTTTCCTGACTTTACACAAAAACATGAAAATTGCTTTTCTTCAAAACGCTATAAAACGTATATCGTTTCTTGCAAAATAAAAATGAACCAGTGCATCTTATAGAAAATTTTACGTACATTAATTTGGTGTCATGCTATTTTTCGTAAAAGGAATATTATTTTAGAAAATCGATGAAAAACCGAACAAAAGAGCAAAATTTTTATATTTTTTGCAATTTTTGATGTGAAGATGACTTTCAAAATTAAAATAAACTTGAAATTCGGATTTAGCGATGCAAAAAACATATAAATTCGTTCATTAAAACACTCCCATAATTTAATATATGAATTTAAAAAATTGATTAAAATTCTGCCTAAAACACCCAACACTGTAAAAAAAAACTGTAGAAAAACAGAAATTTCAATAACAGTGACTTTATGTTTACAGAGATATTCTGTCATGTAACATTCCCACCGCACTTCTATTTATTTTATGTAAAATAACAGCTTTTACCTAGTTTTTTAGCTTATCTGTACTTAAACAGAAATTTACTGCATTGAAAACCAATACAGCTATTGGCAACGTTATACTGAATCTTCTTTGGTTCAGTGGTAGCGTGCGTGCTTAGCATGCGGTAGGTCGCGGGTTCTATCCCCGGATATCAATTAATTAAAATTTAAAAAACTCTACTAAAATAAGTGCATGCGCACAAGCAGAAAATAACTGAGAGGCAACAGAAAAATCTGTAGCCCACTTGACAGAAAGTTCCTTTTTACAGCATTTACCTGTAGGTTACAGCTTTTTTCTGTTTACAGGATTATTCAACCTACAGATTTTTTCTGGCAACTTTTGCTGCCAGAAATTTTCTGTTTTTTTGCAGGATTATTTTTTACAGTGAATATTTCATAAATAAATTTAAAATTTTATTTTATTAAGCATGCTTAGTCATCAATTAATCCAAAACAACTTATTTTATTGGTGATATACCGGAAATAAAGCGCAGAGAGCAGATTAACAACCGCTAAAGTCCGTTTGGTCCGAGAGCAGCAACAGTTTTATTATCGATCTTTGCTTCACTCCCTCCCCCCTTCTCAAAAAATGATAATGGAAAGACCGTTATTTATAGAAAATTAAATGCTCTTTCACGTGGTATAAAGTTTTCATTTTATAGAGGATAGAAACGCGCGTTTTCCTTATTTTTGTGCAAAGGCAAAAAAATCGATGTTTTTCAGCGCGCTCTAGCGGAAAAACCACTCTTCAGAAAATCAAAGTTGAGTAGTGAATTTTGTAGGAAATTTTGTTTACTTCAACTTTGTAATTGAAATTATCTTCGAGAAATTTATAGTTTTTTAAATATAAGCGAAGAATCGTAAAAAGAGCAAAAAAATATCGATTTTTTGCGATTTTCGATATGAAGCCGACCCCCCACGTGGGAGCAAACTTCATATTCGTAATCAGCGCCCTCGAAAACATATAAAACCGTCAAAAAAAAAACTTCTATATGAAAATTTTTAAAACGTCACTTTTTAGCACCGTTTTCCTGGGTTATGTGAGATCAAGTTACATTTTATTTCATGAATATTATTAATTTATGGTAAAACCAATCTACAAAATTTTCAAAAAATTAGCCCAATGCATTTTATTTTACTTATTAGTTAAAATTTTATGTGTGTGTTGCATGTCATATGCTTTCTATAATATACTTATATAAATTTAAAGTTCTTGGTTCAATTTCCCCTTTTCCCCCAACAATTACTTTCAACATAGGCTATTTGTGTATTTAATTTTGGGTAAATTATTTAATTTTATTACTATTTAATTATTTCCCCCCATATATTTATGAATGAATACGCGTTTTTTAAAGAGAAATACTAATATTTCTATTCATTTCATAATTTTTAGGATTTTTTGAAGTTAAACTATAGTACTTAGCTCTGCGACAAAAAAATATCCTCCGAACGCCCAGTGATCTATTTTTAGATCAGCATTTTTTAAAGAAACTAATGACTGTTTTGACAAAATTTGTTTATAATATTCATATTGAAGGCAAAATACACCAGATTCATGGCTTTTATCCAATTCGCCCGCCAAAAAAATAATATGGGCGTTAATGGGTTAAAATGTTTATTTAGATCTATAACTGTTCAGTTTATCATTAAAAATTTTAAAAAAATTGTTTATATTTGAATATTCAGCGTTCAAAAGATAATGGTGATATTTAGCGGGAACTCTAACTGAATTGAACCTTTCAGATTATGTATTTTAAATGTGTAATTAAAATGTATTTTAAAATAAAAGTAAAAACATTTGTATTAAGTTTTTTTAGTCTTCATACACGTATTTAAGAAACTGAAGATTAAACTTTTATTGAAAACATGACATGTTTTCAATTATTTGACATTAGTTCTTAAAGAAAATAACTGATCATGGAATGCTTTTATTGGAGCATGTACAATCATGACAGCAACAGATACCGCCGCACCTAGCAACGACCTTAGCAACAGACTGTTTTACCTACAGCAAGGAAGAAAATAAAGGGTAGTGACGTCACTTGAAAACAATCTATAAGTTTTTGATTTTAACTGATAAGCTTTGAAGAAGTGCAAGGCATTTCCATATTAGGAGGGGCACATTTATTTCTCGACAAGGTATCTTGTGTTTCAATTAATTCAAATTTCTAATAATTTATTATAGTGTAGCCCGACTGTTAATGGAATCCTGTAAATCCTGTAATGATTATAATACCTGATATATTTTACTGACATTTAGATTTCCAGTTAAAGCTTTGACTAAAAACAACGTGATTAGTTAGATTTCGACTCTAAATAAAAAGTATTTGGTAAAATAAGATTTAAAAAAATTAATGCCTAATTATATCACTTGTTTACGGTATTATTACGTATTACTCTCATCAAGAAATGCCTAAGAATCATTTCCAAAAGTTTTTTAATTGCATTGAATGAATTACGTAATAAATATAAACGCTAGCTTAATTTTAAATTCCGATGAATGAAACACCTATAACTAAAAACTTTCTAATTATTACCATTTATTAGAGAATTTCGAAATCCTTTGATATAAGAATAAACCTTTCTGAAGAAATGTCTTTAACTTCAATAAATGGAAGATTAATTATTTTAATGTTTAATTACAAAGCGTTTTTTAGCACAACATAATGGAAGAAACCCACTGCTTACGTAATTGCTGTTTTGTTTTTGCACTTCATTATTTGTCTTGTCACTTCACAATAAACAAAGCACCGCATTCATCCATTGAATTGCGAGGATTTTAAATACAAGAACTCAAAACACGAAAAAAATTAATGAAACATCAATTTTCTACAACGCGTTGAACATTGAACATCGCCACATTTTCCCCAAATTTTTTTTCTCTCAGACACAACAAAACAATGGACGAATATTAATTACTTTCGAAAAGCTTCCGCCCCCCTACCATTCAAATAAAAACACCAACAACAGCATTTCACAATGCGGAACATCGGGCTTTCAATGAATCTCGCAAAGAAGAAACCGCCATAAGCAATAAATCCATCGATCATAGCAGAAGTGACATGATTTACGATCACCCCCTTGAAAAGTTAATGAGAAAATATTTTTCCGGTTGCAATTTAGGTAGACGGGCTTTGACACGGCTTCCAAAGAGACACACGGTCATAGTTATTCGGGTGGCTTTGAAAAAATAACGAGCTGGAGGTGTCAGTTTATTCAGGGCGGGAGGTTGCCCGGATGAAGAATTATTGAAAGCAATAATTCATGCAGTGCGAAAGTTTGTGAAAAGTTGTGTGACGTCAGATAATTTGTGGTGGCTTTTAATTACGACCAGTTGCTGAAACAAATATTTCCGGTGCTTGAAATAGTTAGGGAATAAGTGCTTTACTGAAAATTATTTTGATTGTAATGTATCGATGTTTTTCACAAGAGTTGCTTAAATTCAGAATTACTACCTATATAATATTTGTGTATTTAAGCAGGTATTTCATAGTGGAAATGCAGAATTTCATTCTTTTATCATGTATTTTAATTTATGTTATTTCTAAAAGTTTTATTTGTTATGGTGATTTTTTCACCCGTGTTAAAATGTAGTTTATGTTTCTAATCTTTATTAAACTAGGGGGGCTCTGCCCCCTTCTTGCTATCGCTCACCAACCCCCGGAACTGCTTCACAGTTCTTTTCAGATCGCTTCCCGATCTTAGCGGGCAGAGCTCGCTTATTTCATCTCAACAGTCCAGCACAATCCAGGGCTCGTCGGCTTAGTTAAAAGTGAAACTGTCTATCTTTCTAGCTTATCAATAGTTTAATTCAGATAACTACCTTGAAAATTATCAAAATAAATCTACTACTGAAATATCCCTTTTTAAACTTATTAATAATAATGTTTTCAAAAAATATCCAGCAAATATACTAATTATCAACAACTATCTTAGAGAAAAAAGCACGCCATTAAAAAAATTAAATTTATAAATTGCACTTGTGTATCTAGTAAATCGTGGGAAATAAAAGAAATTAGACTCATACAAACACTGAGCTATATAACAAAACTGAGTTTGTTTTATAGCTCAGTGCATACAAATCGGCTGTTTCTCTAGTAAACTACCAGAAAGAGAAGAAAAAATTGATACTTTGAATCCTAATAATTCGAAAACTAATTCGATTTTTTTAAAAATAGAAACGCCAAACTTTTTATAAAAAATATTCGTATGTGTGTTTTAAATATCATAGTTCTACTGAAATCTAAAATTTGAAATACCTACCTTTCAGCTATTTCAATACCTTTTAAGCTATTGAAAATAGTAAATGACAAATACTACATTACACTCAATGTTTACAAACAATTTATTTTGGTGTGTGAAATTCTATATTTAAATGCCAGTCGTTTTCTGCAGCAAAAGACACAAGACTACCCAACTCAACTCAACTCAACTATATTTAAATAGTATTGTAAGTTTCTGGGAAACTCTTATCAGTCTTTTAAAGATATTTTATTTAGAAAGTATTTTGAAGCGGTTTTTAAAGTGTGAAAGAAATTATTTTCATCATAAAATATGGCGTCGATTGGTCGTTGTGATTGGAGGGATAATAAATTGCACGACAGTTTCTTTCTGTTAACTGCAACCTTATCCGTAATCCAGAAAAATGGAAATATTTTAGAATTGAGAATTTTTTTAGAAATTCTAAAGGCTTATTGCACATCCTCGAAAGAATACGAACAGTTTGATACCAAAAACATGTTATACGGATCAGTAATTAAAAATCCTTTCTCTGGAAACCATTTACCAAAACTTTTTTTTAGAATAGAGAGATAAATACGAAGGATTTCATGACCGGTGTTAATACGAGGGTTGGTTTTTTTACTAACTGCCGTTTTGCTCCTGAAAAAAAGTAGTTGGAATTTCAAAATAACTTTGCTAATGGTAGATAGGTACATCCTTAAAGATTAATTGGCATCTTTACTGGAAAAAATCGGATAATTTTTCTATTATTTATCGAATTTACAAGCGCGCTCTTCGAATTTAATTCCCGCCAACCCATAGAAAAATCCTTTTTTTCGACATTTCTCCCTCTTTGATGGATCTTTAGTTACTTTTCAACGTAATCACTTTGAAATGGACCATTTATCGTACATTTTCACAAGTTTTTCGATACCTCTTCATGGAAAGTTTGATTTTTCGTTGAGCTCCGCATCGGTTCGGACAGCCGTTTTCCCTCTGAGCGCACTCTTTGCCTGCGAATCTATCTATATTGCCTTGTTTATTAAGGCTGTAACTCAAGAATCCACAATGCCTGGAACTTGGTAGATGCAAAACATATGGTTTTAAGCATGCACACAACAGCATTCTGCAAAAATCACCTGCCTTCCGATTGTCTATTGTTAATGCAAACATAGTTTAAAGGAAGAGAAATTCTCTATGGGTCGGCTTGAAATAAGTTCGAGGAGAGCGCCTGTAAACTCGATAAATAATAGAAAAAATGTCCGATTTTTTTTCAGTTAAGAGGGAGGTTGATTCTCAAGAATGTGCCATCTACCAGTAGCAAAATTATTTCGAAATTCCAACTACTTTTTTTCAATAGCAAAACGGAAGTTAATTAAAAAATAACCCTTCGGATAAAAAAAAATTTCCGTGCATTCGTGGTCGATGATTCAAGTTGATATTAAAACCAGACGTGTCGTCTGCTATTGCGACAGACATTTTTAGAATTTTTTAATCGATATGAACCATCGACCTAGGCCTATGAGCACTGACAGTTTTTAATCCTATTACTTTATTATGGTATCAAAATAATGGCAAAGAAAAGTTTAACAATACGTATCCCTATTTGAAAATATCCAAAATGTAGAACATAAAAAAACTATAAACTATCTGTAGTTTAGGGCAATTATTTACGGAGAATGTAAGCATAAAATTCAATGCTTAATATCTTCCAGCCTTTTCTCGTATAGAAAAGATCTTGAAAAATTTACCAGTAGAAAATATTCTACACTGCCTAACGAGAGTCACTATCCTTTTCTACATCATTAGGATGCGCATGAACGTTCTTTTAAAAAAGGAAACGTGGATAATATTGAATTTCCATCGGAGTGGAATATTTCTTTTAAAAAACCAATAAACTCCGAGATTTGTGAGGGTGTATATTAGATCACAGGATTCCTCCAGTTTCAAAAAGTGTCCAGACTAGATTTATCTATAGAGTGAAGGGAAAATCGATATAACCTGGAAATACAAGGCGAAACTGCAGAAAGTTGGTATTGAATTACGTTTTTCTTACTTTAAAGAAGCTTGTTTTTATTTTCTTGAAGGCAGAAAGTTTGAGGAGAAAGTTTACTTTAAGTTATTTTACTCTTTGGAACCTACAACTTTCATTAGGCTAATAACTCCATAAGGATTGAACTGGAGATTCATGGAATATATTTATAATAAATATAAACTTTTTTATAAATGAAACTTTAATAACTTAAAAATTGTTCTTAAAACCATCATGTAATTTAAATAGTAGGGTAGGTGGGGGCAAAGCCCCGCAGTTTTTAGTATTTTTAACATTGGGATCGAAAGGGGGTAGATAATCCCGAAATTTCCATTGGAGGTGTTAGATTGAGATGTTACCTACAAAACCAATCCAAATTTATACTCTTATCGATAGTATATTTCAAGAGAAATTGACAATTTAGTAGAAAAAAAAATTGCGGGTCTTTGCCTCGCAAAATGGGGCAAAGACACGCACTTTTGAATCTTCGTGTCCAAGTGAAATAAACATGGATAAACAAAATGTTTCATTATAAAAACACTAGAAATAATCATCTTAATACAGTAGATCCCCTATTATCCGCGGAATTGGGTGGCAAGGGTACCGCGGATAGCTAAAATCACGAAAAACCCGAAAAAAGACTAATTATGAGGTGAAAACACCGAAACAAAATATCTCAGCATAAAAACTATGTTTCATTGTACAAAAACATATTATGTAAAACTTTTAAAATGTGTACAGTACAGTAGAATTATTTGCTCTACATCTAAAATCTCTCTAATGTTCGTCTAAAATGTACCCTCATCATTGAATTTTTTTCGTGGCAATCGTGGATCATCCGCTCGCGAATAATGGATTTCTAATGTATTGTTTTAATATTTTTAAGTGAACCAACAATATTAAACATAAATATAATCCGTTTTAATGAAAATTGTCAACCTGTTGTAGCAACTCATTTCAAAGTGCCCAATATCTTTCAAAGGGGAGAAAAAAAGGGTTTCAGTTTGAGGATTGACATCTCGGAAACCTTTATTCAACTTTTTAGGGATCCTGTAGGTTCTAATTTTCTTTTGGGGCGAATTCCCAAAGTTTTGAAGATGCGGGTATTTGCCCCAAAACACCTGCGGGTATTTGCCCCGTTTCACTTTATTTTGAAAAACAAGCCTAATTATTTTTAGAGACATGTTAAGGAAATTCTTTCAAGACGAAAGTGAAGTTCAAATGCTATCTTATCATTGGCTTATTTGTTTGTAATTCTTCTGAAGCCCTATTTTATGTTATGTTTAAGTAAAATATCAGAAAAATTACATCAAAATGATGAAAAACAAACTTACAGCATTTTTTCAACTCGTGAGTGACTTAGGAGTACGAACTTTCGTAGAACGATAGGTCACAGTAAGACAAACCAACCACCTGGTTTTCAACTTTTAAATAGATTATTAACAATTAAAAATCGCGGTGCGTGGTTTTGCCCCGTGCGGGTTTTTACCCCCACCTACCCTAGTCTGATAATATTGATGATGATTCAAAATTATTTAAAATCCTAAAGATTTTAATTTTGTTATTGTGTGGATTGGAACGCTTGCTTTAACTGTGACCATATGCAATTAAAAAATCAAATATCTTAAAGTTAAGAAATTGTTTTGGAATTTCATAAAAGTGCACAAGGAGATAATAAATTTATTGTTCATTTGCTATTTATTTTATTTTGAAATTCCTTGTTAATCCGTAAACTGTGGGAATCCAATTTACTTAACAGTAGCAATTGTATGTTTCACTTAAAATAAAGGGTTTATTCTATATCTGTATATTCCACAGCAGATACCCCTGTACAAGTTTATAAAAAATTCTTTGAAATGTATGATTCATATAAACTAATATTTTATGAGCATATAAAACTCAATGAAAAAATCTAAATATGGAACGCATAATTCTATTGTTTACCCATTTCGAATAAATATAAATTGAATTCAGAAGCTAAACCGCTATATGTAAACATATTTCCCCCATATAATTTCTAATAAAACGCAAATGTGTTTACTTTTGAATGTGTCTACAGATATATAATATTTATTACTTTCTTCTGCATATAAATCCATTGCTTATTTATCCTTCTTTATACATACTTTTATACTTTTACTTTTCATACTTTTCTCTGGCATATATTCTAGCTCCCATAAAAAACGACACGAATTTCATAAAAGCATGATTTTATCAAAAATATCCTTAGTATGTATCCTGTGACAAATATGTATGTTTCATTGCCTCCTGGCATCGGGGATATGAAAAGGCCACAAACCGCTGTTCAGTTCTGTTTCTGGACCCATAACGTATTGTGGTTGTAGCCTTCGGCAATTTCCGATGGACTATAGAAATGATGTAAGGGAAATGTGCAAAAACGGTTGTTAAGATGTGTGGAATCAATGTATTTTTGTGCGAATAAAATAAAAAATAAAAACGTGATAGTAGATGTTACAACTTCAATACATTATACGTATAACTGTAATCAGTTGTATGATAGTTTTTGAAAAGACGGGCTTTAACTTTCAACAACAACCGTGGAAGAAAAAAAAGAAAGAATTTTCTAGAGGTTTCTAAATTCTCCATAACCATGTTTATCATACAGCGGTATGTAAATTATGTAACTCGATAGATAGTTTTGTATAACGAGTTTCACTTGCTTGTGGAGAACATATTTTACTTATTTACACTTATTTCAATGGATTTAATGCTTTTTGTTAAAATACTTACTCATAATGTTTGGATTTATACGTTCTATAATACTTTCAAAAAGTAATTAGGAAATGTTAAGAATATTTTTCTTTAGACATAATTATAAGGAGTTTCCATATCCCCTTAAATAAAATTAATTTCAGTTTCAACATATCCCTTTATATTAAAATGAATTAAAATACCCTTTATGAGTACCTCGGAAAAACTATACTTAACATATTTAAAATGTAACTTAATTAAATTAGTTGGGGTTCAGTCGATTATAATTTTATAATGTAAAATGCAAAAGTAAAACATAAATTAAGAAAATGTAAAAAATTATTTGTCCATCTCTGAGTCAGTATGTTGTAAATACATGAAATACATTAAATTTCATGTAATACATTAAATTTAAATTATTATACCTTCAATCTTATGCCTTACATGTAAAGAACAATAATTAGTCCACTGAAAATTGCGAAAAATAGGGCCGAACCTCAAACAAATTGCAATAGAAGGTTTCTCAACGGTTTTCACTTAGAAATGACCTCAATAATAAAAAATCGGCCAAAATCGGCCGGGGGGAAGTTTAATTTTTTTTCAAATTTTTAAAAAATGGCCGAAAAGAAATTAAAAAAAAAACAATAATATAGACATGTGATACATGTTTATAGGTTATTTTTGAGTGCTGAAACCGAATATTGCATTTAGTTTGGAAAAAAAAATTGAAATTTCAATTTTTAAAATTAATTTGAATAATTAGCTATATGAAAAAATTAAAAAACCCCTAAAAACCTAACAAAGACATCCAAAGAGATAAATCCAACGGTTTTCATTTAGAAATGATCTAAATATTAACATACTAAAATTTAAAATTTTTACGAGTTAAAGAAGTAAATTTTTTTTTCAAATTTCCATTTTTTTTGCAAAAAATGCATTTTTTTTTTCAAATTTGTGCAAAAAACTTTAGAGGCTCTTGAAAAGTTACTTTAAATAAAAAAAACTTTAAATAAAATAACTAACTAATTCATTGAGGGTCAATTCCACCGGTTTTCCATTATATAACTATCTGTGGACAATATCCACTGAAAAATTACCTTTTCAAAAGCCTCTAAAGTTTTTTGCACAAATTTGAAAAAAAATGCATTTTTTGCAAAAAAAATGGAAATTTGAAAAAAAATTTAACTTCTTTAACTCGTAAAAATTTTAAATTTTAGTATATTAATATTTAGGTCATTTCTAAATGAAAACCGTTGGATTTATCTCTTTGGATGTTTTTGTTAGGTTTTTAGGGTTTTTTTAATTTTTTCATATAGCTAATTATTCAAATTAATTTTAAAAATTGAAGTTTCAATTTTTTTTCCAAACTAAATGCAATATTCGGTTTCAGCACTCAAAAATAACCTATAAACATGTATCACATGTCTATATTATTGTTTTGGTTTTTGAAAAATGTTAAATTTTTAAATTTGAAAAAAAATTAAACTTCCCCCCGGCCGATTTTGGCCGATTTTTAGTATGTTATTATTGAGGTCATTTCTAAGTGAAAACCGCTGAGAAACCTTCTATTGCAATTTGTTTGAGGTTCAACTCTATTTTCAGTGGACTAAATACTCATGCTTGAACAATAGCTGTATTGGTTTAGGTAGTACCCACAAAACTAATAAACACCCTTATTTACTAAACACCAATATTCCCCTTCATCAAATAACCCAAGGGACATCCCACAATCAATCCGCCTCCATCCTTCCAGGAATTAACAAACTATGCGATCGGTTTCTGGTCCTTATTAGGTATATTAAACAATCCCATCGATCCAGGAACAGTCCCATGATATTAGGCCCTCTTATTGATTTCTGATCACCCCTTTCATTGCTGCGCTTGAAAATCCCAAACGAAATATACTCGGAATATGTTAAACTTAATTTTTATAAAGAAAATGGATAAAATAAAAGCCACGAGGAGTGTAAGAAGGCACATTAGATAAAAATAAAAATCAGCTTAAAACATGATTTTCTTGATTACTGTTTTATTTTTTACTTCATATTTGCATAAAAAAACTGCCACCTTTGTATCTAAGATTACAGTTTCCTTCAGCAGTCCTTGGAATAGAAGAACAATGGTGTAAAAATACTCAGACTAAATTTAGGGCGATTGTAGAGTCCGGCCTTGCTATTGGTTCTCGGTGCTTTTACAAGCTCAGAGCTCATTGTGCTGTATGGATGAATACCAATGAAATGCGTTGTAACTTAATGATCCGAAGATTGTCGAAAGGTATATTATTTTTTCCAATACAGTAGTTGTTGTAATAGTGCAGCAAAAGTTATCTTAGATGTTAAAACTAGTACCCAATTTACACTATACCAGAATACGTCACATAGACTAAGCCTATAATTTTTAAAGATTCTGTAAAATGAACAATATATTTGATGTAAGAAAATTTTTTAATATTTTAAAACCACCATTTGTTATTTTCTTTCAGATCCGTGTGAAGAAGTGGAATGTCCGGCGACTCAGGTGTGCCAGCTGGACAACAACCGGAACCCCTTGTGCCGGTGCAACGCCATCTGCTCACCGGACTTCAAGCCTGTCTGCGGGTCGGACGGCCGGACTTACGTCAACGAGTGTTCCCTGAGGGTGGAATCATGCAAGTCCAGAAGGAGCCTTAGAATCATATTCAATGGAGAGTGCAGTTCAGGTGAGATTCTTCCTATGCTTTTAATTTCATTAATTTTTCTTTGTAGTCTATGTGTAGATTACCAGATTATATGGTCTGACTACTGAAGATTGGCACATAATCCAGTATAATCCCATAACACTGTAAAAAATTCCGTATTAAAAACATCCAAGAGTACGACCAAAAACACTCTATTCTTCTGTTTTTAAGGCTCCATGCTTTTAGTTATTCAAAAAGACATAAATTACCAAATTTAAATATATTTCAATAGGCAATCTTGTTATGCGTATATGATTATAATTAGCTAAAGATAGATCAAAGCATTTTAAACTTTGAAAACATAAATCAACTCTAAAAAGATATTTGGGATGTTTTCTATGCTTTTCTATCCCTTAATCTTCTGTGGCTAGCTAAAAATTTTAACATTATATTTTTCGTATTCTTAAATTAAAATTTTTGATATTGTTGATCTTGAATAAAGAAGCAAAATAGTGTAAAAATAAACCTAATGACTTATTAGAGAAAATTCGTACAATATATTTTTTACTTTGTATAAAATTTTTATATTAATGAGATAAAAAATTCAAAATCATAAATAATTAACACCAATCAATTTTGATAATCATAAATAATGCCTCTTGAATCAAGAAGCTAAAAACTTAATATTATGAGGAATAAAATGTTATGAGGACTTTATTGAAATCCCTTACATGTTTTGATTAGTAACTACACTTATAAACTTTGATAAATTAGTTTTAGTTGAAATATGTTTTCCAACATTCCCTTAAATTTTACTGAAAAAACCCTTCGGCTTCAAATAATCAATTCCTAGTCATTAAAATTCAACTTTCAATATTATAAAGCAAGATATTTGGATAAAAGGAGTGTTTAATCAAGGTAAAAAAATAATTTCTTGCTACTACATATTTCAAAGCTCTTGGGGTATTTAACCATTGATTACATATTTTATGTTTCAATGGTTCCCCAGATTTTTTACAAAGGGAAATAGATTACTTGTACTATTGTAATTTTTACTAAAATAGACTATAAAATGTAAATTAATCTTATATTTATTTTTCAATGTTTCTTAGAATATAATTTAGATAACCAAAAAAGAGTTCAGCAGTGATAACTAAACTCTTCCTATATAATAAGTAAAACAAATAAAATTACTTTGTAAAGTTATAGCATTTTAAAATCAATACTTCTTATATCATGCTTAAAAATTACTTCGTGATTTTCCCCTTAAAGAAAAAGTAATTTATGTTGTAAAACCGTTTGAAATCAAACTTTAACTCAATTTTTGAAAATAAATAAACTGTAAATTTTCCCTTTTACCGTATTCCATTCTTTCTATACAAAAATAATAAACCCTTGAATATGCATAACTTCGTAAAATTTATATTTTATTAAAATGCACATTAAAAAGACTTAAATTATGTTTAAAAATGGAAAGACGATTCATTGCATAGAAATCATGTTTTATTACTGTATTAAAAAGGAACTAAATTTCAAATTTTAAACAGTGTATCATTGTATCATCCATGTTACGTTACTACGCTGATTACATTATATGCGAGAAGCGAATTGAAACCCCAAAACTGCTTGAATATAACCCTCATCTGGGAAATTACCCTTACTGTAATTGACTTCCATGTATTCCATTCAGTTGAGGGTAAGCATAATGCAGATAGTGTGTTTTGCAATATTCTGGGAAGATAATTACAGCCCGCAGTGCTTCAGCTAGATACTAAGCTTAAACATATTTCTAATTTTGAGGACTTTTATAATGAATTTCCTTCTGATTGAATCAAAATGTAATGAACTTCTAATATAATTTCAAAATTTTTAAACTTTTTCAACTAATAAATTAATTATGTATTAAAATATAAAAATATTTTTAATTGAATTAAATTTCAATTTAAATAAATAAGTCGTCCTGTAGCTAACTAAAATCTTATAAGAAATAAAAATTACAAAAAAAATATTAAAACTTATCTGAATGTTTTCAACATGCAATGGAAATACGAATCCTTTCTTGAGTAATTTTACAAGTTTAAAGTGTAAACGCTGTCTTTTTTTAGAGTTGTGAAGACTGGTGGTTTATTTATAATAATTTAAGGCTTTGATGTAAACTTTTTAATTTAAAAAACCCGCTTAAAAAGAGTATACGCTTTATATTTCTTGTTTGAAATTTTTGATACGTTTCAAAGCGCTTAAACTCATTGATATTTTGGTGTTTACATCACAGATTAATGATTTAGAAATTTGTTATCAGTCAAATTTAATATAAATTAGATCAGACGTTCTCAAACTTTGGGTCGCGACTCACTGGTGGGTCGACAGTCAGTTTTTGGTGGGTCGCGACAAGATTTTAAAAATGTAGAATCTCTTTTATATAATTTTTTTGAACGTGGTGTGTACTTTTGAAATTTATCAAATTTTTATATGCGTAGTAAGAAAAGTACAAAAGGAATAAGAAAACTATCATACTTGGTGTTAAACGCAAAAGGCAAGTTAAAGTAAAATAGTTATGTGTGTATCACACTTTAAATGTGCTGATTGTGCAAAATTGATCAGTTATTGAAATAACATTTTAAATCATTGTTTTTAAACGTGGGCTCCCTACTGGGGGGAATCAATACAAATTTTAAGAACTTTCTTAGGAAATGATATTATTCAATTTTTCCCAAATAGCTAAAAACGAGTTAAAACCCTGTTTTTCAAGAGTAAAATTTCGAAAATTTCTCTCGGGGAGGACCCCCAGACTCCCTTTTTTCATTGTGAAGCTCATTGTTGTTCCCACAATTAAACAATTGGATACACCGAAGTTCAAATATTCCCTTTTAATTTTTTTGAAAAGTTAATATAACCACTAATACATGCAAATAATTTATTATTTTTCACCAAACCCCACCCACACGAAGCTCAAGTCTTGCTGGGGGATGGAAAAATTTACTGAATATAAGGTGGGTCTCGTTAGATTTTGTATGTAAAAAGTGGGTCGCGATGTTCAAAAGTTTGAGAACCCCTGAATTAGATATTAATTTAAAGGTGCTTTAAAATAGTACATTTTTTATATATTTCTTTATATTTTTTCTCATTTTAATACTATTTTGATGGTGGTCATTGAGTTACGACTCTCAAATAAAGTTTGCTTAACTGATAATTTTAAGAGATCTGAAAATAGCTGCTTATATAAACATCTTTTAATCATAAAATACTTTACGATACATACATAAACCCAGACGTAAAGCCTTACAGGACTTTTTTACAGAGCAAAAAAATTATTTTTTATACTTCTAATATAAAGGAATTTTATACAAAAATGATTTAAT
Source organism: Tetragnatha versicolor (assembly GCA_024610705.1). Classification (NCBI taxonomy): domain Eukaryota; kingdom Metazoa; phylum Arthropoda; class Arachnida; order Araneae; family Tetragnathidae; genus Tetragnatha; species Tetragnatha versicolor. Next base: position 56,591,277 of record JANDEH010000005.1, on the reverse strand, counting down.
TACAATGTTTTTTTTTAATTTACGATAAAGACAACATTAAAATACTATAAGGTTGCCTTTAAGATTAAAAAAAGAATTAATTAGCCTTAATTTACTCAAGTAGAATGTTTTGGGTCTAAATTTATTGGAAATCAATCTAGTAGGTTTTGGTGTGGGATATTATTACTTATCAAATTTAAAATTTAAATATTAAAAAATAACATATTTTTGGATACTATTTCCTAATATCGAATTAAAAGAGAGCTATCAATGTAATAATTGTTCTTTTTTAAGCTATAAAAGGGGTGATATTTTCTTATACCCACACTCTTAAAACGATTGTATCAAAATTGAGGAAAAAGTACTCAAAAAGGCTCCGATCCAATAAGTACTCAAATTTGAATACATGAATATATTCATTCTGAAATATGCATACTCAAAAATGAAACATGAATATACTCATCGTGAGACTCATGAATATACTCATGAATATGAACATCGTGAGCTCATTTTTGAGTTCAAGCTCAAGATGTTTCATTTTTGAGTATGCACATTTTCAGAAATGAGTATATTCATGTATTCAAATTTGAGTACTTATTGGATCGGAGCCTTTTCGAGTACTTTTTACTCAATTTTGATACAATCGTTTTAAGAGTGCACTATTTAAATAAACTTATTTGGTTGTTGCACAAACTTTTTCTATTTCTGTTTATTAACGTTACGGATAGTATATTTCGTGAATGGAAAACTTCATTTACACAGCGAAAAATAATCGTATAGAAACAGAAAAGCTCTGGCAGAGAAGTTGCCAGAGCTTTCCTTTCTCTCTCTCAGGAATTTCTCTGTTGACTAAGTTTTTCTGTATGCTAGGATCATGTGCAAATTTAAGGAACTTATCCATCTAGAATATTCTATTTTTTTATTAAATATTGTATTTCTACAGACTGCTGTTGCATCCGTTCCCAATTTCGAAAATTTTAGTGGCTTATATCCTTAAATGTTTTTGAAGAAAAAGTCGTTGTACACAGAACAAGCTCCGTCAACAGAGAAATTCCGTGGAAAGGAAATATCTGGTGATTTTTGCTGCTAGATCCTTTTCTCTTTCTCTACGATTATTTTTCACAGTGTGGTGCAGATTTCATAAGAGAACTCTCTTTACAAAACTTTTAATTTCTGATTTGAGAGTCGTGGCTCAAGGTGACCCAATAACCCAGATAGCATGTAACATTACGGTTAACCTTCGCTTTTAATTGTCATAAGGTTTGCCGAAATACCCTTCTACAATTGGTCGAAAAAGAAGACGAAAACAAGAGTATACACATGATTTAAGACATACTCCGTTTCGGGGATACCTGTATCCCCTTCGTCAGTGTGAATGTGTGTCAGTGTTTTCCACACTGACGAAGGGGATCCAGGTACCCCCAAAACGGCGTATGTCTTTTAAATAAATTTTAGTCATGTGCATACTCACTTACGTTCTTCTTTTATGACCAATAATTTTTGCACATAATGGATCTTAATCTCTCACCTTCCGCAATACCAACTTCCGAATACTTTATTTCATGACAAGGATGCAAAAAATATAGAAAAACCTTAGAAAGGCCTTCTCAAAACCTGTTACCCCAGCTCCTAACCTTGATTTAAGGGCGTTGACCTTTTAGGCTTCAACTAGAGCAGGTTGATTTTACCTTGTCACAAGGTTAAAGATTATTGTTTATCACAACCTTACAAAACATTAATGGTATTATTCACTGACACTTGACCAGTGGTCAACTATCAGCTAAAGAAAGAAAATGAGCTTTTCGCTGACTCTTATTGGTGAAATCCTTCTTTAACCGATGGTTAACCTCTGGTCAGGTAGTTGTGAATAATACCATTAATGGGCTAGGCTGTAATGTTACAACAAGGTTTATGAAAACCTTGCATTGCTATCTGGGAAGAAGTGTTCCATGCCATGCCGTAGTATATTGATGTCGACGCGCCTGTCCTAAGAGTTATCCTAGCTGTATTGTAGCGTTTCGCATGTTAACCCAAGGTGCCAACCCATGCCAGAACCTTCAGTGCGGCGCGGGGCAGGAGTGCGACATTGACAGGTACGGCATCGCGACCTGTCAGTGTCCGCAGTCGTGCGAGCCTGTCATGCGGCCCGTGTGCGGCTCGGACGGCCGCCCCTACCACAATGAGTGTGACATGCGCAAGAGGGGCTGCGAGGCCCAGACGCTACTCACCGTTGCCTACGAGGGAGCCTGCGGTGAGTATCTATTTACATTTGTGGGTGGTTCAATAGTGTTAAGTTATAGTACTATAACACTGTTGTCTATTAGTTGAATCTATTATTGAATTATCTATTAAAGTCACTATTGTTAGGTTTGAATGGCTTGAATTTCTATTAGTTGTTATACAGGGATGCTTTAACAAGTTCACCCAAACTCTGTATAGCCAGTCTTTGAGTATAGAGGAAGATGACAAATTCCCCAAGAACTATACCCCTATACAAGATTTTTATACACAATTATAAATATACACAATATTTTTGTTTTTCAAGTAAAATGTAACGTCATATCCGATGAAACTTAATTTTCTCTTCTACCACGCACAGTGGATATTATTATCATTTTAGTGTGCAAACATCCCTAAATAGTCATGTTTAAGTTTACCCTACACCTTTTTTTAGCGTAAACCAGGTATAACGTCATACGTATTTATGTTGCTATTTTCTGGAAAACTATGGAACGCAGAGTTTAAGTTCGTTTGGCATTTCTTTATCGAATCCACGCAAAGATTATGGTTGTTGGGAGTTTGGTGAACGTTTTGAAACACCATGTTACGGGTTAGAACTTCCTCCTGTCTAAAGAAAATTGTTATTTTAAGGAGCGATAATACCATTATATTTGTAAACATGTGCGGTAGTGACCGGTTGACAGATTTTTGTAAAAAAAATACGAAAGTTTATTGCAATTTTATGAGGAATGTAAAGGAAAAAAGTTTCCTGAAACTATGTTAAATATTAAAGTTGTCAGGCTTGAAAAAGGCTATTTTCATAAAACTTTGTTCTGAGCATTTGCCATAATATTAAACTAAACTAAACTCATTGGCGCTACAGCCCTAGTGGGCCAAGGCCTACGATGCCCATCTTCATTTTCGTGACTGTGGGGCCCTGGGGTGCAAGGTGTTTGGCATGTGTCCCGGTTAGGTGGTCATTCTAACGCGAGACCCCCAGTGTTTAGTTATCAAGCAAGCTTGGTCCTCATTTTATCGGCCCACTGAAGGGATGAAAGGCTGAGTGGACCTTGCCCAGCGCGGGATTTGAACATGGGCCTGTGGTGTGGAAGCGTGAAGCACTACCACTGAGCCACTGGGCGTTTTGCCATAATATTACAAACGATTTTTCACTCAAGTTTTCGTTCCTTTAGTTTTGAATTGATTTTTTAACTTTTTATTTCACCAGTTGGGCCTCTGTAAGCCATTTAATTGGATTTCCTATGGTAACATGGAGGTACACCTTACTTCCATGACTCTATTAGACGTTGATTCCAAATAAAAGACTCGAAACGGACATTTAAAACCCCCTTTATATCACAAATTTACTTAACAAAACCAATAACTGCACTTTCCCTTCAACTACCCCACCATGAAAGTGAACCATTTTCTCTCCATCTTCGTCCCCAGCATCCATCTTCGAAACAACTACAACAACCGAAACTCTCCTTCGAAACTTTGCGCATAAATCTTTATATCCTCCCTCCTCTAACGCACAGGCGACCGGCAAAACTGCTTTTAGATCCGCGACTCCCTATAAAATGATCCCCGGGAAATACTCCCCGACATCCTGCTACAAGGGACCCGAGAATGAAACGATAACATTAGGCAGCACTGACAAAGGGAAAAAGGGAGGAATATGTTCGACTTCCGATAGCGAAATGACATGTTTTGGGTGGAGCGGTGATCCAAGCATAGCATGGTCAATAGGGAGAAAGAATAAGAGTCGCCGACCCCTGGGAATATGTAACAGATTTCTGTCTGCCTATCCTATCGGGCTTGCCGACCCAGGGTAGGTGTGATCGTATGGGGGTGTCTTGATCAATAGGGTGATGTACATAGAGATGGTTTTCTCGTTGGGTGGGTTTCTTTTATGAATGTGTACTCAGTCATTCAGAGCTTGCAGTGCTTCAGATGCCAATAAATAAATTCGTCTAATAGGCGAAGGTAGAAAAGGGCTGCTATATCCTTTTTCTTAAATATTAGAAAAGATTATTTGATTCTGCTAAATTCTTAGTTAGAAGGAAGTGGGTAAAAAAAGGACGATGTTTTCAAATATCATTTTCAAATATATTTTGAGGGTGTTTGTGTATTGCATGATGTAACAAGTGTTTTTGTAGAAACAATAATTAAAATTATGTAAAACTAGGGGGCTACCGCCCCCTGCTCGCTATCGCTCGCCAACCCCCCGTTAACTGCTGACGCAGTAACTTTTGGACCGCTTCACAATTCCCCACAAAACCCAGCTCACTGCACTTACTCACTTTATAAAACATTCTTAACACAGGGGTAGTACTTCTCCGTGATATTCTTTCAAAAATGGCGAATATTTATTCAGTGGTAGAATTTTATCATTTCCTTTATGGTAACATGAATTGGCGGATCGCTTTATAATTCCAAGAAAGGTTCATATATAGTTTCCGCTAAATATGAACCTTCCCTTAATGTTTCAGTGCTTCCCTTAATGTATCTGTAAAAAACACATTACCTTAGGGAAATGGGTAAAAAATGTTTACATTTTTTCTTGGGGTTGAATTCCGTTATAGTTCCCGCTAAATATCACTAATCTCTTTTGGACACTATAAAGTATAAATATTGCTAAATTGTTTCAAATTCATAGATTAAAGTGTTTAATTAGATCTATAACTATTCAGTTTATCATTAAAAATTAGAACAATTGGTTTACATTTGAATATTGAGCGTTCGAAAGAGATTGGCGATATTTAGCGGGAACATAACGGAATTGAACCCCAAGAAAATTAACAACAAAGCAATGTAAACATTCTTTTACCCATTTCCCTAAGGTAATGTTTTTTCACAGATACATTAAGGGAAGCATTGAAATATCTCAGGAATAAATATAACTTTCTTAAAATTTGTAATGATTGACTGTTAAAAGTGTAGTAATTATCTTAAACATCGCGAAAATTTAGAATTTTATCTTCATGAGAAACAAACTTCGAAGTTGTGTCATTTTCATAGCAACGACACCGAATGTCAAGACTTCCAACATTTTCATCCTTATTTCTAAAACATTCACCCGTGTTATTTAGTTGTTTGCGTTTTGTCATTATGAAATAAAGAGTTACATTTTACTACCTTAAAAAACATACTTGCAAAAGGATATAAAAAATAAATGCAAAATTCAAAATTTCCGAAAGCGAGTGTATATTTTATTGTAAATATAGTAATGATTAGGTTGCCACAACTACAAAGATAAATATAAAAATATTAATTTGTTATTTAAAAAATAAAAAATAAATTAATTATATATAAGTTTAAAATATAATGAAAACCGTTTGAACAACAGTTAAACCCTTTGTGAACAAAAATATAAATATTGTTAAAAATAACACAAAATATATTTTTTAAATTCGTGTTATAAATAGAAAGATGATTATTTAATCTATTTGAATATTAAAAAACCAGTGAAATATGTTTTCAATTGTTTTAAAATTCAAAGTTTTTTGCTTTGTAACTGCGACCTTATCCGAAATCTAAAAAAATGGAAATATTTTAAAATTGAGATTTTTTTTAGAAATTCTAAAGGCACTTTGCACATCCTCAAAAGAATCCGGACAGTTTGATACCAAATATGTGTTATACGGATCAGTAATTAAAAATCCTTTCTCTGGAAATCGTTCACCAAAAACTTTTTTTTAGAATAGAGAGATACTTGTAGCCGTAGGTTTCTTATTTGTATGTACACCATTATCTTATGATAACAACAATATAGCATACATTTTATTCCATAATGTTTTTACATAATATTTTGTAAGTAATATAGTTTTAAGCATAAATGTATTTTTCTATGAACTTTTAATTTAAATATACAATATAATTACCTTCTACATATGTCCTTTACACCATATTAGGTAGTACTTTATAAGTTAGGATAGTTTGGATAGTTTTTGTTTTTATACCCTTCATTTTCTATACCACTGTTTCCCTTTTCTTGTCATTCTTTAAATAGTTACATTTTCAAGTAATCCTTTTGAAATACCTACAAGAAACTTTAAAATGTATTACAACCACTTCAACAGAAAACGCATGTTTAGTGATAGCATGGTTGGTGGAGTAAATTGAATAGACGTAAACAATCCCTCAATGAAAAATATAAGAGATGTTTCATCTTTGGATTTTGATCTTCAAAGTAGTTATCATCAGTTTATAACATGATATTTTTCAAGAATGTAATCATAAACATTGAAAAATAAAGCTTTAAACTTCTTATCTGAGAAAACGATTTCGTCCTAAATATTTATAAAACCAGTAAATAACATTGTAAAATATAGTATGCCTCCCAAAATCCATTTCCCGTTTTTATATCCGTATGTTTCAAGAAGAATAGAAATACAGTTTTTCGTTTTTCCAAAGGATCATACTATATTTTAAATCTTTCATACAAATACAATAACTAATTTAATAAGTGATCTAATCTTGGATATAAACTGGAATAATTTTATTTTAATTCCCATGGTTATACTTCTTATTATGCATGCTTATATTTTCATAGTTATGCTTTCTTTCAAAAAATTACAATTAATGCAAAAGAAAGAGGTTTCTTATTTATAATATAGAATATAAAAATTTTCATACCTTATTTCTATAACAGCCAATAAAGTAGCACTTTTTTGTCACTGGAAATACAATCTAGATAATCAATATGAAACCCTAATTAGTAAGAGTATAACCGTTACAAAACATGGCAAAACTGATGATGAGAAAAAACAAGTATTTTCACTAATCAAACGGGTATTTTGAGCGAAGATAATCAGTATGATATCATAAGCAATTACGATTTTTAAATTCTGTTATTGATAACTCTTGTACGAAGCTTAATTAACGATATTTTCTTTCAGCGGTGAACAAGTCAACTCTGATTTTTTGCATTGTATTTCACATAATTTAAATGGAGAAATGCAAATATCCTAACAATAATAGGGAAACAATTTAATGGTTTTTTCATTGATTAAGTGATTATGAGGTTTGTATTTTCTCATCCCCACAGTAATTATTCATCTAAGTAGCAATTAAATGATGGATTAAATAAAAGCTTGAATTGAAGATAAATATAATTATTATGGAGTATCTCTCCTTTATTTATTTCATTCATTGAGGTTTTTGTTTAGAGAATTGTTTCTACTTATGCTTAGTTTTAAACTTTTAGTTGCTACTAGCTGTTATGCCCGGCCTTGCACGGGTGAAGTGTATAAAATTATTTTTTTTATTTTCTCAAAATATACATTTCTAATTTTGTATATCAGCAATTACCACAATCACTCCGGTATCCCAGGCGCCCCTTTCCTATCCCAGTGTTCCCGGTAATTTTTCCTTTCACGGTGTTCCCGGTAATTTTTCCTTTCCCGGTGTTCCCGGTAATTTTTCCTATCCTGATGTTCCCGGTACTTTTCCCAATCCCGGTGTTCCTGCTATTGTTTAATATCCTGGCACCTTTATAAAGTAGCGAAATTGAAACTATAATAAAAAGTCTAATAAATTAATAAGTCTAGTGAACATTAGGGTGGGTCAAAAATATTTTTTTCACATTTTCCCAGGGGCACAGCGACAAAAGGGTGCCAAATGGTCTCAAACTAACATGTGTAAAATATTATTCGATTATAATAACTCTTTTTGCCTCCGGATTGGCCTCAAAGTTTCGATTAATATAGTAATTTCATGTAAAAATGGACGAACGAAAATCAAGCTTTTCCCTCGATTGCACAAATCCGTCATAAATATAAATGTGCAAATGGTATAAAAATCATCATTGAAGACTATAAAATAATTATAAATGGAACCAGAGTTGAAATACTTGAGTTGTAATACAACATATTTTTAAATATATCAATGGTTAGAACTGGCAATCAAAAATTTCTTGCTGGAATCATTAATATGTGCGAAACCTTTATTGTCGGTTGTGTAGGATGGTAAAAACATTAAATTTTTAATAAAAATGGATATGCCAGAAGGTGAGTACCTTTTTTGGGTTATAGGTTTCAACCCTAAGGAAAACATTTGGATAATAGTTTAAACGTTGGGATTTCCTTGAAATTTCTTGGCATATTAGAAAGAGTCCATCCCAAGTGTCCCCATATGATTCCCTAATGTCTAAAAATAAATTAAAACCAAATCCACTCTCTTCCTCAAATTTTGAAATATTTTCTTAAGAAGAGCGGTAGATCCCAGTTTTCAGCTTAAAGCTCAGTATTATCCCTCAAGTTTTTAAATAAGTTACATTACTTTTCAAAACTTACTTGTAATTATCCTTAACAGTTAAATTTGCGATATTTTAACTTTTATGAACGCATAAGGGAATGCTAAGAAGCTATTTTGTGTCAATCCTCAAGGAAGTATAATTTCATGGGTCTGGGTTTCAGTCTATTGCTATATCAAAAAAATTAGGTAAATCATGACAGAGCGCATCATATCTGATATTGCATATGAACGAACTATCTATTCGACAATTGTTTTAACATATTTTTGCGATCATATTTGGATCCCAAGACTAGACAGTGAAATAACTGTCGGCTGAATTTCGAAAGTGCGGCATATTTATGTTTCTATTTTGAAAAATTAAAAATACCGTTTTATACTGACCAAACATGAAGGAGAATGTATATGAACTACCAATATTTAAAATTTGTACCACTGACAATCCACTGTTTGTTGGCAAAAAAGAGATTCATATTCTCTACGGCTCATGTTAACATGATAGCATATTATATTGTCACTTCGGCAGTTGTTTTTGTATTAATAATGCATGAAGGTGACTAATGTGATTAAAATTGCTTTTAAATACCCTTATTTGTGAACTTTAAAGAGTTATCGACAAAAATATTTAATTTATAAAATTTAAAAAAAATATAAAAAATTACATATTTTTGTTCTATTTGAGGCCAATCCGGAGGCAAAAAGAGTTATTATAATGGAATAATATTTTACACATATTAGTTTGAGACCATTTGGCACCCTTTTCTTGCTGTGCCCGATAGAATTTGTAAAATTTTTTTTTCGCCATAGGAAAATGACCCACCCTAGTGAACATAGTAACAAATTTAAAACAATAATAGAAGATCAAGTAAGTTGTAAAGTCTAGTGAACCGTCTCATTTGAAACAATAATGTTTTATTTTTCAATCATTTTCCATGAAAAAAATATTTACACTTTTGTATAAATATTTTTATTTTAAAGGAAAAAATATCTTAAAATAAAGGAAAACAACGTTTGAAAATAAATTATTCGAATTTAGTTTGGTGTTTTCACAATTGATATCCTTTTTAAATTGACAATTATCGAGATTTTCCTGTTAAAATATTTAATTTTTGATGATTTCATCTCGTTTACAATAGTGAGTCAAGCAGATCTTACTCTAGTAGAGAAATGGAGAAATAAGCGTTTTCGGCAATAAATTCTTTAATTACTCGTAATTATTCTATTTTCAAAATTATAAACCTTTAGAGTGATAATCGTCGCCTCGAGATACGTCTATATACCTAGTTTTGTCCTTCACCCACATAGGGAGGTCTAGTCTAGGAGGAGATGCGTCCTTCACCCACATACACACATAGCCACAAACGGTTTTAGTTATATACAGATTCTTGGCTTGTAATAAAAGTTAAGTTTTGGAGTTAACAGTATGTTAATATTAGTGTAATAATTAAACTAGTTTTTGTTTTGTTGAAATGATAAAAGCAATTTTTGTTTTGATATTACAAATTCAGAAAAAAATTACAATAACAGTTGATGCGCTTGCGGCAACATTGATCAAACTCCATGGTCTGTTGGAGTTAGCTTGTTTTGGCAGCAATCTTACAGCTTTACTTTAGAGCAGCGGTTCTCAAACTGTGCTCCGCGGAGCCCTTAGGGCTCCGCCAAGCATTTCTAGGGGCTCCGCGAAGAAATTTGAAATAAATACATTTTTTAATAATTTCTAATTTGCTTTTCTCTGAAATGTTATATAAATAACTTTCTGTAAGGTGTTGGTAAGGTCTTCTGGTTTTTGCCTTTTTCAGGTTTTTTTTGGTTTACCAAAACAAGTTAAAACCCTGTTTTAGGGTCGAATTTCCAAAACTTTTCTAGGGGAGGAACCCCCGGGATGGGACGATTTGGCGCTGGCCGTTTGGGCGCCGGCACCAAATTCTTCTTCTTCTAATTTTTAGAAGAATTATGAGAGTTCTATTTACTTTCATTTTATATCTGCCGCTGAAACGGCCGCGCCGAATAGTAGCACACCAAGGAACCCCATTCCCCCACCTCTCAAATTGTTTACTCAGCACCTTTTTTTATAAAGTTCAGCAAAATCATAATCCTACTTAAAAATGTATGTCCAAAATTCGGAGTAGATCTACCAAAACCAAGGGAAAACCTGTTTTTAGTAGAGTCAAATTTCCAACCCCCCCCTTTATAGCATTTGGAACTTAATTACACAAAACGTTTCTTATATTAAGTTCTTTAAGATGCAAATTCTGCCAAAAAATGTATAAAAAGCTAACATTGATCTTATGGCATGGGAGGGGATGAGGAATGATTTTGGGTCCATGTGTAAATAAATTTCGATATGTACCTCTGACGTATGGTCTAACAGCCCCCCCAAAACAGCTCTCGATTTCAAAAGAAATAACTTTTAGGAAAACAAAATTTACAGATGTAGCTATAGATTTCTGTATGAATCCTTTGTTCATGCATCTCCGGCATAATGATAAAAAAGTGATAGCTTTAATATTCAGAAATTTAAAATAAAGATTTACATTGTATCCAATGATAAAATATAATTGGTAAACAAAATATTCCATATATCCCGGGGTGCAGTGGAGGATCCAGGATTTGGTTTTGGGGGGGGGGGGCTAAGAATTTTCATAATCCAATTGAATCTTCTTGTTAATGGTAATACGGAAAAGGTAGTGAATTATTTTACTCAAACCACTAAAAGGGGTTTTAAGTCAAAAACCCCACTTTTTCAACTCGTTTTGGTACGCCTCATCCGAATTTCGGATATAATTTTTTTGTGTTTTGACAAACTTAGTAAAATATCAGACGTTTTTGGGGGGGGCTTCAGCCCGAAAGCCCCCCAGTAGATCCGCCACTGCCGGGGTGTATATCAAAGGGGCGAGGGGGCCCTGCCTCTCCCCCGAAAAATCGGACTACGTATAACAAAACAAGTTAAAACCATGTTATTTAGGGTCAAATTTCCGAAATTCTTTTGGGGGAGGACCCCCAAAACCCCCTATTGTACTTGAAACTTTATTATTGTCAATTTTTATAGTAAGTTCGTTAAAATTAAAATCCTAATTAATGTCCAAAATTTGGACAATGATGTACCTAAAACGAGTTAAAAAAACTGTTTTTAATGATCACATTTCACAAAATCTTCTAGGGAGGAAGGACCCCCAGACCCTTCTATTATACTTGGATCTTAATTCGTCACAATTTTTCTTACAAATAAATTATCTTAGATGCAAATTATGCCTAAAAATGTTTTTAAAAGCTACGTTAAACTGTCAAATATGCATGGGAGGGGCTGAGGAATAATTTTGGACCCATCCCGAAATAAATTTCTATTATGCTTTTATTTCTAGAAGCAATGGGTTTTATGTAATTTGCTTTTATACCTTGAAAAATTTATTTCGGAAAAGGGCTCCGCGAAGAATTTGTCTCTTGAAAAGGGCTCCGCGACAAAAAAAAGTTTGAGAACCCCTGCTTTAGAGTAAGCTATTCTGCAATCTAGCTGAAGAATATAGTCATTTAAGCTATTTAGGTAATGTTACGCAGCAACAGAAAAACATAATTTTTAATAACCAATTTTAAACAGTGAAAAACGAATCTACTTTTTATGCATTGAAAATTCCACACGAACACTTTTGATTAGTATACTGGGAAAATTGCAGTTTAAGAAAACAGAAAAGGATTCCAAACCACTTCCAAAGACGTTCTTTACTTTAAAAATCCGTTCTCAATCTATTTTCAGTAGTTTTACAAAAGAGGTAAAACAAATTTTCCATATTTTAAATTCCTCATACATTCAATATTAAGTGTTATGTAGATTTTTGAAACTTTTTAAACCAATCTCAAAGCATTCTCTAATGTTTATAAGTTAGAAAACAATGAAGATTTTCAGTTTCAATAGTTTTCAAATTAATAAAACCTCCTTATCAAACAATAACCCTCAACTAATTTATGTTGTGACAACACATGATCATGGCATCCCCGATTATGGGAATATATAATAACCCTTCTTAAAATATCCTTAATTTGTGTTTAAATCTTAATGAATATTAATATCTCACCTCGTTTAAGTAAAATTCTATCTTCCTCCAAATACTTTTTGTTTAATTTAATCACCAAATCTTAAGCTTCCCGGAACAACTATTTTTCTTTCTTAATGTCCCAAAGAATTTTGAAAATGAACCCTCAAGCTTTTAAAGCATAAAAGGCTACACTCCAAAATGTATGGAGCCATTTCCCTAAAAGTATTTCCAACTACTTGGTGATTCCACAAGACGCTTTTATTGAATACCAATATCTTCTCAAACATTATATGCACCCACACACAAGCTCCATAAAGAGACATTTCTCCTAAAAACCACTCCATCTCCCCTCCCAAAGGCACCACATCCCCACCATAATGCACCCCCACAAAAAAAAGCCCCCCCATGAAATTCTTAAAAAACGCTTTCTTCCCCCATCTTGAAAACGCACCACCACACCTTCCATTAGAAAGACTATCAAACAAGGCCGTGCCATTGTGGCGCATCATTCATCCGGAGTTTATGATACGGAGACAGTGGGCGCCTCGATATTAATCGCAGGGCCTTGAGGATCGAAGATACGGAGATCGATTCCGAGCGGATCGATCCGTTTAATGATGAGATAGTGCCCGGTCGGGGCTATTGATCAAGTCTCCAATTACTCACACCATCTCCGTAATGAATTAGCAGTTCATCTGGGGACAGAGTTGTGCACATTTATCGGCCAGGGCCGGGTGGAGGCCATTAGGGTTACGCGGCCTTCTTTTTGGCGCAGATTGCAATTAAGAGGGGGCCCGTGTTGGCGATAACTCGGGGATTAATTTATTGGGAGGGGGGCTAGTATGGGGCTATTAAGGCAGTGTGCGTTCTATAGTAAAAATTAATTCGTTGTTTGGAGGAATTGTTGTTCGTTTAATTGGTTAAGTGTGCAGAGGCAGTAAATTTTTAGGTAGCAGGAGGGGAGTAAATTATTGAGGGATGAGTTCGGTAAATCTGAAACTTTCAAATTGTAAATGTACTTTAGTAAGGTTATAGGATAATTGTAGAAAGGTTCTATTGGCAGTTGATATTGCCTTTTAAGTGTTATTGGTTTCGTCATTATCGAAAAGATCTTAAATTTAATCAAACTCATGCGTGCATTGTGGGAAAAAAACTGTTGTTTTTAATGGAAACCGTTTATGGCTCGAATTATACCCACTACTATGCTTATTAGATAGGTATTAAAAGGCATTTTTGAATAGTTTATTTTTTTGAAAATGAAAATACTTTCAAAACACAATTAGACGTAGTTATTCTTTTTTCAATTGATATGACTCCATTTGAAATGCATTTATTCCAAAACTACCAAATGTTCTTTTAGGTCCTAGAAAACCAAAAATTACTTCTTTTAGAAGCTATTCACTTTATTTTTTATACTTCCCTAATAAGCTCATTTATGAGATGAACAAGCAATAGGTGCTATAACTTTGGTTGTTAATTCTACATTCAATTAGATAGGGTGAAGTGGTATTTTTATTTATATAAATATTGTTTTTATAAAACTATAATTCATGCTGAGTCATAAAATAACATGTCTAAGAACCCTTTTTAAAATTAATTTTTTAAATATTAAACAGTTGAAAAAGCATCACCTCATGAACACAACCTTCCACGATTTTATTCCTTAACAAACACGACTGTATTCCAGATGACATCAATAACTGTCGCAATCACGAGTGTGAGTACGGTGCCCTGTGTCGCATGAAACACCGCCACCCCGAATGCGTCTGTCCCGAGTGTGCCGAGGACTACGACCCTGTGTGCGGGACCGACAACATATCGTACATCAATGAGTGCAAGCTTCAAAGAGAAGCCTGTGAACAGCATAAGAAGATTGCAGTTGCTTACCAGGGATTGTGCAGTAAGTAGAAACAGTCTGATTATGTTACGCTTGCTGTTACGATATTTGAGAGGATGTTTTTATATAAAGGAGGTATATTAATGTGGGGAAATTTTTATCAAAATGATATTATTGTAACGCGTTTATGCGTTTAATGTGCTTTCAATGTCAGTTTGAAGAATCTTGATGCTAACTATCTTAATTTTCTAATTCATAGTAAGTGTGTATTTTTTTTTAAATTAAAAGTAAACTAGGGGGCTATCGCCCCCTGCTCGCTATCGCTCGCCAACCCCCGGGAACTGCTGACGCAGTTCACCTAGGATTGCTTCGCAATCCTGTGCTCGCTACGCTCGCTTTCCATACGCTGGTACAGCCTAGCTGAGTTTCATTACCAACTAAATTTATTGGTTAAAATAGAGTTTTATAAATAGTAATATGCAGCAGGGGAACATTAAATATGTGTATGAAAAATATGTATACAGTGTTTATCAAATTCATGGGTACTGTTGCATTAGCCAAGAAAGGCCACCATATATCAGCCAAAAAATATATCAGATGAGTACTATTAACAAATATATGTTATACTTAAAAGTTGATATAGGTGCTTTTAATCACCCCATTATTTAATCACTCCTCTAAAACTTCTTTGTAAACACAATTGTAAATACTCCTGCTTAGAGCTACAACCGTCACAGATTGGAATAATAATTTCTAGCTCTACTTAAATCCATCTTTAGATTGCTTTTAAATTTACGAAACGTAAACAAAACAAACCAACCGTTGCCAACGGGAGAAAACAAATACCGCCAAATTTGAGCGTCACGTAAGAGAAATATAGATATATAGATGGTCAGTTGAGTTAAAACACATTTAACAATGAATTCTAAACGGCAAAAACCCAAAACAAAATACCATTATGTATTTAATATTAAATTAATAAGTAACTATATAAAAAATAATTGTACAATTTCAAACAGAATTTGATGAATTTATTTGTAGGAAAATAATTATTTGTATTCCTATAAAAGGCTTTTTAAGTTCGAAACTAAATAGTCATAATTCATAACTTTTTTGTTACAAATTTCCTTCTAACACATAGACGTCCATTGTCCAGTTTAACTAAACAACTGTTTGTTTCCAAGAGGATTTATCTAGGTTGAACAAACAATTCTATAATTAATGAAGTACTGAAAAATCTGCATAAAATTGTAGTTCTAAATTAAGCAAATATATCTTACGACTTTACTCATTCATAAGGAAAGTTAAAAAAAGTTTTAACTTCTCCCGTTTGTATATTTTATTTTTATCATTCATAAAAATAAATAATTCTGCATACTATATCAATATTTTGAATGAATTCAACTCTTTTCTTCAAACTGTACTTTAACACAAAAATTGTTCCGTAATGCTTGAAAAACATCTGTTATGTGAAATATATGGAATTGGAGAAACTAAAATGATAAAAACAATACCTTCATCTCGTAGCATATTCCCTGTTGTAACAACAACTCACGTTTTATTCAAGAAGATTCCTGATTGTTAGAGTCCAAAACACAAATAAGCAATATGTTCGGAACTACCTGCATTTTGGGATTTGCGAAACGTAAATCAATTTTATCTCCGGTGATTCAGGAGCAAGCTCTTAGATGATGCAGACGAGTTCAAGATTCCATTGACCAGATTGCACATGCTTTTAGTTTTCTATTGCCTTTCTTTCAAATTGAATCTTAATCTCAGAGAGCACATCTGAAGAAAGGAAGGAAACGCCAAATCAGCGGGTTGTCTGCAGGTTTTATTTATTTAAGCTTTTTGAAGCGTAGGTTAGAAATGTAGAAAAAGCCCATTAGAGTTCGTGAAAGCTATGAATTTTCACAAAAGGATTTAACAATTCGTGTCCAGACGTGATTTCTGAGAATCAAGTTTGAAAATATTAATAGTTTAGTTTTAATGTTTTTTTTATAAATTTTTAGTAGCACAGAAAAGATTGGTTTTCAGAAACAAAAATTTTAAAGCATGTAAATTTCTCTTACTTTAAATAAAAACATTTTTATTCATTCAGTTCTTATTTATTTACTTTTTTATGACGGAATGGGGATGTTATTAAAATGTGCTCTGTAAAATCAATGCAGTTTAATGCAACAAAATCTCATCTCGTATTTTAATATGAATAATGAGAAAAAAATATATTGATCAACAAAATCCTACAATCCATACGTACTCAAGAATCATATTCATTTTAGTCGGTATTTTTGCTTCTATTAAAATATCTGGGTATTTGAGTGAGGCGTATGCTCGCCACAAATAAATATTTTGTAGATTTTTAGCTGGCTTTATATGAAGGGCTTATTCATACTTATAAATTTTTATATCCATTGTGAGGAATCATCCAGAGTTAATAGTGTGAATTGGCGTTTCTCTCTTTACTCATTCACTTTTCTATACAAACTAGCGATTCACTGGAGTTAATCAATCAGGAATAACAGTGAATGTGAAACAATGCGAATGATCCTTAAACAAGAATTTTTATCTACTTCTTCAAAGTCTTGCTAAACTATCTGAACTTCAAGGGGGTACATTAACTACTACAAATTTTCTAAGTGTATAATTAAATCAACGCAAGAGGTTAATATTCCTATGCGCTAGAAAAAACAAACCAGTATTGCTTACATACCTTAAACAAAATAATTAAGTAATGTTAATCATACAGTTAATTTTAAAATATAAAAGATGTATAATGCATTTCTTCGCGAGGAGCTTTACTTACAGCAACACACTCGTAAAAATAAATTCTTGATTTCCGCAAATCGAAATAAGAAAGGGGCCAAAAGTAAAAGAGGAATTCTGCAGATTTTTCTCTTTCCAATAGAAAAAAAATGGCGCTGCGGTTGACATGACCAAAGCAACTCTTTGCCAATATGAAGCTGTTTTTACCTGTCTTCAATATGACCAGGGCCAAATTTAATTTCCGGGACCCTTTCCTAAAGTCATACGTGAGTCGGGTCAGGATTTCTATAGCTCGGTGACACATCTGAAAAACTATTTGGTATTTTCAGCGTGTACTATTTATAAACCTTCACTATACTTTCCGTTGCATGGGAAAATAAAGTATCTGAAAAGTTTTAGGCTTGTGTTCGCTTGCGTAGTCTTCACCGAAATTGTGAGAAATTGCTTTCCTATCAGCTGAATGTCAATTTCTGCTAGAAAATCCTTCCATCTTATATAACGAGAAGTTCCCTTTTTGTCCCATGCCTTGGAAATTTAAAGAAAATTGTGCTGTTTATTGTTTGGTATGGCGTTGAAAATGAAAAGAAAAAGTTTCAACGGCTACCTATTTAAAAAGAACAAAAGAAAATTCCTTATTCCTTTGAAGTTGTGAATAAAGGTGAAATTTTCTGAAAATGTTGGGGGACATTTCCCCTGTGACCCCCCTTAAAATAATGTCCTCAGTAATAGTTCCTATGTCATTTGGATATATATCTACCTATACCTATCTACCTATACCCTATATCTACTTACACCATAATAAGGGGCCTCATTTACTTCATAAAGAGGGATCCTACTTACCACATAATGAGGGGTCTCACTTACCCCTATTAGGCTAAAATTACGGGGTAAGTGGGACCCCTCCTGTTAAACACTCTTCTAATTTAAAGATTTTATACAAATTCAAATTGCAGTATGTAATTGAAGGCAAACTTTGCACAACAGTTCAATAAATATCCAAATATTATTAAAACTTAGCTGGAAATACTTCTTTGAAAAGTGTATATTGAACTCTCCAAAAGTAGATCTAAAATCCTAAAAGGAAATTAAAAAAAAATCAAATGTATGCAAAACCTATCAGTGTGACAAACTGTAAAAATCAATTCAAGTAAGTGTGAAATTTCCTGAAAATATTAAAAGTTTGAGGGGAGTGTTTGACTTACCCCAGTGTCCCCCTTACTCCAGCCAACCCTTCTTATTTAAAAGTATTACCGACGAAATCAATTTCCACCTAAATAAACAACATCTTTTAAAAGAGTGGAAATTTGATACAACTTAAAATTCATTGCTTTAGTATGGCGGTCAAGGGTAGAAATATTTTGTTCAGCGATCTTTGGAATAAATTTTTTCCGAACCCCGAAAAACCTCATAAGTCACCAGTCTGATTTGTTCTGAAGATTTAAAATTTAAATAGTGATGTATGGATGACACCGTTAATGTGAATTATTCGGTAATATGCAGACTAACTAAGGTAAAGTCGAATTACCTAAGGTGAAGTACTAAAATTTTACCTAATACTAACCCTGGTAACGTAATACTAACCTAGGTTACCTAATATTTTACCTAGGGAATCCACATATTACCCAATTTCGCGCATTAATGGTAATATACTGATAAAGCCATCGATAGTAAAAGGGTCAAGTTATTTTTACAGACTTTGCACGGCCGATAGTTGGGTAACCGGTGATAGTTGGGGTCTTGCTTCTATATACTAGCATATACTGGTATACTAGCTATATACTGATCCCCCTATTACCCCACAAACCGAGAGGTTGGGGGGGGCGGATTGGGTTAATTAATTAATTATATACTAGAAAATGTATCTTCCTCTTTCGATCAACTGCCCCTCAACTTCCACCTGCCTCCCCTCCGAAATACTAGTTCCAGCGTTGTCAAAATTACGTGACCCTTTTACTATCGTTGGTTCAGAAGTAGATAAGAAACTGTTTCTTGACACTTAATAGTTTCCAAATTGTAAATGGTTAAAAATATCCAATGCACAAAAAAATTATTATTATTTTATTTATTTATTTTTTAAATATAGGTTATGACCATACATCTCCACACCTTCAGGGCTTCCAAGAGACTTTAAACACAAATAAAATAGATTATAATACATAATCCCCCCAACCACTAAAGCATATCAAAACCTCTATCATGCGTTTCCTAACCAGAAACTTGATTCCACGATTCTTCCCTCAACATAAAATTCCCATACAATCTCTGATCTGGAACACCTGATCACCAATCCCTGTCTCTCCCACTGGATTACAAGATGACTGAGATAACTTCATCACACCCTCCCTTGGTCTCGGGCATCATAATGACGTAATTAACCTATTGTCATCAACTTCAGGTTATTCATGAATAGATTTTCTGAACCACTGATTAAGTAATTAATTCGGGGTTGATGAGAATCTGCATTTAATTTAGAAGAGGAGGTGTTGGATATGGTTTAGATAGGTTACACGGTGAGATATATGTACCAAGAAATGCACTGATTGTGTATGGATTTGTCCAAGTAGTGTCTATACGTAGGTATGTGTTTGTATAAGTATGTGATAGTCCCTTTATGTATCATAGATTGATTTCTTAAGACACGAAGTGTCTTCAAGCCCTTCCCCATAAGGGAAATTAGATTCAGAAATAATGGGAACAGTTAGTCCAAGAAAGTTAGCTCAAAAAAGGGGTTGAGGTGGAACAAATTGTAAAAGAAAGTTTGATGGGTGATTCTTATAGGAAATTTTCCGTAGAAAACGATGGTGAAACGTATACCAAAATTAACCTCGTCCTTTAGCCAATATGGCGGATTTTCCAAAATGGCGGACAATCGTTTTAAACTTATAACTTCCTAAAAAATGTTAATAAAATTATAAATTTTGCAGTAAATGATTAGAATTTAGTAGCAAAAACAATGGGACACTGTTTTTTTCTCTTACGATTTGTCATTTATCCAATATGGCGGATTTTCTAAAATGGCGTCCACTAATGTTTATAATAAAAAAAATTATGATGATAAATTCGTAATTTTTTCAGGATATGGTAAGAATTAAGTCATAATAATATTCATATCAATTTCCTTTCCTCAATGTATCAAATATGGTGGATTTTTCAAAATGGCGGACAATCGTGTTTTACTAATATGCTAAAATTCGTTAATAAAATAAAACTTTTGCTGTAAATTATTAGAATTTAGTAGTTAAAATAATGTGGAACTGTTTTTTGTCTCTTACGATAAGTCATTTATCCAATATGGCGGATTTTCCAAAATGGCGTTCACCTAATGTTTAAAATAAATAAATTATGATAATTAATTCGTAATTTTTACAGGATATGGTAAGAATTAAGTCATAATAATATTCATATCAGTTCCCCCCCCCTCAATGTATCAAATATGGCGGATTTTTCCAAAATGGTGGCCATATATTTAGAGCCTTTTTATTTTTAACGTTTTTACATATAAATAAATTTTATTTTGGCATAACATAAGTATTTATTAATTAAATTACCTATAAAATAGTATATTAACCAAGATTTTGCGATACATAGAAATAATTTCCAAAAAGACGGCCCCATATTTCAAACTTAGTGGTAAATGGTAATTTTTGAATTTCTACCTACCTTAAACATTATTTACCAGTAAATTTTAGTAAAATATAAGTATTCTGCATATATTTTACCAAATAACATTTAATATTTCTAATTATTAAGAAAAAAAATTTAAAAATTAAAAAGGCTCTAAATAAGTGGCCGCCATTTTGGAAAAATCCGCCATATTTGATACATTGAGGGGGAGGAAACTGATATGAATATTATTATGACTTAATGTTTACAATATCCTGTAAAAATTACGAATTAATTATCATAATTTATTTATTTTAAACATTTGGTGGAAGCCATTTTGGAAAATCCGCCATATTGGATAAATGACTTATCGTAAGAGACAAAAAACAGTTCTACATTATTTTTGCTACTAAATTCTAATAATTTACAGCAAAAGTTTTATTTTATTAACGAATTTTAGCATATTAGTAAAACACGATTGTCCGCCATTTTGAAAAATCCGCCATATTTGATACATTGAGGAAAGGAAATTCATATGAATATTATTATGACTTAATTCTTACCATATCCTGAAAAAATTACGAATTTATCATCATAATTTTTTTTATTATAAACATTAGTGGACGCCATTTTGGAAAATCCGCCATATTGGATAAATGACAAATCGTAAGAGAAAAAAACAGTGTCCCATTGTTTTTGCTACTAAATTCTAATCATTTACTGCAAAATTTATAATTTTATTAACATTTTGTAGGAAGTTATAAGTTAAAAACGATTGTCCGCCATTTTGGAAAATCCGCCATATTGGCTAAAGGACGAGGTTAATTTTGGTATACGTTTCACCATCGTTTTCTACGGAAAATTTCCTATAAGAATCACCCATCAAACTTTCTTTTACAATTTGTTCCACCTAAACCCTTAACTTTCTTGGACTATAAAGGAAATTTTATATATCTTCTCCCAACAAAAGTTTTTTGTTTTAGAAAGTTTTCTTCAAAATTGTTTCATTTGTAACTAAAATTGATCATATTTAATGCTAACAGAAATTTATAACACTTCTAGATGAACGCAGGAATTAAATTTACATAACAGGGAGGGGGTAAAGACAAATCGTTTGAAGGTTATAAACCATATTTAAAATATCTAATAGTATGGCAGAATTGTATACAATACCTCTGTATTAAAAGAAGTACATCGTAATTTTAAGTTTGATCTTGTTTCATGAAAAAAAATTCCTCTATCAATGTCTTAAAAAATTATAACTTACTACTCAGTTATTTTAATACTACTTTAGTTAAAGTTACTATTAAAAGGTATGAAAATCAAATCTTTAAAACGAGAAGATTATTCAAACAGCCTTATGCACAGGTATTTCAAAGAAGGTTTTAATTTTTTTAAAAACATAATAAATGATTCGTCTAAGCCCCCAAAAAGTATTTATTCAATTAACTATTTCGATGAACTACCTCCAAAGAGTAATTTTTCATTCAAGAGGATTCTTTTCCTCTCATTTTATTTGAAATAAAATTTATTTACTAATGGAAAGGTTGGACATTTATTGATAGAAGTAAAGGCCGGTTGTAATGGAAGAAAGGCAAATGAAGCTCAAAAGTTTAGAATCGGTAATAACCCTAGAGAGATCTAAGTTAAATCCAACGAACGCTTTTACACCTTTAAAAAAACAAAGCCCTTCCTCTAATTAATTATGTGCTTTTTAAGTATAAAAAAAGAAACTAGTTTTCAATAAATTTAAAGTCGAAACTTTCATTTTATTTCTTCTTTAGTGTTATTATATTTAGTGTTATTATTTGTGGTTTGAAAACCACTTCTTAAAATGGAGAACCGCTTTTCAAAAGATAGCTTTTATTGTCCATTAATGTCTGCAATTTTACTGTTTTTAGTACCCTGAAATGGACAAAATGTTTCAAATTTTATAAAATTATCTTTCTATTAGTTTATAAAATATTGAATTCATTAAAGCGGAGAAATGTATTTAAAAAATATCTATTTTATTGTTTAATGAAGACTTACTTTCAGCATTTTAAAATCCGCATTATGTGAGAATGATTATTACTCGATTTGTACTTTTTGAACCAAATTTACAATGCATTGGAAAGAGAATTTGTCTTAAAAGTATAATTTATCATTTATCTATAGGTATTCAATATAATCCACAAAAATATTTTTACTCGTGTAGTTTTGAGGTAGATAATTACTTAAGACATCGGTTTATAAAAATCTGTGTCGTACACCTACAGTATCTTAGTAAATATATACTGAATTTATTTTATTTCAATGCTATGTAGAAATTGTCTTCCTATATCAAATGGGAAAATGTTTTCCATAGAATTATCTGACTAAATGGCTGGCAGGTTTCATTTTTTCTGACAGCTAATTTTCGCCTTAAAGACTCTCTTAAAAAGGCATTTTATTTATTGGTCTCATCCTCCCGTCTTCTAAACTTCTCTTTGAACTGTTCTGCTAACCTATAATTGGCCCATCGGCTGGCACAAATACCGTTTTAAAAAGAAAAATATATCCTTCTCAGATCCTAGGAAGAAAGATGATTGGAAGTAATAGTTCTTTTAAAATCTCCTCACTTCTGTAAATCGGAGCTTTCGCACTTTTCCCATTTTCCCTCCTAAAAATGATGGCGAAATAATAAATCATAAACGATCGTTGGAAAGCTATGAAGCGTAATGGGCGTTTACTTTTTTCCAATCTACCGTGAAATGCCGAAAATTTTGGAGAGAGAGGGAATGTTTGAGAAAGCTTTGGAATTTCCAATGAGATGATTTTCCAGCCATTTTGCCCAATGAAACGAAACAAGTTGTTTTTTAACGTTAGATCGGATTGGGGAATGGAAGTGTCACTTGCACTGGAAGAATTGCATTTTTCCATCTTTCCGTTATTATTGGAAATGTAGGCTTTTCGAGATTGTGGATTCTTCATTTCTAACATCCTTTTCTTTAATGGATAATTGCAGTCAAATTTTTTTTAATCTAAATGTGTTCAGAATGGCTTAAAACCTCCAAAAACATTTTAATCTACCTTTCAAAGCCCTAAATTTTAAGTTTGTTCCAATCAAAAATAGCTTATTTTCTGTCTGAGATGAAACAGATTGTGACGTTGAATGTGCCCGCTTGTTGTTATCATTCCGCTTTGAAAGACTGGAAAGACTGAGCTCTAATTTTTTTACAGCCTAGTGTTTCGATGAAAAAAGTGTTTCTCACATTTCCAAGAGACACATGTGACGTCATATTGTTAGGAGCTTTCTGTATTAAAATAAGTCATAATAACCTTTAAAAAAATTTGTGGGTAAAGACAATTGTATTTTTGGAATCAGGATATAATTTTTAATAAATTAAAACTGAATATATAGAATTTTAAAACATGCTGCAATTCTCCATTCTCCATTGTTTACGTTGTTCAAAAATGGTTATAAAGACGATCGAACTAAAACTACCTGAAATAAATAAAATAACCAGGGAATCTAACTTTATAAACAGTGTTAATTTAATTCAAAATTAGGGACCTGTGAGGCCCCCCTCCAAAAAAAATTGGAAATTTCCCTCTCTAAATAGTGTTGTAGATCACTTCGAGACCCTTTGGACTGCAACCAAAGAGAACCACTCATTGTAAGGGGCAGAATGTTCAAGGAAAAGCAGTAGAGTATAATTAATGGCAAAATTTGGAAGGGAGTTAGGAGTATTCAGAAAAAATTTGGAAATTCGTCCCTGAAAATAGTCTTACATAAACATTTTTGAGGGACGAATTTCCAATTTTTAACCAATATCCCAACTCATTTTAATACCTTTTAGGTCACCAAAAGAGGACTAATGCTTGTAAGTCACAAAACTCAAAGGAGAAAACAGTACGTAATATATTTTTTTCAGGGGGGTTTGGGAATCTATCCCTAAAAAAATTTTTAATTTTTATCCTTATAAGTTGTTGGGTTTTTTTTTCTTCTTTTGAGGTCATAAGGCCCGCTCCTTTAAAGTAACATAATTTTCAAAAAAGAAAAACGGTAAAAAATTGTTGTCCAAATTTCCGGAGGGGGATTGAACTTCTTAACACCTCCTTGGACAAGGCCCTGACAAAAACCACAAAATATTTAAATAATAAATATCTTCTATAATCCGTTTACAGATTCATTTGAACATAATTGCTGAATTTGGTTAGGAACTCAGATTTTTTGAGAATACAGTGATTATACTTAAGTTGGAAAAAGCAGAAGCTTTTTCATTTGTGAGTGATAAGGAAAAAGAGTACTCTAGAAATAAGGTAGTACTGCAGAATATAATGTAACATAATATTTTTTCAAGCACACATCATTAATATGTTTTTTTCATTAGATTGGAGAAGACAACTGGTACAATCATGATGTTCTTTAGAACTTATGTAGGTTCTATCAACTTTATCACAAAGAATAATTTTTTTTCAAGTACCTACTAAAAGTTACTCTTACCAATTACACATGATCAGAATGCGTTTCCGATTAAATAATATATTTTCTGTAAGGAAATAAATATTAGATATCTATTAGATGTCTATAGATGCTATCTATTAGATGCAAAAAATTGTGACTTTAAATTGTAAAAAAAACCTCCAGTTACATTTTATTCTGAGTTTATTTTCTTAGAAAGACTTTTTTACTTATGTACTAGGACTGTACTGTTTTTCATTTATTGCTTAGAATGGCACGCAATTTAATAAACCTCCCTGCCATTATTCTCCTTTGCTTTATATGAGATTCCGTTACAAATTGAAAAAACGACAGTAAAAAAGTATAGCTGATAAATGAAATTAGTTTTTTTCTAGGAATGTAATGCTTTGTTTGTTTTTATTTCAGGTGGGTGTGAACATAAGCATTGCGAATATTACGCAGCATGCGAAACCAATCTAGATGGTGTCGGAACATGCGTATGTCCTAAAAACTGTCGCAAAGTAAGTGTATAATGACGTTTTTTTTCTCTCTCGATAATTTAATCAAAACGTTATACACATTTCCAATAAAGCTAAGAATGTACAAAAATAATATGAATGCTCATTACTGTAACATTTCGTCTTTGAAAAAAACGTATTTCGTATTCGACATTATCGATGTATTTTTTTGTCTCGGCTTCCTTTATCTCTAAAAGGGGAAAAAATTCAAATTCTGAAAACTACAAAAGAGGGAATAAAAGGCTTGTTTTCTAAACAATGAAGCTTTTGTTTAGTTTTTTTTTCTTTGTTTACGATCCTTTTTATTTTTGGGATGTATTCAATTGAGAATAATGCGAGGGTTCGCATTAGCGTGTTTAGGAGGAAACAAGAAAATAAATTAATTTATTAACTTGTTTTTCTAAGACGCTTATTTTTTTTCATTTTTTTTTAAATATTTACTTAATAAAAACCTTGGATATATAGCTCATTTGATTTTTCAATTTTTATTATATATAAAGAAGAAGAAGAATTTTCCAGAATAATTACATGGTTCTTTAAATGAATCAAGTTATGATAATTGTAATTTATAGGTTATCCCTAATCAAGTTCGTCAAAATTCTTAGCATCCAAATTCATTGTGTGTAGTACATTAAAAATGACACAAGAACTGTACCGCTACAACGTATATTTTTTTAAGGAAATAGTAACGTCTCGATGGCATCCTATCGAAACATTTTTATTTCCTGTGCAGTGTGCACTGTGCATATTAGTGCGTTTACATTAGGGTGGCCCTTATTATAATGTAGAAAAAAAATTCACTATTTTTTTGGTTACCCCCCCCCTTAAATTTTTTCCTTTTACCATAAAATGAAAGTATGCAAACGATTTTCCGATATTTTAATATTAACCCGTGCCGCACAGCGGTCGAAGTTTCCCATGTTAAAGAATAGGGAAAATACTGAAAATATCGTAATTTGTGGTTCTTTTCAATTTTATGAGCATGGACGCACTCAATACCGAATTAAAGCCTATATATTATCTTTGGGGGGAAGTTCCACGAGGGTTAAAAGCACACTTCCACCGAGAAAAGAGGACGCTCGCGGGTGAACTCCGATGGATGGTTGGTGATTGGTGAGTATGGATCTCAAACACTGATACTTCCTAAAGCTTAGATACAAGTTTATCAGATGATGCCAGCTGAAGTAAGATAGAAAAAATATTCAAAACCCCCCCTTACTCTAGCTTCAACCGTAAGCGCCCGCGAGCTACGTTTTGGTGCATGAATCCCTTTCTTTTTCTTCAAGAGATGACTTACATGTACGTGTTGATGGTACTGGTTATCAAATGAGTCTCGATCATCTGGAACCATCTCGAAAATACTGTAATCCTTAGCCTGTCTCTCCTCTTCTTTTCTTAATAAGCCTCTTTCTTCACGCTTAGCCAACTTTTTATCAACTCCACCTAGATATCCAACTCAACCCGGCTTCATTTGATTCAGTAAAAAATTTCTGTCTTCTTCAATTTTCATTACATTTAATGCATTTTCTGATGCAATGTCAAACAGATTGCTCAAATTATCCGTAAACGAAACTTCATTACTTTATTTATGCATTTGTAAAGGTTTCTGTAGGGATTCTCGCTTTTTCCCAAAAAATGAGGCATTCTCTCACTGCTAAATTACTTGCCTGTTGGATGGAAGTTAACTTCCCGTTATTTGATGACATACTTTTCCAGTCAAATAGATATCCCGATCCCTCTTTCTCAAATTCGAAGACATAACTGCACAGCATACTAACAGATACAAAGACTAAAGAAGACTGGTTTGAAAATGATGTAGCTTTTATTTTTCCTAGACAAGAGGGGAGACTAGGAAGAGACTAGGGAAGAGGGGGTGTGGTTGTCTGTTTTGTCTCTTGCCTACCCCCACCGTTCCGGGACCGGGTTGCTCGAACCCGTGAATCTAGAGATAAAAAATAAAGATAAGCTGTCTTTGGAGAGAGTGGGACAGTTAAATGTTGGGGAGGTGTTCCCTCAGATTATCTTTTTAGTTTACATTTTCATCTTCCTTTCCATAAATGATGGTGTAATTATCAAATTTTACCAGGTTTCCATGTATTTTAAAAATCCATCTTCATCTCACATGCTCATTCCATGTCTAGTATTTCCTCTTTTCGTCATTCTGATCCAGAGGAAGCGAGCGGAGAAGCTATTCCCCTAGTAAGCCATATAGTTACTATGGCACGCTATGGGATTCAAACTTCAACCGCTGTGAGGCACGGGTTAATATTAAAATATCGGAAAATCCTTTTGCACACTTTCATTTCATGGCAAAAGGAAAAAAATTAGGGGGTAACAAAAAAATTACGACTTTGAAAAATAAGGGCCACCCTCTAAATATACATGCACCAAGAATGTCTTTCACGCTTTAGTCTGGAAATGCATGCAAATACTAATACCATTATTTCTTTGGTAATGCCTAACTTCTTTATACTTCTCTATTAAAAAAGGATTGCTCTATGTCTCCCGATTAAAATTATTCGTATTCAGTTTGAATCGATGAACCCTCGTTTTGTAGTATTTTCCATACTGAAATAAAATCCTTCTGTCTCTCCTTCTTTAATTAACTTTAAAAAGTTGAATCAAATACCTCACCTTAATCATTCTTTTTCCAGACTGCACGTATTTAACTTTTCAAGACTGTTCTTATTAACATATTTAACCATTTTAAATATTCCCCTGCCCTGTACCCCCCTTTCAAAAAAATGACGCACATTCTCACAATAAAGTGCTTCAGTATTTAGTGGAGTAAATTATTTGGTGAAGAACAAATTTAAGTCTTGAAGTCTTGAAAATAAGCTTTAATAACATGTCAAGTAGAATTTATTTTATCATTCGTACAAAAACTGGGCAGAAATAAATAAAAGTTTTGGAAACTATCAATTTGTATTTCTTTTTAGAGATGGTAAAACATAATATCGAAACAGCAAATTAGAAGGATATTCTTGATATCTTTTAAATAACGTTCAAGGGGGGCAATTCTTTTAAATAATGCCTTATCTAAAAAATATTATACATCAATTGCTGAGCAATGTTTGTTAGATAATATAACAAATAAAGAAGTAATTTATATTTTCTCAATAACTCTAAAACAAATTCTTCACTTTGTTTCTTCTTCGACGGTGTTACGTAAGCATAATTTCCAGATTTTTTGCGATGAATTTTTTATCAAACTGTTCTTTTTTCAAAGAAAAACCGATGATGACTTTCTCAAATTTATTTACTGAGGCATATTTTCATGAAGGCCGAACTCATTATCTTCATCATCAACTTTAAGATGAGGTTATAAAAAATTGAAAACCCTCCTTAAGTGGATATTCAGCTGAATCTGTTAATTGTGGGCCGTGTTCAGCAATTATGAGATCTTTTTTACTCAGAAAAAACTATTTGCAAAGCGGAGAAACATCTTTTAATCACCTAATTAATCTAAAACAAGGAAAATTATTATTTTTTGATTCTGAAGCGTAGAACACCTTGAGTCTTTAAGCGGTTCTACCTTTCTGAATCTATCTGGAGTATGATCCTTAATTTTTTTTGTTTTTAGTCATTTGCGATACTTGATATTTGTATACATCGGCTTTTTAAAAATGAAAAGTCTTAATTCATCATTATAATAGGATTTATTTTATGATTTGTCTCTTTTTTATGTGGATATTATTCTTACAACTTGTAAAAATATAATAAATACGTGGGTAGAAATTACGAACATTAAGTTTTAAGTGTCCCTTAAGGCTTAAAACAGACATCAATTTTGGACCTAATTACTCTTATAGGTAATTATATGTTAAAACGACTCAGTACTAATTTAAATAAAATATTTTTTATTAGCTAAAATCTTCAAAATTAGATTTTTAATTCATTTTAATAACTTGACGAAATTAGTGTCCATAGGTGCAACAACTTGCTCTCCCTATGGACAGACCCAGTTGTACCTGTGGACACCCTTAAAAAGGAAGGTTTTAATTGAAAAAAGCTTAAAATGAAAACCTAAATCGGTAAATTTATTTATTAAATTTAAATATTATTTTAAAGAGCTGATTTCACGTTAGAAACTAGATAGCATCTGTTTACATTCAAATTGAACCACAAATTCAAATTTCTATCATTTCGTGAATTTTAAAACGAGGTGGCTGAAGGTACAACCGTCCTTAGGTACAGCACTCTCCCCTATAAATTGAATATTTTTATTTGATTAATTTAGGTAACTGTAATTTAATTTTGAGACTCCCTACTTAATTTCACATCATTTCAAACATTTCTAATACAACTAGATTATCTTTATCATCCAAAAGCTATTGTTTTATTTCTTAATCAAACTCAAATATTTTTAAAGACTTATTATTGGAATCGTTCAGAGAGACTTCATTTTTATTTAATTCAAATATTTGATGGATAAATCGTCGCAATAAAAATATATTCGGACGATTTGCTTATATCTCTGTTTAAACATTTTTCTTCAAACAAGATCTCGTCTGTCTCATTCCTTGGCCTAGAAGGTAAATATCTTCTTCTGATGTGAGATTTAAACGTGGTAGAAAAATATTGTGAGTGAATAAACACCTTATACAAACATTCGTCTTAGCACATGACGATTTTGCTCAGTTCGTTAATCCGAATGTTTTTTACTTTACAGGTGGATTCCGTCATTTGTGGCACAGATGGCGTAACTTACAAAAACGAGTGTGAAATGAGAGTAGCGGCATGCGAGAAAGAGCAATATGTCATGGTCGGATCCCGAGGCCCGTGTGGTGAGTGAGAAATGTGTATTATGCATAGGTTAGTTCGAACTGTGTAAACAAACAGTGGGATTTAAAATAAACTTAATCATATGCATAAATCCCTCTCTGACTTTTATTCAATTTTTAGATAAGTTCGAGAAGAACGTGAAGTTGAAGCATTAGTTTGGCAAATTCCATAGAAGGTAGTAATATATAAACTTATGGTCAAAATTTAAGCATGGAGAGGGTTAGGACATCAACTAAAAACAGAAAACAAAATTTCGCAGCGAAAATAAACTTAACTTTCTTGTAAAAAGAATGTCACGTAGCTTTAAATAAATACTAGTGTTTAAAAATAAGTTGAGTATTAGCGAAAACTAGGAAATAGTAAATGGGTAGAATGATAGCGAAAATTTTCCCCCACTCGGGATCGCATAGCTTATATACTGGGTGTTCGGAAACACCGTGGACAAACTTTGAGGGGTGGTAGAGGGTACCTAGACAATCATATTTCGAATAAGAATGGGGGGTCTCAGAGGCACCTTTAAAGAGCTAGAACCCCTAATGTAGTGCGAGGGCGTTACAATAGGCGGTTTTCCAAAGGCCCGTTTAACGAAACAAAACATAATAGAATAAAAAAAAATACTGCATGAGGTACAGCAGTATCCATTCTACCTCCACCATAAATTTGAACAAAATTGGACCACTTGTTAACCCGTGGGGTGAGTTATAAAACGTGCAATATCTGTTCTCTCGATGTAATGGTATTTTTTAAACCAACATCCATAAATAATACCATTACACTAAGGGAACAGATATTGCAAGTTTTATAACTCACCCTACGGATTAACAAGTGGTCCAATTTTGTTCAAATTTATGGTGGAAGTAGAATGGATACTGCTGTACCTCATGCAGTATTTTTTTATTCTATTATGTTTTGTTTCGTAAAACGGGATACTGCTGTACCTCATGCAGTATTTTTTATTCTATTATGTTTTGATTCGTAAAACGGGCCTTTGGAAAACCACCTTTTGTAACGCCCTCGCACTACATAAGGGGTTCTAGCTCTTTAACGGTGCATCTGCGACCCCCCATTCCAATTCAAATATGCTTGTCTAGGTCCCCTCTACCACCCCTCAAAGTTTGTCCACGGTGTTTCCAAACACATTGTATACAAAAAATTAAAAAGGAAATTATCATAACTAGTAGTCTTCTTGACCTGTAACAAAAATAATAAAATGTCCTTCAGTAATGGTGCTAGTCTTTCAGTAAGATAGTGTTCGAGTCCGGAAAGTTTCAATAATATTGGTTTGATTTATATATAGGTCCCCCTCTCTCTCTCGCAGTTAAAAACAATATCAATCTAGGTATTTAATATAGGATGTTTAAAAAAATACATATATATTCTTGTGACTTTTTCAAAATACTTATTGTTGTAGACACCTAAAATAAACTCAAGAAAGCATACTGAAGGAGAGAGAGATTACTGTTATTTTCTGATGCGAGGAAAATGTACTCAAGATCACTTATATTTTTACTCTTCGAGAAAAAAACGCTTCGCTTAAAATATTGAAAATGTGTGCAACGTATACAAACTTCCAGTAACCCAAAAGTAAGTTAAGTGGAATGGCATCACAGAAACCTTAACCATCTTTAACGCATTTTGTTGCTACCCAAAACAACCTAAGCAACTTAATGCTTCATCCGACGTTCACTTTCGGTTATAATTTTGGTTCTTGCCCTAGTGAAATGACGTCATTTTTGTCGTCTGGCCCTTTCGGATTTCGACCAAACGCAAAAGTGGAAACGGCCCTTAAAGTTCAATTCCCATGGGATGCGGTTTTAAATTCGCACGCGAAAAAACGCTCCCCTACTTTCCCTACGTTTTCTGAAGAAGATCGATATTTTCTTTTGAAAAATAGGTTCACAGGAGCACATGACGAGAAGAGGCCAATCACAGGCCTAGTAAAAAAACCGCTCGTAAATTCGCTTGTCCGAAATTAAAACCTAATAAAGTTGTTAAAAGTTTGAAGTTATATACTGTAAATTTTGGCGCCAATCCAAAAGTCGGCAAAAGCCAGCGACCTCTAGTGAGCGGTTTGAGAAACAGATCGGGCAAAAAAATCTAGGGGAAAAAATCCTTGAAAAACCGCGAGCGGTTTTCTCTTGCAAATTTACAAAATCCGCATCCCATGGGTATTCAGCTCAATCCTTTAAATCCATAACGTAACACAGCATCTAAAAAAATCTAATCTTTGCAGATCTGTGCCAGAATGTGCATTGCAAGCACGGTGCGAGGTGCGAGGGCGGCCATTGCATCTGCGCCTTCGACTGCCCCGACGTGTACGACCCTGTGTGCGGCAGTGACGGCACCACCTACCGCAACGACTGCGAGATGCGGCGCGGATCCTGCCAGAAGGGAATCAACCTGGCCACGGTCTTCTTCGGAGAGTGCGACAGGACGCTGTCGAGGGAAGGTCAGTACAGTTTCTATTACCATTGTAGTCCACTTTGTATTACCGTGTTGTTTAGGGCAACCTGAAGAGATAAAGGAAATCGAAAAAACATGGGGTATGCCTTGTGATAGGGGTCATGTTGGCACTGAGATCGCTTCAAACTCAGGCCTCTATTATTTTCACGTCACAAGAGGAGGATAAATATAATCCTTATCGTCAAAACACCTTTTCGAGAGTGACGGATTGAATGAACACGTCACAGCCAATCACAGCCGTGATCTACAAATTGTACTACTGCTGTGCACTAAGCTATAAATCAAACTGGAGTGACAACCTCCGATACTATAACTAGAGATCCTATATACGAGAGAGACGACAACTCGCTTAAAAGCGTCTCTGCGCATCCAATTCTGTCCAAATTCTGTCCAAACTGTATCACGCCGCCCCACGCTAATCCTATGGAGGGAAACCTGTGGCGAATAGAAAACCTGTTTACCGATCTGCGCGCGCTATACTGAGTTGTCGCCTCTCTTTCGCACACAGGCTCTCTAACTATAACAAGCGACCAAACGTGCCGGCGCGGAAGGTTAAATTGTCCCGATTGCTCGCAGCAATCGGGTCATTCGGGGCTCCACAGAGCGACAAAACTTTCGGGATGACCTAATATTCGATGCAACATTTTTAAACGCCCTTTAGTGGACATTTTAGGAGTTATAAATTTTATTTTAAAAACTATTAGAGATTTACTAAATTAGTCAACTACTAAGTTGTAGAGCAGCATCGATTTAGTAGGAAAAGACACCTTAAGCAAAAAAAAATCTTGAAAAAACCCCTTAAACGCACAAAAGTCCAACTCGCACAATACTATTCTATGGAGAAAATGGTTTGTTTTGCCTCTTTTGTTGAGCAAAAAGGGCAACTTGTAACCTTCCACGACGGCACGTTCGATCGCTTGTTATAGTACTGGCTGTCTATCACAAGAAGATCTCTGGCTGTGGCTAGTTCACATGAGCGGTGGTATGGTGTCGAATGATAAATCGTAAATTTCGAGATCACGATCATGAATAACGATCATGAAAAATCATAAATTTGTATTTTTATGACTTAGGTAAATGACTAAAAATGTTCTTAGATCATAAAAACAACTCCAGTTTCACTCCAGTGTCACTCCAGTTTCTTTAATAACTCAGTGCCTTTGTGTCAATCATAGACATTTGCAGTGCTGCCCTCTATGATACGATGGCATTTTAAAACAGCGTTTTGGACCATCCGTAAGGCTTTTCTCATGCCTAACGGGGCAAGGAAGTCTTGCCCGAGTATAAAAATTCCAATGAATCGGTTGATCCGGGGATTTTTACCAAGACAGTAAAACTTTTAGTTCAAATTTATGTTAATACATGACGTTAATATGATTCCGTTCTTGATTCCAGTGAAGGAATGGAACACGGAATATATATCGGATCATGTTTTGGTTTAGTTGTGGTCCCCGTGTGGGATCGGGTTAGAATAGACCCACTGTTGTAGCCCATGCATGTCGTAAGAGGCGACTGAAATGGGTACCGTACCCAGTGCCCGGGGGGTAAAGTCCGGGTGGATAAAGTCGGACTTCTCCCTTTTGCTGCCTTCGGTGCTTTTGGTTGCCCATGTCTTTACGCCTTTGGCCTAGGACAAAAAGATGCCGTACTACACACTACCCATTAACATGACTGGCGCCGTTTGTAAACTTTTGACAAATTTCGGCTTCGTGGACTTGGTATGATGTTACTGTCGTCCAAGTGGGATAAATCACACACAGTTGTTGAGGTTTTATGGCGCAAGAACCAAATATCGGATAACGGAGCTGTGAATCAGATACCACATCAAGGATCGTTAGGCAACTTGGCTATGAGGGGATTTACGGAGGAGGGTTCGTGTGGAAATTATTTTCAGGATATTTCATTTTTTTAAAGCAAAGGATATATTTTTAATTTATTTAGTTTATCAAAAAATTATTATTTTCAATTCACTATGTCGGTAGTGCTACTGGAAACTAATTTTTTTATTTCCTTTTCCCCGGAATAAAGGATGCTGAAACTGAAAACTGTTTATTTTTAATTTAGTTATTTTTCTAGATTTTATGAATTTTTAAATGTCTACGGACATTTCGTTCACCCTTAGTACAGAGTAAAGTTGTGGTTAAAGAGAGCAATCCAAAGTTACATTAGGACTTCTACTAATTTCTAGTTTCTAAGCCCTTATGTTCTCTATAGATGGCCATGTGGTTTATCGATGGAGAAAGCGCAACGGGTTGGGTATTCATTCCAAACTAGGTGTTGTAAAGGACATTCTCACGTCTGTTTTAAGAAAACAATTTGCCTGTTTCACAATGAAGGTTCTATAAATGATTTTATATGTATGAAACTACTATAAATATCAAATTATATTACAAGAAACTTTTGATAAATAACATTTTATCCACTCAGCTTTGTTCAAAATACCATCAGTATTAAAAACTAACCCTTCTAATTTCATTACTGGTCCAATATCTATTAATTCTAAATAATCTCCAACTATTTTCCATGGAAACAAGTATAACTTCCTTTTAAATATTAATCTGAATCAAAATATTTTCCAAAGCCTTTAATTCAAACAGTATGCTTCAATATAAGTTAATAAACACTATTTTTTAATCCTAGCTAGTTAAGGGACATCCATAAATTACGTGAGGTGTTTTTCCAAAATCTGGACCCCCCTCCCCCTGGGTGAGATTTAGTGAGATTTTGCTGGACCCCCCCTCCCCCGCAAGTGCGATTTACCTTCAACCTTTAAAAATAATTTTCTATCCAATTCGTTTGCATTTTGTGCTTTACAGCACCTAAAACTTTTCCATTAGTAATGATGTGGGGGAAAAGGACATTATTCCGCTTAAAAATCACCACAGTATCTTATCTGTGGGTATTATTCCTTCCTCAAACTTAAAAAAATCTTTTAATTCCTAACTTAAAAAGTTGACGTGAGATTTTAATCGACCCCCCTCCCCCCTTGGTGAGATTTGGTGAGATTTTTCCAAACCCCTCCCCCCTTTTTGACCTCACGTAATTTATGGATGTCCCCTTATTATGAGTTCTCTAGGAGTGATTACCCCCATTGAAACTGAGCAAATTTTATGTTAAATGAATCATACTATTCAAGGAAAAGTTTGATTTGAATGGTATTAATGAATGTTTAGTCCGATTTTAATTGCAGAATTAATACGTTATGTTTTTCTTTAGCTCATTTTACATCAAATTAATAATTTCAGATAGGAGTAAATTATGCAATATTTAAGAAGAATAAAATGATCGAATGGGATATTTTCAATTTTAAATTGCGTGAAAGCTTATCTTTCACAATGAAATATTTTAGTTACAAAATTTGATTCGTATGTCATAGATTATAAACTGCAAAATGTCGGATATAAATATATTAGGTTCGTACAAGCAAGTTTATGTTTGATGTGAACACTTTTTTATAAGAGACAAACTATTTTCAATTTGATATAACATGTATTGAAAAGGGGTAATTTTTATTCATCGGGGTTATTGTAACACACTTTTGTGTGAAATGCTCTTAACTGCTAAACTTAAGTAAAATATGTGAAGTACTACTCAAAAATGAACAGCTAAACAGGAATTGAGAATATTTTTTAAAACATTGAGTTACAACGCAAACAATACTTTCCAAAATTCTAAAATTGCGTATAGCATATTTGAATAATTTTAATTTGATATCTTTACCATTAACTTACAAAACTAATATCGGGTTTTTGAAACAAAATAATCTATTTGATTTTTTTAAACTTTTTCTTTTAAATATTATTATAATTTTCTTCTTAAATATTTTATTAGTGGATTAGAAATAATCTTAGAAAGTGCTTTAAATATTTTAAATCCTTTCCTTTCCTTAAAGTCCTATCCTTTCATAACGATTAAAGCTCCATCCCTACATTTCTCGATCAGTAAATAAATTAAAATCCTTTTGAACCGAAGCAACTGAATAACCTCTCTCCAAAATGGCCTTAAAAGTCTTGAATGAATCTATTGAAAGTAAATCTTGGCTATTTAAGTATGAGATAGTAAAAGCATTAAAGGATCTTAATGAAAGTGTTAGATCCACACATTTAAAAGGGAACTCTTGCCTCATCCAACACGTTTCGAAATAATTGTTTTTCGACTTAAATTAAAAATGTTCGAATGTCGCTTTATTTTTCGAAATGAATCGAACCATAATGGCTTTGAGAATTGAAACGAAGAACTCTGTTTTCAGGAAGAACATTTAATTTTCTTGAAG
The DNA here is from genome assembly GCA_024610705.1 of Tetragnatha versicolor. Classification (NCBI taxonomy): domain Eukaryota; kingdom Metazoa; phylum Arthropoda; class Arachnida; order Araneae; family Tetragnathidae; genus Tetragnatha; species Tetragnatha versicolor. The sequence continues at coordinate 56,554,121 of JANDEH010000005.1, read as the reverse complement.
GAAAAAAGCTGGAAGAGACAAGTAAAACCGTCGGATTTGAATTAATTCATTTCTTCTAGTAAGACCTTATCAGGTGGGCTATTTGGAGCGTGCGTAACTTTATGAGACAAACGGTTTGAATTTTTCTCTAAGAGGTCCAACATGTCTTCAGGGGATTCAAATGGAATTCATTTAATGGGTTCTTCTTCGATTGCTTGCCTTCAGATATAAAATGATGTTTTTTTATATTTGTCATTAAAGAAACTTTTGCTCTTTATTAAAATGGTTCGATTTTAATGGTACGTAAAACAAGACGTTTTTATTTTATCAAATGAGCATGCATTGTTGATTAGGTTTAAACGTACAGGGAGACCGTTTGCCTCTCCCAGGCAAAAAAATTTACTTGCGCTGAAGGGAGATTTTATAAACTTAAATAAATGGTTTAATTATGATTTTGTTTATTTAAATAAGAAAGGACTTGGATTTGAACTAATATTTAAAGTCTTCACTTATTTTTTTTGCAATTTACTTTTAACGTATTTTAAAATTTCTATAGCATATGTAAACCATGAATGCATTTTATTTACTTAAGTTATTATTATGCACACAATTATAATTAGTTTCATAAATTAATAATTTTTTTAAAATACTAAGTTTTAAAAATACTCTTATTTTTAAACATAATCTTAGTATTAAACAATTTTTTTAAATATGAACACATATTTATTCAATTATACATACATAAATTGTTGGTTTTTATCTTTTAATAATATCTTTTGGAACACCATTTTTACCTTTTAACGAAAACTGTCTAGTTTATCAAAATATAAGTACTTTAAGAAAATTTTTCCTTTAATATTCCTTAATTTTCAACGGATGGTTTGTATAAGTTAGCTGTATTCATTCTGATTGATTTGTCACATGTTTTAAACACAATCGAGTAATGCATTTCAGAAAATTGGATGTGGCTCTTTGTATTTTGATAAATACTACCTTTCGTGGATTAATACAATAATTCATCAAAACTATTTGTTGAAAGTGTGAGAAATAATTATACGTTATAGAAAAACAAGCCATAAGTCAAAATCTGTCAAAGCTTACGTTTATCATCTTTAATAGAAACCGACAACAGATTAAATGTCAATTGCACGCACAAACTAACACCTGACAGACGAGTATTTTGAAACAGTTTCACGCTCGCAAGAATCTACATTAATTTCCATCACGCACCTCCCCCCTCTCAAAATCATTGTCCATTCGGCCGTTAAGTCGGACATATTTGACCATCAACCCGCCTCAAATTCATTCCCTCGCTCCCCCAATTCAGGTGACACACTCGCCAGAGGCTTAGAGATAATTCCTGTGAATTTAAACCACCAGGCAGCATCTAAATATGTCAAACAAGCGTGCGTTTCTTGTCTTCTTCCTCCTCCCTTCGAGTGTGGTTGTATTCAAATGTCAATCCTCATTCAAATGCAAATAACTCGTCAGGAATTCAGACTTTCAATTCGCATAAGTGAGCGAACACACGTCTCTTGCGTGTATAGTAAAATGCGCCTCGGCACACCGCCATCTTTCTATTAAGTCGCTTCATTAATGCGTCTTGTTTAGCATGTTGAGTTTTGAGTTCTCCGCCTGGGGGTGTTTTTGTGTGCGCTATAAATATGCAATATGGAAGTGGAATTAGTTAGAGATGTCTCGGAAAAGATGATTTTTTGTGTGTGTGGAGAAAGTGTCAGACGGTCGTTTTGAAGGAAATTAAATTTAGTAAGGTTGCGTTTTTGAGTGAGTCTCTGTTCCTGATTTACGTTTTTAGTGTGTATCACTGGGAAAGGACCTAAACGATTTGAATCACAAATTAAGTCATATTTAAGGCATTTTTTTGTGTAGGGGTTCTTTAAAAATAAATACTTTTACGTAAATATTCATACTGTATGCTTAAATGAAGATTTATTATTTACTCAGGGTGATAAAGGAGAAAAATAAGTTCTAAGATTGTTTTAAGAACTATGCGATTAATCAAGGCATATAACATTAAAAAGGATTACTACTGCAAACATGTTAAAACACATACACATAATTAAAAAGCAGAGGTTTGTTTCAAATACAATTCAAAAGTACAATGTTTGCAAATGTAATTAAAACATGCAGTACTTTTTTAAAGCCCCCTCTTAAAGTTTTAAAAGAATTTCGCACATTTTTAGTTTTAAAACGAAAATATTTGACATCATTCTTGAAATCTATCATCCCACAATTGTAAGTAGTAGTTTTATTGGTTTTTTTTCTGTATTTTTTTCTATTTGTTTTATTTTTTGGCTGATAGCTTAAATAAATTCGTCCTTACTATGCGAGGGTTTTCTATGAGTGTACTAGTACTTGTACTAACGCAAAAGTATGCAAACGTTTTTTTTCCTGCATATGGTCAACATTAAAGGAAAAGGTCGTTTTACAGAAACAATTTTGTACTTCGGAGAAAACAACATATGGCATTAAGGGGACACAGTACCATTTTTTGTCAAAATTCGGAAAACAAAATTTTCTTCTAAACTAATCTATATGCATCTGTCTATCATCCTACAAATATTCAAAACTTTTCATTGATAAATATCCAAGTTGTAGTTGATTTCATATGTGAAAGTATTAAGGTCTCTGAGGCTAATAGAAACTTCAAAGTCCTTTTACTCAGAATCACTGTTTCATGGTTTAAAATGCTAAGGCTTTTTATCTATTGGACCAAATCTCTTGAAATTTTTTCTGACTATTGTTGAAAGTGAGTATAACAAAAGTTGGCATTTTTTCATTAAACATCGTAAATTTAAAAAAAAATTACTGAATTGAGAATTTTAGCATTTTGGGGCTTTTTTAGCTAGTGATTCAAGAAAAACCACTATGTTTAGAATTCAAAGCACCATAAACTTTAAATCGATGGTAACTTTTATTAACCATAGTTTGATGTGTTTGAAAACCAAATTTCAAGAATGTGTGTCGATTATTGTAGGAGGAGTAGCATTTTAAAAACACCTCTTAAATTTGAAGATTTTTTTAAATAGACTCATAAAATTTGAATTCAAAGATATTTTGAGTTTAGAATAGGTTTTACATAATACAAATACATATAATAATAGAAAGAAGTAGTAAATAACTATGATTTTGGCAAAAAGGGTACTGCGTCCCCTTAACTCAAACATAACTCATTTGTAATGGTTCAGAACATACATAATGATTCAATCGAGCGTGAAATTTGGATTGGATTTTATAAATCAGCAATTTTCTATAATTTTGTGCATTCTTAAAAATAATAAATAAAGTTGAATTAATGCGTGATATTTTTATAGACACCTTCCAAATCGTAAAATTGGAATCATGAATCCTTATTTACTAAAATTTAAACTTGTCTCACTAATACAAAAGTGAAGTAAGAAAGAATAAGAATTTCCATTCCTTTATTTGATGTATCTAAAATTACTTGTAATAAAATGTAGAAATATGATTTGAGTGCATGAGTAAAAATATTTTCGACTAAGATAATTTATCGAAAAAATTTCATTTGCATAACTTAACAGTTTATTTCTGAATAACTTAAAAGCTTATTTTTGGCGATCTATTAGATCAGTTATCATTTAAGCCCGGTTAAAGTCCCAAAAATAAAAACGTAGAGTTTATTACTCTTCGAAAATTTCAAAAAAGTGAGAAATGTTTCCCTTTGTGTTTAATATGTTTCTGCAATTCAACAATCGAGTTCTTATACAGGGTTGTTTCAAAAGTCCGTTTCGTGGCTTTTATTTGGAACTAACGTGTACTAGGGTCTCGGAAGTAAGGTCTACCCTTAGGTAAGTTACGATGGAAAATCCATTGAAATGACTTACAGCTCCCCTAGAGGCTAAATAAAAAAGTTTAAAGCAAAAACCTCAGTAATAGTATTGTTTCCAACGTTGTGAAGAACTCACTGAAAAAAATTCATGAAAATATCGTGAATATTCGCTGAGATATTAGCATGGGAAAAGAGCACTTTTTCAGGCATCAAAAAAGGAAAAGTTCACGAATTTGTAAGTTTTTTTTATTTCTTGATTAAATTTTGCTTTCATTCAACTAAAAAAACCAAAACTTCACATTAAAATTGAAAAATTTGCAAATTTACAAACATTTTCTTTTTTGAGGTCTGAAAAAGTGCCATTTTCACATGTGAATATCTTCGCGAGATTTCTTGATATTTTCATGAAATTTTTTTCAGTGAGTTCTTCATAATGTTGGCAACAATACTCCCACTGAGGTTTTTACTCTTACTCTAATTTAGTTTTTCAATTAATTTTTAACTTTTTTATTTCGCCACTACGGGCGTTGTAAGTTATTTTAATGGATTATCCAGGGTAACTTACCTATTGGTAGACCTTACTTCCGTGACCCTAGGAGACGTTGGTTCCAAATAAAAGCCGCAAAACGAACTTTTGAAACACCCTGTATGTGATGAATCCACTGCCATATTGTCGGTTTGGGAAAATAAATATCCGACATAAGAAAAAGAAATCATACCTTAGATGAAAGACATTTATTTAAGCACGATGCATTTGGAATATGAAAACCTTTACGCGTGCTGCTCCTATTTTATTCCTATAAGCATAGGTAGTAAAAATGGGGCAAATATATCATTCCTATCATTGATTTCATCCAAAGTTGTGCTTTAATGGTTAAAATAAAACAAAACATCACTTGTATTGAATTGGAAAATGATTCCATGTGACATGGAAGTAAATCTTGAGACTTTGCTAATAGAAGAGAAACCATTTACTCAAATCCAATTTTATATGTGACTTGAACTATAATTTAAAAGGAATCTTCCGAGAATTTCACCCTATAGAATTAGCGTTAATCCTTTCTTTCCACGGAAAAGTAATCCTAAGAGCTCCTGAGTAATTGTTCGTACTAATTTGGGATAGTTTAATAGTTACCTAATAAGATTTCAGATTTCCTTAGAAGCGTGGGGAAATTTTTACATGCATGTTTTAATGCTATGAACTATGTTCGCATTACTATGAACATTGAACATCCACTATTCACGATTTTTCTAAAAAAAAAAAAACAAGCCCAATCAACTTCCGCAATGTCTGCTTCTCCCATTCATTTCTCCATCTTAACCCTCCGTCTGTCGCAACTGTACTTTTTCACACATCGCATACATTTTCGTTCACCTTTCCGTTCTTTTTGGGGTTAAAAGTCTGAAATTCCTGGTAGTCTCCTATCTTTACTCATGTATAGCGCCAACTAATTCATTAAATTCGCGCGCTTTGTTTATTTTGGTTTTAACCATAATTTCACTATCTGACACATTGCACCCGATCGTGTTTCAGTTCCTTAGGGTACGTAATGTTATTTTTTGGAATCCCTGATGCTTATTTATTTCTTTTATGAATGTTTACACTTCAATATTATTAAATTTTCCTTATTATTAATATGTTTGTAATTTTTCAAAAATCTTTGGCTTATTGCGGTTGAATATACACCTACAAAATCGTACCTTATACAGCAAAAGACAAAGTTGTACAATATTCAATTCTACGGCTACTAACTATAGGTTTACAGTTTACAGCTAAAAATAATATAGTTTGGAGTTATTTTACAATAGCTACGAGGAAACTGTCAGCGGTCAATATGCCTAACCTAGGACCTTCAAAAGTATTACCTGCGATATTTGTGTTAGTGAATGATTATTATCTATACATAAGTTCAAAACCAATAAATCAGAATTAATATCCCTCAGGTTTCACATCATTAAGTATAATTTTTGACTAAGATATTGAATTACGTATCCTGATTATTTAAGTTTAATTTTATGCTATATTTAATTTATTTCTTAATTATTTAAAACAAATATCAGACTTTTTTATGTCTGAATAATTCTATGAATATCTCTTATCGTTTTTAAGACTCCATTATATTGAAATTTAAAGGGTAGAAAATCGCGATTCTTTCGATTGTGCGTTTTGGCACATTGCGACCGAACGTGTCAGTTTAATATTGCTACCGACGGAGGGTTAAGGTGACGTCTTACCTCACTGATAAATTTTATTTCAAAACATCATAAATTTACAACGAATTTTAAGATAAAAAAAACATTAAAAATTTATATTTATTTAATAATTAATGTTATCAGAAAATTCAAATTACTAATTCGAAATATTATTTACTTTTATTTAAGATTTTGAAATGAGCTGTGTCAACTAGTAATTGGAGAGCAGATATTCCGGAAGTTGATTAAACCGAGTGAAATGGTTTGTTTGTATATTTAGGAACATAGTGAATTGAAAATCTTTTTAAGGAATGAAAAACTATCTAAATTAAAATCAGTAGTAAATGTTTGTTTATACATTTTATCCAGTTTTCAAGATATAAGAGCATATTTTATCCTTAACTTATACTATAAGAACGAAAAATTTGTTACAGTTGTAGAAATCTAATGAATTCAAAATATTTACATAAAAGATGGTTCAAAAAGTACATACCCTTTAATATTTGCAGTTTATTTAAAATAAATATGATCGAGTAAATTTAAAATTAAAATAAATATAATAATGAATTTAAAAGGAATAGGAATAAATTTAAATAAATATTATAATTGATATAAATAATCTGTTTTCTCAGTAATGATAATGTTATACGTTAACGGTAAAGATAAAGATAAGAATTTCCAAGATTTTGTTTTTATCCTTTCGATCATGCCATATTATTTTTTTGTTAAACATTTACATTTTCGATTAACTAGTACTTAATAATGCATTTTACACATGATGAAAAATAAACATATTTGTACTCTCCTATCTCTCTACGTTAGGGCAAAAATAAAGCTATAAATAGAAAACATTATTTTCAAGAATTTTTCGGACATTTCAATCATGCCATATTCTAATCTTATTCGTTTTTATTAAATATATGTATTTTTGTTAACAAATATTTAATGAGACATTTTACGTAAGGATATTTCCCCTACCTACTTCAAATTTTTGAATCAGAGATTTCATTTTTAACTTGAATATCGATTTTATCCTCGTCAAAACCTCAAGAAAAGCCCCCAAACGAAATTAATTCCAACCCTCATCCATCCAAAAATAATTCATCCATCTCATCGCACATGCAATCATCCCTTCATTCTTCCAATATTCATCCTCATCCTCCCTAATTCTCATTTGATGCTTTATTTAACACTCAACAATGCAATTTGGCATGTTTGTGGTCTGCTTAATTGCACATTCCCCTTCCTACAACGCATGTTCCGAACCCACATCAGAAAGCTTCGCAGCCATTGCATTTGTTTGGGAAAGAGAAAATAATTATTTATTGGCCGAGAGTTCCCGGTGATTCGACATGTAATCCCTTCCATAAACGTAAGGAATCCTCCCCAAACTTTTCCCATAAATAACAAAACAGGGGCAGGCCGTAATCCCAGAGTATTTCATTAATATTCGCCATTTCCCGAAAGAATATCATTGTTGTCTGAGGATGGCCTTTTCTTTGGGAGTTAAACCCAGACTATCTAAACACAGGTTAGTCTCAAACAAGTGTCTCTTGTGTGAATAAATAACGACTATGTGCTGTAATTAATGCATTGAAATAGGCCATGAAAACTCCAGACGAAATAATTCGAGGTTCTAAGTTAAGATATATTACCATGGTGTGTTAGAACTGTTATTTTTTTAAAGAAAATACAATTGGTTTATTATGTGCTTTTATTTCAGTTATACCATTTGGTGCTAAAGTTCTTCAATAGACAAGAATTAATAATAGAGTGATTAAAACACCGAATATATTATAATCATATCCTTATGGTTTTTAATTTCATTAAGTATAATATATAAATTCAAACGACTATACGGGATCCTGAACTCTATATAACCTAAAAAATAAATAACCCTATCATGGTAATCAAACTAGATTAGTACAACTATTTTCTTTTATTCCATAAATGTTGTTATTAAGGCTATAAAAACACAACCACAAAAACATATATAATATTGATTTAACTTTTAGTATTGTTTTTAAAAGTATTTAACAAATGCCATGATAGAAATACTAAATTGAAATCCAAGATGTTCCAAAACAACAAGAGCTTTCATTTTTTAATAGCACTTATTTTTCCAAATAATAAAGGAAACAGTTGTAATTGAACTTAACTCGTGACGTTTTTTGAAATTGTTAAGTAGGGAAACAATAAACTTTCACATATGCAACGCTCGTTACTTTTGAATAAGAAAATAATACTCTAAATGAGCAAAACTAGTGTTGAATGGTGTTTTTTTTAATATTTTTGAGGCAGTTAAACAATAAGATAACTTAACTTATTTTCCTTTCTAAACAGTGGGTACGGGTACTTTTACTTTACTTGCATTTGACGTTTCGTTCATAATTTTTCTTATTTGGCTTTTACATGACAAGTTGTATTTAGATTTTTTTTAATAAAAGAAACGTTTTCAATACGTTTAATAATACGTTTTTTAAAGCGAATAAAAATAACATTATCAGGAAAGAAAAGAAATGACTAACTACTTTTAAAAAAGGTGGTTTCATCCAAAGAATAATGACGCTTTAGTTGTGAGTTTCATGTAAAAAATTGACAAAAAAAATTACCGATTCTGTTGTGAAATTTCTTACTCTTTCAAGAATCTATTGAAATATCATTTAATACTTTAAATTTAATTTCTAAACTATGCCCATTTGCAATATTTATTTTTCTGCCTTTTTTATCAGTTACTCTGGTATGGGTCCTTTAAGTAAATCTAATACAATCTTTCATCGGTATAAATCTTATTAAAAATTACGAACATAACATTTAGCTCCCACAATGTACACAAATGCAAATCCTCTTATCTTTCGTAACATTACTTAATTCCTCTAGGGGATTCACATAATTTATTTACACAGAATAATTGTAAATAATGCTGAAAATAAATTTTGTATTCCCTCACATATTAGCATTGTAATTAATTGATTTAAACTTAATAGAGTTATTTTACCCTTAGCTTTGATTAAATTGTTTTTTCTTCTCTGATTTTAGTACAAACAAAAATTCATTCAGAAGATCCCTCCAAGTTCAAATAAAATGTTACTTAAGTCATTTTTAGTTACATCTGCTACAATAAAATGTGTTGTAGTTGGAAACATTATTTACTATTTGTCCTTTCGGGACCTCTAATTTCCCGTTTGAAAATGGTTTATTTGTTTCAAAAACTAAGCTTTAGAGCTGCCTTGTAAAAAGTTTAAAGGTAACTTCATATTTCTAAGTTGAATTTAATTTCTGATTAAAATGTAGCAATTCTCAACTTATTTTTGAAATAATTATTAAACTTATATAATCGGGAATAGGAAATCATTGATGGGGTTATAAAACGCATTTCTTCAATTTTTTTATCATTAGTTTTTTTAAGTAATTTTCAAAAATTACTCTGGCTAGAATTGGAGGTGTGGCTTACGTGACGTCACAACTGCTTTCTCTCTAACCTTCAACCAATCAATACTTACTTCCAAAGGAAAGGATTTAACCATTGATGAAAGGATTTAATCATTGGATTTAACCATTGCTCATGCACCAAAAGCAAAAGTGACTTCATGCGCCAAACCCCGCTTTTTCTCAAATCCTTCTGCGCATTTTTGTTTTTAATTTAAAAAAAATAACTAATGGTCGGATTTCAAAAATTTCTTTCACAATCATATTTTCTAATCAAGCTTTATTAAAATATAAAAAAACTGTGAAAATTCGTTGCATTCCCTATTAGAAGGTTCCTATCAAAAGATGGTAAAGTAAGTGGTTGCTCTTTTATGAACTCTTTCAGTTAAAATGTCCTGCATTCATTTTTGTATCGGCAAAAAATTCCTTATGATAGAGTAACTAAGGCAAGCTTGAAAAATATATATATACAGGCTGTTTCAGATCAGGGTTGGCTGGATTGGACCCAATGGGTTTTTTCAAAAAAACCAAGTGAAAAACCCACATTTTGGACCCAATTTTGGGTTATTTCAAGAAAAATCAAGATTCTGGCAGTTTTAATATTGAAGACACACATTTAACGAAATAACATACCAAGGTTTTAACCAGGTTTCAATAAATTAGTGTTTTTTTCATAATTGTATGTTTTTTTTCAAAATTTAGAACGTTAAAAGTTCAAAGTTTAAACTTTATTAAAAAATTTAAGGAGGATTTTTTTTAAATTTCAGTGTTTCTTCTAAGTTGAATAGATTTCTTTCAATATTCTGAATGGGTTTTTTCAAAGCTTATAAGCTTTGATAATCATAAATGATATTTTTAAAATTGAAATTGGTTTTTGAATTTTTTTTCATTATTGAATAGGTTTTTTCGAAATTTAAGACGTTTAAAGTTCCAACTAGTTATAAAAAATTAATTAAGATTTTTTTTATATTTCAGTATTTTTTTCAAAGTTAAATAGATTTCTTTCAAAATTTAATTGGTTTTTTCAAAGTTTAGGATATTTTTAAAATATTAATGGGTTTTTTCAAAATTTAAACAGTTTTAAAAATTAAATGGTAATTTTTCAGTTTCAGAGAGTTTTTTTAAGAAGTTAAATAGGTTTTTTCATTATTCAGTGGGTTTTTTCATTATTGTAAATGTTTTTTTAATTTAGGACGTTTAAAGTTAAAACTGGATGTAAAAAATTAAGAAGGTTTTTAAAACTTCAGTAGGTTTTTCAAAGTTAAATAGATAACTTTCAATATTGAATTAGTTTTTTAAAAGTTTAGAATATGTTTTAAATTTTAGTGGGTTTTTTTAAAATTCAAACCAGGTTTCAATAAATAACGGATGTTTTAACAATTTCAGTGGGTTTTTTCAAAGTGCAAAAAGTTTCAACTTTGAAAAAGGCCACTTATTTATGAAAAAACTGACATTACATTGATAGAACACATTTAACATAGAAAGAAATCACTAAAATTTAAAAAAAAACACCTATTACTTAAGAGAAAACCACTTAATTTTGAAAAAACCCACACTTTTCCAAAAAAAAAACAGTTTTATATGGGTTTTTTCGGGGTTTTATTGAAAAAACCCAACCCATTTGGGTGTTTTCAAAAAAAAAACTGCCAACCCTGTTTCAGATAAGTGTTTTATAACTCCTAGGGGAGGTAGGGTACGTCAAGACAAACAAGAATTGGTATAGGTTAGGGGTTGTCGTGTGCCACTTGAAATACCTAAGCTCCATAAAGATTCAAGGCAAAGTCTCCTGAGGAAATGAGGCCCCTCCATGGCAGGAAAAAATACCTACCGTGTAAAACGACTGTGTGATACATTTCTACTATGACCCACAATGATTTCTCTTCTGCAGACCACGAGGTGAACATGCACATCCTGACGTGCGAGATCGCCAATTGCCGGTTCGGTGGGGTGTGTGACCACGACCCTCACGGCTACGTGCACTGCGTGTGCTCCTTCCACTGCTCCCCCCTGCGCGACCCCGTCTGTGGCTCCGACGGACGCCTCTTCGAGAACGAGTGCCGCCTACGCGAGGAGGCATGTCGCCTGCAGCAGAACCTGCAGATCGTCGCCTCGGAAAACTGCGGCCGTGAGTATTAAACGCAAGTTTTCCTTTTTCTTGGTTCGTGTGGGTTTAGCGGGGTTCAGGGAGTGAAATCGCGCCAAGTTGGCGAAATATCACCAAAGATCACGGATGGTTGCCAAAAATAAAACAATATCCAAGACCCAGCTTTTCATTTTTAGCTGAGTCTGATCTGATTGATTGGTTGAAATCTCTCCTGAAAAATATAAGTTTTTTTAATAAAATAAAAATTCGGGGATAGAACCCAGGAACACTGCCACATGCTAGGCAAGCGTGCTACTACTGCTCCAGGAAAGATTCAGTAACTTTAAAACTTATAATAACAAAATCCTTATTAGGTAAACTTTTAAAGCAGACTCAGTGGTACGGATTGCAAAAAAAAGATGAGAACAGAGGCTTATAAAAATACACAAAACAAAGTCAGGTAACGTCATTTACCATTCCCCATCACATTTAATGTATAGGGTATGGTAGGGTAAAATGGATGTAGTGATCTTAACAGTTTATAAAATTCAATGGTTATCGGCATGACGATTCTTATTGAGGTCCAAAAAAATTTGGGTGCAAAAAATCATTAAATTTATAAATATAAACTGTTAAAACCCCTATATCTCCTTTAACCCGCTATAACCATTTTGCGGCACCATAGCTCAATCTGGAATGTGATACTGAATAGTCTTTATCCAGCTTTAAGAGGAATTAAGCTTTAAAATAACATGCTATAATGCATAGATAGTAAAGTCAAGAGAATATACGCACGGTTTTGAAGATACTTTAAATTCGAGGCGTTTGCCCGAATTTAGGCGTTTGTGCACAACGAACTAATCCAAACACACTTGAAACACTGATACGTCAGTTTAACACTTTATTTACCGAATTATTTTCGGCGAAAGTTTACTACTGCTGATGCGCCAAGTTTTTAGCGATAAAAATCACTATATAGTTACCCCAACTAATGTTAAGTGAATTATGTGGCTTCTAAATATGGCGCCAAATAGCCCAAACTCGCCAACCATCAGCAGTTCTAAACTTGCGCCAGTGGTACTTACAAGTACCTTCGGTAAATAAAGGGTTAAAAAAGTTAAGTTTATACTAAAGTTCATATTAAAATTTTGATGGTCAATAAAACATTTAAAACTTGCAATTACAGTGTATAAGGGTTCAGTAAGCTGTAAACAGAGAGTAATCAAATGCAAGCCTTTTTAGCAAAGAACAAAGAGATTAATTTCTGAAAACGAAAGTCTGTTTATACTTTGTTTCATTTAAAACTTCCCATTATTAGATACAAACATTTACCTTCCATTGTAAAAATCAAAAGTTCCAGTCCGCTCAATGCATAGCAAGTAAAACATCACATTAACAACAAACAAAACAAAAAAGAGTTAAAATTTAATTTTACTGTGATAAAAGGAGAGATAAAATGCAAACAACATTTCGATCCAACTATAAGAATCGGATTAAAGACAACACACATCAAATGTAATTTTTCTCTTCTCGTCGTAAAAATTGCCTGCCGTTAAATTAATTATCTTAAGAGTGTTTCATTCTACATAAATACACAATCCAATTTCCCTCGCTTCCCAATACCCTTTGTTGTCGGTAATTAATTTGCAGGTAAATGGAATTTCTTGCAAGGTGTTTTAGTTATTGAATGTGTTTTTGTTGTTAGAGTGGGATGCTTAAATCGGATTAATTTGGCCCTCTTTTTAAAAAAAATAAGAAAGGTTTCTGTAGTTAGGATGATTAGACTCGGTTCTGATATGAATAAAAACCCTTCAACTGAGATCCATCTCGGCCAGAATCAGAAAACATTAATCTCAAAACCATTTTCTGGGTCAAAAACAAGTTTGAATAAACAGTGATGTTTTAAAATTATTTAAAACGAAATTAATGGAATTTTTACGAATTATTTAAAAGCCTCTTTAAAAGGGCGCAAACGACTTTATTTTAAAGCTTTTTCTATGTTTTTCAAATCCGATTCCAAATAAATTTTTGAAAAATCTTTCAGTAATATTCTTGTAATTAACTGGAGAGTTTTTTAGAAGCACCGAAATTTAAAAAAAAATACATTGTATAAATAAGGATTATGATTTTATCCTTATTTCATTTATTTCAATTAGTCTGTTTGATATGGACATGAAAATTATTTTTTCAAACCTTCCTAGATCAATAGTCTCTTAAATTTAATCGTTTTCGTTTATTTATAAATTCTTTAGTTGCTTTCAAGGATTTAAATTTTGGGGAAATAGTATTATCCTGGAAAAAAGGAAACTTTGTAGAAATGAATGAAATTTTAATCAAATTTGGTTCAATGTAATTAGAAATGAGTTTATTTAATTAAGTTGTTTTACTGTTTTGTAAATACGTAGAAAGTTTTTTTGTTAACATTTCGGGCTCTTTAGTTCTTTTCATACTATTCAATGAATTATTTCTTATTGCTTGAAATTTATTGCCTTTAAATTAAACATTACCATCAATTTTTAAGTCAGTTAGCTAAAAACTGAATTTTTCTTCTCAATCCAAGTAGATTAAAATAGTTCTTTTTTAAAATCCTGATCCTTCAAAAGAAAACTATTTCTATGTAATTTCCCTGATCAGATGTGCTTTAAAAGGTTAAGAAAATAAGTTTAAGAAAATCCTTAACTTTTAAACTTGTAATACCTTTCATTAAGTTGCTTAGCGATTATTGGAAAAACACACAACTACAGAAGCATACTTATTGAATAAATAAAAAATCCAATTTATGTATTAATTATGTATTATGTATTAATTATGTATTAATTATGTATTATGTATTATGTATTTATTATTAATTATGTATTAAATTTACAAATAAAGTTTAAAACTGAGAAGAAACTGTTTAAAGTTATTGAAAAAACATTTTCAAATCCTTACAAATGCATAAAATATGAAAAGATATAAATATTTAATTATTAGTTCGGGAATAAACCAATAATTGATGTGATATCGCTTAAAAACACAACTAGTTTTCTGAGATTCCTACAAATAAAACATTTATGATATGGAAAGTGTTAAAAAATTTTAATAAGTGATAATATTTGCAGTTGTTTCTATGAGCATATGTCTTCAATCTCCTTTCGGATGCTGCCCTGATGGAAGAACCCTTGCTCTTGGTCCTGACGCCGCCGGATGTCCCAGTAAGTAGTTTTCACTAAATTGATTTAAGTCTTCCATACATGGTTTTTAACAAATCCGCCCAAACTGAGCTTAGAAAGATTCCTTCCGGAGAGTATAGATAAGTTTACCCAGAGAACTGTACCTCTACAAGGACTTTTTTCCATATGATGTAATAACCGATGAAAACTTGATTATTTCATTCCATTATGCATGCATGCATGCTCAGTGGATATGTTTACTTATATGCTTTGAAAACTTATCCAATTAGCTTGAAACTGATGACATACTCTTTCCTTTCACCATTTTTCGAAAATTTTAGGTCGTATAGAGGTACAGTTAAGGCATTATTTATGTACTACACGCAAGGAACCTAGATGTTCAGACAGGGATTCTTTTCAACAACTTTCCCAGGCTTAACTCACACAAATGTGGATGGAAATTTTACAAGCATAAGAAGATAACCCAAAAAAACATTCTGTGAAAAAAATTACTGCTTAGTCAACGATTGTAAAAGGGTCAAGTGATTTTTACTGACATTGCACTGCCGAAAATACTCGACTTGTATGAAAGGAAATCTCCATATTGATATTAAACGGTTCCGCTCCTTGGTTAATATCAATATGGATATTTTATTTCTTACAAGTCGAGTACTATCGGCAGTGCAACGTCTGTAAAAATCACGTGACCCTTTTACTATAGTTGGTTAAGCAGTTGCTGAGGAATTACAGTAGAAATTTTGAAAAAAATCTTAAAAATCATCATTTTTAACGCCAAATGCTACCCTACTAGGCGAGAAATGCACAGAAACCGCCAAATTCTTAAATGAACTGTCCTCGCTTTCTCTGAAGCAGTTTTAATTGGTCTGTCAAAAAAAGTTTCATCACATATGCAGGCAAAGTCGTCAAGTTGTGCTAACAGGATGGGTTCGAGATCTTTGAACCCAATTTTCAATATTAATTTACTCCTCTTTTAATAAAAAATTTTCGCAGCATGTGCTTTGAGTATTAGGGTGGGTCAAAAATATTTTTTTACATTTTCCCAGGGTCACAGCGACAAAAAGGTGCCAAATGATCTCAAACTAACATGTGTAAATATTATTCTCTATTATTAATATTATTCTCTTTTTGTCTATACGGATTGGCCACTAAGTTGCAATTAATATAGTATTTTCATTGAAAAATGGACGAACGAAAATCGAGCTTTTACCTCGATTTCACGAATATGTCATGAATGTAAATGTGCTTAATGGTATAAAAATCATCATTGAAGACTATAAAATAATTAAATATGAAACCAGAGTTAAAATACTAGAGGTGTAATGCAACATTGAAATATCTCAACGATTAGAACTGGCAATCAAAGATTTCTGGCTGGAATCGCAAAAATGTGAAAAACCTTTATTCCCGGTTGAGTAGGATAGTAAAAACATTAAATTGAATAAAACTGAATAAGACAGAAGGTGGGTACCTTTTGTGGGTTATAAGGTTTCAACCCCCGGAGGACATTTGGATAATATTTAAAGGGTGGGGTTTTCTTAAAAATTTTAGTGGCATATTGGGGATGGTCCAATCCAAGTATCCCCATACGACTCCCTTATGTCCAAAAATAAATTAAAAACACAGTTTAAGAGTGAAATTTGAAATATTTTCTTACGAAGAGCGGTGGATCACAGTTTTCAGCTCAGAGCTAAGTATTATCCTCAAAATTTTTAATTTTCAAAACTTACTTGTGTTTATTTTAAACAGTTAAATTTGCTATATTTAAACCTTTATGAACGCTTAAAAGAATGCTAAGAAGCTATTTTGAGTTAATCCTCCCTCTAAAGTAGTAGGGTGGGTTGGTGTAAAATGGGTCACTTTTAAGGTACTTTCACATTCTAAGTTTTATTTCATCAAAACTATTACTTTTTAAGGATTTCTTTCAATTGGATTTTGACATTATAATCCTTCAGAACATTTTCATCTAATTTTATCAAATATTTTTAGTTATAAATTGGTTAAACTTAGCATCAAAATAATGACCTATTTTACCCCAATGTGGGGTAAAATGGGTCTCATTGCAAAAAGATGTCAAAAATATATTTATTACTATATATACATGAAAATAAGAAAAAAGGCAATCGGCTAAGCCGTTTTTATCTGAAAAAATTTGTTTTAAGTTGCACTTTAATGAAATTGTAAAAGTCCGAAGTTAATGAACATTGTTCAAATTTAGCAATTAAAATACTTCGTTTGGATAAAAAAAATAAACTTGTATGACAGTTCAATGTATATTTGAAGGAGATACGTTAAAAACATTGATTTACTTAATACAAAAGGCCTCCTAACTATGACCATATTTTACCCCTAGTGCAAAATATTGTTATAAAAGATAAAATATTTTATATTTTTCTAAGCTGATTGGCTTGAAATGTCTCTCAGACTTCCTTTTATGGAAACATATTACAAAAGTCTGCTGTAATTTATTACAATATACAGGAAGTCCCATAAATGTTGGGTCACACTTCTAGGGGGGATAGTAGACACCTAGACGAGTCAGAATCACATAGGGTTTGGGGTCAAAGACCAAATCATAGGGAGCTAAAAATGGAGCGACACCCCAAAACAATTATTGAAAAAATCAATTTGTAGAAGGACTACAATAAGTAAAAACTTAACCATGGTCTCAAATTTTGTGGTTTAATATGATCTTTAAAATTATGCTAAAAGTTTTCACTTTAAAATTTTTTTACTACGAAAAAAAGTCAAAAAACCACAAAAAATGTGAAAAATCTGCCAAACATTATTTTGTATTTGGAAATCATTTCTTTTGAGTTAATAATCTGAAAGAGCATAGTTGAAAACCCTAAAATCCAAAGTTTCAAGTAAATACCATCAGTATTAAATGCTTGAGATCCTGTTATTTGCGTGCGGAAACAGATCCAGAAACTAAACGTTCTGGGAAAATCTACTAGTTACGGATTGATGCTCGCTAAATTTCTCGCCATTATTTGCGATACGAAATTCCTCGCCAACTTTCGCCAACAATAGATCGCCTAAGCTTGCTTGGCGATCTGTACGAGCTTTGCATGTTTCGCCAAATTGGGAGAGAAAAGAAAGTTTGAGATCAACTATCCGTAACCGTAACTCGTAGATTCTCCCTGAATGTCCGTTTTCCAGAGATGTTTTCGCACTCAAAAAACAAACTTTAACAGGATCTCAAGCGTTTAATATTGATTGTATTTACGTGGAATTTTGGACTTAAAGGTTTTCAACTATGATCTCTCTTATCTTATCTTTATGATCTATGATCAACTATGATCTATAAATACTTAACTAATTTCAAAATTGTTATTTATTTTTAAACGGTGAAAGTTGAGTTTTAAAAAATTATTCGGACATGGAATTTTATTTTCTTTGGCATTATATGCTAGCTTAAAGTGGAACAAACCGAATAATTTTTTGTACAAATTTTGCACTAAAAACACCCTACTCGGAAATGGTATTCATTTAATATGTAGCACAATTTAATGTTACTACTATGTAAATTTAGACCTGTACTGAATGATTAAGACAATTTTGTCATCTAAGCGATAAAAACGAATCCCACATAAATATAATTTTCCAATTCAGTACCTTGAGATGTTTTTAGAGATGAATATTGAACAATGAAGTAAATAAACTTTTTAAATTGTGATTAATCAATCGTGTTATCAAGTTGAATAATTGAGAAACATTTTAATTTTATTTTTAGAGAATACTCCCTGTAAGCTAAACTTTTATTTGTGATCTTTTAAAATTTAATGATATACAGGGTGTTTCAAAAGTCCGTTTCGCGGCTTTTATTTGAAACCAAAGTTCGTTAGGGTCATGGAAGTAAGGTCTACCCCTAAGTAGAGAGCCTGTATACGAGAGAGAGATAGTCAGTATAGCGCGCGCAGATCCGTAAATCGGTTTTCTGTCCGCCGCAGGCGGTAGTTATGTTCCCTCCATAGGATTAGCATGGGACGCGAGACAAGCGGCAAGATACAGTTTGGACAGAATTTGGACAGAATTGGATGCGCAGAGAAGCTTTTAAGCGAGTTGTCGCCTCTCTCTCGTGTACAGGCTCTCTACCCCTAAGTAAGTGACCCTGGAATATCCATTCAGATGACTTACAGATCCGCTAGCGGCGAAGTAATAAAGGTTTAAAAAATAATTAAGAAACTAAAGGAGATAGAGCAAAAACCTCAATGAGAGTATTGTTGTCACCGTTATGAATAACTGACTGAAAAAAATTCATGAAAATATCGCGAATATTCGTGGAGATATTAGCATGTAAAAATAGCACTTTTTCAGTCATCAAAAAAATAAAAAAATCTTAAATTTGCAATTTTTTCAGTGTTATTGTGTAGTTTTGTGTGTTTTAGTTGAATAAAGGCAAACTTTAATGAAAAAAACTTGCACATTTGGGAACTTTTTCTTTTTTGAGGTCTGAATAAGTGATATTTTTACATGCTAATGTCTCCGCGAATATTCAAGATATGTTCATGAAATTTTTTCCTGTGAGTTCTTCATAACGTTGGCAACAATACTCTCATTGAGGTTTTTGCTCTATCTCCTTTAGTTTTTAAATTATTTTTTATTTTTATTTTCACCGCTAGGGGCGTTGTAAGTCATCTGAAAGGATTCTCCAGGGTCACTTACCCAGAATAGACCTTACTTCTATGACCCTAGGACTCTTTGGTATCAAATAAAAGCCGCGAAACGGACTTTTGAAACACCCTGTACACATGTACAAATGTGGGAAAAAATGACTCAGTTGTGATTTCTGGCGAACCACTCGGGTTATGAAGACAAAATTGGGGTCGTTTTTCATTAATTAAAGTATTCTTTTACCAAGAAAATTTTCCCAAGTCCTTATAGGGGGTCGTCTTCATATTAAACGAAACACTAACTTTTTTTTCAATGGGGACCCCCAATTATTATTAGTTTTTCTGAAAGGATATCCCCCCGAACCCTTAAATACCCAGTTTCATCCAGATTGATTAAAAAAATTTTTAAATAAACTTAAAAAAAGTTTTTTTAATCGTAAAATTTTTTATGGTAATCGATTCTGGTAGTAATTTTATGTAGGAAATCAAAATTTCAATCGATTTTATCCAATAGTTTTTGTTAAAAACGAATTACTATCTTAAGGGGCCGTATACCGTTGCCGAATGCATACCGCAAATGTTCTTTCTAGTTCGTTTTATCAAAAGCTATTGGATAAAATCGATTGAAATTTTGGTTTCCTACATAAAATTACTACCAGAATCGATTACCATAAAAAATTTTCATGATTTAAAAGAAATGTTAAGTTTTTTTTAAAGTAATTTTTTTAATCAATCTGGAGGAAACTGAGTATTTAAGGGTTTGGGGGATGGCCTTTCAGAAAAACTAATAATAATTGGGGGTCCCCATTGGAAAAATAGTTAGTGTTTCGTTTAATATGAAGACGTCCCCCTTAGGACTCGAAAACTTTTTTGGTAAAAGAATACTTTAATGAAAAACGACCCCAATTTTGTCTTCCTAACCCAAGTGGTTCGTCAGAAATTACAACTGAGTCATTTTTTTCCTCAACTGTACATGCTATGAATAGTGTGTGATTTAAATACAATAAATTAACTATTTTTTATTTTAATCCCTATGCAAGAAAGGTTAGTTATAATCATCCTTAAAAATCCGTTTAAAGAAATTAATTGATGCTTACAGTAAAACCCTCAGATATCATCATTTCTTGATATTATTTCTTAATTATGTTAACTTTTTTATGTTTTTACACATCAAGAAAAGTTCCATTTAGAAGTCCTCCGCAAATATTCTTAAGATAAACTTCTAATGTGTCAAAACCTTTAATCGTTAATCGCCGTATTCGTCTTTCTCATTCTATTTTAAGATAATTACCCTTTAAAATCTTTGAATGTTCTTTAAAAACTTTTGATCCATTGACGATTGAATAGTTGAAAAGTTTTTCTTTTCCAATTAATTAAGTAGTTTTTTCTTTGTTTATGAACCAGAAGTATATCTGCTCGTATTAAAAAAGAATTTGTTTAATTTCTCTGAAGAAAGTAAAGACCTTTCATCTCCAATTAATGTTATCGATGCAATTAAATCTATTTTCTTTACGAAAGCTAATTGAAAAGTTCTTGATTTGACCAGCAATATTTTAAAGCATTTGAGATGAAATTCATAAATGCTTTAACACTGTTAGCGAAAATAATCTAACTGAAATAAAACTCACATTGAATATTACAACTACATAATATTTTTTTATCTTAAAACTTAAAAATATAAAATAAGGTATCAGGAATGGATGTTATACATTTCCTACTGATAAAAGAAGGTATTTATTTTAATTAATTAAAGCAGTGAAAGATTTTAATTTATGAAAAAACTGTTTTCATACTTTTTATCAATGAATAGACAATTTGAACAAATTTAGGTAAATTGTACAGTACTGGAAAAAAAAATCGACTCAGACCCTATATCTCCGGAACGGCTTGTGATATAAAGACAAATAAGGTATAATTTTTCATGATTTGAAGTATTCTATATACAGAAAATTTTTCAAGTTCTTAGGGGGTCGTCTTCATATTAAACGAAGTACCAACTTTCGTTTTTCCTATGGGCGACATCAAAGATTAATCCAGATTCTGAAAGAGCACCCTCGAAACCCCCCCAAAACCAGTTTTCATGTCATTTGGTCCCCAAATGAAGCCAGGAGTGGGGGTTGAAGTTCGTTGAATTTACGTTGAAATCTCGTTTTTCATAGATTTTGATCCTTACAACCATTAACCCCACGCACACTGTAGGAAATTTTAATTAGAAAAATTTGCGCCAATCTCATATCGCCAAAGACATACAACTAATGAAAATTACAGTAACCTTACGGTAACCATAATCTACTAACTGAAATCAACACATTTATTGTTTAAACCTTGATGTTGAACGTAGCTGTGTGGCCTAAAGGCTAGTGTGCCTGGTCGCAAATCTTTAAAGCCAAGTTCGAACCGCATAGCTCCCGTGTTCTTGTTTTGCTTGTGGAAGTTTGTGTATGCCTCGAACTTAAACTACCGATAGAGTTAGAATTAATAAGTTCTTATTTTTTACTCTATTAATTTCAGTAAAAGGAAAATTAACCTATTTTTTGTGCATATAATATTTTTTATTTGTTTTTAAATTTTGATGATATTTTTAAATAAAAGTTTACAAATTAAAAATCTTTAAAATACAATTTTTTCAGATGAAAAAATTTTGAAACAATACTTAACACCTACTTTTGAAACAATACTTAATTATTCGACTAAAAATTTCACCTGCATTAAATTTGAAATGTTTTTGAATTACGCGAATAAAGTTTCAAAAAAGAGTATTCGATATCAAGATTCGAATTCATGACAGATTTCATGCAGATATTTGTGGTTTTAAATATAAATCTAAGGTCAAGACAAGTCGTCGCTTAATAAGGACGGTCTCTTCTTACATGCATTGTTTATTAAAAGAAATTCAACGTTTTATCTTTGATATTAAATGTTATCAAGACATGAATTAATTTAACCATGACACAAATATCATCGTTTTGCTGAATTTTGGACCATACATCTTTCCCATATGATGCACCCCAGGGTTAACAGGTTCTCTTTGCCTATAAGGGAAGGTACCCATACTACGTGACCCATTTAGGGGAGGGAGGGGGGTCTTCAAATTACCACGCTCGGTCACAGGGGAGAGGGGGGGTTTAAGGTTTTGTCCTGTAGTCAATTTCTTCTAGTCAATACGACAAAATTAAGCCAAATTAGCGAAAAGAATCTTGTGCAAATGTTAATATCAATTTAAAACAACGTTTATTTTTACACAATTTATGAAATTTTTTAAAACAATTGTCTACAGTTTTAAAAAATTTCATAAATTGTGTAAAAATAAACGTTGTTTTAAATTGATATAAGCCAAATTAATTATTGAAATTTGCCAACTTAAGACTAATAAGGCAAAATTAATTATTAAAATTTGACAAATTAAGCAAAATTAATTTTTTCAACTTTCTGTTTGCAAAAAACGATGTCAAACCGTATTAATGAATAACTACGTGAAAACTAGAGGGGGAGGGGGGTCTTGGCATATACTACGGATGGTCTCCAAGGGGGGAGGAGGGTAAAAATGGGTCATGTAGTATGGGTACGTTCCCTAACTGGCACATCCAAGGGTTGCACCAGCCGCCTACCCCTACATTAGTTTTCAGGGGTAAGGCAAGCAGCGTATTAAATTTACCCTACGTAGCCAGAGGGCTCAATGCTTGGTCTAAAAGTTGACTTACATAATTAACTAATAATAAATAAAATAGTGGTGACTACAAAATAAAAAATTAACACTATAATAAAAATTTAGCTACGACTTTTTAATTTAATGTTATTTTTTATACGTATAGTCAAAGTCATTCATTTCTTGCATTCAACCTGGAATTGGGAGAACAGTAGATCCATCCGCTATTGTCACCAAATATGGATGATATCGTTGGTTCTTACCGGTATCAAATTTGGAAACTAATTTTGAAAACGTTAAACTTGTTTAAGTGGGATAGATGAGGTTAAATAGAAATAGGGACTGAACAAGTTGAGTTTGAAAAATTTAACATTAATTAATATGCTGATTTTTATTGAGGCTCAAGAAAAATCAGCATGCCAATTAACGTTCAAATTTAAAAACACAAACAGAAAAAAATATCCAACCCCTAAAATAAAACTCCAATATCCCTTTCCAATCACCCCCCCCCATATTTTCGGCAGTAAAAAACGCGTTCCCAACTACCCTCCCCCCTAAAAAATATTCTCTCTCTCTCTCTTTCAACTTTTTGCCTTTGATGTGATGATGCATTTTTCATTTTTTCCTTAAAACCCCGATTGTTTAAAATATCAAGAAGCTCCAAATCGTCAATATGATTAAAGTTAATTAATTTTAATTTATCAAGATTATTAATTTTCAAATTTAATGATTAACTAGTCAACATGTTTCATATTTATATTTTGGTATCTTATTCATCAACCACATAGGTTCAGAAACTTCAATGTTTATCCTTAAAAATTAATAAACTCTGTATCCAACCTAATGAAACATAACTCGTAATTAATTACTAAAAAAATGGCTGCAGAATCATTAAAATCAGTATTTGAAAATTTTTCTACTCCTATATGTATAAGCAAATTTTAAACTTTGTAATTGCCTTAATTTTTCAAGATAAGTTAGTTTTCGTAAGTGAAAATTGAAAATTATTAGAAACATCGATTAAATGCTAAAAATACATCAAAAAATCAATCTAACTATCTGTATTTAAGTATTTTTATAGGAATTTTTGAGCCGCAAAAGCCTGATTTATTGTTTCATTAATTAGTTAAATTTCTAGCTCTTATCAACAAAACCACTTTCATAATATAGCGTGATTATTTAATACCTTTATATAAATTTTTTTTCCCTTTTTTCCAGAATTAAAAAAATGTTAATTTTAAATAACTCTCAATTAATTATTATTATTTGTAAACGAACGGCAATACAAATTGTATAAATTTGTTTTAAAGGCTTTAGATTTAAAAAAAAAGTATTCAACATCTATTCATCTTTGTGTTTGCCTGTATCCCTATATGTTAACCTTGAACAATGAGACATGCGGAATTGCGGGGCAGAACCTGCAACCTAGTGATCACGAGCTTGTTACTCTACCAAGTGGGCTACCACTTAAGGGTATTCTAATTGGAAGACGAAATTGCGTCAAAATATAGATAAATAGTCAAATCTGCTTTAACTTTTGTAGGAAGTGTGCCAAAACACAGATAAGTAGCCAAATCTGTTCTAACTTTACTAGAGAATTTTAAACAATTGTCGCCAATCTTTCCTCTTTGAAGTTAAGTTACCAAAGTTTTCAAACCCCCTTCCTGGCTTTGTTTGACCCCCAAACAACACGAAACTTGGTTTTTGGGGGTTTTAGAGGGTGCTCTTTCAGAATCTGGAAAAATCTTTGATGTCGCCCATAGGAAAAACGAAAGTTGGTGCTTCGTTTAATATGAAGACGACCCCCTAAGAACTTGAAAACTTTTCTGTATATAGAATACTTCAAATCATGAAAAATGATACCTTATTTGTCTTTATATCACAAGCCGTTCCGGAGATATAGGGTCTGAGTCGATTTTTTTTGCCAGTATTGTACGTTTTAAACACAAAATAACCCGTCCATACCAATTTCTCTGGAAAAAATATACTTTTTATATTAGTAGTTATTTTTTTACAGGGAATTTGAACATGACATGATGATAAATACATCCTGTGTTTTGACCAAGTTGCAAAAATTAATATTTCCTCATGAATATTCAAAGATATTAATTGCGACAAAATATTTAATTCTTTATAAGTATTTTCATAAGCATTCTTAAGTAACAATGGGTCCTACAACGTACAAACTGATAAAAACTGAAATGATGGCTAAAATCAATATTTTCTCTTACCCCTCAAAAGAAACAACATACTTAAGCCTTTCTAATTGCCCGCAAACACTAGTAAAAAATCCGTAAAAACAGCTAAACTTAGAAGGAAACATACTCTTGGGGGAAGAAAAAAAGAAAAACTTTCTCGATAAACTTTAGTAGGCTTATCTAAAAAGAAAAACAAACGAAAGAAAAACTGAAAATCCGGTAATTTTTTTACGAATTGGAAAAGGTCTTAGTATCTTGTTAGTTTTTGTTGCAGTTAGTTTAAAGAGCCCAAGACAAACATAAAAGCCTCACACTTTTAGTTTTACTTATGCAACGTTTTTGGTCCTCTCCAGAAATATCTTAGTTGCTATGCGTCTCAGCACCAACGATTAATTTAACCTTTACTTAAAAAATTAGTCCCGAGACATCCAGTAGTGAAATTATTCAAAATTATTTTAAAGTGAGTCCCAAGAGCTTGAGATATATAGATACTTCCCTCAATACATTAAACAGACTGGCACTAAAATACTTAGATCATAATGAATACAGAAGGTCTTTTTAAAAGGAACATTACTTTCAAACCAAATATTTCAACTTCAGGGGGTCTTCCCCAAATTGCCATTTCCTAAGATTTAAACTATTCCTTACTACAGGTTACTAATAATTGGAGAGAAAAATTATAAATATAATAACGCATTATTTGATATAATATCTAATTATGAAACCGGAATTTATAATGTTCAGTAATGAACTTAAACAGAATTCACTAAATAATAAACGCTTATGAAAGAATTATAAATAATTAAAATAATGTTTTAAATTATATTGCAATAGTTCATAGTATATTTTTAAAATCCATATCTTTTACAAGAGAATTAGAGTAAAGATAACTACTTAAAATATAAAAATGTCTTACATGTTTGTTTCCCCCATCTCAAATTATATCACCTCCTAAAATTAGCTTATTTAAAGTAGGATATTTTAAATGAGTATCTTTGCAAGGATATTAATGTGAAGATTTGTTTTCACGCTAAAAGTCTTTTTCACTTATGTTTTGTCTCCGATTGTTTCACCTCTAAAATTATTACCTCTGAAGTACTCTATTTATAGAGCATAAAGCATGTCATTATAATAATATTGAACGATGAATAGCACTTTTGCTCAAGAAGTATATATGAGGAGCCTAGAAGCCAAGGGGTACAAGTGACTCACAGAGATTCACTTGTATCCCTTTACCACAACAATATTTGACTCGACAGCTTAGTTCCCTAAACTCCAATACTAAAAAAATTGCACTTGTACCCCTTGCCTTCTATACTAGACAGCAACTTAAGTTGATCCTACTACGTCACTAACACAGTAGTTCCCATCACGGTGTCTGAATTTCGAGTGAAACAAAGAACGTCAATTTTAAAATAAAATTATTTCGTTAGATGATTCTAAAGAACCCGTTAGATGATTCTAAAGATTATTTCGTAAAGATTATTCGTAAGATTTTGTAAAGATTATTTCGTTAGCGCATTTTTATCACAATTCGCTTATAGAAATTCCTCCTATCAACCCAACAGGCTTTGTGTTTACTTACTTTCTCCTTCCGCGTAGTGACGTACTGGGTTCAAAAGAAACGTTTCTGTGAAGTATAGGCTCCTCATATCATCTCATGTAATTACAATAGAATATTTAAAAAAATAACTTGAGTATAGGAATTAAATCCGGCGTCGCTTTTTAATTAGCAATGAAAACTGTAACAAACTTCCGAATTATAAAAGTGTCAAAACACTTACAGAGACCCATACTCTTCGAAATCTATCCGTAATTTTTCAATGGGCCCTGTAAAGAAATGCAAAGAAGAACTCTCCACACTATCAAAATTTTAAAAAGCAGTCTTTCATTTAGAAGAATCCCATCGAGGCTTATACTCCTTTGAAAGAACCCGCACAGATGAAAAATCCCCCATTCATTTTGCCCAATGTGGGGGATGAATTATAAGATATGTTTATAAGCCAGGAGAAAATATCTGATAACCAAACAGGGAAGGTAAAAAAGAACCCTTAATAGAAAAAACTGAATTTGTTGATAACGGGAGAGGCCTTGGTTCATTAGCGCTACGTTTGCCGCATAAATTAATGGGATTAAATATGATCCTGAAAGTTTTTCAGCTGGAGTTATAGTAAAGATAAGGGTAAATCGGCCATGATTTTGTGAAAAATATTAGTCGTAAATTGTTCTCGCCTTTAATTACGTAGAAGTTTCGCGCCTCATTCCTTTTTTTCTTTGTTTTCGTATCTCCTTCGGTTTTTTCTCTCCCACTTTTATTGCCCCCTGCCAGTGAGGCAGTTAAAAGCGTTAGTTATGAATGGGGGTAGAAAAGAAGTGGTTAATATTCTTGGAGGAAAGAACTATTCTACTATCTCGCATTAATATGGGAAGAAAGTTTTCTCATAATCGTTCGACATTGACGCAGCATTACATATCCTTGCTATAAGGACACTGCTGTTGTGCATATTTTGAATTTGGACATTGGTGCACATTTTTCTTGATTAAAGCTGAGAAATTCCAATATTTTCCCTGTTACTTCTATCACCATTATAAAATTTTTCTTAAGTGTTTCGATTTAAATAAAGTTCATAGTTTCTTTTCTAGTTAGCGGTAAGTGCTAGATTTTTATTCTGCACCACAAATAATGCGTAAAGGGGTGTTCAAAGTATTTATTATTATATGGATTTTATAATAATAAAGGTTTGTAAAATATTCTATAGCACATTCTAATTAAATTAACTAAATACAGCTTCAACACTGTTTGAATAGTATTAAGCCGAACAATTGAGAAAGCTCCAGCTCTCAAGCGCCACCTCCAACCTGGACCGGTTTCGCCCTTGTTAGGGCTCATCAGCACGGTATAGGAAGATAACGCAAGAGAGCGGTAATCCTATACCGTGCTGATGAGCCCTAACAAGGGCGAAACCGGTCAACGGTTGGAGGCGACGCTTGAGAGCTGGAGTTTTCTCACATATTCCTTTAACCAGAGGTATCGGTGACGTACTCCCTTTTCATACTTGAACAATTGAATTTATCAGTTTTATGTTCAATCAATATCATCTGAAGTAACACTTGTTTTCATTTCTGTTAAAGAGGCATCTGAATGTAATGTACATTTTAAAATTTAAATTACAATGTTTTCAATTAGTCTTGAACAATTATTTAAAATGTTCAGATAGCCCACAAAAAACTTTATAGTTAAAAAATATTTTTATGCTTCAAAAAATGGTACAGCTACTAAAGGAAAAAGAGATTATTTGAAAGTCAAAAAAACATTTACACATTAAGCTGAGTTCTCGTAGGATGCATTTTTGAAGATGCATTTTTTCTAATGCTCTATTTTTTCATCTTTTATAAAGCTCGCTTTTTTATACCCAGGTATCGGAAAATCTGTCAGACCATTCATACTGGTTTTTGCGTTACCCCATATATGTACGAGTAAAACATTTCAAAAATTTTAAAGATTTTGAGTAAAGAATACAGTTTATAAATATTGGAAGTAAATAAATGTTTCAATAAAAAGAATTTTAAATCAAGCAATAATCAGAGAAATGAATGCTTTTTATTAGAACCAGTAACTTTAAGAAAAAAATATAACACCTAAAAACTAAAAAAAGATGAAACGGTAAAGAAAAATTCCAACATATGCAACCATCGGATTTGAATTTGTATTTTAAATTTTAAATGGGTGTTTACTTTCCTTTGTATAACTCTGAATAAGATTGACAGTAAATGGTCAAGGGTACCCAAACATTCCATTGAAATCCAAACAACAAAGGTTAGAGCATCGATCTATTTTGAAAAAATACATTGTTTCTATTTCCAGAGCTGCTCGTAAAAAAGGTATTTGGTCGATTTCGTTCATTTATAAATACCAAGAATTTTCTTTATCCCATTTACCCTCCCTTCAATAAGGGAAAAAACCGTTTCCCGAAGGGATTCCAAACGTCTTCCTGAACAATTCCCCTCCCGATTCTTCTTAATTGTTTCATCTGAAATAAACTTCCACCTCGGTCTTCCCCACTTAATTGCTAAAGACAGGACGACAGGAAGAATCGATCATTCAGGGAAGGGGAATCTGAAAATTAAACACTCGATCTGACTGCGCTGTAATCCGAGTGTTATTTTAAACCCGGAATTTATCACTTGTGTAATTCACTGAGACTGGCTAAATTGAGTAGGGGGATTCTGTAATTGTTTTTCACTCTGTTGTGTTAGTTTTAAGGCGAAAGGTCCCCGAAATGCTGTTTCTCGATTTATCAATGGGTTGTTTTTCGTTCTTTCTGTTTCATGTTTTGGCCCTTTTCCCAAACTTTTATTGGTATTTTCTGGAAATTCGCCAAATGCTCTTGTTTTAAGAATTTCACAAGCTGTTTTATTTGTAATTAAATTCTTCTTTTTCGAAGGTAAAAGTAGAAAGTGGACACGATTTTTTCTCCAATCGGTATCATTTATAAAGTTGACAAATAGCCTTTCACTCCGGAATTTTCAGAATGTCTTTATTTTTAGCATTTTGTTGAGTCTTCCTTATAATCGCACAAAACGAAATTAATTTAAAATTTCGTTTGAAAAGAATACAGTATAAAGAGCTCATAAATTTTCAACTTTCTTCCATTTGAAAACTATTTAAGTTTTAAAACCCTGTTAACACAAGCTGGATTGATTTTGTAACATCTCTTTCTAATAATAATAAATCTTTGTTTTTCCATGAAATTTTACTTATTTGAAAGTATAAAAACTTTCTATAAAATCTTTTATGTTATTTTAAAGTAATCCTAAGTTTAGGATACTCATTACATATTACAATAACTTATTAGACATATCCACATTGTAATTCCATGAACTTTTTGAGTACTGAAGTACTACTTTACATCGTTGTATCTTTAAATAATATTTTCAAATAAACACATAACACACATTTTTAGGCATATTTCTATTAAAATATAAGTAGACCATAACAATTTTAGTAGTTAATAAGACAACCATGTTTAGAAAAAGACCAATAAAATGGTCTTCCATTCAATTAAACATCCATTGAAATTAGAGTGAGTTTTTGATTTTTTGTCTCTTAATGATTTCACACAAATAAGCAAAAAAATTGGTCAAACTTCTCCATATAAACACGGTTCCTTTTTTAATCAAATCTTCAACTAAATCATAAGTTCTGTTATTCCAGGTACTTGTAACTGCAACCGATTGGGATCTTATGGAGAAAGTTGCGATTCCATATCTGGCCAGTGCGAGTGCAAGACTGGAGTAGGAGGTCTTCGCTGCGACCGCTGTGAACCAGGGTACTGGGGACTGAAGAAAATTGTAGCTGAAGGGAACATGGGATGTTTACGTGAGTACTCTGTGACAACTTGTATTAGTATTTAGTTATTATGTATACAGGGCTGCGCAGTCATATTTTTCGGGTGGAGTTGGTAAGAAATGCACTGAGAACAATAACTCTACGATCCATAGTTTTCGAGAAAATCGGGACAGAAAAAATATGAAGTTAAAAATGGGTTTATGGAAAACGGTAAAATATTTATTTGATATGTTTGCCCACACACTAAAAATTATCCATTGCGTATGCATGAGCCCGATTTTCATAGATTAAATGACGTTACCTCTTTCGAAAAAAATATGTCTTCGTAGAGATATAGGAGTTCATAGGGCAAATTTTTTCCTGCTACACCCAAGGAATCTTTCAGAACAGAGTTTATATTGACTTTTTTAAAACACCCTCTGTATTATTTGGTAAAGTTTGCTATCAAAATTTCTTTAAATGAACTACCTACTTAAAGCTTATAGAAATTTCTATAAAGCTATTAACTTGGTAAAATTAGTATCAAATTGTTCAGAATTGTATAAACGTTACTTATAAATTTCATATATAAAAATTCAGTGCATTATTGTTAGTTATGTGCAATAAAATGTACATTGAAAATTGTTTACATGGTTAAAAAATTGTCCTCATTAAATTTATCTGAAAACTATTTTGTTTCAGGGCTCGATTTCTAAAAAAAGAGGTACCGGAACGGTAAAATTATTTGTCTGAAAACTAAAAAAAGCGAATACTTTTTAATACAAAACTTAAGCATTTATCTTCAAATTTAAATTTACAAAATAAATATAAATGGGTTGTACTAGATAAGGTTCTAACTAAATTATTTATAAGAAGATGAACTTTTTATACACAATTTTTTTGTAAAACACCTTTTTTGTACAGTGGGTTACAGTGCTAAGATAAGAATATAATTCTTTTTTTCCGAAAAAGAGGTTCCGGAACGCCGTTCCGGCTGAAATCGAGCCCTTGAGCAATGATTTGAAATTTTCATTCATTGCTCATTTAGAAAAGAAAGACATAAAAATAAATTCATTTAACAGGATAAAAAAACAAAGGAAAAAAGATAAATTCCTTATTATTTTTTTAGTGTGACCACTATAGGGGAGAGTGGGGCACATTCGCACAAAAAGTACATTTCGGCATATTTCTCTGGATCTAGATGAGATATTGAAACAAACTCGGATTCAAATGAAAGTTAAGACCTTTCCCGATATTTTAGAACGATAATTGGTCGAATTCATCTAGAATTTCTAACCTATATTATCAATCTAAAAAACGAGAAATTTCGTGCGAATGTGCCCCATGGGTGGGGCAGTTTCGCACACGTATGGGGCACATTCGTACACATACAAAAAATTATACAATAATTATTTTTACAAACTAAAAAGTTTATTGAACTTTAAAGAAAGGATAATTAAACGAAATATTTGGCACTTTTACTTATTTGAAGATTTCTAAATTGAAGATTTTTTTACAAAAAGGGAACAGCTTCAGAAAATATTGAACATCTAAGTTTTTAATGAGGAAAATAATTGTAGTAAGGAAGATTATATTGCACATTGACATACTTCACATAATATAATTAGTTAGAAAAAGTTCAACCAATATTTTAACTGTCAGGTTTTATTCAAAAAGAAAAGTGAACCAACAGCTCGCTTATTAACACTTGAAACTTGACGGTTAAGGAATTTTTAATACGTTATTATCTTTTTGTATGAATGTTGAATCATTACTTACTGGGAAAATAAAAGTTTCGTCATTAATTTTAAGGTTTTTAAAGTTTTTCATCATTAATTATAAATAAGCACCATTCAATTCCAAATTTTCTATTTGACCATATAAACAAATTTTCTTTTTGGTAGCAAATTCTACTATAATAAAATCACTTAAGTCTAAGTCAATTGCTATTAAACAATTATCATGGACATTTATTTCTTCAATGTTTATATCTGGGTCTAAATTCCTTAAAACTGAAGCTTTCTTTAAGATGTTATTTTCTATTATCACAGAAAATTTTGAAATAATTACAATAAAAACAATTAAACTTCAAGTTATTTAATATACTGCACTTATAAACATATAAATCACTTTTATAATCAAAAATGGGAAACATACGGCACATTCGCACTGTCCGAATCTGTCCCGTCTTTTGGTGTACGAATGTGCCCCATCTACCAGTTCAAGCTTACCACGTCCTAACAAGATCTTTATAATTAACGCAGGGAAATAAAACCTTTCTAGTAGTGCCTCTACTGAATAAAATGCAGAAAGTCCACTTGAGAGTTATTTTTTAGTGATATTTTACGCCAAAAAAATGACAAGAAAATTTACTTTGCTGCCTCTAACGCTAGCAAATTTATAGTACGCATACAACAAAATGGCTCAGTGCTTTGAAAATTCATTCAGAAGGTGGTAGTCATGCTTCCATCTACTGGTATTTTTTTCAGATTTTTAAATTAATAATTACTAGGGGAAATGCCTTCTGTCCGAATGTTCCCCAAATAGCCCCACACTCCCCTACATATATATTTTTCTTCATTTTTAATACGAAACTTCCAAAAATGCATGAAAAGTGATTTCTTTAATAATGATTATGTTATTTTCCTTACACAACATAAAAACATGTGCTTTTTAATTATGAGTTATTAACTAAGTACCTTTTAGTGGAAAAAGGCACAGTTATTTCATTTTGTGGCCAAAAACTTTTTGCTTAATGCACAAACCACTGCCATTACGAAGAATCTTGGATTTAACCCAACCCATCTGTAACCGTAATAAATACCACGAAGACAATCTTGTACTTTGTGTGTAATCTAGAAATTAACTTCCATTGTCGAAGACAGTTTGTTTATTAATTTATTCTTCTCTGTCACATCGGTTTTTAGGATTAAAACTGGAATTTTACAATAACTTTGTTTGAACTAAAAGTAAATTTTCATAATTCCAAAGGAGCTTATTATACCTACTATTTTTACTCGTGCAGGCTGTTTAATTTGTTTTGTCGTTGGAGAGATGAAAAAAATCTTTTGGGGGCAGAAAAAGAAATCATTCAATGTCTGTAGTTTTAATACTTTTAATATACAATTTTTACTAAATTATACCAGTACAGTAGTAAAAATATTAATACAAAAGAACGTATCAATACCATTTTAAAATTTTCGAAAAAGGAACTACTTAGAATCAATGCAGATACATGGTTTTCATTTTCATATCCATAAGCTAAAATTGGATAAAGTGAGCTTTCCAAAATCTTAAAAACACCAATGACACAAACATTGCAAAGCTTATTATAGCTGACATCAACATTATCATTTATAATTATCTTTAGGCAGCTGATAGTTTCACTAAACACATCATTTTCAATTAATGACTAATTAAATAGGCTTAAAAATAATTGTTTTACAAAGCAAGAACTCTCTCCATTTTTAACATTCCGTGAATATTCCACGCATAAACTTTTCCACTTAAAGAACCGCTTTGTTCATGTGCAGCAAAGCTTAACCGTAATTATACTAACAGGGTTTCCTGCTGAGACTCTTTTGAAAGCTAAAACGGCTTTTCTGAGGGTACAGTCATTTGGCTTCGAGTTAACTTAATTAACATTGAAATTAAGAAAGTTCTCGTTTAGCTAATGAAATAGCGTCACAGTGTATTGACATAAAATCCTTATTTTCCCCTACGCATGTTTTTTCAGAGGCACTGAGGTTAATTACTGCTATTTATTAACTTTTCAAGTCTGCTAAAAAAGAGTTCTAGCATTTGTAAGTCATCCTTCTATGCAAAACTTAAGTAGCTTTTCCCCCTTTTCGTGATTTTCTTTACCTAAAAAGAGTTTGGAGTTTATTTTATTTTATTTTAAAGAGAAAAGCTTTAAAATATTTTTTTTGGGAAATAACAGTAAAAAACAAAGAATTAATTCAATTTATTTTAGCACTGTATACATTCTATATGTATTATAACATTAATAGCAAGTAATGATATTTTTTTTAGTGCAAAAGTTATTTTTTATTCTTAATTCTATTAAAGAATTAATTTTCATCATTTATGTAACTTAAAACTAAATGTAGCCTTAGAGTTTCTTAAATAGGTTTTATGATTATCAAAATGTGGGTTGCATACATACCTATGAATAAATTGAAGGCAAAATAAATATTTATTACACTGTCCCTGATATATATTTCACTGACTTTCTGAATATACTGGATAAATTAATTTGATATTTTAATTGCATACATGCTTAAAAACCACAGTTTAACGTTTGACCAAAAATATAAACCAAAACATTAGTTACGCAAGCTTTACTATACAATGAGCATTGCTTATTTTTTCACACAAACGCGGAAACTACAAGGGCTGTCCGTAAAATAAGGCTCCCAAGGAGCTGCATATGTTTGGAACGCTTTTACTCGAGATTTGACCACACTGACGTGTACCTTGGCTCCTCTTCTAAAAATCCCTGCCCCGGCCAGCTGTCTGTGATGATTATCATAGGTTTGGGAGCTGTTAGAGATGGAGCTTTCACTCGTTTCTCCTACCCCCATGGCCTTCCCGCATTGGCCGTCAAGCACGTTGTTTTTCAGGGGCGTCTGTACGTCCGTTTTTTAATTCTCTGTACCATTTGCGCACATTTTGAACGCTCATACACTTTTTTCCGTAGACTCCACTCAGTTGGGTCCACAGGCACTAGAAAAAATGAATCACAGAGCGTAATTACACGGCGGAAGAAGCGAGTGGAAGCTCCTGCTCTAACAGCTTTCAAACTTATAATAATCATCACAGACAGCCGGCCGGGGCGAGGATTTGTAAGAGAAGATTCAAGGTACACGCCTGTGAGGCTAAATCCCGCGTAACAGCTTCTTCGCGTCTGTAGCTCCTTGATAACCTTATTTTACGGACAGACCTCGTAAATACAATAAAAAATCTCATACAAGACGTAATAAGAATATAGCACTCTTTCAAAATGTAAAACATTTACCTTATTGATTACATCAATTTTTCCAATTCGAATATTCACCAAACAATACCTTCAAAGACCATCAAGCAACAAAAAAGTTAAAATTTTACACAATCAACTTACTTAAACTTAAAAAACAACTTACGTAATGAGTATTTATAATTTTAACAAAGATAATGGACGGGTCAACTGGGAGAGTCACCTCGACCTCGGTATCAAACATTCGGTTATACAACAGAAATCAACCTTTATTCCGCAATTTCATTAATAACACAGCTTGGAGAGGACATCGATATATCCCATTGAAATCAGAAATCCGTTTTCTCCAGCTTGCGAATGCAACTTGCTGGGATCAGTACGGGATGACTGCGAGCAGAATTCGGGACGGTGCTCGTGCAAATACGGAATCATGGGAAACCGATGTGACAGATGCCCGGAGGGAATGGTGCTGTCAAGTGATGGATGCATCCATGGTGAGTAAATATACACCATTCGGTGTGTTTTGAATTGTTGGAAATATTCTAAGATGGATTGAATTATTCCTTTTTTTGTGCCAACTAATTCACTTAAGCTGAAAGTCAATTTTAAATTTAGTTTTTAAGCGTTTGAGCTTTTGTAAAAAAAGTCATAAACTCTAAAAGTTTTTTTTAATGTTTTTGAACCTATTAGTTAAAAGTATTTTTTTTGTTATGGGAATTTAACTATAATTAGGTCCGTACTTTATTAACAAATCTAAATGTTTCAGAACTTTCGTTTTCTCCTGCACAACCCATCTTCACAGGGCTATATCTCTCCATTATTTAATGATTATCATTGTTTCGTACCTAAACCTAAGGATACTACAGGGGGCAATCAAATCGCTATTTTGGAAAGAAATGAGAGTGAATATAAATTTTAACAATCGCGTTCTAAATAAACGGAATAAGATCCTTTTTTACATCATGTAGTAAAAATTAGGGCTTTTTCAAAAGGTTTTTTTCGTGTTACGCAAATCATTTATGTTTTTAAAAAAGATTTAAAGCTAGCATGCATGTTCTTTCTCCTTTGAATTAATGTTATTAAAACAATAATTACGAACCCGCCTTTTTAAAACATGTTCTATCAAAAGCTTTTATAACTACTTTTCTTTTTAGAATCACTGTCTCAATCTGTCCCTGGTAAATGCGCCCAATTGCACTGCAAGTTCGGAGCTATCTGCAGAGAGTTCGCTGGACTCTCCCAATGCTTTTGCGAGATCAGCTGCCCGGTTTTTTCGGTGGCGACCCCAGTCTGTGGCACTGATAAGAACACCTACGCCAACTCTTGTCAGATGAAAGTCTTCAGCTGCCGTTACCAGAAAGAAATTGAAGTGGACCACGATGGACCCTGCAAAGCAGGTAATTTTAAACTTGTGTGTTAGTTAAGTGTTGTTTTGACCTGTGCACTGTAAAAAATAATCCTGCAAAAAACAGAAAATTTCTGGCAGCAAAAGTTGCCAGAAAAAATCTGTAGGTTGAAAAATCCTGTAAACAGAAAAAAGCTGTAACCTACAGGTAAATTCTGTAAAAAGGAACTTTCTGTCAAGTGGGCTACAGATTTTTCTGTTGCCTCTCAGTAATTTTCTGCTTGTGCGCATGCACTTATTTTAGTAGAGTTTTTTTAATTTTAATTAATTGATATCCGGGGATAGAACCAGCGACCTACCGCATGCCAAGCACGCACGCTACCACTGAACCAAAGAAGATTCAGTATAACGTTGCCAATAGCTGTATTGGTTTTCGATGCAGTAAGTTTCTGTTTAAGTACAGATAAGCTAAAAAACTAGGTAAAAGCTGTTATTTTACATAAAATAAATAGAAGTGCGGAGGGAATGTTACATGACAGAATATCTCTGTAAACATAAATCACTGTTATTGAAAATTTCTGTTTTTCTACAGTTTTTTTTACAGTGTGGTGCTCCATGGTTTAGTGTTCGATTTCTGATTTTTTAACCAAAATTTGTTGGGTTCGATTCCCAATCGTTTTCGTAGTTTTTGATTGCACAGTTTTCTGATTGGTGTTCCTGCGGCGGCATTGCCTTATAAAAGGCAATGCGGCCGCGGCAACAATTAGCTTTGTAACCTTTTTTAGCTTCGTAATTTCCTAAACTCATATGGTGATGTTTTGAACACGCACCTCTTTTTACTAGCTTTAAGTTAAGCTGTTTGGCTGGTCAACGCAGCGACGACAATTGATGCTGTTATTTTTAATGCTCAACGTTGTCTTCTTAGACTTCTGAATAAAGATGTTGTCAATGAGGAAGTTGCATGATTTTTTTTTATTTTTTTATTCGATTCTTCTTGCAAAAATAAGCAACTACCCAAAATTTGAGGCTGATCGAGAAATTTTTTGATTGCCAAAAAAATTAACAAAAATACCCTTTTTAAAAGTGCGCGAAAACGCCAAGAGTTTGGATGTGACGTCATCTTACAATAGGCATTGTTGAAAAGCAATGGAGTTGATGGTATTATTGTTGACGTCATCCTACAGTTTAAACAATAAGCGTTTTCAGTCACGTGTTTTTTTCTTGACTTTTAAATTAAAATATTTAATTACCTGTAAATTTTTTTGAAAAACTGACAAGATATTTCATTTTACCATACAAGAAACCATACGGAACACTTGTTTGTTTTTGAAAATCTGACACATGCAACTTCCTCATTACGCCTGGTATTTCTTGGAGATATTCACACATCGCCATAAACCCTTTACTGCTCATGGTAGAAAATATACAATGTGTTTCAGATAAGTGTTTCATAACTTCTAGGGGGGATATAATAGGCACCTCGACGAGTCAGAATCATATAGGATTTGGGGGTCCCAGACCAAATCCCAGGGAGTTAAAAATGGAGTGACACCCCAAAAAAATTACACCCAGCTGTTCAGGAAACAGCTCTAGAAAATTGTTTGAGCACGCAAAAAACAAACTTTAACAGGTTCTCAAGCGTTTAATATTTATTGTATTTACGTGAAAATTTGGACTTTTCACCACTCAACTATGACTTTTCAACTATGATCTTTTAGATTATCAAATCAAAAGAAAGGATTTTGAAATACACAATAATGTTTTGGCGGTGTTTTAACATTTTTTGTGGTTTTTTAACTTTTTCGTAATAAAACAAATTTTAAAGTGAAAACTTTTAAGATAATATTAAAGATCATATTAAAACAAAAAATTTGAGACCATAATTAAATTTTTACCAATAGCAATTCTTCTACAAATTGAATTTTTAAATAATTGTTTTGGGGGTGTCTCTCTATTTTCAGCTCCCTGGGATTTGGTCTAGGACCCCCAAATCCTATGCTATTCTTAC
This sequence comes from Tetragnatha versicolor, assembly GCA_024610705.1. Lineage (NCBI taxonomy): Eukaryota > Metazoa > Arthropoda > Arachnida > Araneae > Tetragnathidae > Tetragnatha > Tetragnatha versicolor. The sequence continues at coordinate 56,515,339 of JANDEH010000005.1, read as the reverse complement.
TCGTCTAGGTGCTTACTATCCCCCCTAGAAGTTATGAAACACTTATCTAAAATACCCTGTATACTACCATAAGTTTAGTTTCAATTTCCAGAATGTTTTTTTCTTGTCGCAGCAATAATTGCACCTTCAGGCGGTGTAATTTGTAATGCTTAGTTTAAGCCCCCCAGTTTCAAAAAATTTTTTAAATAAAAATAAACATTTTGAAGGGGGGCATTTTTACTTTATTTAGCTCTAAATAAGGCAAAATGAATCAGTTATATTTCTTGCATTGGGCGTTAGATGGTTAAAATTTCCACCAATAAAATATTTAGTAGTTGTATCAGATAATTTTAAACTCTAAATTATTTTTTTTCGCACACCAGTTCTAAATTGAAAGTAAAATTAATCCACTCATAATTTAATTTTCTTTGCAACGTTAGTTTCTAAAAAATACCTGAAATATAATAAAGCATTGTCATTTTAAACAAGCTCAAAAATATGAATTTATCTATTTTTCATTAGATTGGATGTTGAGTTAAAGAATTAGATTATTCTAATATATTTCATTATTTGATAAAAGTTTTCAAATTTCTACTCTTAAAATCAAACACAGCACTTTCAAGTATTAGGTTTTGAATAACTTTTAGAGCATATAGCATCCTTAAAAATTTTATTATATTAGATTTTCAGCTCCTTTTGTGTAATTTGCGTGCTTTGTGAAATATCAAAGAGAACTGAGCGGTTGGGGAGAGGCAGACCCCCCCAACTACCATAAACTTTTTACAGTTCTTCTGATGTTGACATTTAATATTTTATTTTCTATTTGAGTGCTTATCTTATTGAGTTTTCCTGCAAAAGAGCAATGAAATAGCTAATATGAATACAAATAGCATACAAAATCACTAACTTACCGATTCGATCTCAATTTTTATCAATGTCCGCTTACAGCACGCAACCAACCACATGATGTCTTTTACATGTTATTATTATACATAGATTCGCCATTATACTTCCTCTCCAAAGTATCATTTTCCCTCGTAGGTGAATACGTCATCGGATCAGAGGACATCGTCTCCCCCACCGCCCACCCAATCAGACGATCGACAGTTCACAAAACGACATTCGACCAATACGAGTCCAAGTCCACCAGAGATGTCAGCCACTCGGAGCAGTTCTACCTTAGCACTGGACCCACTACATCCCACCCTCCTACCGATGGTAAGTCCGCTATCCTAGGATTTTTTACTCAGTTCTGAATTCACTCAAACCTGTTTTTGTGCAGTGTTTTCCTCTTCGGTTTTTTTTGTGCGGAATATAAAAATTCCTATCATATTGGAACAAAAATTTCTGGCTACCTAGACAGATACAAAGATTCACCTAGTTTTCTAAAAAACAAACAAACTATTTGGTGACGTTGCACCTGCTTCCTCAACTTCCGGAATGTCTGCTTCTCCCATTAATTTACATGTGTACAGGATTCATGTTGGATTCACGTGTTCATGACAGTCCTATGACCAATCCTATGACATGCAACCAAAACATGTAAACAAATCAGATCACTTCCGGTTCACCGAAAGTTCAGTGAGCATGGCTGGAATACAGTGAATAGAAACGGTTTCCCAATTCTGACAAATGGATTGCATTACGATCCGAAAATAAAGGGTTTTTCAGTTCAGCCAAGCTGAGGGTTTTTTGCTGCGGTCCTACGAGAGACTTTATTTATGCGGTCACTATTCACCGCATAAAAAACCATTTTAATTGTGTTGTGAAAACTATTTTTTATAGCTACTCTCGAAGTTTTTTTGCGTTTTCTTTTATACGGTCGCGGTCCCTATCAAACACTGGTTTGACTACATTTATTTAAAAGAGACCATTGAGGAGATTCAGCAAATCTTTAACGAGTTTATTATACGAGTTCTAAAAAGGTCTAGATTATAAAATCGTTCCTATAAACTGTGACATCCATGAGAAAAACTTTCTTTAGACGTCGTACAATATTGTAGAGATTGTTATGGAAAAGGATTATAGCCCTCTCTATTCTGTGTAACTTTCAATTAGATTTCAACTTCTTTTCAAATTGTTCTTTTTCTGTCAAAGTTTTTACCGTGGTGGTCGGACTATACCAAGACCCTCTATATAACAGGCCATCCAACTCGGCCGTGCAACGTCATCAATTTCACTCACCTTTGACGTCACTATCATCACGAAGCCATGTTTTAAACTTTCTGAATTGTTAACAGTGAACAAGGAATATCCGTGTTTTTAGTTGTTTAACATTAAGTTAACAATGGTAAAATTAACGCTGTAATAATTTTTAATGGCTATCGCTATTAAAATCAAAGTCTAATAAGTAGAAATTTGAAATAAACATAAAAAAACAAAAATGTCTTTTAATTCAAAAAAATTGATGGAATAACAAACAAAAATTTAATTTAATTTAAAAATTTAATTTTAATTATCGTCAGTTTAAATTCTTATAATAAATTAAAGAATATAATGGGGTCAAATAAATTATTTACTGTTGTTACAGTTCAAAATTCGATGATTTTTTGTTTTAAAAATATTTTCACATTTTTATTTTACTAGTGATTTTTTTTATTTTCTAAATAAAAAAACCTACATTACATTCATTATTTGCAAACTAAACAAACATCCATGTTAGTCTTAAGCCAAAAAAAATGAATGAAAATACAAGAAATCTGTACAAAAAAATTTTGATTCTAAACAAAAGATTTTTGAGTTTCAAGAACAGTGATATCAGCCTTAAAGAGATACATAACGGGAGAAGTCAAGAAAGTAAGTTTTTATGCTCCATAGACTTAACATGGTAAATTCGCCGATTTTCACTCACGTTTGACGTCATCGCACGGAGTTGGATGGCCTGTTATTAGAGGGTCTTGACTATACTCCATCAAGTATTATTTTATGTGTAAAAATAAAACGATTTTAAAAATTAAAACTCGTCTTATGAACTAATTAATTATATAGAACATATTAAAAATCATCCTTCAAATGTTCATTTCATGTTTCATTCAATATTTAGAATGGCTCTCATAATAGATAACCAGTACGTTCAGACCAGTTTATTAAACAGCAAAGATTAATATGAACTTATATAACTTCGTATTCTTGATTTACAATGAATCTGGTGATTCATTTGTAAACCTTTGGTTAGTACTAGTAAACAAACCTTTTGGCAATTTTTTTAAAAAAATTATAAGAAAACTTGTTTGAGAAATAACTAATTTGAACTTAAAATCAAATGTTAAATGTCGATTTAATATCTAGAAAAGGCTTTCAGCTATTAAATTTTAAATGATGGTTCTGTAAGGCACTAGATATCAATACTATACTTTTCGTATATGTTGAAATTTAATAGTTCAGATCATCTCTTAAATACAAAGTATTGACCAACTGGTTAACTTAAGTAACTGTGAAAATATGGTTACCTAAATACTATACAAAATATGAACGAACTGGTTTACTTTCATCACTCTAAAATACCTAAATCCCCTCATAATTATAAGTAACTAAGCTTTCACGTGGCTAAAACTCAATCCCCCTAAGATATTTTTCCTGAAAGACCTCGAAAAATAATCTTTCTGGTTTTGAAAATGTTTTTCTTAAAATTGGCGGTTTATAAAAAGCTTCTTCTATACATTCTTAAACTGAAAAAAATATGTTTGTGTTAAGAGTCAACAGTTTTGGAGAACATAATATTAACAATGAAAGAAAATGGATGGTTGAAAATACCTTTTTTTTTAGTTTTACTTTCCTTAGGTGTTCTCAAAAGACTTCTTTAGGGAATAAATTTGTCCTTTTTTTCGCTAATAGGAACAAACTTATCCCCTTAGGGTAATCGTGTTTTATTTTTCAATTTATAGGTAATTAAAGCATTGTTACATTTTTTTAAATTCTTTTCATGAAAGAGGAAAAATATGATTTTTCTGGAATTCAAGAGGAAAATTGACAGTTACTGGGATTCCGGTAGTTTGGGTTAAAAAGACTGGACTAACCTTGCTGGGCTTACGCCTGTATTTGGTCGACTTAATTTGTATTTGTATTTGTATTAACCCATTAATGCCCAACTTTTTATTTTTCATAAATATTTGGTAAAAACATAGTCAATTGCCCCAAAACAACTGGCAAAATAGTGAAAAAAAATTCCAGGTTAAAATTTTAATTTCTACACCAAAATTAAAAACGTCCCTAAAAATGGACGTCAGGCACGAATGCCCCGGTGTTTTTTCCCTATAGTAAACGCATAGTAGAAAACTGTTTTAAATCCTCAAAAACATCTTCTACCTTTTTAAGTTAAGTGCAGCAAAAGTGATCGGAACCATACTGTAACATGAATATGAACAAAAATTATTAATTATTTATCCAATTAACTGTAAAATTAACCTTAATTGACGTAATTTGAGCATTTTTATGCTCTAAAACTCATCTTTTCCTCCAAAATGTATAATAATTGCAAATTAATTAAGATTTTTAATTGAAAAAGGAATTCTTTGTTTATATGTTATCTAATATTATGTAATAATTACTTTTACACACCTCAAATCCATCAGAATATCTCAATTAGTGAATTTTAAGTCTTTCAGATGCCCATACTTTTTTCATTTTATTTAATTTTATTGTGCGGAACACAAATTTCTCCGCAAAAATAAAGCATTAGTGGGATGTGCATTAGCAAGCCAGATGATATAAATTGATCTGCAGTATTGAACACAATGATTAGCGACATCAAATTAGAAAAAAAAGCCGAAAATTTATCACAAAAGCGACTTTTTTTGGCAATTTTAATGACAAAAAGTCATTATAACTAATAATTATTAAACTTTTAATCAAAATATAACCGAATTATATTTGCATAAGTAATTAATATAGTAAAATAATTAATTTATTCCTCTTAATTAATACAAATTAATTAATTCCTTATAAATAAGACTTTTTATTTCATTAATTTAGCAGAAATAACAGTATTTTCAAAAAAAAATTAATTTATTTGCTAATATTTAAGTTATTTAATAAATAACAGTTATTTAATTTATTTCATAAGAATCGAACGTGTTTTTTTTTCAAAAAAAAATAAGGAAACCCTAGCATTTCACTATGGGGAAAACCATGGGGGCATTCGTGCCTGACGTCCCTTTTTAGGGACGTCGAAAATAAGGTCAAGATAAAATATTTTGGAACGATAAAAAAACACCCCAACTGATTTAATGTATAAACAAAAATATACAGGGTGGTCCTAAATTCGTGGTACAAACTGGGTAGGGTTGGTAGAGTACATCAAGACGAACAAGAATTGGTATAGAAAGGGGGTCGCAGTTACACCGTAAAAGAGCTAGGACCTAATGTAGTGCGAGAGAGTTACAAACGGACGTTTTGCCAAGGCCCGTTTAACGAAAAAAAACACAATAAAATGAAAAAAAATTATTGCATCAGGTACAGCAGTATCCGTACTACTTACATCATAAATTTGATAGAAATTGGACCACTTGCTAAACCGTGGGGTGAGTTTTAAAACATGCAATATTAATATTTTAGCCAAGGAATGGAGAACCTTTAAATTAGTGTAATGGTATTTAGAAAAATGATGATCGGGTAAGGAATTTTCAATGATCATACAGTTTCAATGATCAATGTATGATCATTGAAAATTCCTTCCCCGATCATCATTTTTCTAAATACCATTAAGGGAACTCCATTCTTTGGCTAAAAAATTAATACTGCGCGTTTTAAAGCTCACCCCACGGTTTAGCAAGTGGTCCAATTTCTATCAAATTTATGGTGTTAGTAGAACGGAAACTGTGCTGTACTTCATGCAATAAATTTTTTAATTTCATTATGTTTTTTTTCTTTAAACGGGCCTTGGCAAAACGTTCTTTTGTAACGCTCTCGCACTACATTAGGTCCTAGCTCTTTAACGGTATATCTCCGCCCCTTCTTCCTATTCGAAATATGCTTGTCTAGATCTCCTCTACCTACCCTACCCAGTTTGTACCACGAATTTAGGATCACCCTGTATATTGAATTTTTTTTAAAATAACAGCTAGGATTTTTAAGCTTTTTCTTTTAAAATTAAAAAAAGCACTTATCTGAAAAATTCTATCTTCCAACTTTTAAAGTGAAAAAAAAATTTAAATTCTTCTTTGTTCTTGTATTCTCTATGTTCTATGAAGATCAGAGAGACATCAGTGCAAATTTTGATTCAAAGGAACAATTTTTTTAGAAATAGGAGGATTTTTTTAAAAAAAAGTCCCTATAAAGGGACGTCAGGCAGTAATGGGTAAATAACAAATTGAGAGTTAAACTTCTAAAATAATTTCAAACAATATAAAATACACTCATTACCAAAAAATAGCCTACCAAGAATAAAAAGAGATATCAAAGCCAAATTTATTTCCATGATTACCCATACTATGAAGGCTGGTTGATAAAAAAATTCAGACTTCCTTGAAGTTTTGGGGCCGAGAAAATGGGCTGTTAGGGATTGGCAGACCATGCTGACTTCCCAAGTAGTCAAATTTTATCTGGTACACCAGCACGACACTGCATACCAGGCTATAGGCTTTCTCCTCTCTCTCATTGACCTGGCTATTCTACTCAATTTAAAATAACCCTTTCTGCTGGTAAAGGATTATACAATGTGGTCCTAAATTCGTGGTACAAACTGGGTAGGGTAGGTAGAGTACATCAAGAAGGACAAGAATTGGTATAGAAAGGGGGGTCGCAGTTACACCGTTAAAGAGCTAGGACCTAATGTAGTGCGAGAGTGTTACAAAAGGATGTTTTGCCAAGGCCCGTTTAACGAAAAAAACATAATGAAATGAAAAAATTTATTGCATGAGGTACAGCAGTATCCTTACTACTTACATCATAAATTTGATAGAAATTGGACCACTTGCTAAACCGTGGAGTGAGTTTTAAAACATGCAATATTAATCTTTTAGCCAAAGAATGGAGTTCCTTTAAATTAGTGTAATGGTATTTATAAAAATGATGATCGCGGAAGGAATTTTCAATGATCATACAGTTTCAATGATCAATGTATGATCATTGAAAATTCCTTCCCCGATCATCATTTTTCTAAATACCATTAAGGGAACTCCATTCTTTGGTTCTTTGGCTAAAAGATTAATACTGGGCGTTTTAAAACTCACCCCACGGTTTAGCAAGTGGTCCAATGTCTATCAAATTTATGGTGTAAGTAGTACGGATTCTGCTGTACCTCACGCAATAAATTTTTTCATTTCATTATGTTTTTTTTCGTAAAACGGGCCTTGGCAAAACGTCCTTTTGTAACGCTCGCGCACTACATTAGGTCCTAGCTCTTTAACGGTGCATCTGCGACCCCTCTAGTTTTTCAAAATATGGTTGTCTAGGTCCCCTCTACCTACCCTACCCAGTTTGTACCACGAATTTAGGACCACCCTGTATATTGCTTCTTTTACTTAGATAGAAGTTTTCTTGTATACCTTTCAAAAAGCTATATTTAATAATGATCGTTTCACCCAGTTACATAAATTTTTTTAATATTATTTTAGACACCCCAGTGGAAATTCCGGCCTTTTCCGGCGCCTCATATTTGGAGCTCCCCAAGTTGCAGGCCTACACCAGACTGTCTTTAGAGCTCGAGTTCAGATCTTTCAGTGGGAATGGGATCATTCTCTACAATGGCCAAACGCCAACGGGAGCCGGAGATTTTGTTTCTCTATCACTCAAAGATGGATTTGTGGAATTCAGGTCAGGAGTTTTTATTATGGATCGCCTTTTTGAGTCCCCCATTCACGATAAATAGGAAAGCCATTAGCTGCGGCAATTGATCACCTTAATGATTAGGGTACTTACATGGAGGAGGGGGTGGTTTTTTGCCGTTAGACTATTCAGCTTAGGAGTCGATTCAGAAATTCTGTTCAGACTATTGACACTTAAATACCTATTTGTAAGATTTATTGCCGCATCAATTAATGGGCTTGAATTTTTCTTCGCTGTGGTTTTGTAAAGTAATCATTAAAAAGTTTCTTAATTAATTAAGGATTATGTTAGGATCTTCAGATATCTGTTATATTTTTTCTGTAAATTACTTTTACATTAATGATAGTTCTTTTACTATTTTACTATCAAACTAGTGCAAGAAGTGAGAGGTTTGAACTCTAATTTTGAAAAAAATATTCAACGGAATGTAATGAAGTTTAAATTATTTGTGAAAAAAAATTGTATTGTTATTTTGGGGGGGAATGATACGTATTAAATTATTTATAAGCAAGATAAATAAGTAGTTTTGGCAACAAAAGAGTAATAATTAAGCTGATGAGCGAATTATGCCGTATTGGGGAGATGAAACAAGTAAGTTCTGCTCGCTAAGATCGAGAAGTGATCAGAAAAGAATTGCGAAGCAGTTACGGGGGTTAGTGAGCGATAGCGAGCTGGGAGCAGGGCCCCTAGTTCAATAAAAAATGACAACAGAATAAGTGAAAGTTTAAATACATTTCGGGAAGTTCAAAAGCTTCTCCATCAGTATAAACCTGTTATGAATGAATTGGACTCATCATTGGACATATTTATTAGGGTTTATCGAAAAAAAACTTTTTTAATTTTGATGACGTATTAGTGCTGTAAAGTTGTCTAAGGTGGCAGAGAGTATCTGTGATTTTTTTTCAGAATTTTCGGATAGTATCTTTAGGTGCCACATTGGCCCTGAAGTTTCCCCATGTTATCCTATAGAGCGCGCAAGCCAAAAAAGCCGAAAATTGGTTTTTCACCCTTTATTCCTACTCTAATCACACGACGAATATCTTCATTCAAGTTATGGACCCTATATGATGTATGCTACCCGACCGATAAAACTGGAATAACAGCCTATATATTATGTTGATTGTGGGCTCTAATTTGAAAGAGGAAAGACGCAATTTTCGACGAAATTTGAGCCTACAAAAAAACATAAGATAAAGATTTAGGCTGTTATTCAAGTTTTGTTGGGTAGCATACACCATATAGGACCCATAACTCGAGTGAAGACATTTGTCGTGGGATTCGAGTAGGAATGAGTGGCGAAAAACCAATTTTCGGCCTTTTCTGCTCTTGCGTGCTCCATAGGATAACATGGGGAACTTTCACGGCCAATGTGGCACTTAAAGATAGTATCCGAAAATTCTGAAAAAAAATCCCAAGTACTCTCTGCCACCTTAGACAATTTTTGGGCACTAATACATCATCAAAATAAAAATAAAAGATTTTTTCGATACACCCTAATATATATTTATATTACGGTCAAAGTGATTAATTGGGCATTATTAATAATGGCTGGGCAATGTGATAAATTCAACTAAATTTATGAATGAAATTTATCACTTTGCCCGCTTCCACTCTGGTCATTATTAATAATGCCCAATTAATCACTTTGCCCGTAACATTTATGTCCCTTTAATTCCTATAAACCTACCTTTCGTAGAACTATGCAAAATAATGATGCAATATATTGCTTATAAATCTGAAAAATAAAATAACAGCAAAATAGTAATAAAATATGTATCAACATATATTGTTACTACTTAAAAGCATGAAAACATCTCCAAAAATAGAAAAAAGTAAAACATTCAGAATCACATTAAACAACTTTAAAATCAGTTTCAAGTTCGTTTCCCAAACCAACTGAGTATAACGAGATCCTAATGAGGCTTATTAAAAAATCAATTACTCATCCACCAAACCCTTGAGCTCTTAACTATCGCCAAAAGTTTCAAATCTTCCCCGTCTACATCATTACACTTTCCTTCTATTTTATCCGATATTTATCAATGAACAGACTGATCCTTCGAAATTATGCAAATTGCGAGTAGGATGATTAATACAAATCTAAATTGGTAGATTAATGTACTGAAAACGGCGATGATGAATCATCTGAAAGATTCTTAGAAGCGGGCTCTAGTCATTAATAACTATCCGTTGAGGTGATTTCTTCCCATCTATATGCAAATTGACTAATAGGTGATTTCCAGGATCGGATTTTCCAAGTTTTCCAGGCATATTGGCTGATAAATTTTCTTTAAATGTTAAGGTAAATGGTATTTTAGGTCCTCTGTAAATTACATCAAGAAACTATAATTAAAAGAGATGTGGATAAATTATTTTTATGTAGATTTTTATTTCCTTCATTATTCATTATATTTTACATAAATTAATATTTATTTTTTTTATTCATTGATAATGAGAAATTAAAATATCGGATAAATGAAACTTTTGTAAAATCATTTTTATTCCTTTATTGATTTTGAGTAAGATTCTTGAAGTTTCTTTAATATTGAACTTCAATGATAAACCTAAAAGTTTAACAAACAAGTGTTTTTTTATTATACACTAGCGGAAATAAAAATCCCAACACCAAGAAGGAAAGGAGATATCAAAGTCAAATTTATTTCTATGATTGCACATAGTATCAATGTGAATTGATTAAAAAGTCAGCCTTCCTGGATGTTAGGGGGCCGAGAAAACCAGGGAGGAGTGTTGTCTCCATAGGTGTCCATTACCGCTGTGACACGTCATGGTATTGAGTGACAGGGGCTCTAAATGACTTTTGAGGGATTGGAGGACCATGTAGCCTCCTCAGGTAGTCCAAATTCATATGGTGCACCAGCGGATGTTGCATACCGGGCTAGGTGATTTCTCCTCATTGACCGGACTTGTTTTGTGGGTGTTGGTTCTAGAGAACGGGAAAGACGGGGTAAAAATGCAACCTAGGGGGTTAAGAAGAGAGCTTGGACATTGCATACAACATGTGGTTGTGCATGTTTCTCTTGAAATTTGTCCCCAGGACAGGTCTGAAGGTAAGGACGGTCTACCGGCTGCAAAACCTCAATGACGCAGCTCTGGTTGGAAAAAGTACTGGTGAATCATGCTCAGGAGTTGCAGAAATGGAATCCAATGCATCCCCACTCCGTTACACTGCATCATCTCTCCGTGGAACGAATAGAAAATCATCAGCTGAGTGCGCTCTCTCCATTGTGTCTTCAAACTCATACCCAACCGTCGTGGTGCTCCAAACTGAAGCAGGATTCGCTCATAAACACAATGTCATGAAATTGGGATTTTCATTTCCTTATTTCGAGCACTATTGGAAACAGAAAGGCCCATTTTCAGCCCATTGTTTATAGACCAAGATGTAAGAAGCTAGGCAGACGAAACGGACAATCCGCGGTACTGCAAACGACATCGATCCCATTGCCGCTTGTCCTCAGTATGATCCACCGGTATTTAGGCCAACCAGTGCTGCTTCATTGAGGTTTTTTAGCCGGTAGACCGTCCTTACCTTCAGACCTGTCCTGGGGACAAATTTCAAGAGAAACTTGCACAACCACATGTTGTATGCAATGTCCAAGCTCTCTTCTTAACCCCCTAGGTTGCAATTTTACCCCGTCTTTCCCGTTCTCTAGAACCAACACCCACAAAACAAGTCCGGTCAATGAGGAGAAATCACCTAGCCCGGTATGCAACGTCCGCTGGTGCACCATATGAATTTGGACTACCTGAGGAGGCTACATGGTCCTCCAATCCCTCAAAAGCCATTTAGAGCTCCTGTCACTCAATACCATGACGTGTGACGGCGGTAATGGACACCTATGGAGACAACACTCCTCCCTGTTTTTCTCGGCCCCCTAATATCCAGGAAGGCTGATTTTTTAAGTAATTCACATTGATACTATGTGCAATCATAGAAATAAATTTGACTTTGATATCTCCTTTCCTTCTTGGTGTTGGGATTTTTATTTCCGCTAGTGTAATATACTTAATGTTACATTAAATATTAAAATATCGGCTCTTTTTTGAGATAAAATATTAAATCCAAACTGAGAAGCATGACTTTTTCCGTATGCGACTTGCATATGCATATTTCACTGAGAAAAAAGTTATAAAAGAAGGTTCTTTTAAAATTTAAATGACAGCAGAGCACATGGTTTACTAATAGTAAATCTGTTAGTAAATTCTAAAGGAAAGCACTAAACCTTATGAAAATTAACCCGAAGTTGATGCAGGAATAGTTTTTTCCCCTTGTTTGTGTGAATGCAATATTCTACTGATATAGGTTGTTTTTTTAATTAACTTCCGTTTTGCTCCTGAAAAAAAGTAGTAGGAATTTCGAAATAATTTTGCTACTGGTAGACAGGTACATCCTTGAGGATCAATTTTCCTCATTACTGGAAAAAATCGGAAATTTTTTCTATTATTTATCGAATTTACAAGCACGCTCCACGAACTTATTTCCCGCCAACCCATAGAGAAATCCCCTTTTTCGAAATTTTCCCGTTTTTGATAGTTTAAAAATAAAAAAACAAATTAATATTTAAAAATAAGGTTATTACGGAAGGTTACAGACATCTTTAATTACTTTTCATCGTAATCACCTTTAAATAGACCATTTACCGTACCATTTCACAAGTTTTTCAATTCCGCTTCATGAAAAGTTTGATTTTTCGTTGAGCTTCGCATCGGTTCGGAGAGCCGTTTTCCCCCTCAGCGCACACTTTGCCTGCGAATCTATCGATATTGCTTTGTTTATTATAGCTGTAACTCCAGAATCCCCAATGCCTGGAACTTGGCAGATGCAAAACATATGGTTTTAAAAATCCACAATAGCATGCTGCAAAAATCACCTGCCTGCCGATTGTCTATTGTTAATGCGAACAGAGTTTAAAGGAAGAGAAATTCTCTATGGGTTGGCGGGAAATAAGTTCGAGGAGCGCGCTTGTAAATTCGATAAATAATAGAAAAAATGTCCGATTTTTTCCAGTAATGAGGGAAATTGATCCTTAAGGATGTATCTATCTACCAGTAGCAAAATTATTTCGAAATTTCAACTACTTTTTTTTCAGGAGCAAAACGGAAGTTAATTAAAAAACAACCCCCATACTGATTCAATCAATTCTATCGTCATACACCCCAAATATTGGATCAACTTGAGGATCCAATTATTTTTCAGCGATTCTTCATTAAGATGGATAAAGAATTGCTTTACTCCTTATACTTCAGTCAAAACGCACATCTTAAATTAATTGTAACTCAACAGGTTCAATCTCGGGAGTGGACCAGTCATTTTGAAATCCCCTCATCGTCTCCAGCAAGGCCGGTTCCATCGGCTGGTGGCCAAACGCTACCTCAGAGACGGAGTCCTCACTCTAGACGGTCAAGAAGATGTGGCCGGTCACAGTGAAGGTTCCCTCAAATCTTTGGATTTGGCAGAAAATATGTTCCTTGGATTTATTCCCAGTGAAAACAAAGGGTAAGCTGATTTTAAGTTGATTTTAATGTTATCGGTATTGGCAAATAAAATCGTAGAACATTTTGATAAATTGTTTTTATTAATCCTTATGAGAAAGAGTTGGAAGGTTGCTTATTTTACTGCTAATGTTGTACGTTTCCTGGTTTCCAACTGTAAACCATACTATGCGTCTACGATCAAAGTAAGAAATTTCAACCCTTGTAGAAATTATCTCTACCCTCTATTCTAAAAAAGGTTTTGGTGAAGGGTTTCCAGAGAAAGGAATTACACTAAGGTTAACATGTTTTGTATAACATGTTTTTGGTATCAAACTGTCGGATTCTTTTGAGGATGTGCAATAAGAGTATAGGATTTCCTAAAAAAATTTCCGATTGTAAAATATTCCTATTTTTCAGGATAAGGTGACATTTAACAGCAAAAAACTTTCGTACAATTTATCATCCCTCCTATCACAACGATCAATCAATGCCATACATTTTTTAATTAAAATAATTCCTTACACGCTTTAAATATGCGCTTCAAAATACTTTCTACTACTAAAAATATTTTTTTCCAAAAACTTACAGTTATACTATTTAAGTATAGAATTTCACACTATACTCAGTTGCAACTTAACTTGAGCCTGTAGAAATATGCTGAGAGCAACCAAAGAAAGTAGTACCCAGCGAGGTGTCTGAAATTTGAGTGAAATTTAGAGCTTCAATTTTGAATAATGATTATTTTTTTAAATCCACGTATATTAAGCATCTTTTCATCCCGATATGCATAAAATGCTCAGTATTATTATTTTTTAAAGTGGCGTCACGCGTAGTAGTACAACTCGCTCTCAAACTCGCCAGCCGATAAGAGCTTCTAGCAACCCAGAAGATTTTCTTCCGCGGGGCCATGACGTCAGGCTCAACTTAAGTTGTATTCGAGTATACAAAATAAATTGTTTGTAAACATTGAGTGTAATGTAGTTTTTTTTAATATTTGCAATAGCTTAAAAGGTATGTAAAAAGTGGGTGTTTAAACAAAAACATTACTAGGTACTGTATTAAATATAAAATATTCATTGGTGAACATTTTTTAAATACTGATTAACAATTCACCGTATTCCAGCATGTTCGCTAAACTTACGGTTTGAACCGGAAGTGATCGGATTTGTTTACATATTTTGGTAGTATGTCATATGATTGGTCATAGGACTGGTATGAACACGTAAATCTGGCAGGAATCCTGCGCACTGTAAATGAATGGGAGAAGCAGACATTCCGGAAATTGATTGACCAGGGGAAATAGTTTAGTTACGAGCAGACTTGATGGTTATCTTCAAGATAAACATGTTGATTAAATTATTGATAATTTAGAATAAATAGATATGCTAACTTTTAAGATAGTGTTATTCATGAAGATGGCCTGTGTGCTTTTGGACAGTTGGTTGACGTTTCTTCTACTAATTGTTTTAGCGAATGTTTTATAAAATAATTAGTTTCACAGTGAACAAGGTTTTGTGGAGATTGCGAAGCGATCGGAAAGGATCTGCGTAAGCTGTTAACGGGGGTTGGTGAGCGGGATATGAGCGATAGCGAGCAGGGGGCGGTAGCTCCCTACTTATAAAAATAAAGATAAAAGCTCAAACAGAATTCCTCCAATTTTTTATCTATTAATTTCTCGCTACTTAGACACTCTCCCTTTAATATACAGAAGCAAATGCGTGGGTTCTTTTTACCTGAAGCAAGTGATAAATTGTTGCATTTAGTAAATTTTATTTTTAAGTGGAAATAAATGTTTTCATAAGAGCCCTCAAAGTTTTTATCAGCGTTAAAGAGTAATTTTTTACAACTTTTTCTTTTACACCTTATTTTTCCCTTCAAGTGATCTAGATGTTTCGAAAATTCAAGTTTCTCTCAAGTTTTCTTTTTTTATTTAAAACCTTGAAGAGTTTTCCAACTCGGGTTTGCAGTGAAAAACTATTTTTAAAATATAAGATGAATTTTTTGAAAATAACAACATCGGCCGAGTGACTGAAATTTGATTTTGCTTATTGAATCACGTAAGGAAACGGGTAGGTCGGAACTGATTTTTTTTATATTTATAACCGTTTGATTGACTTTTAAATTTATATTAAGATAAAGAAGAGTGCATAAAATGCTGCTGAATAAAATTTATTTGAAAATTTTGACTTTTCGAGGATTTATGGGGGTGGCCAATTTACCAACACATTATCTTAGATTTTCCAATAGTGGCTACCGCAATGGCTTCTAATAGAAACATAAATAAAATTTAATTTGAATCAGTTTTTCTTCATAAACTGTTGATTGTGCTTAAAAATGAGTGTTGTATGAATTTGTTTCATTCTGGCTACGGGAACCAAGGTTTCTAAAACATTGAATTACATGCTAAATTCCTCTCAAATCAGCTACAGAGTAGGCTTTGGGCCGGAAACTATCAAGTCTTTTATTATAAATTAAATAAAGCTAATTTGATTTTATCTTAAATATATTTCGTTGGGAAGTAAAATTTAATTAGAACTAAACGACTATACCTACTCAATTTCATGCATAAACCCCCTCATATAAGCAGAAAAAGAGAGGTGTCCACTACAAGAGGTGTCCACCATAGAAAAAGCAGCTATATCTAGGTGACCATTTTAGATGCAATTTGGAATACTTTTTAAAAGTTAATTAAAAATACTTTACCCAATCTAATTAATATTTTAACGGTAAAATCGAAAGAAGAAGTTCCAATTAACCTAAAAATAGGATGATAACTGTTTCCAAGCAAATAGGTATTAGGTTACAAATAGGTATTTATTGGAGAATTTAAGCAAAAATTGTCCTTAACCCGTTGGGACTCGCGGGGTCATTTTATAACCCCAAGCTCACACTAACATTCCATTAAATGGAAAACTAAACACCTGGGGATTCTTTACTTCTCAGTAGCTGGGTTTCTGACCCTTACATACATGCCTGAGAAGTTTCCTGGAATTCGGATTATTTTTCTGCCCCCCAGACGCATTTTGTTAGCTTTTGGGGTAATGGAATGACCCCCGCGAGTCTCTTCGTTAGTGTTGCGCGTCCGTTTTATCGTACTCCGTCTTCTATAGAACCCACTGATAAGGGCCCAAAACATTCGTAAACAAATTTAAAGAAATTCTCTGGGGGTTCTATTTCATTTTAGTACAAAGAAAAGGAAGACACAGGTGTGGGTACTTTCAATACTGGTCCCCGTGACAGTTTTATGACTTGTGATCCACCAGACCACTGTACCCCACCCCTTATATTCTTTGCTTTTGTATTGAATGGGAAAGGAGCTAGGATAGGAAAGTGTATTGAGGAAACAAGTTTTCGAAGAAAAATACCCAAGTTTGAGTGTTAGGAAAAAAAGGTTGGAAGTAGGATAGAAAAACTACTTGTGTCTGTAATTTGTTTAATTTTTTTTGCAAAGCCCATGTTAATACTATCTGTGATAATTGTCTTTACCGAAAGAAAGCTTAAAGAAATTCATTATGTAGTATTTTTAAATAATTAAATTAATTTTTACATTGAAATGATATGTGTTATTTTGTTACATATCTGTGTAATAAGATAAATTAATATCAAACTCAAAAAATTATTCCTAAGCGTAGAAAATATTGCAGATTATAAGTTTTCTTAATCAGTTAAATTTTAAAAACTTAAAAATTTATGGTTCCGACTGAAAAAAAATATTTTTAAAGATGTAGAAAAAAAAAGAATAGCTTGGGGCTATTCCATAACCCCCGCGAGTCTCAACGTTCGCCCGGGAGGCGCGAGTCCCACCGGGTTAAAGTGTCCACTATTATATACCCACATTTACCTCAGTAGTTTTCACAGAATACGCTATAACATTTTCTAATCATCCAAGATTAAAAGATATTTTCGCACCTTCTTCCAAAGATACATCCAAACTCTTCATAGCACGTAGATACATTATTATTTTTTAAAACCACCTACGGTATGTTAATTTATTATTGAATAAAAATATCTCTTAAAGAACAGCTATTTTTGAAAATGACTCTAGGGTATCTTTGAAGCTTCAAAGACTCTTTTGTCTTTTTTCTGAACACAAAGTGAAGATTAAATTCGAACATTATTGAGTTTTCTCTGGAAGTGTTGGATCTTTGCGTAGATTGAAACTTAAGTTAGAATTACACTTAAATATTTTGTTTATTCAAGAGTAAGCTTCCTTGCAGATCTATAAAACAAAGGAAGAAGTACAACACGTTTGTAGTAATTGAATTCTTTTTACGAAAACTGGTTTATTTTTAAAAGAAATAAAGGAGAGAGAAAGAGAAGAGAGTTGTGTTTATACATTAATTATGGGTAGGGAAGGAAAAATAGTTTCATCTATAATTTTAAGATATAATTCAACTTTATTTTTTAATATGTAGAAACATGTTTTATCTATCCTTTAAAATTCGTTATGAAAAACAGTGTTAATTACAGTCTGTGTAATTTGAATCGGCGGCTCACTAGTCATTTTTCATTGCATTTCTACTGCGTACCATAGAAACGAGCCACCTATTCTATTTACACGGAGTATAGAATGTTATTGTGGGAAAAAATGCATGCATAAACATCCATCTCTTTCTGTGGCAGATAATTATATCTCCTTATTAGTTTGATTCCTTTAATAAAAAGGTTAGCCCTGTGCCTTAAAGTAAAATTGAAATTAAGTTTTAAATATAGTAATTTAAATGGTTATAAAGTAAAAACACATAACTTACAAAACTTGTATTTTCCGTTAAAGTTACAAACAAAACCTCAATTACACGACAGCATTGATTTGCATTCCACTGACGATTTGACAGATCCGGTTACCTGTATTCCAGTATAGACCGTAAAAACTATTTTTTCAAATAACAGAAAATAACCGGAAGGACTGTTGATGGTTAATTTCTTTACTTTGAAGAAATATCTGGGCTTTTTCTGTCAAAAAATGAGAGAAATTTTCAGTTATTTTAACAAGAACGAGAGTTATTTGCAAGAAAGGTTGTCTTTATAACAATCAATATAATTATAACAAATCTCATAGTCCCGAACGACATTGTGATGTCAAACATATTACATTCCTATCTAAATGATTGCCTTCTTATCACAATAAATTTTGACATGTACATACTTGTTTTTAAAATTTATTACTTAAATCATTATTTCATTAGATCTTCATTATCTTCGAGGAAAAATACACGGAAAAGGCACGTTTTTAGGCATACGGAAAAATTTCATAAAAACAATAGAAAATTTGGTATAAAAAGACGAACTTTTTTACAGTGTACCTAAAAACGAAGTCCGTGTACCCACCCACAAAACCCAACCACTCTTTTATTTTTGTTTCCATTAACGATATGTTGCCCCCATTTCAGCTCTAATTAAAATAATACATCAATCTTCCAAGCTCAAAAGAAACGAAAATCAAGTATACAGAAACGTAATTGATCCCACATAAAACCCTTACCCCCAAAACTTTATTTTCTTGGCCAAAAATTACAAAAGAAGTGCCCAAAGAATAGGTATAGGGAATGGAACTTTGGAAAAATCACCTAGATTTATTCCCTCACGGATCGAGAATGTTTTTGTCAATGGTAGTAAAGAGCTTTTATACTTTTCAGGATATACTGAGTACAAAAGCTTTCCGTTATTTACTGCAACAAAGATAAAATGAGAGAGAAGACTGGCCGACTTCTTTTCGAACGGAACCCCCAAACAAAATGACCTAACAACAAACATTTATTTTTCTGCGTGTAAGAAATACTCTCCACGTTAAGCCCCTGTATATTGTCACGTTTTGTCTTTTCTGCCGTAGTTTGTGAACACAAAGAACTACTATGTAGTTCTTGATGGACTGGGAAGACGATCAAGGAGAAAAGAGGCTTGTAGAGGATGTTTTTTTAAATAGGAAAACATTGTTGTGTGAATCTACACATTGTATTGGGTATTTTGCTCATCCACTTTTCTATTTATAGTTTTGCTGTCAACAATTTAATTTTGATAAGCTTAGATCAATTTTATATTTGACACACAGATTTATATGGTCAGTAATTATTTTTAAAGACTCATTCAGTCCGAAGGTTCTATCTTGAAGAACCTGAATTCTAAATTTGTAAAAGTGCTTTGGACCTTTTATTATTATTAACATCTATATGTTTTCTTCTCCGACCTCTGTGCACTATTGAAAGAAAATTAGATGAGAGAACTATAGAAAAAGGTGATACAAGAGATGAAGGGATAAGAAGAAGGGAATAAAAGACTGAAAAGAGAAAGAGTTAAGGAAGGCTAAGAAATAAATAAAGATAAATATTAGAGATACTAATAAAGATGTTGAGGGAAAGATAATAATTTAAGAAGCTGTCTGATAAAGCGGTGAATGGGCAAAACCAAAGTATTCTGTCTAAACTAGCTTCTCAAGTTCTTCTCTCAAAACGATGATTTATAGTCTTTCGTGTCAGAAACATCAAACTTTCTCTTCAATACATTCTTTGTATGCTAGAATTTGGCGAGGTTCTTTGAATGATGTCCAGATTTTATATGGAGCTTAACACAAACACCATACATTATTCAAGATAATATAATTATTTTTAAAAATCTTCAGTTGCGTTTTCATATCATAATGGATGCATCATCCTTTTTTTAATCATATATTAAGACTTTTTACCCAATCATTCCCATAAAACCTATCTGAATTCATGACCATATTTCATTTTTCTTCTCAAAAATAACAATAATAAACGAATTAAAATATTATTCATTACATTTATTAACACAACTAAATAAAACATGTTTTCTTAATAACCACTTCCAAATATTATTTTTAATAAGCTTTTAGGAACGGAAATTAATCTTCTAAAATCTTTCTCAGACAGACAAATCACGAGCTAAAGCAATAAATTTTTCAAAAGATCAACGACAGAATTTCAAACTAAAAATAAGAACCCAGGCATTAAACAAAGAAAACCCAGCGCTCCGACGAAAACCCAAAAAGCCTTAAAAGCATTTATCCATTCAATCAAACCGATTCAAGATCTTCTTCCTCGCTTCCTCCCCAAGATCATTTCATTATTAATATCACTCCAAAATGATTTCGATAAATCCCCCCATCCAAAAAAGAATCGATATATCCTCCCCGGAAGAAAAGAATCGGAAGAAGCGAATCGAAAGCTCAGAATCGGGACTTATTATCCCAAAGCCAGAAAATTTCCCGTGTAATTTAAGTTAAGAAAAGAGGATATCATCGCCCGCTTTATATTCCAGCGAGCATTGATCTGTTAATGGTGTTTTCTCGCCTTACCCCCTGAGAACGATCCAGCGATGAATGCATAATTTTTCCATTAGTTGCGAGTTCCCCCCTTTTAAAATAAAATTATTCATCCTTCTGCAGGTTCAGGTCATTCCACTAGATAATACGACTGCTTCAATTAACCTCCGGGTCTTTTAGTAGAGAATAGACATTCCGATTAAGGCGGTCCGGGGATTCATTACAAGACTAGAGAGAGGATATTAAAACTTTCCTTGTTTGAAGTTTTTGCGGGGGAAGTGGTAACCGGAGATGATAGTTTTCTAAAGAAGTTCTAATTTTGTCTAAAGGGTTTTGGTATAACATGGTGGTTTTATGGGTGAGTTTTACTGTTATCAATCTCATTTCTTAAGTGCATGATAGGAATTTTTTTCTGATAGACATGTAATAAAGGATTTCAATTACTTTTTATCTAGTTACTCGCTGCAAAAAATGTGGGTTTTTTTTGTTCAATTAAAGTCAGTTTTACGAACTTTAAAACACTAACTATAGTACATTTTTGCATAAAACTGCAGTTAGTTATATTTATGTAAAAGAACATGCTCTTGAAAAGGAATGAAATTATAAAGTGTATAAAAAGAGTACTCAAGAAAATAATGAAACACCTATTCATTTACCTATTATAAATGAGATTCTACCGGTATTTGTCGTACCATAGTTGAATATTTTCATAATATTGTCTTTTTATTAACATACATTATATAATAAATAGTATTTTAAACTAGTCCAAAAAATAAAAAAAAATTCGGACAGAAAGGTACCTTTATGATACTTTTCAGTATAAAATTATCTCATGTCATAAGTAAAGAATAGCCCATATAGGATGGGTTATAAGCCGAAATTGAAAAATTTTGGTTAAAACGAGGAATGAAAAAGAAATAACTGTCTCTATGTGTAACTTTAGAAACTCATCTAAGCTATCAATCTTAAGTATTAACAGTTACTTTTTAGATAACTAATATTAGTCGGTAACTAATTGGTAGCTCTCCAATACACCGGGATTAAAAATTTTGTTTTCTTATGTCAAAGACTAAACGGGACAGTCAAGATGAGAGACAACTACAGCAAAAATTGCTAAGACATAAAATGTATATAGTATGATTACAAATCTAAATTAAATAATTCGCTCACAGGTCAAAAAAAATGCTGAATAAAACTTACTTAGATATTTTATTTTGAAGGATTTATTGTTTTTGGGAAAATGTTTACGTTGCAAATATCGTTTTCTTTTTGCAGTATTTTTGAAAACATCGGATTGTCTAGTGGATTAATTGGCTGTATCCGTCGGTTAAGAGTTGGAAATAAAGATGTTAATCTGACATATCCTCTTTCGAAAGACATTATCAGGGGACAAAGCATAAGTAAGTCAAAATTGTTTGTTTTATCACTGTCATTACTTTTCATTAACACTTGGCTGCACTAACTGATACTTGTTCAAATAAATGATCGTCATTTGTTATATTTTATTTTATCTTAATTTAGTATTTTATAAAAAAAAACTTTTGCCGGAAGTATATTGCTTAAGTAGAGAAAAACATAAAATTTTATGTTTTGGGAATAATTACTACTTATCATTTTATATCTCTTCTATAATCTTCTTTTTTATTAAATTATTATATCTTCCCATAGGAGAATGTAAAGGTCAGCCATGCAACAGTCTCCCTTGCCGCCATGGGGGCACATGTATTGCAAATAACAGTGAAACATTCAAGTGCCTATGCAATGAAGGATTTTCTGGTAAGTACAAGGGTACTTTTCCATTATCAATAGCCATTATCATTTCCCATTATCATAAAAATCACCTAGCTATTTGATCTCCAAATATTTGAATTATGTTTCAAAAATGTACGCTAACCAATTCAAATACCCAATTTAAATTATGACAACAAAAACTGTTCGGTAACAACTTAAACCTAATCAATTATAGTGAATTTTAATGGTATGAATAAAATGATGTTATCAGTAAATTTTAATACAAAGCTTAAAATAAAATCAATTGAAAGAATCAAACTAGGGGATTTAAGGATTCAAGAGACTGAACTCTAAAATTCGTTTATTAAGTAACCATTCAAAACTTTTGTAACTTTAAAGCTCAATATAAATATACCTTGAAGTAAGCTTTGAAGTTTAATAATAATTCAAAAGGAGCTTAAATTAACAAACGACATATTCCGTGAAGGGATTATTTAAAATCCTCTTACTGTACAACACTTAATGTTTGTGCCTATTCTCGAAGCTTGATTAAGGAATAGTTTTGTGCTATTTAAGTTAAGTTGCGATTAGTTTATCCCTTTCCTTGTTAAATATTTCACCATATAAACATTTATCATCATAGGAAGAAAACTACTACAAAAAGAAATCTACTAGTATCTTATTTCTAATAGAGCATTTTCGATCACATGACTCGGGCCTTAGTAACAGATTGTTTTACCTACAGCAGTTAACAGTTAAAAGAAAATAACTGGTCATGGAATGCTTCTATAGGAGCATTTGCAATCACATGACAGCAACAGATACCTCCGCACCTAGCAACGGCCTTAGCAACAAAATAAATGGTCTTGACGTCATCGGAAAATACTCTGTTAAGAAGATGAAACTCACATTTATATTTATGAAGCTAATATGGCTTTTATTGAAATTGGATTATCTAAGAACGTAATTCCTCTGATTTTGGATTTTTTATCAATTGAAAAAAACCTGATATAAAATACGACTTAGTTTTTGTGATCCCTAACTTATTTTTTCAGCATTTTTCGACATTTAATTTGTTTTCTTGGCTCGGTAAAAATACGAAAAATTCACACTTAATACGATTTCGTACTTTGTTTCTAAAATAAAGTAACTTATAAAATAAGTTACAAAGATCTGTTCAGATATTTTAGTAATGTTTTACGTGGGATGCAGCAAGTAATAGTAAAGTATTTGGATCTTTCAGGTGATATGTGTCAAAAATCCGAAGATCCTTGTGCAAGCTTCCCTTGTGCCAACGGTGCTACGTGTACAGCATTGCCCGACCACGAGTTTTCTTGCTCTTGCGATAAAGGTTACAGCGGAAGATTTTGTGAACATAGTAAGTAAATCCACTTAACCTTATCGATGCTACTCTATCACGAACAATAATAATCTAAAAAACGGCAAATTTCAGAATAAGTAAGTTGAATAATCTATACCTAGATAATTCAACTTGCTTCACTGGCTTTCTGAGAGGTTAATATCCGAACATTTTATATGCGGCCCGCGAGAGTATAGTAGTTTTCCAAAGTGGCCCTCAAGATCATTTGGGTTGGCCACTCCTGCCCTAGCTCCTTATTATGACATCTGGGACCATGTGTTCCTATGCAATTCTGAATCCTTATGATGTGCCCTACCTCCCCTAAAAGTTTGCCCCATTAGTAATGATGTTGTTGTCGTGTTCCACTTGGAATACCCAAGCTCCATAAAGGTTCAAGGCAAAGGGGGTGCGGCTCCTGAGTAAGTGAGGACAATAAATGGCAGGAGTCCGATTTCTGCCTCATGATATATGATAGATTCTGCCACTATATCTATCGCCACCTCCACAATTTTTCCTTGTATTTGAAGGGGAGGGAAATAGTCTCCAGACACCTGGACCCGTGTTAAACTGCGCCATGACGGACCACAGGACTTTCGGACCCACGGATTTAACGAGCACGTACTCCGCATATACTCGGTGGGTCTTAAGAGGTGTCGGGAATCGAACCCGGGACCCTCCGATCCCGAAGCCGATGCCTTAACCACTAGGCTCCCCACGGCCCATACGTAATGAAAGCTTTTATACCCCCTATAAAAGCTTTTTAACTTTTCGAGTGGGTGACTAATGTTTTTTTGCCCAGAGCCTTCCAAGCCGGTGGTGATCGAGGAGGTGTACATCCCCGACCTGGACGGGGGTTCGTTCCTGGAGCTGCCCACGCTGCCCAACGTGGGTCAGGAGTTCGTGATCGAGCTGTGGTTCTTGTCGCGCGCGCCCGACGGCGTTCTGCTCTACAACGGGCAGGAGTCGCTCGGCCGAGGGGACTTCGTGGCACTCAACCTCGCCAACCGATACGTGCAGTTCCTCTACGACCTGGGCAGCGGCATCGCCAACATCACGTGAGTTTACTACTTTTCCTGAGTTCATCTTTTTATAGACTGTTATTATACTTCTGCCGTTAGTCAAAAATTGAGAAAAACTTTTACTAGACTGTTTAGTTACTTGACCCTGGCTGAGAGCAAACAAAGAAAGTAGTTCGTAGCGGGTTTTCTGAATTTTTCAAAGTGAAATTAAGGACTTCCATTTATGAATATCATAAGTTTGTTTGACGCATGCCTTCCACGTAGTGACGTCATAAGGTCTAGTCACATTGCAGTCTAGTATAATGGAGGCTTTACACCACCCGGTTTGCGACAGCGATTCCGCGGTTTTCGGGAATTTCGACAACCGCAGTAACTCAGTGACCTCTCGAAAGATGGCGCTGTTCAATTAAGGGAAGAGGGTCAATTTTTTGTCGCGAACCGGATGTCGCAGAATCGCTGTCGCGAACCGCGTGGTCTAAAGCCGCCTTAAGTGAGAGTCCATAGAATTATCTTAACTATAAAAATTGGGTCAATGAGGAAGTTGCATGATTTTTTTTATTTTTTTAATCGATTCTTCTTGCAAAAATAAGCAACTACCCAAAATTTAAGGCCGATCGAGGAATTTTTTGTTTGCCAAAAAAATTAACAAAAATCCCCTTATTAAAAGCGCGCGAAAACGCCCAGTGTTTGGGATGTGACGCCATCGTACGATAAACATTGTTGGAAAACAATGGAGTTGATGGTATGATTGTTGACCTCATCGTTACTTTTTAAACAATAAACGTTTTCAACCACGTGTTTTTTTCTCGACTTTAAAATTAAAATATTTAATTACCTGTACATTTTTTTGAAAAATTGACCAGATATTTCATTTTACCATACAAAAAACCATACGGAACACTTGTTTGTTTTTGAAAATCTGACCTATGCAACTTCCTTATTCTTGAGGTGGTCACCATGTGCCCAGTGGTCATACGAAAACGAGTCACTCCAACAGACCGAGTCAAGGTTCTGTAGGAGTCTCCAGGAGATTTTACTAGTTTTGTTAAGCGAAGTACTTCACCTCTTATCCATGGTTGCGTCAAAATAAGTTTTCCTATAAAAAGGATTAAATAATAAGCATAATATAATAAGCTGAATAGGATATATTTTATATACGTAATAGTGGAAATTGCAGAAGGGTATTTAAATCAGGGAAGGAATTTTCAATGATCATACAGTTTTTGAACAAATAAGGGTAACTGTATGATCCTTTAAAATTCCTTCACCGCTCATCCTTTTTCTAAATGCCATTAAACTAAGGGAACTCCATTCTTTGACTAAAAGATTAATATTGCCTGTTTTTAAACTCACCCCAGGGTTTAGCAAGAGGTCCGATTTCCATCAAATTTACCGTGTAAGTAGTTCGGATACTTCTTTACCTCATGCAATAATTTTTTTCATTCTATTATGTTTTGTTTCATTAAACGCGCCTTGGCAAAACATCCTTTTGTAACCCTCTCGCACTACAATAGGTCCTAGCTCTTTAACGGTGCGATTGCGCCGTCACTGAAATAAAATCCACACCTCTTATCTCTGTTGTTATTATTTGGAGTATGTAACTAATTCAATCTATAATCCATTATGGTTAATTTCTGGCCTTCATCAAACTCTCCTCTTTTCTATTTGATGTGTGGCAACAATAACGGTCACACCCTAACCCAGATTTATTGTAAAGATAGCAGGTGATATATTGCCTGAACGATATAGGATAAGATAGTTTCGTTTTAGCCCTCTAGTTTTATCATATCGAGGGAAGTGCAGCATAAAATGATGATGATAACGATTATGCTGTCAGTTTTCGTGGTCGAAATGGTTTATCTGATAGAGATGAATTTACTCTATTAGTTTCTGAAATTGTTATTATCATAATGGGTATACTTCAGGTCCCGAAATGGTATGTAGAGAATAAACGAATAAAGTGATTACTTTCAAGAAAAAAAGTTCCCATAAGTTAAATATAAACAGTGTGTAGATAGCAAGAAGTATCAAATGTATGAACTATGCTCGTTAAAAAATCACATAGCTTGTCAAAAGTAAAATCCATCTAATACCCTCCAAATAGATGTATGAATTTTTAACATAATAAACCAATTTTAAAATTATTTATAGAATAATAAAATAATAGGCCAACACAAAACAATTAAATGTGTGATACAAGATTGCAATTCGTTTTTTTTGTGTACTGATTTATTTTATTTGGCAAATTTTCTATTTTTTGAGAAAATAAATTTTCTAAAGAATTTGTTGCAAAGAGAAAAATTTAGTTTCCTTTAATATTTTATGTTGACATTCTTAAAGTCGATGAACGCTTATAATTTGGCTGGTATATATCTTTTTAATACGATCATTTCTTACTAATGCAATTAAGAAGATGATTTTTTTTCGTACTTTTACAACTTTTATTTAAATATAAAAAATTTGGAAAAAAAATATTCATCCTATCCAACAAAGTTTTTAATTTTTCATAAAATAAGTAAAGGATAAAACTCTTAACCTATGCTTAATGAAGGATTTGGAAACGACATTAAAAAGAGTACAAGATCAACAAGTTGTCAGAAACAGTCAACCAAAGCCTTAATTAACGGGAACTACCTAACAAACTTGTCGGTACCAGAATTACTGAAAATCATGTTTCTCCCGTTCCCGCAACACTAAATACCGTATCATATCGTATCTTTTTATCCATACTAACATAACCACCCTTTGAAAAATCACACGCTATTTATCAACCCTTTGTCTCGCCTCATCAGAGCAGCCTTTTCTAATGCCCCCTTCTCTCATCATCACCAACTAAGCAAATGCATCATGTTTTAATTAGTAATCCTCCACCCTTATTGTGTTCCGCAAGCCCCTCCCACCTCAGTAAGAGAACAACTAAGCCCCTTTTCAGCTCGTGCCGCATCCATTTTCATTTGGGCGCCAAACCGCGGGTTTTTGCCAGCGAACAAAACAACTCCTCTTTCTCGCATGGAGGTAGAAGGACTAGATCTCACTTCAGGGGAAATCCTGCATATCCAACATGGAGGTGTCAAAAAGAAATGTCGAAACTTGTAAAAATCCTTTGATCAAAAGGTTATGGAGTAGGAAATTCTTACTTCTAGAAAAATAATCTGGTAAAATGACAACTTTACAGCAAAGATATTAAATCATAAAGTTTTCACCTAATGATTTACTAGAAGTTATTTCAGTAGTTTGTGTTTAGCCAGACGCTTGAGTTAAGTAATCCAATAAATTGGCAAATTTTGATACCAGTTACAAACGAAATTTCACCTTTTAAAACCATCCCCTTTCACAAAATGTTTTCAACCCCCAAAAAACAGAGCCATTTTTCAGTAGCTTTCACTTTGTGCCTCTCATCATAAATATAAAAAAAAGAATTCTGCCTTTTTTTAAGGGAAAATCATTTTGTCAACAAAAACTTCAACTTGCTGATCGAAACTTAAGCTTAAATCGGATTTGAAGGCTGAATTTAATAATATAGAGACTTATCTACTTCCCAAGCAGAACAAACGTTCAAAATTCTTCCATTAATTTTAGTGATGTTTGGCTAAATTTAGATAACTTCTAGTTGGAGTTACTTAAACATGACATATTTGGTATGATCTGTGCCACTAAGGTTTTTTAAGTTAACTAAAGTAACTGGTAAAAATTAATGATCTGAAAGAATCCAATTTCTATCAATATAAAGACGTCACTCAAGAGTACCTATTGACGAGATTTGCACATATCCAAACAAAGTAACAATTTATCTCTATTTAAGCTGAAGGGAGTATACTCGAAATTAAGAACCTACCAAGGATTTGAATGGTACCATTTCTAAGGTTTTTGTATTGTATTGTTGCACCTATTAATCAACCCTTCTTGCTCGGTTTGAATTGAACTATAATCGCTTATACCAGTATTCATAGAGAATAAAATCAGTCCTCTTATTAGTATTTTAACTAAAGGGTGAAAGTAAATTCTTTCATCATCTCTACCACATCGACCTATCGCTTTGAATACAGTTATTATGGTCTTAAGTGTTTGTTATTAGTTACTGTGCTTTAGGAAATAAACCATACTGAATGGGCCTCACACAAAACATCCCATTGTCATCATACGAGGCCCATTGATACTATATTTTTCACCAAATTTTTGTTTTAATTGTGGTTCTGTGGCGCAAGAATCAAGTGAGAAAATATTGCGGCAAGAAAGACATAATTTTTTTTCACCAAAGATGTAACATAGTTTTGTTATTTACATAAGATCTATACTTTTTCTAACTTAATTAAAAAAACTGAGTCACTTTTATAGATGTTTTTAAATAAAAATTAGTTTAAATTTCAATGCATCAAAATGAAATGTATCATTTAAGCAGTTCACTATGTTTCAATATGATAACTCATTGTTACGAGTGATTAGGAAAATAGCGATAAAAGCAGGGTACTCTTGTTGAAAAAGCCCTAACAGCATGTAAATAGTAGGGCGTATCACGAAAAACTTTTTTTCGAAATTCAAAAAGGCATACTGAAAAAAAGTTGCCTTAGGGGTCACATATTCACCATGAAAAATTTCAGCCCGGTCAAAAAATGTTTAGGTCCCCCGGAATTGGGCCAAAGTTTTGGAAATTACCTCATTTTTCAATAAATTGACCACAACCTCCAAGATAAAATTTTTATATAAAGTTGATAATTTTTCTAGGATAATCTACTATCCTACCTTATAGTTGGCAGTTGGTTTCATATTTTTACTACTCTTCGTTTAGGAGTAATAATTTTTTTTAACATTACCCGATATTCGTGAAGTTGTTTTTCCTGCACTACTTAAGTTACCATAAATCAAGTTCTATCTACCCTAGAAAGTTGTAGTTTGTGTCATTTTGATTAGAATTTTATTTTCTAACATATTTATGCCCTGTGCAAATTATTTTGGTTTTGTTTTACTTGAAACACTGTGTATAATTATAAAAATACTACTCATTTTGTCGTTTGCAGTAATATTTTTAAAACTCCTATGATATGAATTTGTTAAAAAGAAATTTATCCATAAAAATGCACATGAACCCAGATAACAGTACACAATAATTTAACTTTAATATTTACTAATAATTCTAGCTATTCTAATTAAATTAAAAGTATTTGATTTATCCTTTTTTAAGACTAATTTTTTGGTAAAGAGTAAAAATTCTAACTACAAATAAAACTAACAAAAAAGCCAATATTAGAAATTACAAGAAAAAAAGATTTATTTTACATATTCACTAAGTATTACAGTAGGTATAAAGGAATACATACACTTTTACACATAGTACATACAAACATTTTCGTTCCTTTGTTTTAGTGAAGAAGCATCTAAGAAATCCTGTTTAGTTTCGAACTTGGAAAGGAATTTCCTGTCCAATAACCTGGATTTAATTAACACATCACAATTTTTAACCCACAAAAACGAAGGGGAGCTTCAGTGACTTCCTTCACAATATTTTCGACTGCTTGGGTGTGTGAAGGAATTTTGAACTCCTTTCTATCACTCAATCCAGTTTAAACGATTAACTCGATTTTTTCTTTATTTAATTTATTTAGAAGTGGTGGTTCAGTTACAGTCACATAGACTGAAAGTTTATGATGTCTACTATATCATCCGCCTTGAAATTTACTTGAGGTGGTTTAAAAACCCTTTTTCCTAGGGAATCAGCATAAGGTACTTAGACAATGATCTAAAAGATGTGGTTAAATTTACCATGCAAAGGTAAGCCTTTAGGGTGAACCCAGATCAACTTCTTTTAAGAAATGTTATTTGACTCTCGAAAAAACATTAGATCTATGGCAAATAAAAAATACAGGAAGCTCGCAAACCCCCTCGAGTAAATTTCGAGGTGGATAAACTGGTAGTCTATGATTGTAACTGAACCACCACTTCTAAATAACTTAATAAAAAGAAGAAATAGAGCAAATCATTGAAACTGGATTAAATGATAGAATTCCTTTCGCACACCCAAGCAGTTAAAAATATTGTGAAGGAAGTCACTGAAGCTCCCCTTCGAATTTGTGGGTTAAAATTGTGATGTGTTAATTAAATCCAGGTTATTGGACAGGAAATTCCTTTCCAATTTCGAAAATAAACAGGATTTCTTAGATGCTTCTTCACAGAAACAAAGGAACAAAAATGTTTGTATGTACTATGTGTAAAAGTGTATGTATTCCTT
Organism: Tetragnatha versicolor; assembly: GCA_024610705.1. Lineage (NCBI taxonomy): Eukaryota > Metazoa > Arthropoda > Arachnida > Araneae > Tetragnathidae > Tetragnatha > Tetragnatha versicolor. The sequence goes on along the minus strand of JANDEH010000005.1, from coordinate 56,484,488 downwards.
TATACCTACTGTAATACTTAGTGAATATGTAAAATAAATCTTATTTTCTATTTAATTTGTAATATTGGCTTTTTTGTTAGTTTTATTTGCAGTTAGAATTTTTACTCTTTACCAAAAAAATTAGTCTTAAAAAAGGATAAATCAAATACTTTTAATTTAATTAAAATAGGTAGAATTATTAGTAAATATATTAAAGTTAAATTATTGTGTACTGTTATCTGGGTTCATGTGCATTTTTATGGATAAATTTCTTTTTAACAAATTCATATCATAGGAGTTTTAAAAATATTACTGCAAACGACAAAATGAGTAGTATTTTTATAATTATACACAGTGTTTCAAGTAAAACAAAACCAAAATAATTTGTACAGGGCATAAATATGTTAGAAAATAAAATTCTAATCAAAATGACACAAACTACAACTTTCTAGGGTAGATAGAACTTGATTTATGGCAACTTAAGTAGTGCAGGAAAAACAACTTCACGAATATCGGGTAATGTTAAAAAAAATTATTACTCCTTAACGAAGAGTAGTAAAAATATGAAACCAACTGCCAACTATAAGGTAGGATAGTAGATTATCCTAGAAAAATTATCAACTTTATATAAAAATTTTATCTTGGAGGTTTCGGTCAATTTATTGAAAAATGAGGCAATTTCCAAAACTTTGGCCCAATTCCGGGGGACCTAAACATTTTTTGATCGGGCTGAAATTTTTCATGGTGAATATGTGACCCCTAAGGCAACTTTTTTTCAGTATGCCTTTTTGAATTTCGAAAAAAAGTTTTTCGTGATACGCCCTAGTAAATAGTAACACTATTTGATAGCTTCTCTGCCCTGCATGTCTTCTGTAGAACTAGTTATTCCTGTAATACTATAAGTGTGTAGAAAAGCCAACATTACAGCAGTGTTGTGCTATGCAGTTTTCTTAAAGTTTGCTTGCCTGTATATACATGTCTCGTAGACGCGGTTGCTTCAATCGGAGGAAACGTTAAGCACACTGAAACCTGGGTTTTTTTGCGGACCTTTTTTGTGCAATTTTTTTATTTGTGCGATTTTTGTGTGATTTTTTTTATTTCTGCAGTCTTTTTCTGCGATTTTTTTGTGCGATGAATAAAATTTCAATCAAATGGGAACATAGAACAAAAATATATGGCTACCGATACATATAAAAGGGTCTAGTGAAACAATTGTCTTCTCCGACTTCATGGTAACTGAAAAAAAAAGACTACGGTAAGTATAGAAACGGTTTCTCAATTCGGCTGCAGAGTGGAGATTGCGTTACGGTCCGAATGTAAAAAGTTTTTTTCAATTCAGCTATGCTGAGGGATTTTCACTACGGTTCTACGTAACACTTGTATTATGTGGTCCCTACTCACCGCATAAAAAATTCATTTTTAATCATGTTGAGAAAACTATTTTTATAGCTACTCGTGAAGTTTTGGTTATTTTATGCGGTCCCTATCATCCGCACAAAAACAGGTTTGAGTGTAGTCTAACTAAAGAAATAAAGTAAATAATTTTTGCTCTAACATCATCGCTACCACCTCGCAGGCATGGACCCTTCAATCGAGGTAAACGCAAAGGGACTTCCTATTCTTCCCAACCCTACGCTCTCTCTCCCGTCCCGTGTAATTTACAGGGGAGCTGCGCACGCGGGGCATTTGTTCTTGTCGGAAGTGCTGGCGGGGGTTGCACTTTCTTAAACTTTCTCAGCAATTCATCATAAGAAAGCTGAAGAAGAAGAAGAAGAAGAGAGTAGGCGAAAATCAATACCGAGGCACATCGGGTTTTTATTTCTTTTCAAACTTTTGTTTTCTCCCTCTCCTCCTTCTTTTTTTCCTTTCTCTCTGTCCTTTTGACGCCACTCGATGCATCGCCTCTTTATAAGGTGGCTGTTGTCCTACCATAGATTTTGTTAGAGGAATAAATGGGTGTAATGCATTTAAGGATCATTTTTTTCTTTGACATGGATATGTATGTGAGATTGAGGTTTTTCTTAAATTTGAGGAGAATGGGCATGTTTTATGAATGAGATGTTTATGTAAACAGCTAACGAGATCTTTTGTTATGAATTTTTTAAGGTAATGTCAAGTTCATTGAACTGTGTGTGGCTTAGCTAATGACTTGCTTATATTTGTGCTATTGTTTTCCCTAAAAAAGGTGAATTTGCAAAATGGGTATAAACGTGTTTTGAACAGTCTTTAAAAACTTATGATACAAAAATTCACATAATATTTTCTTCATACAAATAGTCGCTATTATGGAGTTTAATTTATGCTGTAATTGTTTAAAAGATTTGAAGCATGATTTGAAAACAGAATGTTTTGATAAGATCTATATCGAAGAATTACCAAAAAATGAATAATAATAGTGTGAAAGAGGTTTAATAATATTTTTCATATCTAAAATTTGATTGTGTATTTTAAAATAAAAGTCAATTTAATATAATAAAATAAAAAGAGAGAAATAAAGTAATTTTTAGACTAAAAGCAAAGTAGTACAAAGAAAATATTAATTTTGGTTCATTAGATTTAACTGTATAAGGAAAGCTTTAAAATAAGTATTAAGAGCAAAATATTCCCATTTTTCATAAAAACTTTTAAAATTTAAAACTGAACATTAAACTCATGTTAATTTATAAAAAGTAAGTTTAAAATTTAGAAAAGTTAGTTTTCTCAAAATCAGTTTATAAGAACAAAGTTAAAAAGCATTTAAGACAGGAAAAACTTTTTAAATTTACTTAAAAATTTAAATAATTACCAAGAAATTGAATGTTAAAGAATAACCACTTATAATATGTTATTAACATTTAAATTTCAAATATCATGTATAAATATACAGTTATTACGTGGTAAAAAATTTCAAGTTAAGATTCCTGAGACTCCTAAGATGGCTACACACCGTCCCATGCTAGCAAGCATAAAAAACATAGGGAAAGGTGTTCTTCGGACCTGTTTTTTCTTTTAACCCTGTAACTTTTTATTTATTAAAAAAACTAAACTGGTGAAATAACTTTCACTTGATACATTAACATTTCATACACAACATATTTTTTTCGGAATTTTAATTGAAGTACATATAATCGAATTATAGATTTTACTTAGCTTCCTTTTCTTACTTACTTTCTTCTTTCCACTTTCTTAGCTTACTTTTCTTACTTACTTTCTTCTTTCTACTTCCTTAGCTTACTTTTAGCTTCAATCATGCAACTAAATTCTACCCTGCTTTTAAAAGAAAGATACCAATGAAATCAGAGTGATTTTTTAGTCACTTCAAGGTAGTTAAGTGTATTTTGAGTAGGTCCAAGGCACAACGCTTTCCTTGGGTCCAAGGTACATCACTGAATAATGTCATTTATCATTAATGATCATTTACTGAATAATGTCTGCAAACCATGTTCAGTTTACCCCCAACCCCATTTTAAACACCTAACATTATAGATAGAACAATACACTTTAAGATATAAAATTCAATGCAAAATTGAATTTGTATTTTTTAACTATTAGGGGAGAGCTTAGAAGAGAAACTTAGAAAAGTTACTTTTAATGGTCGAAATCAGTTTTTAACCCATATTATCCTAAATTTTAAACTTTTTTAATAAAACTTTAGTTAGACTAAAAGCTATGGTTGTAAGGATGCTAACCACATATCTAGTGTTAACACATTTCAAAAGGCTTAGCTAGAAACAGTGTAGGACCGAGGTACACTTAGGTCCGATGTACAGTACTTTCCCCTACAATAGCACATCAAGGTGAAATCTAGCTCTCCATGCTGTGAAAATAGCTGGAACTGCTAAAAGCATTGGATGATTGTTACCTAGCATATCATGCTGTTTTTGCATGAGCTAGCTAAATAGAATTTAATGCTGGCAAACATAACTTAGCATAAACATCTAGCATACAACCAAAACATAGCTAAAATTAGCGTATCTCTTGGCTAGTTCCAGCATAAAATTTTAACCTGGGAAATACATAACCTAACAATCTAGGATACTTCATTAGTTTAAAATTAACAAAGTTTACTTATTGCCTATTTTAAAACCAAAATTTTGTGGAAGATTCCGTAACAAAAACTACTTGGTACTACAAATATACCTTTCATTATTCTTGTTTATAACAAATAAGGGAATATAGTGCAAATTAAAACTTTAATGCAAACACTTATTCATAAACCATGAGAAGCTGAAAATATGTTATTAAAATAAAAACGCCTACATTATTTTTTGCAAAGACTTGCAAATGAACTTAACGTCACATAGACTGCTCAATTGAGTATAAAAACAGCTCGCAATAAAAAAAACTCCTATTCTTTTGTAGCAAGGCTTTGCAAGTTCCCCTGAGAGTTAATTAATCATAAAATTACATCAAATAATCGAAGACCCGATGAAAGGAAGCTGTTTTTAATTTAAGCTGTACGCCTATATGAAGACGGGTGTGCAAAGAAAAAAATGTCCCTTTTAAGTGGAATTTTCGTTTTTTGCTGCTTCACACGATATTTTTTGTGAAGTAGCGATAAAAAAATGGCCATGGGATGTTGATTAATTAGAACGAAAACCAATAAAAGAGGTTGCCGCTTTTTAAAGAGGAAAATATCGATTCCAATTATAATAAAATACCAACTAGCCTTTCAGCAAAATTTACTTACTTTAGTTGAGAGAAAATCAATGAATTTCGTCCTTCAATATGGTAGCTTAAAAAAATATGACACTAGTAGAATATTAATAATTGATTGTATTGATAAGTGATGAGGGTGAAAATCAAATCAATGTGTAACTTGTTTCAATATTTTACTACCACTAAACAATTATTGTATTGATCCATGGAGATATACAGGGTGGTCCTTAATTCATGGTACAAACTTCTAGGGGTGTTAGAGTACACCTAGACGAACAAGAATTGGTATAGGAAGGGGGGTCGCAGTTACACCGTTAAAGAGCTAGGTCCTAATGTAGTGCGAGAGCGTTACAAAAGGACGTTTTGCCAAGGCCCGTTTAACGAAAAAAAAAACATAATGAAATGAAAAAATTTATTGCATGAGGTACAGCAGTATCCGTATTACTTACATCATAAATTTGATAGAACTTGGACCACTTTCTAAACCGTGGGGTGAGTTTTAAAACGTTAGTCAAACAATGGAGTTCCATTAATGGTATTTAGAAAAATGATGATCGGGGAAGGAATTTTCAATGATCAAACAGTTTCAATGATCCATGTTACGATCATTGAAAATTACTTCCCCTATCATCATTTTTCTAAATACCATTAAGGAATGTGATTCTTTGACTAAAAGATTAATATTGCACTTTTGAAACTAACTCCGCGGTTTAGAAAGTGGTTCAATTTCTATCAAATATATGATGTAAGTAGTACGGATACTGCTGTACCTCATGCAATAAATTTTTTCATTTCATTATGTTTTTTTTTCGTTAAACGGGCCTTGGCAAAACGTCTTTTTGTAACGCTCTCGCACGACATTAGGACCTAGCTCTTTAACGGTGTAACTGCGACCCCCCTTCCTATACCAATTCTTGTTCGTCTAGGTGTACTCTAACACCCCTAGAAGTTTGTACCATGAATTAAGGACCACCCTGTATATACGCTTTTGAAGTTTTCCTACGATATGAATAAAAGCTTAATATCAATTGCACTTCATAAAATTACCAAACCTAGGAACTTGTATTTTAGCCAGAAATGTTCTTTAGTACCTAGTTACTCTCTAATGAATTTTAAAATTGGAAACCACTGACCATCATCATTACTCCTAATGGTTTTATAAGTTCCGTGTTATGCGGTTTGGTCGGTTTGGTCTACGGAACACACGAATATCCGGTTGAATATTCGAGTTACTTTCATGAATTTTTACTGAAACTTCGTTGCGCACTTTTCATGTAAGAGTCAATCGATTCTTTTAACTTGAACATTGTGTTGCTAGGAGCGCTTTTCATTGATACTTTACTATACAGTAGAGTAATATAGCTACAGATTTCATTTATTGAGAAAACATATGAAATAAACTATTACAGATCTTAATTAAAGAGAACTGTAGTAGTTTTATTTTTTATCAAGTGAATTTATGATATTTTCCTTTTTTGTAGGAGTGCAACGCCAATAAATCTTGATCAGTGGCACGTGGTTCGAGCTACTAGAATTTTACGAAGAGGTTCACTACAGCTGGATGACGGTCCAGTTGCAACAGGAGAGGCTAAGGTAAGTATAGATTTCACATCTTACCAAACTTAGATAGATATCTAATAAGCCATGATATTTCAACTAGTTTTTCTTGTGTTCCAAATAAGTCAAAGTTTGAATTTTTGACCATCTATTACAAAACTATCCTCTAGTAAAAGAACTCATTCGTTTTAAGGCTAAAGAAAATAAATGTGAATTATTTTCTCGGTTAGATAAAACGCTAGATGTAACATGTGATTCCTGATTTTCATAATTAAAAAAACGCATAATTGAAATTCCGTCATATTTACCAGCAAATAACGTAGAAATTTTTGAAAAATATTGTTTTAATGGATTTCATTTGGCCACAGGTATGTCTCTACAGAACCTTTCACCAAAGTAAAACTAATTTTAAAAATTAGGAACTTAATTTAAAAGTAACTTGGTTTGAAACAAAAAATACATGCTTAATAATTAATTAATTTCAAGTTTATACTTTTAAATTAAATTAATTTAGGAAAATTACAAAGAATTTTTTATAAATACAGGGTTTTTAGCATCTTTATAGGTATCACTCATCTCCCTCCCTATGTCAGCACAAGTGAGCAAATAGAAATCCCCTTAGATGCTTACGTAATATATATAAACGGCCCCTGATTTGTATCTTGGCATGTCCTTGCTCTAAATTTGCATACATGATACTAACAACCTTACCCCTCCTCAAATATATATTACCTAACTTAAGCTAAATTAGATTTTTATTCGTTCTTACGTTAAACTATGTACACACAAAAACAACAACTCGCTGTAATACAACCGAGCCCAGTGAATGACTGTGACTCCCTGCGTTTTCCAATATCCTAAAGATCAATCAACCGACTAACCTAGAACTTTCCTATTCCTCTTACGTGAACTTTCTTAATTAAACTCGGGTGTTTAATCAAAGAATTTTCTGCTTCGGAGCCCGAGTAAGCGTTGCATTAAGAACGGAGAAAAAAGCTCTGAAAGTTTAAATAAATGAACTTTTTTAGTGTTTTAGGCTTTGGGTTTTTATTGCGTGTAGATGTTGAGATGGATATTTTATATTTTATAAATGGATATTTTAACTCCATTAATTTTTGTGGAGTGTCTTGAAGAAAGTTTTTAGTTTATTCGCTCTCGTAAATTCGCATTACAAGTTGCATTAAGCACTGAATATGGTTATTTTAGCCGAAGATGGTTTCTCCTGGAAGAATTTTCTTTAATTTAAAATACTGTTTTGTACTTTATTGATATCAAAAGAATAAACTAGTGTAGGTGCTGTATGAAAAATAATACACATGGTGTTTATTAATTGTTTAATAATACACAAAGCAACTCGTAGAATTCTCCTATCAGTAATGACGTAGCTTTTGCGTAGTAGCCCTAAGAATCCCAATGGGAAGAATATATTCTTCATTTACTCACATTGTTAAGGAGAACGATAAGAAACTAACCAGTCGGGAAATAATGCTTTCTATATTCTTATAGCTCAAAGTAACAAGAAAAAAAATATTGTCAACCAAGGTTAAGTTTCTGCCTGAACTGGTTTTCCAGGAAAATAAATATCTTTATAAGAGAGAGATAAGCACTATTTTATTTTACATGTTCTATGAGAGAAAGCTTTAAAATTCTGGGAAAATATTTCATTCTATTTCCAACGCAAATGTTGCACAACTCATGTTGTTTAGTAATATTGGTATCTATCTATTTTCCCTGACACATGCCAGTTTCTGGAATGTTTTCAAATGCTTGGGATTTTGTAAAAAACTTCTCATTTCAGTTTTTTGGAATATAAGATAAATTTAGGATTTGAAAGTTTTCAGTAGATGAAAGGTATTATTTATTATAACTGCACCAAAACGTATTTTCTCCTTAAGGGCACTGATTAAAACTGTAAAACCGTTGGAAACACGACTTATTTAAGTAAAATCTACTTGCAAGGAACTTTTAAATTCTTGTTTTAAATGTGAATGATGGTAAAAAAATAACTTCCCCTTTTTCTGAAAACTTTTTTTATACTGTTTTGAATCAATTTTTAAATTCAAATTAGGTTTAATTCCTAGTTATATTTTCCTATTCTTTAATTACCTACGTTTTGTCAAATTTAATACCGAAACAAGTAAAAAATGACTGTTTTACCATTATACGACATAAAACAACTTTGGTACACTCAAAATAGTTCAAAACCATCTTATATAGGAAATGTGAATAAAAGCACAGAAGTGAGGGCGCAGAAGTGAAAATACGTCATTTTTTTAAGAGAAACCCCGATCAATCAATGTGTCTGGCATCTACTACGATCCATTTCACTCTAGTATTACTTTAGTATCTGAGTGAATAGTCTAGACTTCTTAAGTAAATAAAAAATCATAAGTTACTCAATTCACATCAGCTTTCTAGCTAGATTCTGAGAGTTCCAGGGTAACTGAAAACCATCTCAATATTTTATAAACCTTTTACAGGGACGTTGGTAAAATGTGGGTGATATCTCGAAAGGGAGGAGCGTTTTATTTTCTATCATTTAAAACGATGAAAATTACCCTTTACTCCACAGGCTAATTCAAAGAACTATTCAAGCATTTCCCCAGTTGCCCCACTGATTCATACTGAAACTTCAACACACACACAGATGAAACTTTATTCAGTAATCCGGAAATTACACAGTAGAAGCTTCTAATACCAAAAGTCAGCTACAATTCGTCGACTTACTGGAGTAGGGCGTTAAGTCGCTTTTGGAGAATATTTTGAATGCGGTAGAACCACGCCAGCAAACCAGAGAATTCCCAGAACTTCTCGTAGTTGAAAGGCAATTAAGGTGTTGGTGCAATTTTATGACACAAAAGAGAGATGTCGTACTACATGGCCAAATTCGGCTCAACTTCGCATAGAGGAAAGCTCAAAGGGACTTAAGGCTTTTCTCCAGTAAGCCAACGGATTCAATGTTGAAAAGCTCTTAAGCTTTAAGGGATGTCATTTTTAAGTGAATTTCGCCGAGCTTTATTCCCAAACCACATATCTTCCCCTCCTAAAACCCTGATGTTTAGTTTAACTGGGTATTCTAGAAAGAGGGGGAATTAGAGAAACCTTAATTTTTAAGAATCCCGCAGTACTCTTCGAGTATCTGTTTCAACACGTTCGTTTGCATTAATCTCAAACGCAACTTACTTCACAGATCTCGAGATTATTCCGCCAGTCTCATTTAGCTTTCGGAATTATTCAGATTAGAGCCGGAGCCTTTATTAACACCTCAACAAATCCCGTTCCGAGCGTGTCGTGTCGAATAACTCTCGGCGAAACACGAAGTGATTGGATTCATCGATTTGCTTTCAAGGATTTTGTCTCTCTTCTCGCCGATACGTTGTAATTAAAACTTTATTCATTATGCTTGGATAAACTGTCATTTTATGTAAGCAGCACTTAATTAATTTGTTTCTTGACTGATTTCGAGCGGCGTTTTAGAAGAGTTCATTGGACAGGGGAGTGCTCTCTCAAATTAGTTGTGTGTTATATTGTTATTGAGAGAGGTAATGTGAAACAGAAAAAATATTACGTTTCTATTCGGACGAAAAGCTTTAAAATGTTTAAAAAAATAGGTTTTTGAATAATTTGAAAAGTTGATTCAAACCACGATCTCTCATGGTTTGACTTTTTAATAAAATTTCCTTTGAACAAAATATTTAAATAGTAATTTCTTTACTATAAGTATTATAACTCTTTTTTCAACATTGTATAAAAGGAGGTAAACTTCTTATTCTAAATTAGAAATCAAAGCATAAATCATAGAAAAAAGGAACCTTCAATATGTTTTTTCATTTTTTCTCTCCTTTAAAGCGCAAATTATTTTCAAGAAGTTATTTGCACCTATGCAATCGATTCAATAGCTTTTTAGTAAAGGTAATAAGTTTTCGAAGATGAAAAGTCCAAAATTTAAATTGATTAATACACCCAATACACTTTAAAAGCATAATACATCCAAATTTTTATGGAATTATGATTTCCTTTGATGATATGCAAAAATCTGCATAAAATTTTAATAGCATAATATTGTATAGAATAGAAGATTTTGGTAGAAAAAGTAACAAAAATTCCATTAAAATAGTTTAATATGCTTTGCATATTATAGAACTTAGAATGTTTATTTATTTTCCCATTTAACTTTTAGCAACTTCACTAAGTCTTACTTGCAAATAATGTAAGCCCTTAATTTCAAAAATTGATACATATTTTATTTATTAAAATAGTTCTTGAAAGTAGACAAAAATTTTTTTCAAAGAAGACATCTTTCATAATCATATCAGTTTTATAACGAACATGTTAAATACTCAGCAGTTTGAAATTATCAGTATTAACATAATAGACTTGAGACGATAAAATCTTATAAAACTTGCTTGAAGTTTACATATTTCTTTACTTGAATTTACCTGATAAATTAAACCTTAATTTATCCGTAACCGAAGATAAGACTGATAAATATCTATTAGGAATTTACTGCTTACTTTTGGCTTTAAAAAATAAAAATTGAACATTAATAGTAAAGGCCGGTCCAGACGCTACGTTTTGCACAACCTTTTGTCTGCACAGTTCAACTCGTTGCAGTTAAAACTTAGCGTGTGGACAGGAAAATTGCGCAGTTTTGACACCGGTGAGAAGACGTTGCAGTTAAAATGAAAACTGAGCTAAAGAGCATAGATATCCATGAACTGTGCAGTCAAGTCGGCGCGTGTGGACGGTAGTTCAGTTCTCGATTCATTTTGTACCTCAGTTTCTTTGTATATTGCAGTGGTTCCTAAACTATTTTGGTCGTGGAACTCCCGAATTCGTTACCAATGATCGTGGAACCCTGAATATTATTTAATCAACGACTTTTCAAAATTTAATATATGATATTAAAAGAAATCAGGCGCGGATCCAGCACGGGTCCAGGGGGGCACTTTTCCAGACAATCACGTTTACCTTTTGGCAAAAATATCAAATTCTTGGGGATTTCTAAAAGTAATCACGCAAGATTAACAAAAAAAAATTCTTTAGCAGTTCTTTTAAAACAGACTGAATTTAATTATAAACTCCCCGACACCAAACCGTTTTGCCACTTAGTTCATCTCTTTTTTTTTTCATATGTATTTTTTTCTTTTTTCCATTTCTATGGATTATTAATTTAATACTTCTTTTTTCTTGTACATCACAAGTAGTTTTTTATTGTATACTTACTAGTGTTTATTTTTATTGTATATTAACTTCAAGTATAATTTCATTGTATTTAATTTTCATTGCACTTTCATGTTAGTATTATACCTGTATAGGATCTTTTCCTCCAGGTTATGGGTTTCTTCTTTCTCATTTTGTTCATATGGCAATTGTCAATAAATTATTACTATTAAAAAAAAGATCCCGCTGGGGGATATGGGGGTCCTCCCCCAGAAAATTTTTGAAATTTGACTTGTAAAAGTAGAGTTTTAACACATTTTAAGAAGCTTTTTGGGCCAAGAGGAGAATTTTCCGGACCAAACCTTAATCTTTTGACAAAAAAATGTCAAAATGTTGGGGATTTTCCAAAAAGTATCGCGCAAGATCCCCTTGTGATACGGTTGGGGGGGTCTTGGAATCCTCCCCCAGAAATCATTTTGAAATTCGACTGGTAAAAGTAAGTTTTTAACTCATTTTGAGAACATTTTTGGGTCCAAGGGGAGAGGCGCTGTCCATTCTTATTTCTTTTTACACCATTCTAGTTTTTTTTAAATGAAATAAAGTTTGTCCCATGGAACCCCTACATTTTTTCGTGGAACCCACTTTGGGAACCACTGGTATATTGTATAGGTTTGTTAATTTGAGCGACAATGGTTGATCTTCGGCAATGTTCTCGGGAATTTCTCACAGAATTTATTGAAATTTACGAAAGTTCCCCATGCATTTGGCGTGTCAAATCCAAGGAGTATAGTGACAGGGATAAAAAGGCGATGACTTGTGACTAGGTTCATCACGTACGTAATTCACGCAGTAATCTAATATGGGAAAAGTTCTGCCTTCTTAGTAGCCACTTACGCGACCACCTTAAACGTACCCGGCGTTCCAATCTTTTATTTTTCTTAACAAGACAGCATGCCAAAGTTGACCAGAGTAGTACCTCCTCCATGACGATGGGACTAAAACTGTGCGAAATATACAGTTATCACTGCACCGTGTGGACACTCTAAAAGTTGCTACGTTTTCATTCCGTCTTACGACTGCGCAGACAAAAGGTTATGCAAAACGTAGCGTCTGGACCGGCCTTAACATTAATAGTAATAACATCCCCTAATTTGTAAGCAATACATTTAGTCTAAAGTAAAAAAATTTCCATGGGAAAAATAAGTGTCATTTGATTGTAACCCCTCGGTACATTTCCATTACAGGAACCACTGAGCGAACTGAACCTGGACCGCCCCCTGTACTTGGGAGGCTACCGACACCTGTCCACGGTGAACCCTGAGTCGGGCATCAGGAGTCGCTTTCGAGGGGCCTTCCAGCGCCTCGTGCTCAACGGGGAGGTGGTGGACGATCTCCGAAGGGTCGCCAAGTCCACTTCGGAGGTGGGTCACTTCTACGGACCCCCCTGTGGACCCAACCCTTGCCACAATGGAGGGATGTGCCTGCCCCAGCTCAACAATTTCCACTGCAAGTGCCAGGTGGCCTATACGGGGCTGTGGTGCGAGAAATGTAAGTGATGATTTGACAAATGCACTGTAGGATTCGTTCTTCAAATAGCGAAAGTTAACCAGCAGTCCTGGTGCCGGTTAACTTCTGTAGTTTGAGATGTCTGTTATTTTTGTCTGCCAAATGAGAGAAATATACCATTATTGGAATTAACTTCACAGTAGTTTTGGATTAGTTATAGGAGGCGGCCTTCAATCCACATAATTATAGATCTTAATAACATTGAAACGTCTCTGGAAAACTTATACACCTATCTCTAAAAAGTTAGGGTTCATATTAACTAAAAGTTCTACTGAGATCTTCAGACTTATATACTTGTTTTTAAAATTTATTCAATTTGAATTCTTTTTTTGTGGAAGAATATTCACGGATAAAGTACGTTTTCTAGGCATACAGAAAATTTTCGTCTTTTTTTCAGTGGTTTTATTTTCTTCTTTTGTTTAAAATTTAATCAATCCCGCACGTTTTTACTAATTCATCCCTATATATTTATAAACTGATTTAGACCTATTTGATATTCAAAGCTTTTTCTCCGTCTAAAATATGCTTGGTCACAACTGAATTGTAATAGAAAGCTTAACCACATCAATCTAGTAATTATTTTCTTAGCGTGTTAGTCAATAGTCAGCTCATTAAGGCTTAAATGGTTGACTAACAAGCTAAGAAAATATATTCAAATCCCTATGTGGCAAACATGGAGTATGGTGAATTCTTTAACTATCATGAACATTTTCACGCGCCAGTTAAAATGCTTCCCGTGGTGCTTTGATAGGATGCAGAAGAGCAAAGGTAATATTTCCCTCGTTAGAATATATAAGGTACACAGGAAACGGAGATATTCTCCTACCTATGGGACACATACTTTAAACAAATATATTAATCCCAATTTTATTATTTTAAAATATACCGAATATGATTTATATTTTTAATGTTCTTAATATGTAAACAATACAGCTATGAGAAAAGGGGAGGACTTCAAAAAGCTATGTTATGAATTCCATAAGCTTGGTATTTTTGTTTGAATTAAACTTTTGATATTTTGATAAATCATACCACAAAATATATAAGAGGAAAATTAAACTTTGCTTCTCTAAACTGGCAATATTTTCTCAAGGAATTGATCAGACTTTTCATTTCACCTTTTACGAAATTGAACTCAAACTTTCGAAGAACCCCTTTACTTTGAAAATTAATTTCCAAAGAAAAATATTAATGTTGTCTATGAGTAAATCGTACGTTTCTATCTCTTAAATAAACGATCCTAATCAATTATTATTGCGAGCTGCACCGCAAATGGCTTCCAGAATGAAAAGCTCATTTGATTTTCTGAAATGTTAATCAATTAAGTATTTCCAGAATCTTCGGAAGTTGATGGGAAGCAGCAGTGCGTAGGATAAGCAATTAATTTTTCTCGATAAGAATATTTTATGAAACAGATGAGAGCATCGGGTTTTCTAGCGTAGCTCCCAAAGAATTGAAAATTCTTCTAGCCGCAATTTCAGTTAGCTAAATTTAATTTTTTGTAATAAAAACGCGTTGATATATAATTTTTATTCTTGACTCTCTGCTGCATTAGCTATAAATTTTAATACTATAGCGGGGTATTTTGGAGTAGAAAATTTAAATTCTTTCAGAAGTACGTGGCGATGGCTTTCTGTTTTTAATGAAGGGTTATTTTTCTGTTGTTTCAGATATAGAAAATGTATCGATCGATGAACCAATCATGTTCGATGGAAGAACGTTTTTGAAATTCCCGAACAGGATTTATTCTCGGTAAGTGAAATTGTTTTTGAGCAACGTTTCATATTTCAAAATTCTCGAAGTTTATTTGTTTATGGTGTTATGATTTAAATTGGTATTTTTATGAAAATAAGCTGTTGTGGGAAAAAGTGGTCTAACTAAATATTTTCTATTTTAAATAAACTATCTAAAATTTTTTTATTCAGAATGAAATTGTAGCGGTTTAACATTAGTTTAGGTAGTCTACTAAAAAATCACTTGAGATTTCCCTAAAGTTGTCTAAACCCTTTTAATCCTTAGCCTCCCGACATAACCATTCAAACCTTTAGAGAACTTAGGGTGGTTAGGTCTGAGAAGGTTTTAAAGGAGACCACTATTTCTATCGGCCCACTGTAAATAAAATACAGAACGTTACACCAAAAGTGGTGGGTAGAGATTGCATACACATCACGGAGTGATGTTACACCGCGATAAGGAGGGATTCCCCACCTTGTCTCCACCTCCGGGGAGGGAAGCTCCACTATGGAGGTACCTTCCTCACAGTCTATGGGGGGTCCCATCTTATAGCGGTGTAACACCACTCCGTGTATGTAGGCAGATTCTATTTACCACTTTTGGTGTAAAGTGCCGTATTTTTTACAGCGCATGGTTTGAACATTCCAAGGGTATAAGTAGCTTCAGTTTAAAGTCAAAATGAAAAATACATTCGTTAACCTTTTATTTTTTATTTCAGCCCAGATGAAAAAACATCTGAAAAGACTGAAAAAGAGTAAGTATAAAAGAATAAATTGCAACATAAGGAATCATTGTCTAAAATATCTAAAACCCAATCTTATTCTCCTTAATCTATGGTAATCAGAGAATGACTTCTCTCATCCACAGGTTGTATTCTGAAGTCCACAACCGCATCGAGGTGACTTTCCGCACGGAGGCCAGCGACGGTCTCCTCCTGTGGTCCCACGAAGACCTCCCGACAGTCGGCGACTTCTTGGCCCTGGCCATACGAAACACGTTTCTGGAGGTCAGCTTCAACTCAGCTGGCAACCAGGAGCCCTTGATCATCAGGCACAACATACCGGTCAACAACGGGCAGTGGCACCGGGCCGTCGTTGACAGGTGATACTATTTGGAATTAATATAAAACAGCACAATATCTTTCAGAATACGGTGGAAATAATAGTTGGTTCTAGTCATGTTTGCGTCACAAGCCGTACCAAACGCAATTAATTTCAAGCAGCACAATCTTTCAGCATATGAGAAGGGGAAAAGAAAAAGTTTGATTGCCGGTTTATTACCGCCTGTTAGGTTACCCATGGAGCAAGGATTAAGTGAAGGAGCATTGTCAATAATCAAGTTGAAAAAACCGTGAAGTTTTGCCGCCATCTTTAGCAATGCATTTCGTAACTAACCAATATTTAAAAGAAATAATAATTTTACCTACATGTGAGTATTACTATGTCCCATGAAACCTTTTTTTATGCTAAAATATAAAATTACTAAACTAAGTTTTCAAATAAAATATTTGCATCCCTTCGAAATTATTACCCTGCAACACATCTTACTTTTTCATGCTTTATTTAGAAGTAAGATGTCTTCTAAAGAGTGGTAAATGAACATGCAAAATTTTCATGGAACACTAAGTTAATCACCAGTTATATAGTACACTGCTGTGCAAAAATTAAGGACGGGACTGTTTTTCTTACATAACACTTAGTAGAATTATTGTTCATTCATGAAAATCATACCAAAAGATGTTTATTGGGTGAGAATACAGGGCCCGAGAACAAATTTGCCCTATCAATATTTTAAGGGGGTAAATGGACCTTCCATTGATAATGGAGTTCCATTACACATTTGGAGCAGTGGCAGGAACGTCTATGTAAGAGGTATTTAACAGAGAAATTTAAGTTTTTTGCAATGAATATGATTATTCTTGAATTCAATGCATATTTTTAAACGTTTTTGCTGCCTTTAAATGGTACTTTTTAAGCTTTATTGAGAGATATCGGTCTTATCATCATTTTTGGCAAATTTTAGCTTCTGGGTCATTTTTGGTAAGTGGTATCTTAACGTTAACCATGTTTTTAATAGGTCTCATATGTGCCTAATTGCGTTTGGGTCTGGGGATCTGAAAAGTAACTTTATACTTTCAATATCGTTACTTATGATCAACTTTGAGATGGTGAAATTATGATTTTCTGTAGCTTTTTAAATAACAAAGAGAAATATTTGACCCGAGAGGTCTTCTAAAAGATGTAAAAGGGACATAGAACACAGGAACGCAATAGCAGGTATCAGTGAAAATGTCTGTGCTATCTAAGGGTTGCTGAAACGGCACCAAGAATTGTATAGTTTCACAGAAAGGACATCTGTTATTAACGTTAAAAAAAAGAAGTATTTTTAGTGTTTATATATATATGGACTTATACATGACATGTATAAGTCCATATATATATAAACACTAAAAATACTTCTTATCTGAAAAGAAAGATATATCTCTAAAAATATCTCCATTATCTTTAAAATGAAGTTTAAAGAGATCGAATTTCTCCTTTGAGTCTGTACTATCCTTATAGACATTTCAGCACCCCCTATACTCAAAAGAGATTTTCCCTGATGTCTGCAATTGGCATACCTGTATTCTCATGGTCCATTTGCTTCTTTTAAAAGACATTTCGGGTCAAGAATTTCTCTTTATTACTGAAAAAGCTGCAGAATATCACAATTTGACTACCTCAAAGTTTTTCATTAGAAACAATATTGAAAGAATAAAGTTATTTTTCAGGTCCCCAGACCTAAAAGCAATCAGGCATATATGAGACCTACTAAAACATGGTTAACGCTAAGATACCACTTACCAAAAATGACCCAGAAGCTAAAACTTGCCAAAAATGATGATTAGACCGATATCTCTCAATAAAACCTAAAAAATACCACTTAAATGCAGCACAAACGTTTTAAAATACGCATTAAGTTCAGGAATAATCGTATTCATTGCAAAAAAACTTAAATTTCTTGGTTGAAAACCTATTACATAGACGTTTCTGTCACTGCTCTAAATATGTAATGGAACTCCATTATCAATGAAGGGCCCATTTACCCCCTTAAAATATCGATAGGGAAAATTTTTTCTCGGGCCCTGTATTCTCACCTAATAAACATCTTTTGGTATGATTTTCATGGATGAATAATAATTCTGCTAGGTGTTATTTAAGAAAAACAGTTCCGTCCTTAATTTTTGCACAGCAGTTTTTTTAATCAAAGCCAAAAGTCATTAACGCTCCACTTTGGGAATTTAACAGCATAATACCTTTACCATCTAATAAAAGGCCTCAAAAGAAACAGCCATCCAAAAATCCCATTACCGCTCCCAAATCTTCGAATTTTTCTCATAAAACCAAACGTAATTAACAGCCTTCTCTCCAATTTACAAAACAAAGTTCTCCCTCAAATCCTTAATTATCCCCAAGAACGATTTTCATTCTATCTGAATATTAATACCATAACCCAATAAGGGCCTCCGGAGACCAGCCGCTCATCAGACGTCTTCACAAATTAATGCCGATCTTGAGAGCCGCCATATTAAGCCGCGTGCATCAGAAAAGATAATTTCAATGTATTATGTATGAGATGTACAGGGCCGGCGCAAGTTAAGCCACGGTCACGCTCAGGTTCTCTCTCAAGTTCATCTGACGGAAATTTTCGACGTAGTAGAACGTTTCTATTAATTAAAAGGAGAGTGTGCAACTCGTGGGATACTCGAAGTAAGCGATCAGAGTTTAGAATTCTGTGTTCTCTCTCTCTCTCTCTACTCGAGTGTAATCAATTACGTTGCTGTAAACACTGGGAATGGCTTACACTGCTTAACCCTTTCCGTCCTAGCCGCTCAAAACTTTCCTTAAGATTCAATGGTAATCTCGGGCGTATTAGGGTTGAAAGTGTTAAAGACTCCAATGCAATCACTTCTAAAGACCAGGAAACAATGTTGTGTCGATAAGTCTAATCCGGGGTTGGGGAGTTGTTACACAATCGCAGATATTGGTTTTTGAAATTAATAGAGAGAACTGGTGTCTGTGGAAGGGCTTTAGTAATGTACGATCCTTGTTTCGAAACGGTTGGAATTTAAATTAATATTTCTGTCCACCTTCTATGTTTAGAAATTTAATTTGTAAGACTGAGGGATATAGAAGTATTGTGTCGAATACTAGGGCTTTGTATAATTCAGTTTTAGTCAAAATGAGTACTGCTTAAATGTAAATTTAAGTAAGTATTGAATAGAAAAAATATTTTAATTCATTATGTGACAAAATTCTTAAGTTTAAAGGTAAACTAGAGTTAGTTTATATAGAATTATATAATAAGATTATTATTTTTTTAAAATAAATGTTTGCGGGATTTTGTAAGTAAACTAGACTAGACAGATTATTAAATACATTTTCAGGTGATATGTATAGAGAAATTGGTAAAAGGAGAAGCGCGTCTATTTCAGAACTCCATTTTTCATTTCAGAAACTGTTAAGGAATAAAGAACTTAAACTTTAAACTCTGCATTTTAGTCCCTTTTCATAATTAATATTTAATAAATATGAAATGAGTCCTTATAAGCCATTTCAATACCTCTATAAACCATATATGTTTTCACTGATGCCTGCAATTGTATACCTTGGTTTTTTAGTCTCACCTTTTCCTTTTGAAGATGATTCCGTCTTTGATTTTCTCTTTGTGGATTGCAATGATGCCCCAAGTGTTATAATCACCATCTTATAGATATTAAAAAAGATACCTTATCCAACGAAAAATGTAATTTTCAGGGAATCTAGACATAAGTAAAAACAAGCACATATGAGACCTTGAAAAAATATGGTTATCGTTTGCCAATAAAGAATACAAGAGCTAAAACCCGCGCAGAATCAAGTATTAGGAAATGCCACTAAATGTGGTCTTAGTATGGAGTTCCGAAATATCATATCCTATACAAATAACAGGGAAATTTCTCTCAATGACTCTCACAAGGACGTTTCTGTTACCATTTGGAAAGTGTAATGGCACCCCATTATCAATGGAGGACCTCTGTTCCCTCCTTAAATTATTTTTTGGGTGATTTGATCCCGGACCACTTATTCTCACTCTTAGATAATGCTATGACATGAATTTCATTGAGAAGGAACAACGATTTATGTTATTTTTCCTAAAAAACGAATTATCTTTAATTTTTATACACGAGTGTTATTTCATACATTATGAAACGTAATCTGAATTTTCTTTCTTCAGAAACAACCGGCACGGGATGCTGCAAGTTGATGACGAAACTCCAGCAGTCGTGACGTCAACACCAGAGACAAAACAATTAAACACAGACGGTGTGTTATGGATAGGTAAGTAAACATGTAACTCCTGAAGGATCTTGCTTATGATAATCTGCGAATTTATGGAGTACCTGGCCGCTGAAAGCGGCCTCCATCTCCGATCTTGCAAGGATCTTGCTTAGTTTCTCGGGTTATTGCTACAAAATATTGGGGAGAACTAACTGGTGACTAACTTAGAATCTAGACATGTTCAACCCCTCTCTTATCAATTAAATATGACTCTTTGTGCAAGCCCCTTCAGATATTTTCTGCATTTTTATACAGGGGACGGTGAGAGTATAATAATAACCAAAAGGATTAAGCATAAATACGTGTTATAAAGATAATTATAAAACTAGCTTTCCAAAACCATTCGTGTTTGTAGTTTGTATGCATAAAAATCACATGCTATGAAATATTTTACCTCCAATACTTTTCAAGTAATTTTTAGATGTATGTTGCTTAAACAAAATCAAAATGCACCTATAACTTAATAAATGTGAGTTACCAATCATATTTGCTTCATAATTTCTCGTTGTTCACCTGAAGTACAGTTGAGGGGGAAAATGACTCAGTTGCGATTTCTGGCGAACCACTTGGGTTAGGAAGACAAAAGAGGGGTAATTTTTCATTAATTAAAGTATTCTTTTACCGAAAAAAATTTCGAGTCCTTAGGGACTCGAATTTTCCAATTTCGAAATTTCGAGTCCTTAGGGACTTAGGCGAGTCCTTAGGGTTAGTCTTCATACTAAACGAAACACTAACTTTTTTCCCAATGGGGAACCCCATTTATTATTACTTTTTCTAAAAGGCCATCCCCCGAACCCTTAAATACCCAGTTTCATCCAGATTGATTAAAAAAATTATTTTTTTAAAACAAACTTTAAAAAATTAATGGCGTGCTTTTTCTCTAAGATAGCTGATGATAATTAGTAGACTTGCTGGATATTTTTTTGAAAACATTATTAATAAGTTTAAAAAGGGATATTTCAGTAGTAGTTTTATTTTGATATATTCAAGGCAGTGGTCTGAATTAAATTATTGATAAGCTAGAGAGATAGATAGTTTCAGTTTTAAAGGAGCATTAACTAAGCCGACGAGCCCGGGATTGTGCTGGACTGTTGAGATGAAATAAGCAGTTCCGGGGTTTGGTGAGCGATAGCGAGAAGAGGGCAGAGCCCCCTAGTGTTTAAAAATATTTTATCTGGATGAAACTGGGTATTTAAGGGTTTGGAAGGATGGCCTTTCAGAAAAACTAATAATAATTGGGGGTCCCCGCTGGAAAAAAGTTAGTGTTTCGTTTAATATGAAGACGACCACCTAAGGACTCGAAAATTTTTTTGGTAAAAGAATATTTTAATTATTGAAAAACGACCCCTCTTTTGTCTTCCTAACCCAAATGGTTCGCCAGAAATCGCAACCGAGTCGGGTTCTTTTCCTCAACTGTACAACTGACCTTTTTTAAACGCTTTTATTCTACTTGCTTTTGGTGGCGTTTTACGGGTGGAATTTTAAAACTCGATTTTCGGGCACTTCCCGATATGACAGGGCCCTGAAACTTTACACATCGGTATAACCCTCATGACACTCCAATATCCAACCATTATCTAGTCAAACAACCAAAGGATTAAGTTAATTAACGAGTATTTTTAATTAACAGAAAAACCAGAATTTGAGACCTTTCCCAAGGGGCTATTCTCCCTAAACCGTGCACAATTGTTTATAAGGCATAACTTCATCATATTCAAAAGTCAAAACGAGAATTGCCCAGTAATTACGATAATTATCGACGATTAATCACTTTTTTTCTTTCCGGATTCTTGTACATAATATTTCAGGGACTTCCAAACGATATAAAGTTCTAAAACTTTGCACCGTGGTGGAAACTCGATGACAATGCAATATTCAATCATCAACTAGTCAAAACCTCCGTAATTTAGGTAATTAACGAGTGTTTTTAGTTATCCTTTTAATTCATATTTGAGACACTTCCGTGAAGCCAATGGCTCCCAAAACCTGTAAGATAATATACTAGGTATATAACTACAATATTTAATCTTCAAAATGTGATTTTTTACCTTCCAATTAACAATTAAGATAATTAGCGATTTAAGATAATAACCGCGAGAAAGAAATCGCCAGAAGAGCGAGAAATCGCCGAAAATAGGTGTCCCATCTCGAGGAATGGCGAGAGAAGAAAATATGTACTTTTATAATTTATTGACTACTGAAAAGACTGGATGGTACTGTTTGCTCCTTGATACACACACACTAATTCTGAGTTTTTTACGATTGTTTTTTTGAATGCTTTCTTTTTATTGTGAATCTTTTTGATATCGATGGATTTCATCGGCGATTGAGCGGATGCGAGGTATATTCTTTGTGCGAGGTATTTTTCCCGCTCAGCTCTGTTATTATAACGTTCCCAGCAAAATTAAATAGATTTTAATTAACTTTGGAGTTGATTGTCCTGCTGAGTCGTCAGAGGATTGTTCTACTTTGTCAGATATGTGAAAAATTTTTGTTATACATGAAACTAAAATTCCATCCTAACATAACATTAAATATGGTTGAAATAAATACATTTTTTCTTGTGAGTTTTTGTTAAAAAATACCATGACTAAAAAGTAGAAAATAAAATAAGTAAAAAAAAGATTTTAAAAAAAAACGCTTTTATTGAAGTGTTCTAAATAATTTAGAACACTTCATTTTTTCGGTTTGACAAATAATTTATTGGGAAGTAGAAAATAACTTTTTGGTAAGTAAAAAAACTGATTTTCTAATCACTAAAAATAAAAGCGTGGGCGCTAGTAATTCTTAATTCACTATTTATTCTAACTTCTTTATTCTGTGTTCTATGAGGTTAAATTTACAAATTTCTCATTCATGAGTTTTGTGTGGGATGGATTCACTTTAAATTCTCTATTAGGTATTTTTATTGATATAAAGTTATACATAAATGCCAACGTAATGGCCTAGTGGTAAGAGCATCTAACTGCAAAGCCGTACGTCTGGGGTTCAAATCCCCGTTCGTCGGGGATGTTACTGTTACTGCCCTGTAAAAAAATTTACATTTAAAAAATTACTAGTGCCCACGTTTTTATTTTTAGTGATTAGAAAATCAGTTTTTTTTACTTATCAAAATATTATTTTCTACTTCCCAATAAATTATTTGTCAAACCGAAAAAATTATTTTTGACCTTTTAGAACACTTCAATAAAAGCGTTTTTTAAAAAATCTTTTTTTTACTTATTTTATTTCAATTCATCTTGTTTCCTAAAACTTTAAGGCTAAGCGCGCTCTAGAGACTTCCGTAGTGGCAACTAGAACATAACTGTTACTCGAAAGCAATGCATCTCTATGGCGAGATTCTTGGCAATCAGCCAAGAGTCTCGTCGCCTAATGCGAGCGCTCTAGCTTCTTGCAATAGCCAGGGGGATAATTTTGTCACGGTCGCCGTGACGAAAGTCTCTAGTGCGCGCTTAGCCTTATTGATCCCGTGAACGTTGACAACTCTGATAGGAGATTGCTTATTCGATGAGAGAATCTTGTAAAGTTTATCAAGCTTCTAATGACAGAAGACGTGCTGATCTCTTAGTGATCCTTATTACAATTGACATCTGGGATATACAGGGTGTCCCATAAATGATGGGTCACACTTCTAGGGGGGATAGTAGACACCTAGACGAGTCAGAATCACATAGGATTTGGGGGTCCCAGATCAAATCCCAGGGAGTTAAAAATGGAGCGACACCCCAAAAAAATATTGAAAAATTCAATTTGTAGAAGAACTACTGTTGGTAAAAATTTAATTATGGTCTCAAAAATTGTGCTTTAATATGATCTTGCAAATTATCTCAAAAGTCTTCAATTTAAAATTTGTTTTATTATGAAAAAAGTTAAAAAACCACAAAAAAATGTGAAAATTCTACCAAAACCTCATTTTGTATTTCGAAATCCTTTCTTTTGATTTTATAATCTGAAAGATCATAGTTGAAAACCCTTAAGTCCAAAGATTCACGTAAAAACCACCGATATTAAATGCTTTAGAGCCTGTTAAAGCATGGTTTAAGTCCGTTTTTTGCGTTCGCAAAGTGCCGTTTTGGAAACGGCTATAGGAAACTAGTTTGCGCACGTAAAAAACGAACTTTAACAGGATCTCAAGCGTTTAATATTGATGATTTTTACGTGAAACTTTGGACTTAAGGGTTTACAACTATGATCTTTCAGATTATAAAATCGAAAGAAATGATTTCGAAATACAAAATAGGTTTTGGCAGAATTTTCACATTTTTTTGTGGTTTTTTAACTTTTTTCATAATAAAACAAATTTTAAAGTGAAGACTTTTGAGATAATTTTAAAGATCATATTAAACCACAATTTTTGAGACCATAATTAAATTTTTACTAATAGTAGTTCTTCTACAAATTGAATTTTTCAATAATTTTTTGGGGGTGTCGCTCCATTTTTAACTCCCTGGGATTTGATCTGGGACCCCTAAATCCTATGTGATTCTGACTCGTCTAGGTGTCTACTATCCCCCCTAGAAGTGTGGCCCATTATTTATGGGACACCCTGTATATAGTATGTTGAAGTCTTTCCGATCAGTAAACTTCCCAGCGCCTTCTTTGCTAAAGCGAAAGTGTTTTTCATTAGCTTTTAACACAGAATTTTAACTTCCCATAGGTGCTAAAGTAGTAACGCATATTGATGAAAAAATTTTAGCAAATTTTTATAATACGAGTATGCTGTTATTAAATAAGTCAAAAGTTAAGTTTTTAATCGAATCTCGAAGTTTTTTAATCGCTCTTGTTCAAATAAAAGATAAAATCGTAAAATAAACACCGGTAATTTTAAACGAAACTAAAGGGGTAAAGAATCAGAAATATTTATTTTTTTCACAAATTGCACAAATAACCTGTATGGTCGAAAATCTCCCCATTCGGTTGTCACTTATAGATTTATCAAAAAAAATTAAAAATTTAGGGGGAGATATTTGTCATTAACTAACGAAACAACCTTCCATAGAAGGTCAATGCAATATGAATACTTACACTGCATGTATTCACTTTTTAAAGAAATCAATGGTAACGCACAGAGTGTCTTTACAGGTGGTTGCTCCAACCTGCCCACGGGTCTGACCGAGGCTTACTACCAGGGCTTCGTGGGCTGCATCCACTCCGTTATAGTAGACGGAGAAGCGCTCAAGATTGCCACGCACGGCACCGGACAGGCCTGTCCCCACACGTGACACCCATGAAGACACGAGGACATTCGAGTGGTGCTATGAAACTGAAAAGTCATCACGGGATGATGATGATGATGATGATTCTCTGAAAGGATTCGTCACCAGGAATCCAACTGCCCATGATGATCTTTGTACTTAAGAAAGATTAGCGTTTGCATGTGTTTGTAAAAGACTATATTTGTGAATTAATATTGATCACAAGTTTCAAAGAGTGGTATCATATTCAAAATTCATAATTCAGTCGGTTAAGGCTCATTCACACTGTTTCACTTTTTTAATGTTCATCCTGAGGGATTCACTTCTGTGAATCCCTAGTTTCAATAAAACAGTGAAAGAGTAAAGTGTGAAATGCCAGTGTGTCACACTTTTCACTTTTGAGGATTCCTCGAAAATGAACTTAAAAAGTGATAAGTCTGAATGGGTCTTTATTTACCGGATGTATATTTAAGGATGGGTTATATGGCTCTGTAAATGCGACGCAAAAGTAGAAACGCGTGGAAAATTCCTTGTCGATGATGACGTAGTTACTACGTAGTAATGCCAAGAACCAATGGAAGGACAGTATTCTGCATTAGCTCACATTTTGCGTTATTACGATCGCTTCGCTTAACCTAGCCATATAAATCCACACGGTCCGGATTCCCAACTGATTAAACGAGACTTATCAAAAGATGAAGAAATTTATATCAGAGTTAAATTGGTAATTCAATGGGAAAATTACAAATATTTTAGAAATTATTCAACAGAAATAGATAATTTAAAAAAAAACGAAAACTGGATTTGTAAGATAAAAGTACTTACTCTCCATGAAAAAAATGTTTTAATTAAAACTAATAATAATCTATTTCATGGAATATGATGTTACATAATTCTGAAAAAAACAAAAAAGAGGGAAAATATTGAAATTTAATTTCTTACTAAAAAGTTCGTGAATTCTTACCTTAAGTATACTAATGAGGAAGGACGCTCTACGGTCAAGAAACTCCACTTCAATATTATTATTGTTGAAATTTTATATAAATTATTATACATGATTGTCTAATTTTAAAAGCACATAATATATACCTGTCTAGATTTACCAGGCAGAGAATAATTGCACAAAGTGACCTTGTATATATAAAATGCTATTAATTCTACAATGATCCAATAAGTGTTTTATAAGACAAAACTAAAATGTGAATAGTTTTAAGCCAAAGATATTTATAAATAAAATTTAAGAGTTTTGCTGGTGCTGTCTTTTTCTCCGAGTCATTATTATTTTTCAGATTAAATTTCTATCCATACTTGCAGAAAACGTTTGAAAAATAAAAATTTATGGAGCTTTTAATACGCATAAGTGTAATATAAATTAATGCAGAAGACTCCATAAGGAAGGAAGGAGTTACTCCAGATACATTACAATTACAACATTGTTTGGGCTAGAAAGGTTGTAAAAAGCAAGATCTTTGCAATTACGTATAGTATACTCTTGTTCATAAAAAATGCTATACCAAGAAGGAATTGTCCGATCAACTTGAAATTTTCAGGATTTGTTCATTATGGTTTGCTAATCAAATTATATCAAAGCTGTTGCGCATGCGTGAGCTTAGCTGCGCCTTCTTAACCATTAATTTAGTCGTATATTTGGGAGGCTGTTACGGGACTTAAAAGGGTTGTAAGAAGGTTGTCTGCCGCTGATTATCTTGTCATTATATGTAATTATACCCCTTATACCTTAACGGATGTCATATGAACATTTAACAGAGTTTGAAAGAGGATAAATGTTAGGCCTTCAGACAGGGTGTTTTTCAAATTGTTTTACCGCTGCTCAGATGGAGGAATACATGAAAATAGTGATATAGGTTTCAGAGCAGAGGTTCACAGATTGTAAGGCGAGTTGAAAATTGGGGTCTGAGCACCTCATAGTCACGTCAGCACAGGATGAAAGAGGTTTCATTCGAATGGAAGTGCCGGATCACAGAGCGACTTTTCAACATGTTTCAAATTGTTATCATACTGCTCCAGGTCTATCATTGTCTTCTTCAACAGTTATACTCTGTTCATTTAGAATTGGCGCCTGAGACATAATGTATTAGAAGTAGCTACTGCTGTAATTATCATCGAAAATTTGTTATCTCGCAATAACAAGGCAGCCGAAACAGAAGTAGTTAAAATACTGTAAAAAAATCGGTCCCTGAAGTTGTGTGATGAGCGTTATTAGGCGTTTTTGAACGTTTTTAATCCTGTTACTGGCGCCAGTTCTAAATGAACAGACTATAATCGGTAGTCATTGCATTTGGTGGTGTTGCATTTTTTATGAACAGGAGTATATCATAATCTAATGCTTGATAATTTCACTTATAAGTTGTTTTTCACTTATAAGTTGTTATCCTCATGATGATAGTTTTATTTGATTCATTATGATGTGATCTAAACTAGGTTAAACTCCCGAGGTTTTAAATTGTGTCCTTCCAGTAAATGAACGGGATGTGTTGATCAAAAAGTCTATGATAATACATGGTGTTTCGAACGTTTGCTTCAAAGCTTTAGGTTTAAACAACAACGCCTCGTAGAATCAGGGGAATAAAGTTTTCCTATAGTAGTGACCCAAAGGAATATACAGGGTGTCCCATAAATAATGGGTCACATTTCTAGGGTGGATAGTAGACACCTAGACGAGTAAGAATCACATAGGGTTTGAGGGTCCCAGACCAAATCCCAAGGAGTTAAAAATGGGGCGACACCCTAAAACAATTATTGAAAAATTCAATTTGTAGAAGAACTACTATTGGTAAAAATTGAATCATGGTCTCAAATTTTGTGGTTTAATATGATTTTTAAAATTATGCTGAAATTTTTCACTTTAAAATTTTTTTCTACGAAAAAAAGTTAAAAATCCACAAAAAAATGTGAAAAATATGCCAAAACTTTATTTTGTATTTGGAAATCCTTTCTTTTGATTTGATAATCTGAAAGATCTTATTTTAAAACCCTTAAGTCCAAAGTTTCACGTAAATACCATCAGTATTAAACGCTTGAGATCCTGTTAAAGTTTGTTTTTTGAGTGCGAAAACAGCTCCAGAAAACGAACGTTCAGGGAGAATCTACGAGTTACGGATAGATAATAGCTAACTTTCTTTTCTCTCCCAGTTTGGCGAAACATACCAAGCTCCTACAGATCGCCAAGACAGCTTGGGCGATCTGTTGTTGGCGAAAGTTGGCGAGGAATCTCGTATCGCAACTAATGGCGAGAAATTTAGCGAGCATCAATCCGTAATTTGTAGATTTTCCCTCAACGTTTCTTTTCTGGATCTGTTTTCGCAAGCAAAAATCAAACTTTAATTAGATCTCAAGCGTTTAATATTGATGGTATTTACGTGAAACTTTGGACTTAAGGGTTTTAAAATATGATCTTTCAGATTATCAAATCAAAAGAAAGGATTTCTAAATACAAAATAAAGTTTTGACAGATTTTTCACATATTTTTGTGGTTTTTGACTTTATTTGGTAGTAAAAAAAATTTTTTAAATGAAAACTTTTACAATGATTTTAAAGATCATGTTAAACCACAAAATTTGAGACCATGATTAAGTTTTTACCAACAGTAGTTCTTCTACAGATTGAATTTTTCAATAATTGTTTTGTGGTGTCGCTCCATTTTTAACTCCCTGGGATTTGGTCTGGGACCCCCGATTCCTATGTGATTCTGACTCGTCTAGGTGTCTACTATCCCCTCTAAAGGTGTGACCCACTATTTATGGGACACCCTGTATTGAGAACGCTTACAGTGCTCTTAGTGGTCAAATTAATAATTTAATCAAAAAATTAAAGAAGATAGTACAAAAAAGTAATTTTGAAAAAAATGTTTGCTGAAATTAGCCACCAGTTTTACTGTTTTGAAAAAGTTTATAAGACCTGTTTGGTTTACCATATCATGAAATAACCAAACTAACTTATAAGCTTTCTAAAAATACTTTGGTGAGTATATTCAGTGTTCATTCACTGGGAGAACGGTGTTAACATTTAGGACAAACGTTGTTCATTTACTGGGTACATATCGCACTTTTTCATTTAGATCATGATTCCTTCAAAACTATTAATTTTTGAGATCATATTGCTGAGAAAAAGCTTGTTTGGAAACATACCTTATTTTTCAAAATTGACAGAGAAAAAGCCCTGAAAAATTTTTTAAAGTGGGGAAATCGCAAATCCAAATGCTAAGTGTTCATTCACTGGGCGGTTCACCTTATGCAGGGTGGGCTCTCGGTTGACGTTCTTTTGCCGGCTCCCAGTCGACGTTCCTCAATCGGCTCAATGTCGGTGCGCTCCTCGATGATCTCCTCGAAGGGTTTTACTAGCAGGTTTTTATTCCGTTTTTCCTATGTCGTCATCCGCTGTAGCTACCTCCTCTTCACGATGCCGATAGCTTCTGATATTCTTCTTCTTTGTACACGAGGCATTTTGGAGAGGGATAGCACTCCGGAGTCCTACTCACAAAAACCAATTCTACATATACAGGGTGTTTCAAAATTGCGTTGCACGGCTTTTATTCGGAACCAGTGCCTCCTAGGGTCATGGAAGTAAGGTCTACCCCTAGGTAAGTGACCCTGGAGAATTCACTGAAGTGAATTACAGCGCCCCTAGCGGTGAAATTAAAAAGTTAAAAAAATTAATTCAAAAACTAAAAGAGGTAGAGCAAAAACCTCAGTGAGAGTATTGTTGCCAACGTCAAAAAGAACTCACTGAAAAAAATTTGATCAAAATATCTTGAATATTCGCGGAGATATTAGCATGTGAGAAAATAGCACTTTTTCAGGGGTCAAAAAGTAAAAAGTTCGAATATTTGCAAATTTTTTTGATTTTTTGATTAAATTTTGTGTTCTTTCAACTAAAAAAACACAAAACTACACAATAACATTGAAAAATTTGCAAATATGCTAACTTTTTACTTTTTGACCCCCGAAAAAGTGCTATTTTCATATGCTAATATCTCCGCGAATATTCAAGATATTTTGATCAAATTTTTTTCAATGAGTTCTTCTGGACGTTGGCAACAATACTCTCACTGAGGATTTTGCTCAATCTCCTTTAGTTTTTAAATTATTTTTTAACTTTTTAATTTCGCCGCTAGGAGCGCTGTAAGTCTTCTCAATGGATTCTCCAGGCTCACTTACCTAGGGGTAGACCTTACTTCCATGACCCTAGGAGGCGCTGGTTCCGAATAAAAGCCGTGCAACGCAATTTTGAAACACCCTGTATTTTGATGGAGTTTCATTTTTCGATACTTGATTATTTTGGCGATTTACGTAAAACTCGACGTTTCCGTGTGGCTAATCCTAAACTACTGCCTTATATGTTAAGAATGTAAGCTATTGAAATCATCCAAACAAAATGTAAGAAGTGTTTTATAATTAGCATTTTTATTAATTTAGTGAATAATAAGAAAAAGCTGCAATGCCATGTGCTATTCAAGATTTATTGTAGAAAGTGCATTATCTGTATAAGTGTACAGTGTGTAAAGGGTGAAATCTGGGGATGATGAAAACTATAAACATATAATTCACTGCCGTTCAACTAATTATACCCTCAAAACAAAAAAGCTTCAGCTGAAAAAAAATTAAAATCCATTTAATCCAATCTGTGTAAAAATAATTCATTTCTCAACATCAGAGAAATCTCCTTATGGTAATTCATCCTCCGTTGTTTCCATTTTCAATTAGTGCTCAAAGCATCTAAAACGCATGCATCAAAGCGGATGTCAAACTCCATAATGTGCCCTTCCCCAGCTTAATGTGGTTATTGATTGAAA
Organism: Tetragnatha versicolor; assembly: GCA_024610705.1. Classification (NCBI taxonomy): domain Eukaryota; kingdom Metazoa; phylum Arthropoda; class Arachnida; order Araneae; family Tetragnathidae; genus Tetragnatha; species Tetragnatha versicolor. The sequence goes on along the minus strand of JANDEH010000005.1, from coordinate 56,453,484 downwards.
ATGCCAAATTCCCGTTAAAAGCAACTTGACAATTTATGGTTAATGACACTATCTTCTTTTTTTTCTTTGGAGAAGGTTGGAACTCGATCCATCAAAGTTCAGGCATAAATGATCAGTTACGTCATCGTTTTCGGTTTTGTTGATTGATAGAGCTTATAATTGAAGTTTGTTTCATTTTTAGCTATTGTTGTTTTGAAAGCACTATCATGTGAAGGAATGGTGTCTATGGGATAAATTTGTCTTGATTATTTATGGATCCGATGTATATATACAAATGATAACCAAGACTTAAGAGTTAAATAACTTAATCTCTCAGAAAATTTAAAGTTACATCTTCTCTTAAGATATTTACAACAATGGGGGTTTTCCATGAAGTTAGGCACGAAATATGGGTTTTTGAGCATAAAATTGACAAAAAAAGTTATTAGGATGCATCGATTTTAAATTAATATTCTTCAGAAACCTTCCTTGGAGCGAGTAGATCAACGTGGTATAGTTTAATAGTTAATGTAGGTTCGAAAAGTTTAAAACTATGAAGGACATACATACAGACAGACAGACATACATACAGACATTGATTTTTATATATATATATACTAGCGCTGACGCGCTAGACCCGGGCTTCGCCCGGGTTTCAGTTTTTTAATAAATATCAACTGGTGCGTTACAGATGGGCTTCGCCAGTCCATTTTTAAAGAAAATTATTCTGGTGTGTTACAGATGGGTTCCGCCAGTCCAGTTAAATAAAGGAGCCACTTTTATATTTTTGCTACAACAATGGATTTTGATCTACAACAATCGATTTCAATCTGCAAAAATCGAGAATATACCTACAACAATTAAAGTTACATCTTCTGTTATTATTGGGTTGTCCCATAAGTTCTGTTACTTTTTACGAAGTTTTGTCTTTGAAAATTTTTTATGAAAAACTGGTTATAGGTGGAGATTTCAAACAAAAGGGATTTTGATATATGTATATTTATGAACATAATGTGTGATTTTGGTAGTTATCGGGATATTATTTCTTTTCAAAATGGCGGTTTGAAAAAAAGACCAAAAACGACGATTTTCGCGTAATTTTTGTCTTTTGTTTAAAAAACTAGGAAGAACGCATAATTCATGGCTAAAAAAAGTTTTACTGTATATTTGAAATGTTTAGATTACGATGTCATAGTTTCAAGATGATTCGATAAGTTTAAGGTTGGAAATTTTGGCTTTAAACTTCCATATATTGGTAATTTCACGTGTTTTTTAATGCACGCCTATTGTTTTTCTAAGCAGCTGGTATGAAGTAATTAAAGGCAGGTGTTTTTTGAACCATAATTCTTGTTAATGCATTGAATTGATGCCATTAATACATTGAAAGTATCTTTTCATGATATCATTCCATTGATTTATTTCTAATTGCCAAGGAGTTGTTTTTATTGTAATTTTTTCGTATGAAGCAAAGAAAATTGCTTTGTTCGCTGAGCGCAAGTTCAGCAAGTGTACCTGTGATAAGCCGAAACGTTGCGCGCTTGCATTGTGCGCACTATTTTCTGAACTTAAGTTCAGATATAATTTAATATACTGCATATTTTGAATATTTGGGTCTTTCCTAAGCTTTTTTATTGATTTTGATGCTTTTTTCGTAAAAATTTCTTTGAAATGACTAGCATTATTGAGGTAAGTTTTTTGCAATAGATGTTATGTTTGGGACCGAAATTTCCTAAGTTAAACTTATCGAATTATCTTGAAACTATGACATTTTAAACTAAACATTTCAAACATATAGTAAAACTTTTTTTAGCCTTGAATTATGCGTTCTTCCTAGTTTTTTAAACAAAAGAAAAAAATTACGCGAAAATCGTCGTTTGCGGTCTTTTTTTCAAATCACCATTTTGAAAAGAAATAATATCACGAGAACTACAAAAATCCCACATTATGTTCATAAATATACATATATCAAAATCCCTTTTGTTTGAAATCTCAACCTATTACCAGTTTTTTATAAAAAATTTTCAAACACGAAACTTTGTAAAAAGTAACAGAACTTATGGGACAACCCAATATATCTACAACATGGGTTTGCCATGAAGTAAGGCATGAAATTTGGGGTTTTAAGCATAAAATTGACCAAAAAAGTTGTTTGGATGCATCGATTTTAAATTATTTTACTTCAGAAACCTTCCCTGGAGCGAGTAGATCAACGTGGTATAGTTTAATAGTTAATGTAGGTTCGAAAAGTTTAAAACTATAAAGGACATACATACAGACATACATACATACATACATACAAACATTGATTTTTATATATATATAGATATATATATATATATATATATAAATGAATGTATGTATGTATGTATGTATGTATGTATGTATGTATGTATGTATGTATGTATGTATGTATGTATGTATGTATGTATGTCCTTTATAGTTTTAAACTTTTCAAACCTACATTAATTATTAAACTATACCACGTTGATCTACTCGCTCCAGGGAAGGTTTCTGAATAAAAATAATTTAAAATCGAAGCGTCCTTATAACTTTTTTAGTCAATTTTTACTTAAAAACCCATATTTCATGCCTAACATCAGGGCAAAACCACATTGTTGTAAATATAACAATAGAAGATGTAACATTGATTGTTGTAGGTATGATATCGATTGTTGTAGTTAAAAATCCATTGTTGTAGCATAAACATAAAAATTTATCTTTATTTAATGAGGAAGTTTCATATTTTTTAAATTTTCGATTTTGGGGTATATTAATACAATATAAGATGTGAAAAATCCAAATCTGCAATCCAAATTTTCCTCAAAAATTTATTTACTGAGATGGAGAAGAAATAAAAGTTGAAAAAAGTCGTAAACAAATGATGCAATCGCAAACGCTCAAAAATCAAATTTGACGTCACTCGACACCAAACAAAAGGCATTGTTGATGTTTATTCATTATTAAAATAAAAGGTCTTTATGACCTCATGGATTTGGTCCAGTTTCACTCGACCAGATGGGGATTAGTCCCACTTGATAAAAAATATTTAAATCTTAAAATATAATCTTAATTAAAAATTAATCTTAAAATATAAGAATGTAATGTTTTAAAATTAATTATTTGAATTTATTTTCGTGTTTTCATAGCTGATTTAACTTTTAAATTGGCAATTATAGAGCTTTTCTTAATAAAAAAATTTAATCCTGAGGTTTTCATATTTAAAATAGTGAGTCAAACAGATCCACTCTAGTAGAGAAATGGAGAAATAAGCGTTTTTAGCCATAAAATCGTTAATTACTTGTAAATATTTGATTTTCGAACTTTGAAAACTTGGTAGTGATCGTCCTCGCCTCGAGATACGTCTATATACCGAGTTTTGTCTACGCCGGCTGCGTAGTTTAGGAGGAGATGCGAGTTTTAGACGTTTTGACATGCCGAGTGACATCACGAATCTGAAATCGCTGTTTTTCCCGCCTTTTCCAGAGCGCAAACTTTAAAGCCGCAATAAAAAAAGAAATAATGATCAGAATTAAAAAATACCTCGGTTTTAGGGTTTTCTCGTAAGGTTGGATCGATTTAAAACTAAAAAAAAATATGAAACTTCCTCATTATTTCCCCATTAGGGCTGGCAAAGCCCATCTGTAACACACCATAATAATTTTTTTCAAAAATGGACTGGCGAAGCCCATCTTTAACGCACCAGATGATATTTATTAAAAAACGGAAACCTGGGCGAAGCCCGTGTCTAGAGTCTATATATATAAAAATCAATGTCTGTATGTATGTCTGTCTGTATGTATGTCCTTCATAGTTTTAAACTTTTCGAACCTACATTAACTATTAAACTATACCACGTTGATCTACTCGCTCCAAGGAAGGTTTCTGAAGAATAATAATTTAAAATCGATGCATCCTAATAACTTTTTTGGTCAATTTTATGCTCAAAAACCCATATTTCGTGCCTAACTTCATGGAAAACCCCCATTGTTGTAAATATCTTAACAGAAGATGTAACTTTAATTGTTGTAGGCATATTCTCGATTGTTTCAGTTTAAAATCCATTGTTGTAACATAAACATAAAAGTGGCTCCTTTATTTAACTATTTCCACATTTGGACTGGCGAAGCCCATCTCTAACACACCAGAAGAATTTTTTTAAATGGACTGGCGAAGCCCATCTGTAACGCACCAGATGATATTTATTTAAAAAAATAAAACCCGGGCGAATCCCGGGTCTATTTAGCCCGGGTCTAGCGCTTTAGCGCTAGTATCTATATACAGGGTGTTTCAAAATTGCGTTGCACGGCTTTTATTCGGAACCAGTGCCTCCTAGGGTCATGGAAGTAAGGTCTACCCCTAGGTAAGTGACCCAGGAGAACCCATTGAGAGGACTTACAGCGCCCCTAGCGGCGAAATTAAAAAGTTAAAAAAATTTATTTAAAAACTAAAGGAGATAGAGCAAAAACCTTAGTGAGGGTATTGTTGCCAACGTCAAGAAGAACTCATTGAAAAAAATTTCATCAAAATATCTTGAATATTCGCGGAGATATTAGCATGTGAAAATAGCACTTTTTCAGGGGTCAAAAAGTAAAAAGTTCGCATATTTGCAAATTTTTCAGTGAAATTGTGTAGTTTTGTGTTTTTTTAGTTGAAAGAACACAAAATTTAATCAAAAAATCAAAAAAATTTGCAAATATGAGAACTTTTTACTTTTTGACCCCTGAAAAAGTGCTATTTTCACATGCTAATATCTCCGCGATTATTCAAGATATTTTGATGAAATTTTTTTTAATGAGTTTTTCTTGACGTTGGCATCAATACTCTCACTGAGGTTTTTGCTCTATCTCCTTTAGTTTTTAAATTAATTTTTTTAACTTTTTAATTTCGCCGCTAGGGGCGCTGTAAATCCTCTCAATGGGTTCTCCAGGGTCACTTACCTAGGGGTAGATCTTACTTCCATGACCCTAGGAGGCACTGGTTCCGAATAAAAGCCGTGCAACGCAATTTTGAAACACCCTGTATATATAAAAATGAATGTCTGTTTGTTTGTATGTATGTATGTATGTATGTCATTTATAGTTTTAAACTTTACGAACCTACATTAACTATTAAACTATACCACGTTGATCTACTCGCTCCAAGGAAGGTTTCTGAAGAATAATAATTTAAAATCGATGCATCCTAATAACTTTTTTGGTCAATTTTATGCTCAAAAACCCATATTTCGTGCCTAACTTCATGGAAAACCCCCATTGTTGTAAATATCTTAACAGAAGATGTAACTTTAATTGTTGTAGGCATATTCTCGATTGTTTCAGTTTAAAATCCATTGTTGTAACATAAACATAAAAGTGGCTCCTTTATTTAACTATTTCCACATTTGGACTGGCGAAGCCCATCTCTAACACACCAGAAGAATTTTTTTAAATGGACTGGCGAAGCCCATCTGTAACGCACCAGATGATATTTATTTTAAAAAATAAAACCCGGGCGAATCCCGGGTCTATTTAGCCCGGGTCTAGCGCTTTAGCGCTAGTATCTATATACAGGGTGTTTCAAAATTGCGTTGCACGGCTTTTATTCGGAACCAGTGCCTCCTAGGGTCATGGAAGTAAGGTCTACCCCTAGGTAAGTGACCCAGGAGAACCCATTGAGAGGACTTACAGCGCCCCTAGCGGCGAAATTAAAAAGTTAAAAAAATTTATTTAAAAACTAAAGGAGATAGAGCAAAAACCTTAGTGAGGGTATTGTTGCCAACGTCAAGAAGAACTCATTGAAAAAAATTTCATCAAAATATCTTGAATATTCGCGGAGATATTAGCATGTGAAAATAGCACTTTTTCAGGGGTCAAAAAGTAAAAAGTTCGCATATTTGCAAATTTTTCAGTGAAATTGTGTAGTTTTGTGTTTTTTTAGTTGAAAGAACACAAAATTTAATCAAAAAATCAAAAAAATTTGCAAATATGCGAACTTTTTACTTTTTGACCCCTGAAAAAGTGCTATTTTCACATGCTAATATCTCCGCGATTATTCAAGATATTTTGATGAAATTTTTTTTAATGAGTTTTTCTTGACGTTGGCATCAATACTCTCACTGAGGTTTTTGCTCTATCTCCTTTAGTTTTTAAATTAATTTTTTTAACTTTTTAATTTCGCCGCTAGGGGCGCTGTAAATCCTCTCAATGGGTTCTCCAGGGTCACTTACCTAGGGGTAGATCTTACTTCCATGACCCTAGGAGGCACTGGTTCCGAATAAAAGCCGTGCAACGCAATTTTGAAACACCCTGTATATATAAAAATGAATGTCTGTTTGTTTGTATGTATGTATGTATGTATGTATGTCATTTATAGTTTTAAACTTTACGAACCTACATTAACTATTAAACTATACCACGTTGATCTACTCGCTCCAAGGAAGGTTTCTGAATGAAAATAATTTGAAATCGAAGCGTTCCAACACCTTTTTTGGTCAATTTTATGCTTAAAAACCCATATTTCGTGCCTTACTTCATGGAAACCCCCCATTGTTGTAAATATCATAAGAGAAGATGTAACTTTAATTGTTGTAGGCATATTCTCGATTGTTGCAGTTTAAAATCCATTGTTGTAACATAAACATAAAAGTGGCTCCTTTATTTTACTATTTCCACATTTGGACTGGCAAAGCCCATCTCTAACACACCAGAAGAATTTTTTAAATGGACTGGCGAAGCCCATCTGTAACACACCAGAATAATATTCTTTAAAAATGGACTGGCGAAGCCCATCTGTAACGCACCAGATGATATTTATAAAAAAATGAAACCCGGGGAAGCTCTGGTCTAACGCTTTAGGGCTAGTCTATATATATAAAAATCAATGTTTGTATGTATGTATGTATGTATGTATGTATGTATGTCCTTTATAGTTTTAAACTTTTCGAACCTACATTAACTATTAAACTATACCACGTTGATCTACTCGCTCCAGGGAAGGTTTCTGAAGTAAAATAATTTAAAATCGATGCATCCAAACAACTTTTTTGGTCAATTTTATGCTTAAAACCCCAAATTTCATGCCTAACTTCTAGGCAAACCCATTGTTGTAGATATAATAACAGAAGATGTAACTTTAATTGTTGTAGGTATATTCTCGATTTTGGCAGATTGAAATCGATTGTTGTAGATCAAAATCCATTGTTGTAGCAAAAATATAAAAGTGGCTCCTTTATTTAACTGGACTGGCGAAGCCCATCTGTAACGCACGAGTTGATATTTATTAAAAAACTGAAACCCGGGCGAAGCCCGGGTCTAGCGCGTCAGCGCTAGTATATATATAAATCAATGTTTGTTTGTTTGTTTGTCTGTATGTATGTCCTTTATAGTTTTAAACTTTTCGAACCTACATTAATTATTAAACTATACCACGTTGATCTACTCGCTCCAGGGAAGGTTTCTGAATAAAAATAATTTGAAATCGATGCATCCCAATAACTTTTTTGGTCAATTTTATGCTAAAAAACCCATATACCATGCCTAACTTCAGGGCAAAACCACATTGTTGTAAATATAACAAGAGAAGATGTAAAATTAATTGTTGTAGGTATATTCTCGAGTGTTGCCGTTTAAAATCCATTGGTTTAGCATAAACATAAAAGTGGCTCCTTTATTTTACTATTTCCACATTTGGACTGGCGAAACCCATCTGTAACACACCAGAATAATCTTCTTTAAAAATGGACTGGTGAAGCCCATCTGTAACGCCGAAGATGATATTTATAAAAAAACTAAAACCCGGGCGAAGCCCGGGTCTAGCGCGTCAGTGCTAGTGTTTAATATAAGATGACGTCACATCCAAACTCTTGGCGTTTTCGCGCGCTTTTAAACAGGGGATTTTGGTTAATTTTTTTGGGAATCAAAAAATTTCTCGATCGGCCTCAAATTTTGGGTAGTTGCTTATTTTTGCAAGAGAAATCGATTAAAAAAATATAAAAAAAATCATGCTACTTCTTCATTAATGATTTTTTCTTTAAAGTAAGGCCGAAACAGATCTGACGTCATTCAATCCTAAACAAAGGCAAAAGGATTCTCGATTTTTATTTTAAAATATTAATTAACTTTTCATGTCGATTTTTAAATTTAGAACCACTTATTTAACTGGAAAATGCATTTTTTCCCTGTTTTGAAAAAATGCTGGTATCTTCCATTGAATTTAGTTCTTAGTTTTAGCTGGAAATTTTAGGAGACATTTGCTTACTCTAAGATGAGCAGCTTCGTCTCTCTTTAATTTTTTTTATGGATGTTAGATGCTGCCACCATCTATCGCCACCTCCACAATTTTGCCATGGCTCTGAAGGGGAGGGAAATAGTCTCCAGAAGACCTGGACCCATGGTAAACTGCAGCGACCGACCACAGGACTTTCGGACCCACATATTTCAAGAGCACGTACTCCGCATATACTCAATGGGTCTTCAGCGGTGTCAGGAATTGAACCCGGGACCCTCCGATCCCAGAGCCGATGCCTTAACCACTAGGCTCCCCACGGCCAATTTAGTTCTTGTACGAAAATTAAAAAGATTAGTGTGTAAGGGGCTTCTTATATTTTCATAATGGTTACAGTTTAGCCTTGTTATCCCAACCTCTGATATCGAAATATATATGTTTCCCCTTGAAATAAAGCACTAACTAATTTTATATTTGGAATATAAAACTATGCACGAATTTATTTTGAAGTCTCTGATTTCGAGATATTAAGATCAAACTATCATACAGGGCCATATTTTCGAATATAACTTTTCCTTAGATTTCAATTTTACTTATTTTTCTCCCTCCTTAAGAATCATAAAAAGTTAGTACTTCTCCTACAGTGTTCCTAATTCTCTCCAACATGAAATCCAAGAAAATAAAACGTCTCGCAACGACTTTACGAAGCCGTCCGAACATGACAGCCTCACTTAATGGAAAGATATCATCTCATTAGCCTCTCATAAATTCCCTGCCCGATAGACGAAAAGATGCACGCCAATTTCCAGGTCAATTGCGCTTGAGGACCGAGCAATGCTTGGGTCAGCCTCATTCTTGCCTTCAACGCAAGCATAAATCAGCAACTGCCGGACAAAGCAAAACCCGTCCGGCCCTCCAGGGAAGACCATTACAATGGATTTATTTATTTACTCCCGGATACGAACGATCCCCGCTTCTACAGAAGAGGGGAAAAAAGGAACAATAAGGACCATTCTTCTCTTTTGTGCGTTCGAACTCCCACGAAAATACCTTTAATCGTAAAGAACGATTTCTTTTCGACTCATGTATAAGGAAGACCGGTCTTCGGCAAAAACCGTTTCAGGCCAGAAAAAGAATTCGTGAATCCTGAAGAGAGAAAATGTTAATCTTCTTTTCACACTCCAGTGGCAGGGTTTAGAGAGTTTGCTCTGCTGGCCTGGTCGGCAAAGTCAGTTAAGTTTGCAACAGTCTTGGGAAATGAGATCGACGGTTTGTTTTTCTTCTTTTGCTTGTGAAGAGGGAATTTCCACAAACTTTTCGTTTTCTGCTGGTTCGGTGTTTGCTTACCGGCTCCGATGGAAATTACTTTTGTTTTCGGGAAGTCAGGGTTTGTGGGACTTTTTATTCAGATTTCATCCCCGCGAATAAAAAGAAAAAGTGTCAGGAATTTTTACGAAAGAAGACTTGAGCAGTCTTGCAGTATTTTCAATCCTTCAATTAACTTGTTAGGAGGAGAGTTACAAAGTTTATCTTCGAATAAATTAAGGTTTCTAAATAATATATTTCTAGAGTTTGTTTCTAGGATCTAAAGTTACCCAAGTTGAATTTCCAAATTTAAAACTTAAGTACAATACATGATTTTTTAACATGAATAATATCACATGAATAACCCTGATCATACAGGGAAAGTTCATCATAAAAATAATTATTCGTAAGTTTTTAGAAAAATTTATCCTCAAAAGATTTTTCTAAGAAAAGTTATGGTCATTACGGAAAATAAGTTGATAGCGTTAAACTTTTTTTCAAGTTGATTTTAAGTTTATTAAACGCAGAAAAAAAGCTATTACTGATACCAGACAGAAAATTCCACTGTATAAACCAGACCATTAACATTCACCACCGAAAATAATGCAGTCATTATTCCACCTCAAGAGCATTAACATTTATTTACAGATAAGCATTTCAATAGAATTACCCCTCTAATGGATAATCCCTCCCCCTTGGAGACCAGCAATTTCATGCTTACGCCATAAAGGGAACCGTCTGTGGAAATAGATATTTTAATAAGAAACATTTTCTATTCGAACCTTGAAGAATATTTTTATAACGACATCATTCATCTGATGCCCTCCTATCTGTTTACACGCAGCATTTACCTTATTAGATAAACTCAAGAATAAGAAGTAAGATCATATTTATATACCCATGTTAATGTACTTTTAACGACCAAAAATAAACTGAGGTAATAAAATGCGTAATTACAAAACTGCGTCGTATATCCATAAACAGAAGTCTTCAATGAGACGCAATCTAGAGTTTCCAAAGAGTTCCTCCGTTCAATCTGAGTAATGGCAGTAATTAAGGCACTTTTAGAAGTGGTTTGGAAAATAAGAGGACTTTAAAATAAAACTGAACAGATGAGAGTCAATTAAACTTCGGAAATTAGTTTCTGAGTAATTTCATTAATGATAGAGAAAAAATGGGAAGAGAAGTGCTTTGAAATTCTTCCGCCAATCTTTCATACTCGTTGCTGTTGCAATGAGTTGGAATTTTAGTGTGGTATTAATTCTGGGACGTTTTTGAAGCCCACTTTTAATCTTCCGGTTTTATTGCCCGGCTTTATGAATGCATATGCAATGTTTAGGATAAACACTTAAAAAATTCAAAGCTTTTTTTACAAAAAGCTATGTTCTTATTCATGGAGTGACCTTTCAACTTTAAATTGTAATTACATTTTATGAGATATTTTTTCATAGAATGTTTAACACAGATTTAAATTAAATTTAGTAGCTTGAATATTTAAACCAAACATCAACCAAATAAAAAGAATGATAGATCTAATTTAATCATATAATAATCCTTTGATTGCCATTTTATGATTCAAATTTACCTCGTAGTTACTCACACATGGAATTATATACATCCAATTGTATAATTCAGTTATTTGCGAAATTTCATGGATATGAGATATGCAAACATGATATCATAACTAATTTAGCATATTTTTTATGCTGTAACTTTTTAATTACGAAAGTAAACTAGCTTGTTTGTAATAAAGCCTTTTCATATGAGAACCTCTTTTTTCATTTTTAAACCAAAGATACTTTCAAATTTTCCTTCAATATTTATTTATTTTTATTTTATATTATTTTAATTAAAATTTTACAGCCTTTAACATATGCTTCATCTACTCTTTCCTCCTTCGCCAGTTATAAATGCAAAAAGAATAGGAAAATAATTACTCTCCTTGCTTTTGGTAGTCAATAACTCAATTTTAGGATATTTGATTTATCGGGACGAATTTTAAAATTAATTATACTTCGTAAATTTTATATTTTTATTATTCAAATAATTACAAAATAAATAAATATAAAAAGCTATTAAGTTATCTTCTCAACTCATAACTATTTTCGACACTTCTGCCTTAATCCTTGACCAGCTTGTTTGGTCGTTACTAATATCTCAAGTTTGAAATTTCAAAGCGGAAGCTTAAGTCAAAACTTCAAAAATTAGGTCAATCCCTTTCTAATAGGTTCATACTATTTGATGTATTTAATTTGATACATAAGAAAATTCATTTTTTAAACTTTTTAGTTGACAGGGACACTTTCTATTTATTATATATTTCATACAAGACTCTCTAGTTCCTTACTGCTTTATAGTGGGGTCTTAATAATTTACTTCGTAAATTAAAATATTATCTTTTTCCTCCTATTTACCACAAACTAAATATTTCTGAAACTTAAATCAATTATTTACTTTCGTACAAAACTTAAACTAATCAAAAAATGGGTAATAATAGCACTATTTCCCCCTATCACCACTTGAAAGGAATGAATATATGCTACAATTATCACAAGCTGAACAAGACTAATGACAAGTTGTGGGCCATTCCTGCGAATAACTGAAGACTTTCCAGAAAGACAACGTAAAGACTATAATTAGAAACTAATAGAAGGTTGCACTTTGTCAGGTTATTCGATGAGCCGTGTTCCAACACGCATTGCCCTCTGTTATTAAGCAAATTGACAAGAGCGGAACACATATGCCGGATCATGTTGCGGAGTCGGATTACAGCTTCCTTTGCTATTGTAGGGCCTAATTAGAAGTTGGATTTCCCATTAACAGAGGTAACAGTCAATGATGTATTGATGTGTGTTATGAGAGTGGCCGGAAACGTTATCATGACCGGGCTAATTATCCGGCCTGTGTTGGATTGGAGTAAACGGAATCGAAATAATTTCGGGAGAGACCGGGACGTTTTAAGGCATTTTCGAGTTGTTATTATTGTGATCCTTGGAATGGATAGGTTTGTATTATTAGTAAATTAAAGCACGTCGGAGTCGCAATAAATTTTGGTATAAGCTTTTTGGTTTTGAAAGTATTTCATATTGTTGTATTTATGAATATTTCGCATTTTAATTCTGCTTCACGTAACTTATGAGTTCCATAATGGTTATTTAATGTTAATTTATAAACATTTGAAATAGCCTTATATTATGCTATTATTAGAACCAAATTTATTGAAGGAAACTATTGGAAATTTATTACAATCTAATATAAAGCACATATGAAAATTATGTTAAATATAATATTCCATACAACGGGTATTATCTCGAATAGCGAATTATATTATAAAAACTAAATCTTTTTTTTTCACAATCCCATGTAACGCACGAAGATATTTCCTCTTAGTATTGAGTAATAGATACTTCTTTCTTATGATACCTACCTAAACTATTGAATAATAGATAATATTGACCTTATTAAAAGTTCCAATTGAACCAGAATTTGGACAAAATCGATTCTAGTGACTTATTTATTACGTTTTTTTATAAGAATAAACGAATAATAACCACTTTACTCAAAATCAAGTTTAAAAAGATAGCTTAATTATTTTGTGATTTTTAATTTACAACCTTAATATTTTATAAGTTAGATGTATCTTGTTATTCGTAGTATTTTAAAATAGAGCTTACATAATACGGTATCTTGTAACATTCTTAGAGGTTCACAACGCTGCCAATAAATATACAAGAAACTGAAGTAATCATTGAAATATACAGAAACAAGAGGCCGCGATTCAGTTGTCAACCCGTGAGGTTGTTATGAGCTCGATTCCTAACAGCCATATTCACAACCATCAGCTAAGAAAAGAAAAATTTGCCGTTCCCAATCTCTGATTGGTAGGACCTAGGGCTTAACACTGACTCTAATGATAGTTAATATAGCTGATTGTATTCTAATTTTCAAACATAAATTAAAAATAAGTTTAATTTGAGTGGTGACTAACAAATTGTTTGAAACTGAGTATATCTCTGGTTACTCAAATTTAAAATCAATGGTTCATCACAAAAATTGAAACGTCTATACTCGAATGCAACTTAAGTGGAGCCTGACGTCATGGCCACGCGGAAGAAAATCTGAGTAAACAGAAAGCCTGGTGGGTTGCTAGAAGCTCTTATTGGCTGGCGAGTTTGAGAGCGAGTTGTACTACTACGCATTACACCACTTTAAAAAAATAATGCTAAACATTTTATCCATATCGGGATGAAAATATGCTTATTATACGAAGATTTAAAAAACTAATCATTATTCAAAGTTTAAGCTCTAAATTTCACTCAAAATTCAGACACCTCGCGGGGAACTACTTTCTTTGGTTGCTCTCAGCATATTTCTACAGGCTCAAGTTAAGTTGCAACTGAGTATATTTATTCAGATTTGTTATTTCTCTCAGCGTTATCTGAAACAAAAGAATTCCAAAGCTATTATAAAGAAAACAGACCAAATAACAATACAAATTAAAATTGTTTAAAAAAGGTTGTACGGTATTAGCTTGAAACACCTAATAACACAAACTATTTGAAAGCTTTGCAGTGTAAACTTTATAAAATAACAATAATAATAGAAAAGCTATCCATTTAAGGGAGTCTCCATGAAAACCTAAGTACTTTTACATGTATTCAAAATGAATAACGCTTAAATTACTGACACCAAACTTTCAGAACGAAAGTTGAAAACTATCGCTTAAAAGACATTCCTAAAGATATGCGAAACTGAGCTCATTAGAAATCCAAAGAATAGGCCCAATTTGAGGTGCACGATGCACCGGTCTAATAAGTTTCATTAGCTCGTGATCTAATTATCTCTTTCGGATTCACTAATTAAAGATCTTAAATTATATTAGCCAAAACATTCAGCAAAGAACCATGGCCTAGATTCACTAAAGTTAGCGGAGACATGTCTTCTGTATGATTTCGTAAATAGTTTATTTTTTAAACGCAATTACACTGTAAATTACATTTAGATATTTTCCATTCAGAAAATACAATAAAAAAAGGATACACGTCCAAAGCTGTGTACATTATGTGGTGCGAACTGAATAGGACTTTATTCAGGGAACTGAAAGGGAACTAATTGAATAAACAAAATTTAAACATTCTTCTCGTTTCTATCTGTGGCTAATGAAATTTTCAGCTGAATTTAAAGGAGAAAAGGAGTATTCGTATATTAATTAAGTAATTAGAATTCTAAACGAAATGAATGCCTCCATAAAATTAATTAACTGTAAACCTATAGAAAAATGTTAATTTTTTTTCTTGTAACTCAGTTTAATATTCTTCCAAATTCTATCCTAGTACTTCAAAAAGGCGTTTTACAATAATATGATGTTCTGTTCATAGTAGATTAGTATATTGGGTATAAAATAAACTCTTCCTAAGGACAATAACCATTACTATATTTTATTTAGCTAATAATTTTTTTTAATTTTATGGAGTGAGCTACCTTCGGGTTTATTTATTTTCAATCTATTTACAATAGTTTTTTCGGACGAAAGTAATTGGCAACAACTTATATACTATTTCAAAAGACAGGCATCCTTCTACAAAATATGAAGGACCTGTCGGATTTTCATCAGTAAATATATTAGTTGGGTGGCTTATTACAAAAAAACTGCAAAATGTGATACTTTCATGAAACTTTCAGGGATGTTAGATAATCATATAAGAACTAAAAAATCGATGGGAGCCCAAAATTTTAGGGCGTGGTTTGACCGTTATGACGTCATAACAAGATGGCGACCAAGGGCCTATATTCGGTTCTTTCAATTATAGAAAGACATTTTTGGGGTCAAATATTATGTTTTAAGGGTCAAAAAACATGATTCTGATGACAAAACGTGCAATTTATTTTAAAAAGTAACTAAAATTCAATAAAAGCTCGAAATAATAATACAGGCTACCGCCAGTTGCGTCAAAAAAAATTTTTAGAAAAACTTTTTTTTCGACGGTTTTATATGTTTTTTGGGGTGCTGATTCCGAATATCTAGTTCACTTTCACGTGGAAGGTCGGCTTCATATCAAAAAACGCAAAAATATGCGAAAAAATTGCAAAATTTTTACTCTTTCTTTGGATTTTTGCTTATATTTTAAAAAATATTAGTTTCTCGAAAATTGTTTAAATTACAAAGTTGGAGAAAATAAAATTGCCTACAAAATGCACTATTTAATTTTTGTTTTCCGAAGAATAGTTTTGACTTTATAGCACACTGAAAAACAGATAATTTTAACACAGCATAATTTAAACAGAGGATGTTTGTTTCTCTGTTGTTCAGTGTGTTATAAAGTCAAAACTATTCTTCGGAAAACAAAAATTAAAAAGTGCATTTTGAAGGAAATTTTATTTTCTCCAACTTTGTATTTAAATAATTTTCGAGAAACTAATATTTTTTAAAATATAAGCGAAAATCCAAAGAAAGAGTAAAAATTTTGCGATTTTTTCGCATATTTTTGCGCTTTTTGATATGAAGCCGACCTTTCACGTGAAAGTGAACTAGATATTCGGAATCAGCACCCCAAAAAACATATAAAACCGTCGAAAAAAATAATTTTTCTACAAATTTTTTTTGACGCAACTGGCGATAGCCTGTATTATTATTTCGAGCTTTTATTGAATTTTAGTTACTTTTTGAAATTAATTGCACGTTTTGTCATCAGAATCATGTTTTTTGACCCTTAAAACATAATATTTGACCCCAAAAATGTCTTTCTATAATTAAAAGAACCGAATATAAGCCCTTGGTCGCCATCTTGTTATGACGTCATAACGGTCAAACCACACCCTAAAACTTTGGGCTCCCATCGATTTTTTAGTTCTTATATAATTATCTAACTTCCCTGAAAGTTTCATGAAAGTATCACATTTTGCAGTTTCAGGGCATTTTTATGTAATAAGCCACCCAACTATATAGCATATTTTTATAAAACTCATTATCTCTAAATAACAAGATTATCCTTGTATTTTTAACAATAAAAGTATATTTCATGCAAAAAATATTTTTAGACTCAAATATTGACGAAAAAATATTTTACATTAAAAGAATAAAAATAATATTAGTATGAAATGTTTTTTATTAAAAAACAAATCACCTGGACCCATAGGGGCCCTATCTTCAATTAACAATTGACACAACTTAAAGTAGAAAACAGACACGTTGATTAACTAGTATTTTTAAAAGACACATAAAATCAAACAAGAAAAATGTTTCAAATATTTTTATGTAATTAAAATTTAAAAACCTTTACATAAAAGGGGTAACATTGCACATTTCCACACACCCCGGCTCAATATGTTTTAGGTTTCAGTAAGTAAAAGATATGAGTATTGTAAACATTCTTAGTTGCTTTGTATTAATTTGCATTAAACTCTCGTTAACATTTGTCAAAATTTGCCATAATTGTGACTAACTTATAAGTGCATAACACCACGACTAGAATGAAATAACTATTTATAAGTTATCTAACAAAACACGATGTTGTTTAAATATTAAATCTGCCAGTTATTAGGGTATGTTTTATACTTATTAATTCTTATAGAAAAATGAAAGCTAAAAACTAATTTTATATCATACAAATCGGAGTATCATCCTTTATTCAAGGCTTCGCAGTCATAAATGCAAAACGAGAAATTCTTTATATTAGGCAATATGTATGCAAATATATTCCACTCTGTGCATCTCACTGACTGAAGGATAAGGAAATAGATAGTTCCTAACATTCCCACTGCTACAGAGATAAAAGGATACTGTTCGTTCTAAAATTTAATAAGTGTACACATTCTAGTCCGGAAAAAAAATACCTAGGAAGCTAATTTTCTACTTTGAATGAACTTTTTTTAAAAAAAGAGAGATTGCGGAAAAACTTTGAGGATAAAGAATGGAAATTAAAAATTCATTTCTTATTTTACTTCGGGGTTTCCAAAAATTATGATTTTTTTCCTGCAGTAAAAAGGGAAGTTTTGGTTTGGAAACAAGCCTCAAACAGTTTTTCGAATTGACTTTTTATTGTTTGTTATGCATTTATGTAAGAAGTAATTCGCATTATTTCCTTTTTTAAATCTTTTAGGGATGTAAAGAATTTCGCTAATTTGAGTTCTTTTTCGTCTGAAATATCTGTGTTGAAAGTTGTGTTTTAAATCAAATTAAGCTATATTCGATTTTTTTATCGATGGGATGAAACGTTAAAAATAAATATGGTCTTAAAAATAATAAAACCATACTAGTTTTGTAATGCAGAGAGAAGAAATATAAAAAATACCAATATAAGGTTACTTAAATCAGTGAATCTCCATTTCGCTACATACTACCCAAATTTAAAATAAAATCAAGAGTAAACTTTAATTATTGTATGGTAACCAACCAATTAATAAATACAGAAAAAAAACATATTTTTATCGATAAAATAAAGTTGTTTCACAGTTAAAAACATAGTTGGGAAATGTTATATTTTTATAAAATTAACTCATCAGCAATATCTTACAAGCAAATAAAATTTTCACTTGAGGTGACTTGAGTTAAATGGGTCACTGGGGTAATTGGGTCCCCCCCCAAACTTAATATATATGTTACAGTTAAAGTCCGGAAATCAGTTAATTTACAGATAACCTAGGTAATTTGCAGATTAACGAGTGTGATCCGTTAAAGAGGGAAATTTTTTTCAATTTCTAAGATTACCTAGGTCAGCGGTTCTCAAACTGTGATCCGCGGAGCCCTTAGGGCTCCGCCAAGCATTTCCTGGGGCTCCGCGAAGAAATTTGAAATAAATACATTTTTTGATTTCTAATTTGCTTTTCTCTGAAATGTTATAAATAACTTTCTGTTAGGTGTTGGTAAGGTCTGCTGGTTTTTGCCTTTTTCAGGTCTTTTTTGGTTTACCAAAACAAGTGGTTTGGTAATTTACTACCTTTAGAAATTCAAAATAGCCTAACCAAACATGCATTTAAAAAGAAATTAAAAGACTTTTTGTTTTCTATTGGGGACATTGAACACTTTTTTGTTTGATCTTGAGTTATTAGTGTAATTATATTCCATTCATATTTTTTTTGCACTACTACTTACTTTACGACAGATAATAAGCCATAATTTATGACACCCTGTTTGCCGCTACTAATTTCCTGTTTGATATTGTATCTAATTTATACTCTTTTCGTTTTGTTTTCATGTAGTGTTCATTTTTGCTTATAATATTTATGTTTATATTTTTTTCTTGTAATTTATTGTGTAACAAATGTAACTTTTGTTAATATTTGTTCACCTACATGCATAGAGGAGATATAATGTTATATCTCCTCTATGCCTACATGGATTGTTATACAATCCCAGGTGATATATCTTCCTCTTTGTTTGTAATAATAATAAAAATAAATAATTAAAAAAAAAGTTAAAACCCTGTTTTTAGGGTCAAATTTCCAAAAGTTTTCTGGTGGAGGAACCCCCAGGATGGGACGGTTTGGCTCTGGCCGTTTGGGCGCCGTTCCAGTTTCGGCATCAAATTTTTCTTCTTCTAATTTTTAGAAGAATTATGAGAGTTCTATTTACTTTCATTTTATTTCTGCCGCTGAAACAGCCGCGCCGAAAAGAAGCACACCAAGGAACCCCATTCCCCCACCTCTCAAATTGATTACTCAGCACCTTTTTTTAATAAAGTTCACCAAAACCAAGGGAAAACCTGTTTTTAGTATAATCAAATTTCCAACACCCCCTTTATAGCATTTGGAACTTAATTACACAAAACGTTTCTTATATTAAGTTCTTTAAGATGCAAATTCTGCCGAAAATGTATAAAAAGCTAACATTGATCCTATGGCATGGGAGGGGATAAGGAATGATTTTGGGCCCATGTGTAAATAAATTTCGATATGTACAATACTGGAAAAAAAAATCGACTCAGACCCTATATCTCCGGAACGGCTTGTGATACAAAGACAAATAAGGTATCATTTTTCATGACTTGAAGTATTCTATATACAGAAAATTTTTCAAGTTCTTAGGGGGTCGTCTTCATATAAAACGAAGCACCAACTTTCGTTTTTCCTATGGGCGACATCAAAGATTTTTCCAGATTCTGAAAGAGCACCCTCTAAAACCCCCAAAAACCAAGTTTCGTGTTGTTTGGGGGTCAAACAAAGCCAGGAAGGGGGTTTGAAAACTTTGGTAAGTTAACTTCAATGAGGAAAGATTGGCGACAATTGTTTAAAATTCTCTAGTAAAGTTAGAACAGATTTGGCTACTTATCTGTGTTTTGGCACAATTCCTACAGAAGTTAAAGCAGATTTGGCTATTTATCTATATTTTGGCGCAATTTCGTCTTCCAATTAGAATACCCTAAAGTGGTAGCCCACTTGGTAGAGTAACAAGCTCGTGATCGCTAGGTTGCAGGTTCTGCCCCGCAAATCCGCATGTCTCATTGTTCAAAGTTAACCTTTCGGGATACAGGCAAACACAAAGATGAATAGATGTTGAATACTTTTTTTCAAATCTAAAGCCTTTAAAACAAATTTATACAATTTTTATTGCCGTTTGTTTACAAATAATAATAATTAATTGAGAGTTATTAAAAAAATTACATTTTTTTAATTCTGGAAAAATGGGAATAAAAATTTAAATAAAGGTATTAAATAATCACGCTAAATTATGAAATTAGTTTTGTTGATAAGAGCTAGAAATTTAACTAATTAATGAAATAATAAATCAGGCTTTTGCGGCTCAAAAATTCCTATAAAAATACTTAAATACAGATAGTTTGATTGATTTTTTGAGGTATTTTTAGCATTAATATTTAATCGATGTTTCTAATAATTTTCAATTTCCACTTACGAAAACTAACTTATCTTGAAAAATTAAAGCAATTACAAAATTTAAAATTTGCTTATACATATAGGAGTAGAAAAATTTTCAAATACTGATTTTAATTATTCTGCAGTCATTTTTTTAATATCTAATTACGAGTTATGATTCATTAGGTTGGATACATAGTTTATTAATTTTTAAGGATAAACATTGAAGTTTCTGAACCTATGTGCTTGATAAATAAGATAACAAAATATAAATATGAAACATGTTGACTAGCCAATCATTAAATTTCAAAGTTAATAAACTTGATGAATTAAAATTAATTAACTTTAATCATATCGACGATTTGAAGCTTCTTGATATTTTAAACAATTGGGGTGTTAAGGAAAAAAAGAGAGAGGGGGGGGAATTGGAAAGGGATATTGGAGTTTTATTTTAGGGGTTGGATATTTTTTTTCTGTTTGTGTTTTTAAATTTTAACGTTAATTGGCATGCTGCTTTTTCTTAAGCCTCAATAAAAATCAGCATATTAATTAATGTTAATTTTTCAAACTCAACCTGTTCAGTCCCTATTTCCATTTAACCTCATCTATCGCACTTAAACTAGTTTAACGTTTTCAAAATTAGTTTCTAAATCTGATACCGGTAAGAACCAACGATATCATCCATATGTTTGGGGACAATAGCGGATGGATCTACTGTTCTCCCAACTTCAGGTTGAATGCAAGAAACGATTGACTTTGACTATACCTATAAAAATAACATTAAATTAAAAAGTGGTAGCTAAATTGTTATTTATAGTGTTAATCTTTTATTTTGTAGTCACCACTATTTTATTTATTATTAGTTAATTATGTAAGACAACTTTTATTCCAAGCATTGACCACTCTGGCTGCGTAGGGCAGATTTAATACGCTGCTTGCCTTACTCTTAAAAACTACTGTAGGGGTAGGCGGCTGGTGAGACCCTTGGATGACCCAGTTAGGGAACATCCATAAATTACTTGAGGCGTTTTATCCAAAATCTGGGCCCCCCTTTGTGAGATTTTGCTGGACCCCCTCCCCCAAGTGAGATTTACCTTCAACTTTTTGAAAATAATTTGCAGTATCTTATCTGTGTGTATTCCTTTCTCATACTTAAAAACGAGAAAATCGTATAATTTCTAACTTAAAAAGTTAACGTGAGATTTTGATCGACCCCCCATCCCCCCTTGGTGAGATTTTTCCAAACCCCTCCCCCCCTTTTTGACCTCACGTAATTTATGGATGGCCCCTTATAGGCAAAGAGATGGTGTTAACCCTGGGGTGCATCATATGGGAAATATGTGTGATCCAAAATTCAGCACCACGATAATATTTGTGTCATGGTTAAATTAATTCATGTCTTGATAACATTTAATATCAAAGAAAACGATGAATTTCTTTTAATAAACAATGCATGTAAGAAGAGACCGTCCTTATTTAGCAACGACTTTTCTTGACCTTAGATTTATATTTAAAACCACAAATATCTGCATGAAATCTGTCATGAATTCGAATCTTTATATCGAATACTCTTTTTTGAAACTTTATTCGCGTAATTCAAAAACATTTCAAATTTAATGCAGGTGAAATTTTTAGTCGAATAATTAAGTATTGTTTCAAAAGTAAGTGTTAAGTATTGTTTCAAAATTTTTTCATCTGAAAAAAATTGTAATTTTAAAGATTTTTAATTTGTAAACTTTTATTTAAAAATATCATCAAAATTTAAAAACAAATAAAAAATATTACATGCACAAAAAAATTAGGTTCCTTCCTTTTACTGAAATTAATAGAGTAAAAAATAAGAACTTATTAATTCTAACTCTATCGGTAGTTTAAGTTCGACGCATCCACAAACTTCCAAAAGCAAAACAAGAACACGGAAGCTTTGGGGTTCGAACTTGGCTCTAGAGATTTGCGACCAGGCACACTAGCCGTTAGGCCACACGGCTACGTTCAACATCAAGGTTTAAACAATAAATGTGTTAATTTCAGTTAGTAAATTATGGTTACCGTAAGGTTACTGTAATTTTCATAAGTTGTATGTCTTTGGCGATATGAGATTGGCGCAAAATTTTCTAATTGAAATTTCCTACAGTGTGCGTGGGGTTAATGGTTGTAAGGATCAAAATCTATGAAAAACGAGATTTCAACGTAAATTCAACGAACTTCAACCCCCACTCCTGGCTTCATTTGGGGACCAAATGACATGAAAACTGGTTTTGGGGGGTTTTAGAGGGTGCTCTTTCAGAATCTGGATTAATCTTTGATGTCGCCCATAGGAAAAACGAAAGTTGGTGCTTCGTTTAATATGAAGACGACCCCCTAAGAACTTGAAAAATTTTCTGTATATAGAATACTTCAAATAATGAAAAATGATACCTTATTTGTCTTTATATCACAAGCCGTTCCGGAGATATAGGGTCTGAGTCGATTTTTTTTTCCAGTACTGTACCTCTGACGTATGGTCTAACAGCCCCCCAAAACAGCTCTCGATTTCAAAAGAAGTAACTTTTAGGAAAACAAAATTTACAGATGTATAGATTTCCGTATGAATCCTTTGTTCATGCATCTCCGCGGCATAATGATTAAAAAGTGATAGCTTTAATATTCAGAAATTTAAAATAAAGATTTACATTGTATCCAATGATAAAATATAATTGGTAAACAAAATATTCCATATATCCTGGGGTGTATATCAAAGGGGCGAGGGGCCCTGCCTCTGCCTCTCCCCCGGAAAATCGGACTACGTATAACAAAACAAGTTAAAACCATGTTATTTAGGGTCAAATTTCCGAAATTCTTTTGGGGGAGGACCCCCAAAACCCCCTATTGTACTTGACACTTTATTATTGTCAATTTTTATAGTAAGTTCGTTAAAATTAAAATCCTACCTAAAAATGAATGTCCAAAATTTGGACAATGATGTACCTAAAACGAGTTAAAAAAACTCTTTTTAAGGATCACATTTCACAAAATCTTCTGGGGAGGAAGGACCCCCAGACCCTTCTATTGTACTTGGATCTTAATTCGTCATAATTTTTCTTACAAATAAATTATCTTACATGCAAATTATACCTAAAAATGTTTTTAAAAGCTACGTTAAACTGTTAAATATGCATGGGAGGGGCTGAGGAATAATTTTGGACCCCTCCCGAAATAAATTTCTATTATGCTTTTATTTCTAGAAGCAATGGGTTTTATGTAATTTGCTTTTATACCTTGAAAAATTTATTTCGGAAAAGGGCTCCGCAAATAATTTGTCTGTTGAAAAGGGCTCCGCGACATAAAAAGTTTGAGAACCCCTGACCTAGGTAATCTTGAAATTACCTAGGTATTCTGCACTCTACCGACTAGACACTCGTTAATCTGCATACTACCTGTAATCAGTTATTTTACATATTTACGAGGGTGATCCGTTAAAGTACAAAAATTTACTTTATTTTTATAAAAAGTTTAAGGTGGTTGGGGGGGCTCAAACCCCCCTGCCCTAACTATAACCAAACTCGTTTTGGGGGTAAACAGTAACAATGACGAATCAAAAAAGGGGACTCGGTACTTTTTGATATTACACAAAGCACGCAAATCACACAAAAATAGTATTGAAATAGGAATTTTAATACGAATAGAATATAAAAGTACCAACTTAGATTTTGTATCAATTGTGATTTTTCGATCTTGATTTGACAACATATTTCATTGAGCACTTAAATCTTAATGAAAGCGCGGTGTAGTCGGCTGCCAGCCTATCCTAAATTATTGCTAGGATTCGCGATCGATTACATATCTTAAACCCTTGCCCAGGTTCTAGAGATTATTGAATTAACGTTTGTTGAAAAGATATTTCAAATGCTGGGACATTTGCTTTCGTTAAAAGAAATCTCTGTCACTCTGAAGTCGAAGCTTCAACACAATTGTTTTAAAATACCAGTTTAAGTAGTAATTTACTGTACTTACTTGCTTGTATTAGTTTTTTTAACATTCAACTTGACAACTTACCAGTGCTACGCACTAAATTTGGAATCAAAACACAAAATATGACAACAAATACGTATTGAAACCCGACTGCGCAGGGGTAAGCGCATGGCGCAGTGAGCACCTCAACATTTTAACAGAAAGGATTGAACGAAACAAACTATTTTGAACTTCAACTATCAAGAGGCCGTTATAGTGTAGATTCCCTAGGTAAAATGCGGGAATCAAAACACAAAATATGACAACAAATACGTATTGAAACCCGACTGCGCAGGGGTAAGCGCATGGCGCAGTGAGCACCTTAGTGTGGCGGCAAGAGGTAAGAAAATGGGGTTCCGTTCGGATTTTGTGATACAATTATGAGCCTTAGTTTTTCTGAAAGGTCTTAACACAACGAGTGCGAATCCGGTTGATGGCAAGCCAAATTCTGCTGCAGAGGCGCGTGGCGGGGGCTCAAAATGGCGTATCGCGTTTCAAAAAACTGCAATATCTCTAATATTTATCACTAAATAAAAAAAAATTCAAGCTTAAATGTTAATTTATTACATATCTGAATATATTATGGGCAGTGATACTTTCTAGAATGGCGAATAATATCGAAAATCGGGCAATTCCAGATACACTCGTTTTGGGGGGTTTTCCGTACTATTTATCGAGATACAATGATGGGGGTTGGTTTTTATGAAAGGTAATAACGTAAGAAACACATATTTAAATGTTGCCACCACCAAAAACTGTGCAGGGGGGAAGGAATTCAAAATAACCGATACTTCGTTTCACGGAAACGGCTATCTATTCTTCCTTTAATGCAACAAAACGACCTTTTAAAGCTTAAACACTTTTTATATTGTTTCTACAACTGTTTGGGTGTACAGGGATAACAGGAAACACCGGTTAACAGCAAATAGTACCTAATTACACAAACATCCCTCCTATCTTATTTTCCCGGAAATTTTACGCGTGCTAAAATTATTAGGTTGTGTTTTACTAAAAGATACAATGTATTTTTTTGCTGTGGATAATGTGGATTTTATGGAAGATACCCCCAGATGGAAAGAATACGACGCATGCTACTGCTCTTGCTATATATCAGCAAAAAGAAGATGACGACTCTACACCAGTCTTACAATTAATTAAACCATCAAACAACAGAACTATAACAAAAAAGTATGAAAGTGAGATTTCTTTGAAAGAGTGCAATATGCCAACAAAACCAACCCCAAATTCTCCAACTTATATCAATTTTTTTTCAAAGAAAGAACGTCTTTGTGATAAGGATATCAAGTCATGGCTTATAGCGAAGACATCCCATGCTGCAGCAAAAGATGATGAGGAAGATTAGAAAGAAGAAAGAAGTGGCAGCCTCTCACATTCCAGTTCAGCATTTATGCAGTACACAAGAAGAAGCTGATACTAAACTAATTCTGCATGCTGTCGATGCAACAAGGCGAGGAGCCTCTTCTATTGCTATTCATTCACCAGACACAGATGTTGTAATATTAGCTCTTCGCCGATACCCTATGATGTGTCCAAGAACATCATGTGTTGTAGGTAGGGGTAAAAAGAAACGACATATACCCCTTAAACATATCTACAATAATTTAGGTGAAGAAAAAATCAATGCTTTGCCTGTTTTTCATGCCTTTACTGGGAGTGATACCACCGGAACCTTTGCCGGGAAAGGTAAACTTTCATGCTGGAAAACTTTTCAGCAATGCGATTCCGATATTTTCAAAGCATTTTCATACCTCGGAGTTGATGATACACCATCTCATAGTATTTTTGAAGCCTTGGAATGTTTTGTGTGCAAGCTTTATATGCCCAATTATGCCAAGTCAGATGTTGGAGCTGTTCGGTTTTCCTTATTTCAGAAGAAAATTGCTGAATCTGAGAAAATGCCTCCGACCAGGTCAGCCCTTCAATATACCATATTAAGAGCACATTATCAAGCCATGGTATGGCAAAATGATATTGTTGCAAATCCTCAGATACCACAGCCAGATGCTGGTTATGGTTGGGATAAGGAAAATGGTTCGTTTGTACCCAAGATGACAATGACGCCCCCTGCTCCTCAAGCCATATTGGAGCTAGTGAAGTGTTCATGTAAAAAAAGTAGATGCTCAACTCGTGCATGCAAATGCAGAACTCATGGATTTCCATGCACTGACATGTGTGAATGCGTGGACCCCGACAGTGATGAAAATTACTGTTTTAACCAGAAGGAGGACGCAGATTCAGATGAAGCCAGTGATACAGATTTGTAAGTGCAATATTTTTATTCCAATAACCTTCTATGTTGCTAAATATTTGGCGTACTATTTTTGTGGAAAATTTATATTACTGAAATATTTAAAATAATAATTTTATTATAATTATAGTAAGCCTATGTATCTCACATGTATTATAGTAAAATTTAACTATCCCATTTTTGAAAATCGTTTACCTTGTCAAAAACATGTTAATTCTCTGAGTGTTGATCATATATGTAATAACAAAGATTCTCTGTACCAATCAATTTCATTTTGCTTCATTCGCAATACAAAATTGCATCTTTACTAAAATTTTTCATTTATTTTTAAAATTTACTAAAAATTATTGAATTCCATGTATGATAATCTGTAACTCTCGTATTCGTAGGTATTGTTCTTTACTAGTTTGCTTTCATCTTTTTTTATTACTAAAATTGAAATGCTTAGTATTATTGTCATTTATATTACAAGAAGGAAAAAATTATTGTACTCCGTTTGTGATAATCAGGATATATTGGAATTTGTATGTACCTGTTGATATTTTTATTTGTTTCATTATTGAATTGAAATACATCTTATAGTACATCATAATATTTCCAGACGAAAAATCATTGTATTCCTTTTGTGATAAATAGGCAATATCGGATGTGTATGTACCTAGTGTTTCTCATTTATATTTCATTTGTTTCATAATTGGATTGCACCATACTTATCATTAATATTACAAGAAGAAAAATATTGTACTCCGTTTGTGATAATGGATATACGAAAAAACCGTTCAATGCAAAAACCGTTCAATAAAAAACAAGCAAATTTATTACATGTGTAAAGCTACGAGTTTTTTTGTTTTTTGAACGGTTTTCGTCTGAACGGTTTTTGTTTTGAACGGTTTTTTCGCGACACCGTGATAATCAGGAAATATTGGATTTATATGTACTTATCGTTTCTTATTTTTATTTCATTTTTTCATTATTGAATTGAAATGCATCATATAGTGCATCATTATTTCAAGTGGAAAAATTTTTGTATTCAGTTTGTGATAAATATGCAATATCGGATTTGTATATTCTAATATTCTCCATTTCTATTTCATTAGGTGTTGTCAAGAATGGAATAATATTTTGTTTTTATTTCTTTATTGAATAGTTTTTGCGTTAAAGGAATAGCAAATTTTTGGTATCATTTAGATATTTGTATCAAAAGAATTAAATAATGCAATAAAAATGCAAATTTTTCCAAAATATTTTGATATCCTTATTTTACAGCTGAGTTGTAGACCAAAAACTATCCATAATATATTTACTGAATACTTGCGAATTAGCATGAGGTTTAATTATTTGCAATAGTTGATGCATTGTGAAAACTAGACTGTCATAGAAAAGTATTTCGAGCTTTTAAAATTCTTCTCGACATCTATAATTTATGTATAGAGTGTTGTTTCCTTATACGTTGGTTGGGCTGCTATTTTTAATTACCGTCTCCTGCAACATTTTTAGAGATGATGGTTACACAGGAATATGTTTTTTGTATAATTGTATCTTTTAGTAAAACTAAACCTAATAATTTTAGCAAGCGGAAAATTTTAGGAGGGATATTTGTGTAATTAGGCACCGTTTGCTGCTAACCGGTGTTCCATGTTATCCTTGTACACCCGAATTGTTGTAGAAACAATATAAAAAGTATTTAAGCTTTAAAAGATCGTTTTGTTGCATTAAAGGAGGAAGATATAGCCGTTTCCGTGAAACAAAGTATTGATTATTTTGAATATCCTCCCCCTTCACAGTTTTTGGTGGTGGCAACATTTAAATATGTATTTCTTACGTTAATACCTTTCAGAAAAACCAACCCCCATCATTGTATCCCAATAAATAGTACGGAAAACCCCCCAAAAGGAATGTACTTGAAATTGCCCGATTTTCGATATTATCCGCCATTCTAGAAAGTATCACTGCCCATAATATATTCAGATATGTAATAAATTAACATTTAAGCTTAAAAAATTCTTTATTTGGTGATAAATATTAGAGATATTGAAGTTTTTTGAAACGCGATCCGCCATTTTGAACCCCCCGCCACGCGCCTCTGCAGCAGAATTTGGCTTGCCATCAACCGGATTCGAACTCGTTGTGTTAAGACCTTTCAGAAAAACCAAGCCTCATAATTGTATCACAAAATCCGAACGGAAAACCTCTTGCCGCCACACTACCTTAACATTTTAACAGAAAGGATTGAACGAAACAAACTATTTTGAACTTCAACTATCAAAAGGCCGTTATAGTGTAGATTCCCTAGGTAAAATGCGAAAAACTCAAATATCCGCACATTAACGACAGAAATCAGTTAATCTTAAGTTTACCTAAGTATTCTTTAGAATAACTAATTTTCAACTTTAGCGGTAACATATACAAGAAATTGCACACTTACTCGCATTTATTATGTTACAGTTTGTCACACTGATTAGTTTTGCATATATTTGATTTTTTTTTCATTTATTTTTAAGATTATAGAACTAATTTAAAATAGATTCCCAGAATAGATTTTTTTGGAGAGTTCAAGATGCATTTTTCAAAGAAGTATTTCCAGCTAAGTTTTCATTGTATTTTGATATTTATTGAATTATTATGCAAAGTTTAACTTAAATTATATACTGCGCAATTTGAATTTTTACAAATTTTTAATTTAGAAGTGTTTAACGGGGGGTCCACTTATCCCGTAATTTTAGCCTATTGGGGCAAGTGGGTCCCCTCTTTATTGAGTGAGACCGAGATCCCTTATTATGATGTAAGTGGCTCTAGAGAGTCCCCCAAATGATATAGGAACTATTACTAAACACATGGGCGGATTTAAGGGGGGGTTATAGGGACCATTTACCCAAACATTTTCCGAAAAATTTAGATTTATAGTAGCAAGACTTTTTACTCACCACTTCAGAGTTTATAAAAATTTATATATAACTCGATCGACATTTTATATCAATTTTAGGTTTTAATTTATTTTATGGTGAGTAAAGTGAACTATATTATCAATAGTGTTCACTCTCATTTAGTGAGTCCTATTTTTTATCTTACCATGTTTACAAATGTGCCAAAATAAATCTTAATCAACCTTATTATGCTTTTTTCAACACTATTTTGTGTTAAAGTAAAACATATCCCTGATTTTAATGTAAGTAGATTTCTCAAACATAGATACAGTTACAATAAAATATTTTATATTGAAATTTTCTGTACATTATCAAGTAAGACCCACTTACTTCTTTTTAAGTTTTTTTTTACTTTAAATATAAATAAAGAGTGGTTGACCCACTTACCCCATCTCTTTGGGTAAGTGGGTCACCCATCTCATTTTTAAAAAGAGACCAGTTAAGAAAAATGTGAAGCATTATTTTAAAAACTAATAATAAATTTTTGTTGATGGATAAAGTCTTAATGAAATTAGTCAATAAGTTCAAATTTATCCGGTCTAAAATTTTTCTATTCTACAAAAATGCACTAGGACAAAAAGGGGTCCGACTTATCTCAATTGACCCTATAAATTTGTTTGAATTTCTATTTCTGTAATTAGTTAAATGGCTCTGAAACATTTTTCTAATGATTGAAACGGAGTGACAGTAAGTTTCGTGTTATCAATGCATGTATAAATATTTTTAGTTAATTGTTCTTAAGGTCATAAACTGTTCCAGTCAAGCGAATTATTTTTTAAACAATCTTCAAGATCATAAATTACTTAAAGGTTCGTAAACTATAACCAAACAAGAATCAAATCCATTGAACTATGCAAGGAGATATTTTAATCCAATTAATTATTCCTAAGCCTATAAACTGTAGAACAACACTATTTTTTTATATCCCTTAACCGTGTTCATTAATTTTGTGTTTCTCTCTTTCCCTAAATTAAGGAATGAACTCCGAAATAAAAATGTAAACCTTATCTTTAACAAACTACCTAAGAGCATTCAAGCCCGCCTCATTCCAAGTTTAAAGTCATTTTTTTCTGAAAAAAACCGCTAAAGATAACTTTGGCTATAAAAATTCTCTACCTCAATTTGTGAGATTCTTAGCTTCTTAATGTTTAGAATGCCTGTCTAACTAACTAAAGTTTTGGTAGTGAAAAACTATAAGATTGAAAAATTAGACCAGCCAACTTAATTTGTCTTGCAAAGCTATTTGGAGAAAAGTTGTTTCAAGACAGTTTTTGACAGAACCGCAAAGAAAGTTTGATTTTATTTTTTTCGACCGTCAAATAATATGCAAATAGGTCTCGGTATATTATCTTATTTGTCTAAGAATAAATTAAAATATTTGATTAATAACTATTCTAAAACTTCATGTGGGTTCCATTTATAATTAGAAAAAAATGGTACACAATGTGGAAGAAAGAAATATAAGGGACTAGGACACAAAAAAAGTTAAAGTGTTTTAAAGAGTTGAGTTTTTTTCTTATTTGAAGAGAAAAATTTTAAACAAAATTACTTTGACTTAATTCAACTAAACACATTCCTTGTGGATTTATTCTTTATACTTGGATTTTAAAATAAATAAATACCATTGTGGATGCTAAAATGTCCATTTGAATCCATATGTTGAACATATGTTACTGATGTGAAAGACCGAAATTTAGTGATTGTCGACATTCACCGGAGAAAGTCGACAATCACATGTTCGCTTATCTGTGAATGTCGACATTCTCCAATTTCGGACATTCACCGTAACATATATATAATTGAGCCGTATTCGTAACTGGACTAAACTGAACTAAGGACTCTAAGGTTAATCTGTAATCAAGAGTTTACACCAGATATGGGCAATCTTTTCGAATCCGTGGGCCGGACTCCAAGATTATAATGACGTGGAGGGCCATAGAGTAGATATAATAAGCAATATTTAACAAGTAAAAAATGAGTCGTTAGTTATATGTATATTTATTAAGTTAAATACTAAAGTTAAAAATTAATCTGGACTAGAATAATATTATCTAGATTACATACAAAAATTTAATGTTAAAATTACAAAAATCTGGACTAGAAAATCTAGAAAAATCTGGACTACTTGAGTTTGAACCTGCGTTACAAGATTGTCAACATTGGGATCTCCATCCCACTTATACACAGGCGCAGAAGTTTTTTCTAGATTTTCATCTGTAAGCCTGGTTCGATACTGCGATTTATTAATTTTCATTCTGGAAAAGAACTGTTCACATTTATATGTACTTCCAAATGCGCAGATAATTTTTCTTGCAAATGCTCTAAGGTGGGGGAATTTTTCTTCAGCTAGGTGTGTGCTGTAAAAATCACTTAGCTTTACGTCTTCAAATTTTGATTTTAAATACCAGTCTTAATGAAGCTCGATCAACTCCATTTGCAGGTGTATCGGAGCTTCCTCGAAGTTACTTTTCAAGGGAGATGAAAAAAGATTGAACAAGCTATCCACGTTTTTAAAATTGGAAAATCAACCGTCGGCGATCGTCCATCGTGAAGTAACAACTCTCCCACGCTTATAGACGCCTCCCAAGAACAAAATATACAGGGTGTCCCAAAAAAGACTGACACATTTTAAAAATCAATAACTCGAAAACTAAAAAAGATAAAAATATGCGGTCTTTTGCATCCTTCCTAAGAGGGCAAAGAATTTTTGCTCTCAAAATTTCAAAATTTTAGTTCATAAATGCATTAGTAGATGGCAGCACGAAAACTTTTTCTGAAATTTAGGTATAAACTATCAGCGGAATCCCTATTGTCTCGTGATAGGAAAATCGAAGTTGAGAGATAGAATCGATTTCAGAATCGAATTAGATTGAAATGCTTTAGCTGGTTGGTTGTTTGATTGATTTTTTATGGCACAGAGGAGATATTGTTAGGAATTATTACTAAATTATCAGATGATCGGGAAATCGAACTTCTATTGCCAAATGGAAATTATTTTTAAGGAATGTCATGAAAATGATTATATCGTACACATGATTTCTGGCCAAGGCTGCGCCATTAATGGTTTAATTAAACTAGGGGATTTTACACATTTTAAGTCAACGGAAACTTTTTATTGAAAATTTCTTTGTGAAACGGGGTTTTTCTGCTTTTTTATCAGAGGATGTAAAAAAAATATTTTTAAGTTTTTAAGGAAAAATCGAAATTTTAGAATCTTTCAGATAACATGCAATAGAGGGAATATTCAATTTCGACTTTGTGTTTGAGTATTGATCTAATTAGACTAAAGACTAAGTTACAGTATATTGAAACTGCATTTATGTAAGGTATTTATGAAATATATGAATTAAGCAAGAATTTGGGTGAAAGTGTGGAAATTCTTAAGCACTGAGCCAATGAGAAATGGTTAACTTTGCGTTACGCTAACTTTTGAATACAAATGCGGGTTAAAATTGTTCATGAGACAATGCCTAAACCCTAATCAATTTAAAATATTTTTATCCATTTTCAGACATTTCTTTAGCTTTTATTTTAGCTTACAGCCTCGACCTATAAAATTATTTCTCAGTTTTTGAAATACCTAAACGTTCAAAAAGTATTTTAAGCAATAAAAAACAAACTTTATTTGGAAATTAAGACACATATTTTTTATAAGTAAAACCCTGAACAAAACACCTTTCAACAAACGTAACGTCCCCCCGGTCGTCGTTCCCGGGGGCGGACGCATCCCCCACCTCAATAATTAGGAACATTGTTTATTAAAACTTTATTTTTAACTTTTGAGGAAAGACATAAAGTTTTATGAATATGCTTTTCCAACATTCAATCATAAAGGATGGTGCTAGTTTACCATGGCACCTAACATAAGAGGGCCGCATAAAAAGGGAGACGGACTGCCCATGATTTAAAACACTGTTTTTTTAGAATTGGTTAAAGCCAGTGGCCAGTGCTGAGTTTGGGGGACATTATTTCAATAAAAAAATTGAAGAAAAAAGTGCGTAATAATACGGCGAGCCCTTATCCCAGAAAAAAAATCCAGCTACATCACTGATTGAAGCATAGTAATTTGATTTTGAAATTGTCTAATCATAAAGCACTAAAATGAGTTTGACCCTGTTTTAAGAGGTCAAATTTCAAAAAATTTTCGGGGACAGGACCCCCCAGACCTCCCTTTTTAGTTGAAAGTTAAAAGCAATTCCCAAAAACTTGAAGTGAAAGTTTATTAATT
Source organism: Tetragnatha versicolor (assembly GCA_024610705.1). Lineage (NCBI taxonomy): Eukaryota > Metazoa > Arthropoda > Arachnida > Araneae > Tetragnathidae > Tetragnatha > Tetragnatha versicolor. The sequence continues at coordinate 56,419,778 of JANDEH010000005.1, read as the reverse complement.
GATTCACAAAACCACCTTAAAATCACTGGGCATTATTAAATCTTTAAGCGAAATAAAAGATTTTTTTAAGGGTAGATAATCATGATTTTGTAAAATCCCTCTGTTGAGGAATCAAAAATCCTTGAGCTCCCCCCATTTTCAGTAGCCGGTAAAATCCGATAAATTACAAGTGATGCACAACGGATTCAGAATGGAGATCCTCAAATGCACATAATCTAAATTGATTTCCAAAGCACATCATCTAAACTTTTTATTCCCGCAATAAAAACGTTTAAAGGATATATTTGGATTTCCACTTATTAGAAGAACTTAATGCGTATATTAAACAAAATTAATTAGTTGTTTGGCGTTTCATGGCGCATGATCCACCATCAGGATAAAACAAAATCAAATTCAGTAATTTGTAAAACATTCGCTGAAATGCGAGACCTGTCTTACGGGAAGATTTCCAGTTAGGTTTAGTTGTCAAACTAATTCAAAGCGTAATCCAAATCTTGCTGCTTTCCTTCGATCAATTCTTAAATCTTCCCAGAATCGAAAAAGATTCTTTCAGATTCGAACACATTCGATTCAATGAATCGATCTTTTACCCTAACTTAGGTTTTCCTATCACAAGTTAACTAACAGGGATTATTCCAATACTTTTTCCCTTTAGTCCAGGTATGGGCAACCTTTTCGAGTGCGCGGGCCGGACTCCAAGATTATAATGACGTGGAGGGCCATAGAGTAGATAATAGGTAATATTTTTAAGTAAAAAATGAGTCGTTTAGTTGTATATATATTTATGAAGTTTAGTACTAAAGTTACAAATTAATCTGGACTAGAATAATATTATCTAGATTACATACAAACATTTTATGTTAAAGTTACAAAAATCTGGACTGGAAAATCTAGAAAAATCTGGAGTACTTGAGTTTGAACCTGAGTTACAAGATTGTCAATATTAGGATCTCTATCTCACTTATACACCAGGCGCAGAGTTTTGTCCAGATTTTCCTCCGTAAGCCTGGTTCGATACTTCGATTTATTAATTTTCATTCTGGAAAAGAACTGTTCACATATACATGTACTTCCAAATGCGCAGATCATTTTTCTTGCAAATGCTCTAAGGTGGGGGAATTTTTCTTCAGCTATAGGTATGTGCTGTTGAAATCACTGGGCTTCACGTCTTCAAATTTTGATTTTAAATGTCAGTCTTCCTGAAGCTCGATCAACTCCATTTGCAGGTGTATCGGAGCTTTCTCGACGTTACTTTTCAAGGGAGATGGAAAAAGGTTGAACAAGCTATCCACGTTTTAAAAATCGGAAAATCAAGCGTCGGCGATCGTCCGTCGTGAAGTAACAACTCTCCCACGCTTATAGACACCTCCCAAGAACAAAATATACTAGTTGTACAACACGTTTAACTGCTAAAAGTAAGTTATTTTCGGGGGAAACTTCTGTATACCCTCTTTCGCTTTGTTAACGAAAACAGAGTGATTTTTTAGTACAATTTTTAAAATGTTCCGCGGGCCGGACCAAATGACGAGGCGGGCCGGATCCGGCCCGCGGGCCGTAGGTTGCCCATCGTTGCTTTAGTCCCTCAAAAATTCTCGTGCTGCCATCTAGTGAAAAATTTAGAACTAAAATCAAAAATTCTGGGATGAAAATTCTTTGGTCTGAGAAGAATGGGGCAAGAAACCGCACATTTTTATCTTTTTTAGTTTTTGAGTTATTGATTTTTATAATGTGTCAGTCTTTTTTGGGACACCCTGTAGTTGTACAGCACGTTTTAACTGCTAAACTTAAGTTTTTTGGGGGGGAAATGTTCCGGGGGCCGGACCAAATGACGAGGCGGGCCGGAGGTTGCCCATCGTTGGGTTACACTCTCTCTCTCCCTCCCTCCCTCTCTCTCTCTCTCTCTCTTCTCTCTCTCTCTCTCTCTCTCTCTCTCTCTCTCTCTCTCTCTCTCTCTCTCTCTCTCTCTCTCTCTCTCTCTCTCTCTCTCTCTCTCTCTCTCTCTCTCTATCAAAAAAATTTTTCAAATGTTAGTAAATGCGCAGTCCTACGATGAAGCAAGTAGTACAATGTCAGCATGTTTAAATTGTTGTAACTTTAACAATGTAAATTTTCAAAAACTGAATTTTATTAGGAGGTGAATTCCAAAAATTACAAATTTTAAATGCACAAATTTAAATGAATTATGCTTAAAGGTAATATACCCTGAAAATAGTTTCTGTTGTATTTTAATTTGTCGTAGATGATTTGGGAATAACTTATTTGTAAAAAATATTTGTTACGGGGATTACACGTATATTAAAAAGAATTCTAGTTTCAATTTTACTAAAATATGTTAACATTTTGATTATGATTGCACAGTAATTTTTATTATTAATTAACCCAGTAAAACACTACGGAAGTGTGTTTCAATTGTAATTTTAAAAGACGTCCTGTTTCTCTAAAATATTTTTTAAATTCAAAATATTTCACTCAATCCCAAAAAACAACAAAATTGAGTCACTTTCTTTCACAAAGAACAAATTGGAGTAATGTGATTCTGAAAAAAAAACGCTGTTTTGAAAAACAAATCCGTGATTATGTTAAACTCAATAACTCCGTATCCTTTTCTGCGAATTTTAAAGAAAAGATTGACGTCAATAAAAAATACATTTACTTAGCATAGATTCTAAGAAAAGCCTAAATTCAAATTTAAAAAAATGTTTTTTTCTGATGATTTAGTTAGTCCCTTTATATCCGGAAGACCTCAATTACACCTAATCCTTCACCAGTACTTTGATAACTATTAGGGTTTTTCTCAGAACGCAAGCACAACTTTCGAATGCGTCTCATTGAATTCTATTCGCTAGAGGTTCGATTATCTGGTTATTCAGTCAGACTTCAAAGAAGCCACCCTTCCCGACGTCCCCTTTTCTGAACCACCCTAGAACAAAGACGCTCGTGCCTCTTCAACTCTTACATCCTCTGAAGTGAAAGATAAAGCACTCCAATTCCAAAAGTGGCAGTAAAATATTGACGATCGACTTCACTTTCCATTCCTTGAAGCTATTTATTCGTTCTCCTAATGCTGAATCAAACCTTAACGCCTGTACAAATATTTGGACGGATAGGAGAACAAGGGTCCAAGTCAGATTTAACATACCTTTTACTTTTAGTACGCTTGATGATGGATTGTTTTTTTCGGAAAGAAAAATATAAGTTTTAATGTTGGATAGAATTAAAACTTATATAATTATATAAAAGTATTCCATTATGAAATTTTCTTTGGGAGCGGTATTCAATATGAGATGGTTCTAAATTGCATAGTTTGAATGTTTTGCTTTCAGTTTTCACATGACAAAAAACCCACTTATGTTTGATTTTTAATTGTGTTTTCCACTGATTTACTCAATTGTGTAGCAGAGCTGAAAAAGAGAAGGATAAAACCAGATTGGGGAGATGGTGGCGATATCATTTCCATACAATTATATCAAGTTTCTATATTGATTCTACAAAAAAGTAATAAAAACAAATGAAACTACAAAGTTTCAGGACAACAGGTATTTCTAACATAAAAACGTGAACTTAGGATTATTAAAACTATGAACAGTTTACAGAAATACAATAGAGGGAAATTTGTCTGCTTGAAATTTAACTTCCCGTAGTTTCTTAAAATTTTTAAAACTTTTCATAACTTCCTCACTAGAAAAAATGTGCCAAAAAAGTTTGAAAGTGGATATTATAACTGGGATACATTAGAATACCCTTTACCTCAAATACAACACTTTACCAACAGTTATGTTCCTTTCTCCTAATGAGATCATCTTCAATTATGAACCAAAATATTTAATTATTTTTACTCACGGTAGTCGGATTTGGCCAGCTTCAACATATTCAACTTTATTTCAATCGTTATCAGGGATAGAGAAAGAAATATCATAATAGAAAACTGAAAATTAGTTACTATATATTAGGCTCATCAAAGCGAATTAATCCAAACGCCATAGCACTTGGTTCGCTTCTGCGCGGAACTAACTATTTACTCGCGAACAAAATATTCACTCTAATTGCCTCGCAGCCATGGGGGGGGGCGCTGGATTTTGCGTTGCAGAAGAGTTCTTTGATGTTGTCTTTTGGGAGGTATTTGTTGTTGAGGGCTTGAAGGGGGCTTTTATGCTTTGTTTGTGTCAGCAAATAAACATCGATTGCTTTTTAGAGTGCACCTCTCTCTACGGGGACTCGAATCGACGGAATGTTTGAGTAGTTGCTGCTGAGGGTAAACTGTTTAGCTGTTTCCTCCCCCTTGATGTTTGACTTGGTTATTAATTAAGTGTAGTTATTTAGCACGTTTCAGAAGATAAATAATGTATGTGCTGGGGAGAAAACTATTTAATGGGTGTTAACTCTGGGGGCATTATAGGACGATTTGATCAAATTTGTTTTAAATGAATTTGTAGAGGTGTTTTATCTCACGTTTCCAACTTCTTAATACTTTACAGTTTATACTAAGATAAGGGTTGATTAAAATGTAATTTCCGTACATTATGAATTCTTATGTTTATGATTTATGTTGCAACAGAGTTTTTTCCTTTAAAACTATTACTCACACAATTGGGTTGGATTTTAAAAGAAGTAATATTAAAAGAACAATGCCATTTGGGTTTCTTAAAATATCCTTTTCATTACATCATCATTATTATCTCGGTTCTTTTTACGTCAGTTTGGCTTATAAGGCCTTTATTCTCGTCAGCCAACTCCCACAGTTTAAAGCAGCCTCCCTTACTAAGCCCCAGCCACTACCTTCGAGATAGGATAAGGCCAACGCATGGAGCTATATCGTCACTGCTATGAGACCGAGGAATGGATTCTAATTGGATAGCTCCAACTGCATTAAACCACTATTATTCTGAATTTCAATGCTTATTGGCTCGATCGGTCTCTTACCGATGACTCATACACCTCGTGCTCAGGGTTTGTCTTTTCTCGAAGGTAGCGCCCCAGCTCGACAATCCAAGTGCATTTATTTCCGTCTCCGCACCATCCTCCGCCAAGTCAGTTTTGGTCTACCTCGCTTCCTTCGCCCCACTGGTGTCCAGGTGAGAGCAACACGAGAAAATTCAGTAGTGGTCATTCTTAGGATGTGCCCAATCAATGCCCATCTCCGATGTTTAATTTCATCTGAGATTAGTCTGGTTTTGGGCCTTTGATTGGTCTTTTGAAATTACATAAGGCCAAAAAATTTGGAAAATCCTGTGTAGAGCTTTGATTTGAAATGACTTCAAAGACTTACTCCAGCAAATTAAAAAGTAGGGGAGAGTGGGGTAATAAGAAATTGGGGGAATAAGAAACATTTCATTTGCAGCTTTGTGTGTCCCATAAAAACTTTATCGTTTTAGAATGATTATTTCAGTGAAAAATTCCCGTTTGAAATAATCAGGTTAACAAAATCATCCACCTAAAGTCATGCGTTTTCAACTATTTCAATTTATCTTGTTTTTCTATTAAATTATTACGGAATTTTATTAGTGAACTTTTAGGGAGGTTAAAAGGGCTTTCTAATTCACCTTTTGTTCATCTATTTAGGGTTGTGGATCATTCTTAATAGTGCCCTGTTCCTTATTACCCCATTTAATCAAAATTATGGAGTAATAAAAAACACTAACATTTCATTCATGAAAATTAATTTATCGAATTTTTCTCTTTATTATAATATTTTATTGTTATTATTTCATTTATCAAGTTAAAACTTTAAATTCAATTAATTTTATTTCTACTTAATTTTCCTAATAAAGGTGGGTTGAAAGACAACTTTTACTCACCACTTCAAAGTTTATTGAAAAATTTATAAATGATACAATCGACAGTTTATATCAATTTTGCGTTTTAATTTAAGTTATGGTATGGTGAGCAAATTAAAATATTAAGTTTTTCATATTAATTTTTCAAAGAAATTAATTAACCCCTTAACAGTGTCGCCCGAGCTCAGCTCGGGCAACTACTACTTGCAGAATTTGTGATGCCCGAGGTGAGCTCGGGCGGGAGAAAAATTAACGTTTCCGTTTTGTGAAGCCCAAACTGAGTTCCTTTCGATGATGATAGTGATTTTTCGTCGTTTAGAGATTGTGAGACATCATGTTAGGATAATCTTTTTCCTAATTTAATAAGATACTATGTGTGTTCAATCTAATACTTTTTATGAGAATGTTAAAATAATTAATACACTTGTAATTACATTTAAATTTTGATTTTTTTATGGAAACTATTTTCTAACACTTATGATAATATAAAGAACAAAATTAAATAGTCAAAATATTTTCCCATTTTTGGTCAATTTTTCTGAAATAAATGTCACTGTTAAGGGGTTAAAAACATTATTGAAACACAGGGGGTAGGGAATAGGTTTGAAGGCGTCTTTATAAACTTCCTGAACCATTCAAACTTGAGGAAATGGGGGTAGCGCTGAGTTTATAAAGAGGAAGTGGAAACGACCTTAAAAACTGATCTTGCAACAGATCTCTTGGGGGAGAATAACCTGTTAGTATCTCAGAATGAAATAAGAGAAACACCAATTAATTAGTTTTGTTATGGTTTTCAAATTTTTTATATAAAATATACTTTCAAATTTTACTTTTCTTAAGATTAATTTTTATCTAGGCATATATCGAAAGATTTTTAATGAAAAGTTTTGAAAATTACTGGGGTTATAAAATACTCTTTAGATATTATATTAATACCTTCTTTTGATTTTTAATTGTTTTAGTTAGCAAATAACTGGCTTGTTTTCTATTACCCCAAACGGGATAATACGATACCATAACATGGGGTAATAAGAAACAAGTAAAAACTTCCCTTCCCCTTTTACTTAGGAAGTGCATTATTTTTTCAAAGAAAGCTGTTAATGATATTAACATTCTGTAAAAAAATCAGCTTCATAAACTTAAAGGAGAATCTTGTGGAAATTTTTAATGTTTCTTATTACCCCATTTGAATCTTATTTTCCCACTCTCCCCTATATATTAAATATTTAACACTATTATCGGCAAAACAAAAGTGCTTCTAAGTTGTTTCCCATCCTTTCTCCTTGTTTTCCCTATTAAAAAAGGGTTAACTCTGTTTCCTCAGCAACAGAAATATAAACGAGATTTCATTTTGTGACCAGCAGATAGTACTAACGCGTTTTTTCTGGAAATCGATACAAAGCAACTTTTGTTGGTAAATTTGGTAAAAAATGGCTCCTCATTCATATGAATTTTAGGCACCCTCCTCTTTTCTCATCCGGGCTTGGGACCGGCAACGGCAGAGTTACAATTTGGTAACAGTTGTTCGGCTTGCCCAGGAATTTTCTCCGTGTCCTCCGGGAGAGCTCGAACAAAAGTTATTGCAAGGTATTCCGAAAAAGGCCAAATAAAATTGTTCATATCCAATACACAGTAAACAATAGCAATACAATAAATGCATGCTAAAAATCAGATAGAAATCTGAAAACTACTTTTTAAATGAATTTAGTAACAGTGGTTCGGCTTGCCCAGGAATTTTCACCGTGTCCTCCGGGAGAGCAACGAACAAAAGTTATTGCGAAATGTTCCGAAAGTCCAAAACGATTTGACAAATTATAAGCACAATACATACAAATATGAAAACAAAAAACTCATGTAGAGTTGGTGAGTCCTTTAGGTGGGCTTTTACAGTCTTAACCACGAAAAGGCTCTAGACGAGCAGAGAGATAAGTTCACAACTCCCTCAAGTTGTTAAACAAAAGTTTTTCAACAAGAGAGTCTTTGAGAGGAGTCAACTATGGCCTCGAATTGTCTCGTCGACTTCGAGGGTCAAGTCGAAGATGGACTTGTCATCCTCACACACTCCCTCTATGACGCTGTTGTAGAGGGGAAGAACCTCCTGGAGGCCGTGGTAGATCCTCAAGAACCCCAGCACGAAGGATTCTCGGAGTAGTTGCTTCCTCAGCCAATCAGGAGACAGGCGAGGGAATGCCTTGGTTGATGGCCACTGGCAGTCCGGCTTTTCCGATTCGGTCACCTCGGCGTTGGCCTGCACCATCACCTCCTCTGTCTGATAGTAGAGGGGGAGGGCGGTGGAGAACTCCTGGTGCACTTGTTGCACGCGTCTGACCCAGTTCTTCTTCAGGATGTGAATGCGAAGCCGGTCGGTCTGAGCGCGAGGGAACCGCTGGATCCGTTCTTCAACCTCGGGAGACTCCATGTCTTTCTCAGGGGGTGCGGGGATGGTTTCCATCTCCGGTTGACCGTCCGGATGACCTTCCAACTTCAAGGACTGCTGAGTGGTGTCGGTAGCAAAACCCACCACGGCTGCATCTCCACATCCTAGGTCAGGAACCACCCCTGAGGGTTTTTCAGCAGGAGTTTGATCACCAAGGACCTCTGAGGCATCATCGGTAAGGACCACCGGAGTCTCGTCAGCAGTGACAACCTCCTCTCGGATCTTTCTGGAGCTTCTGCGTTTTCTTGGCTTGAAGCAGGCCGTAAAGCAGGCAGCGATAGACGTCCATATGCTGTTCTCAGGCATTTCAACAGAAAATATATAAAAAATGGTATTTGAAAAGTATTTGAAACGCTTTTTTGACGCAGTATGAAAATTCACTCACTATTAAAAAAACGTTTTTACTAGCAGTGAAATTATTTCGTAAATTTTTCTCTGTTGATGGAATTCCATTATTGCGAGGGGAAAATCATTGTTTAGCTGAAGAATATTAGACAATTACCACAACATTTTAAACAGACACTCTATATCCTCAACAATGTAAAAATGAACAATGTTGAAGCATTATTTTACTCAATATTGGCTGAAGTTAGACTCGAAAAAAAAATATCAAAATAGCCAATTTGAAAATAAAGCCTTACAAATTTCTATAGATTCCGGGTTTTACTAATAAATTTCTAGGTCATCCACATTTAAAAGCAAGCAAAATTCTTAAACATTAGTAAAATTGTTAACGTAAGAATTGAATCATCCGGCACATTTTACACATTATCAGCTAAAAAAACCAAATATGTCATTTTCAAAGTAGAGGAGAAATAGTATTAAAAATATGCCCTTATTTTCATGGAGAGTAAAAAAATGCGTCGAAAACCCGCAGTTGACGATGGTTTTTCAAAATTACGAGTGTTTCAGAAAAGATCCAAGGAAACCCCATATTTTCTTTTATTTTATACTCAAACAATTCCAAGTCTATCAAGAGAGATTGTATACTGAACGGCCGTTTATCACTGGGAAAAAGGACTACCACATTTGTGGTTTTAAAGCTTATTCGATCTATAAATGATGTTTACTAAGCTTGGTGTAAAGTCCAAGGCTTAAAATTGAGCCCTTCTAGTAAACTGACGAGTTTTGCTGATCAAAAAGTCTATGTTAAAATGCATGGTGTTTCAAAAATTTCGCTTTGCATGGCTTTAGTTTTAAACAACAACGCCTTGTAGAATCATTATACTAATAAGGTGTACTTTATGTAAAGTGACAATAGTTAATACATTAAGATTGTTTACAGCGCTCATAGCAGCCAAAATAAGAATTTATTTAAAATATTAAAGAAGATAGTACAAAAACTTCGTATAGAAAACATGTTTATTAAAAGTATTCACCATCCGGTACAGGTTCATAGAGGGAGTAATTTTGACAAAATAAAAAAACCGATACTCTCAGAAGGATGCATTTATTCAAAAATAAGCTTGTGCTATTTTTGAGAAAATTTGAGTATTTTTAAAAAGAAAATAGTCTACATACAATACACTCTTCAAACTTAAATAAACTTGTTTTTGAGCCAGTTGGTTTATAGGGCATTCTCATATTTGAGTAATTTACTCAGTTTTGAAAATTTTGTTTTAACCCTTTAGTCCTAACTTCCCAAAATTATTACAGGATTCAATGGCTATCTCGAGCGGTGTATGATTGAAAGAGTTAAGAGTTAAACTTATTGTTACAAGAACAAATAAGAATAGAGAAACCAGTAAATAATAATATTCCTTACATCTCTCAACCCAGCAACTCTAAGAACATGTATACAAGCCTTTGTCCCTCTAATACACTACTTCAATAGCCCCGAAAGGCCTCCCACGAAACTCCAACCAAACAATTCAATTTCAAGCATCCCCACAGGACCACCTTCCAGAAGAAAAAAATTCTTCAAGTCACAAGTCATCGGGCGATGTTTGGCGGACACGCCTCGCATTCTTCTCCCACGCAGCACTCGGACAACTCAACTCTAATCGAAAGAACAGCACTTATCCTTTAAATCCCCGTAGATCAACTAGTTTAATAAAACTGGGAATAACTCTAGCGAAGAACCCTCTTGCTGTTTTTGTTGCTTTGATGGGGAAAAGGAAACCTATTACGGAGGTAGGTCCGGCCATGGAAACTGCCCTGCGAAGTCCCCTCATTGGGCTTAACGATGATGCAATTCCGGCCACACTATATACCCTCTATTAACCTCTCTCCCTTCCCATGAGAATGGACTAACCTCCTGTATTTTATGGCCGTCGCCGTAACGGGATACGGCTCTGACCGTTGCCAACCTGTCTTCTTGGAATAATAGGTTCAGAAGACCATTTGAAGGGAAAGTAAACATTACACGGTTTTAACGATGGGATTCAATTTCCTGTGACTTTCTTTTTTATGGGGGAATTTAAGGTAGTTCGCTTGATTGATAATGTTCATTTCGGATTGAATTGTTTCTGGAATGGTTGGCTGTTCATTAGGGTGGTCACAAGTAACATGGGGGAAAATTTTTTTCGACTTTCTTCAGGTCTCACCCCCCTAAAATATGCCAATAGGCTAAAAAATGAGATTGGCCAAGTTTCAGCTCAATCCGATAATATTAACCCGTGCCTCATCGAGGTCAAAGTTCAGAAAAACAGCGATTTTTAACAAAAATTGGTAGTTTTCGCCCCATAAAACTAAAACCGTTTGTCCCAGAAATCTGGTTAGGGTGTCATTTGATATGAAATTTCATACACTTTAACTCTGAAGTTACGGAATTTTATTTCCTAAAACGGATGGGGCGCTATTTAGCATTTTCATAGTAAAGGTCCTTGAAAAAGCGACTTCATTGCTAGAAACCTAGAACATTGCAATGTCACAAAAAACTTCATCCTCCGGGCTTTTTCTATTACTTTTGGTCCCAATAGATAGTAAATAAGTTTTTAAACCCCCTAAGGGAATTCTAGGGTATAATTTCAAACCCCCTAGTGTTTGAAAAAAAGGAAAATATATATAATTTTTTTAAATTTTTAAACACGCATTTTGGGACTGATAATGTGATAAAGTTTGTTCAAATACATTATTAAGAGCTTAATTAGATAGAATACCAATGATATAGGGCCTTAACCTTTCCCTATAACCCCTATAATCTAAGCGAAAGAAGCGCGACTGCGAGGTTTTGTTAACAAAGGATTTTATGCCCATTTAAGTTATAAACAGAGCTAAATTACAAAATTTCAAAAAAAAACCCTCCAGAGATATATAATTTGGTGTCAGAAAAGACGTTTGAGATTATATATGTAGGTAAAATTATAATAAAAGCGTCCTTCCGTCTCAAAATGTTATATGTTTGATCTATAATCTAATTACTTAATGTTTTGTTCTTTATTCGTCAATTGTTTTTACACCTGTGTGAAAGGAGATAAAATATCATGTAAGAAAATGAAATATTAAGAAATATTTTTGATTTCACAGTAAATGTTTCTATGCTTTTCATAATTAATTTTTGTAAAAAACCATTAACAAGATTTCTCGGAAAAATACTTAGACACTCCAACAGTATAATCTCTGTAGTTTTCACTGGATTTTTTTAAGGGCAACCAAGTTACTGTCCTAAACCTAAAGTTGGATAAACTCAATTTATAGAAAATCATTACACTGTTAGAAATTTCACCATGTGAAAACGGTTAATGCGACGGCAGCTGACCGACCGTCTGATGCACCGTTAAGTTTACGGTTTGGAAAATTTTGATTCATTGCGGATTTGGAACCGTGGCCAACTGATTAGGTTAAGATACTGTAAAAACAATAGTTTAGCGGTTAAGGAATCATTCATAGCTAGCGAGGTTCTTTAACCGTATAAACAATGGTTTTGCGGTTAAGGAATCTTTCATAGCTAGCGAGGTTCTTTAACCGTATAAACAATGGTTTTGCGGTTAAGGAATCTTTCATAGCTAGCGAGGTTCCTTAACCGTATAAACACTGGTTTTGCGGTTCAATAATAATTTATAACTAGCATGATTCCTTAACCGTATAAACAATGGTTTTGCGGTTAAATAATCATTTATACCTAGTTTTGTTTGAAACCTTAAAATTAAATATTTCAGTAATATTTATAACTACGCACTGTCTATCTCCACGAAAATAACAACTCAACTCCAACAAATATCGATATTAAACACTGACACTGTCTAGCTCCTTGAAAGTAACAACTCAACTCTTAACAAATTTCGCTAATACTTTAGCATTGGTCAACTTTCGTGGATATAGACACTAAGTTATAACTATTACAGCTAAAAAAACAAAATTGTGAAATTTATAAATAAAAAATTCATATTAATATTGAAATAATGAAGTTAGATAATCAAAATAAGTTTGCATAATTTATGTAATAAAAATGTAAATATTAAAGTGCTAAACTAAAATGATCTTTCATTATGAAACCAGTGGTCTGTCCAAGACAAACTTTACTACCGTTTTCGGTACCTTCACAATTTTTTATAAATAGATACTTTCACAATTTCAGTTTTAGTAAAACACCTTTACAAAATACATTTTTGAAAAAAACATTCTCTATGAAGCTGTGTTTGAAGCTTGTTATTTTGACTTAAATGTTCACAAATTCTCAGAAAATTTTTGACCAAATTAGCAATTAATTTTAACAAAATAGGTACCTCTTAAAAAAACCTAGACAGACCCCTGTAAACAAGAATATTTAATTTTAAAGTTTAAGAAAGTATGAGTTTAAAGTAAGATTTATATAACACATTTTCAGATGGATAATAAAAACACATGACAAATAGTTAATATTATTTTACTCCACAGTCCAGGAGTCAATTTTTATTAAACACCACTTTTCTGAGAAGTGGTCACATCAAGGATTAGAAAAAATGTTTAACATATGAAAATGCTGCTTTACAACTATAATGTTTGTAAATAAAATGTGTTTAAATTTCACTTCCTGCTTCCGCCCACTGTAATCTGGTATCATCGGTATCTGGCAGGGAAGTGAATAAGCCGAAAAGCGGAGTAGTCTCCAGGGGCTGGGGAGTTACCGTCGAGGGTGGGCCTGAAACACTTGTTGGAGTTGGGATTTAAGAACCACTGATGGATCACACACGAGGATCATCTGCATAGCAGGAACGCTGGCTTGCAGCGATCTTGAGGTCACAGAAGGTGAGATGACGGGGACTGGAAAGTGTCAGCAGACGCCAGGCTACTTCCAGAAAGGGTAAAATGTCGCGGATGACTCCAGGGGCAGGATGGCGATTCCGAACAGCTCCGGGAATGCACAGGAGACCTTCCTGTGAATGTGTGTTAGTGGAATTCTTCCACTAACCCATCGACCTGTGGGTGGCAAGCGAAGGAGCGGCAGTGCTGAGTAGCTGGGCAAGGGCACGGAATCGAGGCGTCAGTCTCAGGGGAGATATTGCGGTCCACCATCAACAGGCAGTAGGACAAGTTCATCAATGTTGGGAGTGGGACGATCAACTTCAGGTGCAAGTCGTCGAACCGCTGGAAAGGCTCAAAGGTGTGGAGGGTGCTCGCATGTGCCTGTGCAAGTCCCTGGGTAGAACAAGTAAAAATTAGTCAAATGAAATAGAAACAAAATATACAACACTTTTTGGACGGCAAAACCCGTTTCATTCCAAGTTAAATACAACAAAATCACTTTTTCTGTTTTGAAATTTTACCTGTGAGTGATAAGCGGCAGCACTGGATACCGGGTAGCTGGGCAAGGGCATGGACTGTTGCCGTCACTACCCCAAGCTCTGATGAGTTAAATATTGATGTCCCTGAAGTCACAAATAAATAAATCAGTGTTAGTGAAAATAAACTACATAAGAATAACAAGACTAAGAATTAAAGTTATAAATATGTTCAGTGGGGTAGCCAGAAAAAAATTTCGGAGGGGGATGTTGATATTGAAATTTCGTTTGGTCGTAAAAATACTTTCGAATCACAAATCATGCGCTATAAGATCACATCCAATAGAAGCCCGTTTTCTGATCACGTGAAAACAGTAAACACAATGGTTTTCATGCGCTTCAAATGATTTAAAACACATTTTTGTATTTAAAAATCAGAAATTTTGGAGTCTTAAACCATAATGTATCAAAAAAGTATAAAATTAAGCATATACCTCACTCATGCAAATACCTCATTCAGCTTTAGAAAATGAGTCAAAAATGTAAATCAACCAAATGAACGTGGTGCAATATATTGGTTAATATAACTGAGAATAATAAAGTGAAATGTTCAATTTGACTTACTACATAAGCGTCCATGTCGACATCAATCGGCTTACCGTACTTAACATGGCAACAATGCTAAAAAGAAAGAAAATATCTGGAGTTTTCATCAAATTTTATTTAAAATATGGAAGTATGGTCGGCAAATTTAAGAACTTGTAATAATTTATTCTCCTTGTCCAAAATGCAAAGTGAATCAAGCTGCTTCTGCCCATATTTTATTCTGTATCGGTTGTGAAAAGAGCCATTGTACTTGGATCTTACTGCTATGCTGCTTTGGAGTATTTAAAAACGCACGGGTTTATGGACTTGGTCTAGATGTTTTTGTCAACCATATACAGTATACATACGTTATTAAAAAATTAAATGAAATTTTTATGTTAAACATAAAAATAATTAAGGCAATTGCTTTCAAACTTAGAGTTTTAAGGTGCATATTTCAGACATTCCGCGCCAAACACAATGTTAATTTTGTTTAAAGGAATTACGCAGAAAAATTAAAGCCAGAAACACAACTTTATTAAGGTGAATAAAATCGGCAAGTAATTAAAACAAGACACAAGCATCAAAAACTCAACTCTCGTCCAATTGTTCATTTCATGGAGGAGGCTGCCGTGTTGACGTGAATTTTTTTTGCTAATGATATCAAATTTGAATCGGTTAATTCTTATAAGAAAATTCATGTAATATTGTACTTTAATAATTGATATTATTTATGTTTGAAATCAATAAGTAATTAAAACAAACTCTACCTGTTAGGTACACCAAAAGAATCACATTGTCAGGAAGAAGGGCTCAGGTCATCATGTGTCTAAAAAAAGTTTATAAAAGCTTTTAGTCAGACAAAATGGGGAACAGCTTTAGAATAGGTCTGCTTTTGGCGACAGTTTTCAGCCGGCGGCAGCTGAAAACCCCGCTGCCCATGGGCGGATTTAGATGGTGAACCCTGGGGGTGCGTACTGGGAAACTTGGGGGTGCAAGCTGCCCCTGATGACTTTGAAAACATGATTTTCCCCAATAAAAATGGAATTTTCTCAAAAAGTTGGGGGTGCGTTGCACCCCCTTAAATCCGCCCATGCCGCTGCCATGTTTACCCAGGCTCAAAAAACTAAAACACTACTTACTTACAATAAGTATGATTTTTGCGAAGCACATAAAGAACCAACTAAAGTGCGACTTAAATCTAATAGTATCTTTAACCTCAACGGGCGCGCCTATCTCCTAGATACACAATTGTAGGTTAATGAAGCGAATCCGGCCTGCAGATTTTCACGCCAAATTTGGGAATAACAATTCAATGATCGGATGCTATCGGTTTTCCCACTTGGTGACAAAAAAAATCGCCAACCGGATTTGCTTCATGTACCCAATTATAAAATGCAAATTTTCAAACACGTAATTCAAAACAAAGTTGTAAGGGGCCATTCAGTAATTATGTAAGGGTCCCGAGGGGGAGGGGGGTTGGAAAAATCTCTACATACCCTTACTTGGGGGTGGGGGTCAAACCCATTCTTTGTAAGATTTTCCTAGTTAATGTAAACAAATTTCAATTATTCTAATCAAATTACTATCGAATAACCTCAGAAAAACTTAAAAAGGCTGAAGATCACTGTTATTATCAAAGCTTTTATTTTTTTAAAATAGATATATCAGTATGTATCTCTTTTGTAGCAAGTTAAGATAAAAAAAAAACTGTTGAATCCATCTTCCAGTTGTCAAAAGGCGAAACAAAACAAAAGCAAAAAGAGAGAAATCTTAATTAGTTTTGGGTTTCAACTTTTTTTATTCGAACATTTTATTATTTTGATAAGCGAAATGGAATCTTACGTAAGAATAGGGGGGAGGGATTTGAAAATCTTACGTACCCTTACATGAGGGTAGGGGGGTTAAAAATTGCCAAAATCATCCTTACGTAATTAATGTAAGTATTTGGTTAATGAGCATTATTTAAATCAATATTATTTTTAAAAAAACTTAACAAAAGTAATTATAATACACAAAAACAACTCAACAGAGAAATATGAAATAACCCGAGAGTTGTGAAGAATTCAATTAGGTATTTAGGCTGAACTATTGACTATTACTGAAGCTTCATAAAATGAAAATAACATTTAGTTACAATGATTAGGAACAAAAAAAACTTTATAATTACTTAAAAAAATCAAAAAAACTTCCATGAACAGTCGCGCGTATCTCTAAAACACAAACAGCACATTTGTAGAGACCCATTTACTGTAAATTTTAAGAACCCGGGCCACGGCCTAAGGACAGGAGTTCGTATCGCAAACCAAACGCTAAACGTTTTCAAGTAAGCAGTAACCGAGAATTTCAAGGCATTTTAACTTACCACATCCTGATTTGTAAGAACAAAAGAAATCCATGTAAGGGTCAAACCCCAAATGGGTAATAATTGAAAGCTTCACCGGCTTTACTTCTATTTTCTGTTTCGATCGCACGCCGCCCGCAGCCGCAGCCGCACGGGCCACGGGACGGGGATTCCCCCATTCTCCGTCTTGAAGTTAAAGTTACAGTAGGTAACATCAGCCGAAGTGTGGCTGTATTATAGCTGCCTACACAGGCACACAGGCCCAAACAAACGGGAAGACAGTTCCGTGAGTATCAAAGTTAAAAATACATTATACATTTGATTTCAATAAAGTACAATACATACCATTATACAAAAGAATTAGCTGATTGATATTCTGATCAGCCAAAAGAACGTTCTCCTCCCTGCATCACACATCCATCGTGCTCGTGCCAGTGGCATAGGCCAGTGGCTCGTGCATCGTTGGCTCGATTGGCGAGGGCATGAGAGTTGATTCATTGATTCTTGGGTCTTTTGCTGCAGGAATAACTTGGATTTCACGCAAATGTTCCTTTTAAGAATTTTAATAGGGAATAGGCAGGGTTGGCAAAAACCTGGGTTTTTTTTAAAACCCAAGTGGGTTGAGTTTTTTTCGGGTTTTTTAATAAAACCCTGAAAAAACCCATATAAAACTGGTTTTTTTTTAAATTAAGTGGTTTTCTCCGATATAATAAGTAGGCTCTTCAAATTTTAGTAAGTTCTTTCTATGTTAAATGTGTTCTGTCAAAATAATGTCAGTTTTTCCATAGCTAAGTGGGTTTTTTCAAAGTTTGTCAGTTTTCTGAAAAATTAATGTTTTTGTTTTTATTTTAAAGTGTTAATTTATCACTTGTATATGAGATAGGTGACAAATTTTGGATCAAAGTTGGAATCTCTAAGATATTCTTTTACATAATTCGTGATTTATTACTAGTTAAAGACGTTTCCGTAATACTTGAATAAAAGTATTTGTGCTTGAGATCGGTGAATGAAATTTTAATATGTTGTACCTGGCGTTGTGCGGTTCAAAACGGTGTATTGCATTAAGGTGGTCGTCATGCAGTAGACACTCTACAGTAGTCCGAAGTTTCTCCGTAATATTCAAATGACACTATAATAAAATTAATAAATCGATCAATAGTTGACGGAATCTAAAAGAAAACTTAAATATGTGCATTATATTAAATTTTTGTTCAAATCGCGCTATAATTATGGTAGTTATTAGAGTTTGAAAAAAAGTCGACTGCGCTCGAAAAAAACACAAGTCCTCTTTTCGCTTATAAATCTATAATTATTATTCTAATTTTTTTTTTGAATTTACTTAGGAGTAAAGGACCGTTGTGGCAATGTTTTTCCAGAATTACGGGATTCCATGGTGATTATAACATAATTTGTGATTTAAATAGCTGGATGGAGCTTACTTGTCCATAACGCGAATGACTCTGGAATATTTCCCAGATCTCAGTTCAAAGTTTGTTTACTCTTCGCTTCACATGCAAGTGCTTTACATCGTTGGAAAGATCATTAAAAATGTTTATAGGAATGCTTATAGGCTTATGTTCTCCATATTGGGGGAGTTATTAAGATTGAAAGAAATTTCGTTTTCCGTGAAATTTTTTCCCAAAAGTAATTCCAATAATTTGAGATTTTAATATATTGTAGTAGGCCTTTAGACGAACAAAAGTATGTATCGCATTAAGGGATTGATGAATTAGTTCTCCACTGATAAATTATTCAAGCTTTTTACTGTATTATTTATGTATACGACCCCCTAATGATGTCAGCACCTTGAAAATTAAAAGATTGTGCGGTTCACTCCATGAACGACATCGGAAGTAGAGATATAATAATTAAAGTACGTATACATTGTACTCACTGAAATTGAGAAAACACCATTTAATTTTATTGACACCAGGTTTAAAATTTGAAAAAAAAAACAATAAAAATTTAAAAAATATCCCTGAAATCTTTTTAACTTTAAAAAAATACTAAAATTTACAAAATTCTCCCTAATTCTTTATAACCATATAGTTTGAACTTGAAGCGTCTTAAATTTTTAAAAAATCCACTCAATAAAGAAAAAAACCCACTGAAATTTGAAAAACACTCCCTTAATTATTGAAATCTGGTTTAAATTTTGAAGAAAAAATCTCATTCAACTGAAGTTCTTGGTATGTTGTTTCGTTTAATGTTTTTTTCAATATTAAAACCAAATCTGCCAAAATCTTGATTTTTCTTGAAAACACCTAAAACTGGGTCCATAATGAGGGTTTTTCACATGTATTTTCTTGGAAAAACCAATTGGGTCCTACCCAGCCAACCTAGGGCAGAGGTGTTCTCGAGTTTGGATAAGGATTTTAAGAACTATATATTATGTGGCATGGAGTAATTATAATCAAGCCTATGTTATATATACCTTGGGTTCTTTAAGAAAAGATGGCGCCACGAAACACGAAAATGGTTCCTTAACCGTTTTTTATGAGAATGGTTCGTTAACTATTGGCTTTTCAATTTAACGGTTCGAGAACCTGATTTTAAATGGTTATTCTACCTTTTTGTCTGAAAAAAGTAAAATAACCATTAAAAATATGGTTATTTGACCGCTTTCCTTAAGGAATTTCTAACAGTGTATAATTATCCAAAATATTTTTAAAATATTTTTTAAAAATTGCTTGGTAAAATTTTCTTTCTTCTCCCCATGTGTAGTACACTGAAACAAAATTTTTTAAATCATTTACTATTGCATACCTTTCAAAAAAGTTATTTTCCTTGAATAATAAGCAAAGGAATTTTGTGGTATATTAAAATAAATAAATTTATACATTATCTAAGATCACTTTTAGCTGAAAACATGTAACTTTGGTAGAAATATGATTTTTTTAACATTTAGAGTCGGAAGGACGCTTTTATTATAATTTTACCCACATATATAATCTCAAACGTCATTTCTGACACCAAATTACAAATCTCTGGAGGTTTTTTATTGAAATTTTGTAATTTAGCTCTGTTTATAACTTAAATGGGCATTAAATCCTTTGTTTAGCAAAACCTCGCAGTCGCGCTTCTCTCGCTTAGACAGTGGCGTAGCCAGAGGGGGGGATTTGGGGATATATCCCCCCCCGAAACTCAGAAATTTTCCTTTTTTGACCATAGGAAACCACTAAAAATACTCAATATCCCCCCCCGAAATATCAATATCCCCCTCCGAAATTTTTTTCTGGCTACGCCACTGCGCTTAGATTATAGGGGTTATAGGGAAAGCTTAAGGCCCTATACCATTGGTATTCTATCTAATTAAGCTCTTAATAATGTATTTGGACAAACTTTATCACATTATCAGTCCCAAATTGCGTGTTTAAAAATTAAAAAAAATTATATATATTTTCCTTTTTTTCAAACACTAGGGGGTTTGAAATTATACCCTAGAATTCTCTTAGGGGGTTTAAAAACTTATTTACTATCTATTGGTACCAAAAATAATAGAAAAAGCCCGGAGGATGAAGTTTTTTGTGACATTGCAATGTTCTAGGTTTCTAGCAATGAAGTCGCTTTTCAAGGACCTTTACTATGAAAATGCTAAATAGCGCCCCATCCGTTTTAGCAAATAAAATTCCGTAACTTCAGAGTTAAAGTGTATGAAATTTCCTAACAAATGACACCCCAACCAGATTTCTGGGACAAACGGTTCCAGTTTTATGGGGCGAAAACTACGATTTTTTGTTAAAAATCTTTGTTTTTCTGAACTTCGACCTCGATGAGGCACGGGTTAATATTATCGGATTGAGCTGAAACTTGGCCAATCTCATTTTTTAGCCTATTGGCACATTTTAGGGGGGTGAGACCTAAGGATTTCAAAAGTTGATTTTTTGTGACCACCCTACTGTTCATGTTCGACTATTTGATAATGTGCATTAAACGCAAGGTTTTCGATTACTGGAGAACTTTCTTTTGGAAGAAAATGTCGAAGAAGAATTTAAAATCAATGATAGAGATGGAAAATTATAGGTTACTTTTTACTTATTGCGTTCCACAAATTATTTTTAACGTTAATGGCATTTCAATCTCTATACACAGCTGAAGGCCTAAAGCATAATCATATTTAAAAGGGTTTTAATTTTACACAATTTGTGTTGATACACAATTGTTTATGATCCAGTATTAAATTTTCAAGTTTTCTTCCAATCAATTTATAATGTTTTTCCTTTTTATAGAAGGATAAATTTACACAAATAGTTATTATGTTAATGCTTTTGTTACCCTTATTTGTTGTTTTATAATAATACCAGAACTAGAAGGTTTTTTCGTTTTTCAATATAACTTTTTAGTTCTTGATTTTTCAAAAAAAAAGGTCTGCAATTATAAAATAAATATATTCGCAGTTCCTTCAACGCAGAGGTCAAATAATAGTACCTATTAATCTTACTACTTAATACTAGAAATATAATATTCTTTGTCTCTTCTTAGCACAAATCATGTTTACACTTATATTCAATAAGAACCTTTTGTAGACTCAAAGAAACAAAGAAATTCAATAGAACTTAATTTACTTATTTTGAAGTTACTTCTCATGTATACGTAGATAGAAAGCTTGTTTTCAAAGTAAAACAAAATTCATGGAAACAAATTTTTATGAGTTTATTTTATTACTATTCAGATTTCACGTTTCCTGATTGGATATTTCAGATGTTTTACAGGCTTCTTAAATCCATTTTACCTTTTTTGCGTTCTTTTATAAAGTGAAGAGAAAATTTTTCAGAATAAATAATTCAAAAACAGATCTTTCACTTAACTTCTAATTTTTGTCACATCTCACAAAACAAATTTCTTTATCGTGTTTACTTTAAAAAACTCCTTTCACGTTTTAAGTAATCCCCATCAATTCGTATTTTATTTATAGGTATTGAGTTACTTTTTGAATGAGTGAAATCCTGTGAGGCATTACTATTTTCAGACAAATGAAGTCCAATCCAAATATTTTACTTACGTTAATTATACACTAGGGAGATAACTATAATTGCAGTGTTGATAAAACAAGCTTTATATCATAAAATCGGTGAGTAAAAAAATTAATGAGCTCTTAGAAACGGTAGCATTTTCCAATTTAAAAATAAAAGTGGTTATAATAGTGTTTAAAATAAGTAAAACTCTTATTTTTACTTATTTTGGTTATAATAGTGTTTAATTAAATTCAGGTTCTTATAGCCATTCTTGAAGAAGAAAAAAGTTCTGAATTTACAATGGATAAAATTTAGCATACCACAATAAGATGACTTCAACTATATTTCTTTGAAACTTTTTCGGTTAAACAAGGTCGCAGTAGAGAAAATTTTTTAGAAAGCATTGCCTTCTATATCTTTAGATATTAGGTTGTTTTAAATCTAAAGACTTTCCCACAAAGAATATTTTTCTTTCTGGAATATCTCAAGGGATTTCTATTTCGGTTGAATGAAAAACCACGGCTAAGAGTAAAAAACCGAAATGTAAAAAACAAATCTAATTGATACAATGATGTAACATTTTCTTCACTATAAAGTTCTCATATTTTATAGATTTTTTAAAATTTTTATGCAGTCTCGTATTATTAACTAATCACATTCAGTTTTAAAATGTTATATATTTTTGAACCTAAATAAAGTAGGTTGAATATTAGAATAATCTCATATCTGTATATGTATGTTTTGCCTCACAACCAAGTACCCAATTATTTTTGTGTTTCATGCTTGTTTTATTTAAGTTCAAATTATATCTACTAAAGATTATAATCACTCGTCCGTTTTTAATCTCATTTCACATATTATAATATGGGGTATTGGTTCTCAGCCTTTTCTCAAGAAATTATGAAAATTGATGTTTTACTATATAAATTTTTACTTTAACTCTATTTATTCTTTTACATGCGTAATTCACTCTTTAGAAAGAAAAAAACAAGGTGACTTTGAATTTAAAATTAACATCTCTACTGGTTAAAAAATCAATAATTTAAAATGTATAATTAATTTTGGGTGAATGATTAATTAATTCAATAATATCCCAAGAGTAAAATTAATTCGTACATTTCATGAAAACATTATTAAAATTATGAAATTGTCGGAGCTTGGCATTTCCAAGTTTTTTTGTATATATAAGTCATTAAATATTGATTACATAGGCCAAAATATTCATCCAACAGTTTATTATATAATTTTTGAGATTTAATGTTGTGGTTAAAATCTAAAAGCATTTAATACCCTTCTCATTTCATACAAATTCACAAACATATACAGGGTGATTCTGAAATAATCATCAATAATTGAGGGGGAGGTAGAGGGGCCCTAGACAAGCATATTTCGAATAGGGATAGCGGGGCGCAGCCTTACCGTTTAAGAGCTAGGACCTAATGTAGTGAGAGCACGTTTCAAATGGCCGTTTTTAGAAGGCCCTTGTGACGAAACAAACATAATAAAATGAAAAAATCTATTGCATGAGGTAAGGAAGTATCCCTACTACCTACACCTTGAATTCGATAGACTTTGAACTACTTTCTAAACCGTGGAGTGAGTTTTAAAAGTGCAATATTAATCTTTTAGTCAAAGAATGGAGTTCCCTTAATGGTATTTAGAAAAATGATGATCGGGAAAGGAATTTTCGATGATCGTAACAGTAATCATTGAAACCGTATGATCATTGAAAATTCCTTCCCCGATCATCATTTTTCCAAATATCATTAAAGGAACTCCATTGCTTGATTAATATTGCACGTTTTAAAACTCACCCCACGGTTTAGAATGTGGTCCAATTTCTATCACATTGAGGATTTTAGTAGTACGGATACTCTTGTACCTAATACAATAATGTTTTTCATTTTATTATGATTTGTTTAGTCACACGGGGCTTCTAAAAACGGCCTTTTGAAACGCGTTTGCACTACATTAGGTCCTTGCTCTTTAACGGTAAGGCTGCGCCCTACCATCCCTATTCGAAAAATGCTTGTCTAGAGACCCTCTACCTACCCCCCAATTATGGATGATTATTTCTGAATCTCCCTATATATTCCCAACTGTTTCTGACGATTAATAGAAACTGCTTAGTGAACTTTAAAAAGGTATCTTTAAATAGTACATCTTCCTCTACAATGCCTAAATGCCTCTTGTTTTTAAAAATATGTATTTTGCTTAAAAAATTGTGTCGCGTGAGCGAACAACATAAAAGGGAGCAACGTCACATAAAAATTCCTCTTTCTTATAATGAAGTTAATAATGCAATAAAACTTTATTTGAACAACAAAAAAAACCTGTTTTCTGCAAAACTGAGCTGTAGCGATGCGGTTTGGACTTAAACCAGTATTCTTCCCATTCAAGGTCACGAACGTTCATTTAAATTCTTTCCATCTTTTTGTTTAATCACTTTCTCAGAATCTCAGAAAAGTTTTCCTCCGGGATGAATATGGTCTTTCCGTGCAAGCGCATTCCCGCCATCGAGATTTGTTTTCACGGAAATTTCTTCCAAACTTCTTATTTAAAAGATTGTATATTTTCAAGAAATACGTGTTTACACAATCTCATTATGATGGAAATGTCCTTTCATTTTATGTTATGTGGTGATAAGAAATCCTGATTTTCAAATAAACACTCCAACCTGAATCTATTCATATCTATCTATTCTTCTACCCGAAGTTCTTTCGAAAATAACAACACCTTTTCAGACTTTCTACACGGGCCCTTTTTTATGTGCCCAACGGAGGGAAAAGGGTTTAATAAATTGTTAGTCGAGTAATAATATGTTAAGTCGAATAAGTCGAGTTAGTAATAATATGTTAGTCGAGTTCAAAGGGGTTTAACATTTATGAGTGCAGCAGATATATTTTAGATAAATTTGATATGATTTTATCTGATGTTACAATGATGATGTGTCTGATGTTTTCATATGTTAGTATCTGATTTCATATTTATACCACGTTTTTACTCTTAGCATTCACGCTGTAATTCTTTGTTGTTGGTTATTCATTTTTTAAAAGTAGTTGATCTTTTCGCCACTGAAGATGCTCTCCGAAGAAGAGGGTGAAACTTCTGGAATTAAATTCCAACAAACACGGCCATACATCCCGGAAAATGAATTAAATTACTCTACAGGTCGTGGAAGTTTTCATCAATTTATAAAATTTTGATATGGTTTGAAAAGTGTGCTATCTCGGCATATTCGATTAAAGATATTAGGGAGATGAAAAGAAGAGTTCTTCACCAGTAACCTCTGTTTAGAGGAATGTGTGAGAAAACTCCAGCTCTCAAGCGTCGCCTCCAACCTTGGACCGGTTTCGCCCTTGTTAGGGCTCATCAGCACGGTATAGGAAGGTAACGCCAGAGAGCGGAGGGAGAGCTTTCATTCCGGCAGATAGTGGGGGACTGATCAATGGTCACCACTTTTTCCGTTATAGTCGGCTAGACTAAAAGCTCTCCCTCCGCTCTCTTGCGTTACCTTCCTATACCGTGCTGATGAGCCCTAACAAGGGCGAAACCAGTCCACGGTTGGAGGCGACGCTTGAGAGCTGGAGTTTTCTCACATTAGGGAGATGGTTCACTAAACACTGGTGTAGGACATTCATTCAGAAAGAAATATTTGAAGTCATTTTTCTTTCATAAATGTAAATGAAAATTTGAAAAATGAATTAATAACGTGAAAAAACGTGCGGCATTAGGTGTTAAAAACTGTTGCCCCAACAAACAGACCCCGTTGAACCTCTTTACAACCATTAAAAATGAAGTTTTTATTGCTAAAAATTTTAAATGAAAATTTTATTGATCAATGTATTTTAATTAACAAGTTTAAATATAAGTAATACATAGGTAATGAATACTTCAATATAAAATGATTTTAATGCATAAATGATCATTTAAATGGACTTGATATGTGCTGGTTTCTTTTACAAAAAAAGTATTAATCAAAATTGAAACTAAGTACACAATTTCACTGATCAGGCTAACTCAAATTAGTATACGGTAA
The DNA here is from genome assembly GCA_024610705.1 of Tetragnatha versicolor. NCBI lineage: Eukaryota > Metazoa > Arthropoda > Arachnida > Araneae > Tetragnathidae > Tetragnatha > Tetragnatha versicolor. The sequence goes on along the minus strand of JANDEH010000005.1, from coordinate 56,394,002 downwards.
AAATCAAATAAATCAGTAAAATATACAATTGACGCTTTAAAATATACAATCAGTTGGGTCTTAAATTCACATACAACAACAACAATCAACTTAAATTTTAATTCTATTTTATAAGGTGTCCGTAGGTACACTAGTTTTCAGATATAATATCGGACTCACCCTATTTAAAGAAGTATCTTGGATAAAAATAAAAAAACAATTTTCCCTTGTAGATGTTAAACGTATAGTGGTGTATTCTGTTTTAAAAGCATATTCCATTGAAAGTTTAAACTAAACATATTTTCGAAGTTTTTTTTCTAAACTAGGGGGCTCTGCCCCCTGTTCGCTATCGCTCACCAACCCCCGGAAATGTTTCGCAGTTCTTCTCGGTTCGCTTCGCGATCTTAGCGAGCAGAGCTCGCTTGTTTCATCTCAACAATCCAGGCTCGTCGGCTTAGTTAATGCTCTTTTGAATACCGAAACTACTTATCTCTCTAGTTAATCAATGATTAAATTCGAATCATTCCCCCGAAGATATCAAAATAAAACTGTTTCTAAAATATTCATCTCTTAACTTCAATTCTTCTTTCTTCAAGTATTGAATAGAAATGTTTTTTAAATACCAAGCAAATCTACAATTATCATCAACCAACTTAGAGAAAAAACCAGCCTTTAAGAAGCTTTAAATTTATAATATGCACAATAACTGGTGAATCGTAGGAAATTAAAGAAATAAGACTCATAAAAATAAGCTATTTCCCTAGTGAACGAATAGAAAGAGAAGAAAATTTTAAACTTAGAGTCTCAATAATTCTAAAATTAATTCGAATTTTAAAAAACAAAACGCCAATATTTTTATAAAAAATAATTGTATACGTATGCGTCTAAAATATTGTAGTACCTCTATCATGATTAGTTTTTTTTATAACGAAAAAATCGAAAAATTGTCAAAAATTTCGAAACTTTAAAATTGAATTACTCAAAAACTAATTTGAAATTCGAAAAAAGGCGATGAGGTCCAAAACTTCATTCCTAAGAGTATGTGTCTGCAAAAAATCATGTTTATGCTGTAAATAGATTTTGTTGGAGGCGAACTCGCAGCAGAAAAAATAATATTCAACTTTGACATTAAATAACTCCAGAACTAATTATCTAATTAATAAGATTTTGGAACGAAAATTATTATCATGCATTTGTCTACCAATGGTCAAAATTTCATAATATTCCTTTAAATAGTTTCTGCGTAGTGAGAGTTCAAAATGTTCAAAAATAAAATTTTCAAAATCAGCGGTGACAGCGGCGGCGGTTACTTTTTTTAATATAGAAAGAAAGGTAATTGGAAAATTTGTTTAAAACAAGTATGAGGTATGTGATACGGTACTTTAAACCAAAGATTAATTGCCATTAAAATAAACCATTAAATCCATCGTATTTACCATTAAATTAAATAAAAATGAAGTACACAACTTGAGCTATTGATTTTGTTATAAAACTCGATAACAAGATCTATAACATCATAATTAAAGCCAAACGACCCAAGAAAAACGTTCAGAACCTTCATATTTACATATAGATAACTTTAAATCTTTTAAAAGAAGATCTCTTTTAACGAGTATAATCGTAGGTCTTAAATGAGAAAATAATCCACCGACTTCTTACTTTTTAATGAGTTCTTTGAGCCGTCAGGTAATTAAAAATACGTGAAGAGTGTCAGATTCCTTAGAATAGAAGACTTGCCAGTAGCAGTAAATTATGAAGAAAAAATTCGTAGTAAAAAAGGCTTGGATTATTTTAAAAGCATTGAGAGAATTTACAGGATACATTAATTTACTTAGGGTTTAAAATTTCTAGTTGAGACAAGCATAAAAATTAGAGATATTTTTAAGTCTCGTGCTGGAAAGATTCTTATTTAATGTTAAGCTAAATTATAACTGATAATGAGTTTTTAAGAATAAAAGAACTAGGCCTGAAGTTCTTCGGAACTTTTATCACAGAAAGAAATTATTTTAAGATATTTTAGTTTTATATTAGGTCTTGTAGAAATTATTTACTGTTTTCTTTGATCAAAACAACTTTTAAAAATTTGAACGAATATTTTTTAAGAGTTTTAAACTAAATATAATTTCATTCCAACTAACTCAGTATATTCAAAATTGAAATCATAACACTTTCAGTTTCTTGTATTACCTTAAAATTCCTTGGATTACATGCTGCAAAGCATAATGTAGTGTATATCAACAAACTTTGTTATATGATATTATATGATCAGAGTAAATATTTACTCAAAGTGTAATATTTGGAATAAATAGTTTTCAATTTTATTTAATGAGTTAAAATTTTGGTTCTATGAATTTTAAATAAGTCCTTTGAAATCATAAAATTACTACTGAACTATCATCAAGTTAAATTCAAAGATACTATCCCATTCTCACAATTTTAAGTTATAACTAAAATTTTCAAAAATGAGGAAGACTAGATAGCTAATTTTTTAACTTTTCCAATTAAAACAAAACAAATAATATTTTTTCAAAAGTATTTTGAAATAAAAATCCCAAAAAATATTATGTTTTTGTTGTTGTTGCTACCCCCATGGCCAGCAAAAAATATTATAAAGCTGGTTAACATTTTAACACGTTCAATCTCTGGTTAATAACCAGACAATGCAGTCTCTTTTAATGGATTAGCAACAAAAATTTTTACACATCATTTTTAGCGTTAATGACTGAGTAAAGTATCCAAAAATATCCCGTAGATAATTAAAATTTTAAAGAAAGATTAAATTAAGTGTTTGAGCATAAAAATTAGTTTTAATTACATTCCAGGACCTCCCCAAAAATTAATTATCGTATTAATATTTTATACTCAGAAACTTTAATTGTTGGAATGTTAAGTTGTTTGAGTTATTTTCTTAAAAGATGACTGTAAAAGTGACTGAAAATCGAGTTACCAATAAGGACAATTAAAAAAATTAATTTCATGACTGTGTGTCGATGTAATTAATTTTGAGGAAGGGTATCGTCTTTTTTTAAATTTAATTTAATTAATTCCATGTTTGAATATACTTGTTTAAGCTAACAAGAAAAATTCCGTTTTAATTTATTTCCATTGCTTCAAAGACATCACACATAGCATTGTTTTCCAATAAGTTTAAGGAATATTGCGTTAAGGGGACTCAGTACCTCCAAATCGGTCAAAATACAAAGTTAAGAATTTTGCTCTCAAATCGATGTTTATACTCATAAATTGATTTGGAAAATTTCATAGTGATGCGCGAATTCTAAGCATAACAAATCTCAAATTTTTATAGAGCACAGTTACCACATATTTTTTTAATAAACTAGGGAGCTACCGCCCCCTGTTCGCTATCGCTCACCAACCCCCGTAAACTGCTGACGCAGGAATTCCAACTCGCTAAGGGGTCTTTTTCAATCGTTAAAAACTGAAAATGGTTGTGATTAAAAAAACCACCATAACATAATGCCCTTGAAGAAAAATCTACTGAACGTGGACCTTTTATTTTATGGACAACTAACTGATATGCCCGGCCTTGCACGGGTGCAGAGCATAATTTTTTTATTTTTTAGTTTTCCCAAATACATTTCTAATTTTGTATAATCAGCATTTACCAATCATCCCGGTATCCATGGCGTCTTTTTCATATTCCGGTGTTCCCGGTAACTTTTCCTATCCCGGTGTTCCTAGTAATTTTTCTTGTCCCGATGTTCCCGGGTGGATTTAAATTCCTTCAGTTCTTAAGCAATATAATTTTGAATGATTTCCACATTTACATGGAAAAGGTATTCTAAAAATGATTTAAAATGTTTAGATTCCTTGATTAATAATATCTTCAGGAATTAACGTTTTCGATGAAATTATTCAATAATTAAAGCTTATTCCATTTTGCAATTTAAGAAAAAATCAATCTTTTCTAGTTAAGGGGGTTCAGTACCCCAACATTTTGAAAAAAGTCGATTTTGAGATTTTGATTAATTATAAAAGAGCAAACACTTAGCTTTCCAACGATGTATTACTTATGCCTGTAATCGGTTTTAAAGCATACTAAAAATTACTTTAAGAATGAAAACAAACCAAAATTCTCTATGCCGCGCCAACTTCGAATGCAAATATCTCAAAACTGTGTTTTTAAACCTTCGATGTACCTTTTCTAGCAATCTAACAGTTGAAACATCATAATTTTTGGCATACATTCTTGTTATGATGTAGTTGTTATACTGAAATGAGCTTTAAGTAATTAATTAATTAGAACCCATTTTATTGAACTTTTTACATTGCATTTCTAAAATTTTTGAAATATAGCATTTTTTTCCTGATAAAAGTGGTATTTTAAAAAAAATTACGGAGATTTTTTTAAAAGCTCATTTCAGTATAACAACTACATCATAACAAGAATGTATGCCAAAAATTATGATGTTTCAACTGTTAGATTGCTAGAAAAGGTACATCGAAGGTTTAAAAACACAGTTTTGAGATATTTGCATTCGAAGTTGGCGCGGCATAGAGAATTTCGGTTTCTTAACATTTTTAAAGCAATCTTTAGTATGTTTTAAAACCGATTACAGGCATAAGTAATACATCATTGGAAAGCTAAATGTTAGCTCTTTTATAATTTATCAAAATCTCAAAATCGATCTTTTTAAGGTGTTGGGGTACTGAACCCCCTTAAAAGGGAGTTTTAATAGTTTTTTGTTTGTTAACCAACTTTCTTAAAAGCTAAAATATTATCACCTTTTGATTTTAGATCCTCATTTCCGTGGAGACTATTTTAACAACATGTAATCCATAAAGCTTTTTAAAATATAAAAATTAGATAAACTCTCAAATAAAAATATGTTAAACTATACTAAAAACTTTATATTTCATTGAAATAGATTTTTAAATTGTTAATATAATTTTTAAATAGACCTGTACCTAGTGTTTCTATTAAAAACTTGTTGTTTAGCATTAAATTTTCTTTGTAACAATGGAGTATCCAGATCTCTTCTTGAGGAGAAATAAAGCTATTTCAGCAAAATGACCATAAAAAGGGTCAAAAGAGGGTTAAGGGGTCAATAAAAGTTTTCGAAACATAGCCTGTTTTTTCTTGAGTTTTTTTACGTAGGTATATCAAGTTTGGTGCAGATCGGAAGAAAACTGTGGATTTGTATAAAAGACAAACACGCATACACACATTGACTTTTATTATATTAGATAACACTACCTTCTCAAAAAGTCTACTGACCAATTTGATAATAGCAGTCCAGCAGTTTTTATTTTATGGCTCTTTCTGTCGAAGTTAATCTATATTTAGCTAGTAGTCGGATCTTTTGGAATTTGCATAACACTTCCTTACGTCATCTATAGGGGGTGTAGAAAAGCTCACGGTAACAATACTAATCTTACTATAACACAGTTTGACATGACAAAGTGCATTTATTGTCAGGTTGTGTTTTTTCAAACTAAATTTTTTGGTAAAAAACTGAAATCACAATCCTTCTTTATATTATTGCCAAGTTTAATATCATTAGGAACAGTAGTATTTTCTTTATGGGCAATTTATGTTATGCAACTTTATGGGCTACTTATGTTAAGGTAGTTTTTAATCAGAACCACTTTCTGTTTTTAAGGATTGAAAAAGACCCCTTAAACTCCAAACCCCACCGAATTTCCTCTTATTTCTTATAATGTATAATAGCAAATTATTCAAAGATGTTTTTGCTTCTTGCGTTTTTAATACACTATGAAACACACTTTTCCATGTTTAAGCGACAATTTAACCATGATAACTATTGTTTCAATTTTAAATTTCTTTCTTCCACTCAATTTTGTAGACTATGGGCTGTAAATAAATGGAATTTTAAGCTTCTACCTAAGAATAAATAATTGGTGAGGTAAAACGCAATTGAACACCAGCCCGAGTCGTCCGCTAACTTCAAACTGCCTTAACTCCAAAACTACTTGATAAAATTGGATAAAAATTGGTATTTTTCCTTATCTTTAGGCATACATTAAGCATACAAAATTTCATGAAAATCTGCGGTAGGTGGGTGTACCTTCCTGGATGATTTGGCATGGAATTACCCCTTCGAATAAATGTTTTCTTTTTTCAATCCGTTTTGAAAATTTCAACACCTTCATTGTAAATTGTCAAGTAATCAGAAAATATTTTTTCCAAGTCTGCAATTTTAGGATATGAGATCAAATATTTTTCTTGCAATATTTTCTCACAGAACTGAAAAGCAGAAACGTGTTCATCACTAAAGTTCACGATGTGAGACTCAACATCCCACGTTCTTGAGAAAATGTTTTGCACCTAACACTTATAAAAGAAAATCTTTCCTAGCCTTTAAAGAAATGCAAATGAACTAAACCACATCCATCACGAACCCTAATTTATTAGGAGGAAAACACACGGGAGCATGTTCTGCTTTTGAGCTCATATTTTTATAAGTTAAATCTCACTGAACACTAACAATTACTATCTTGTTTAAAAAATTATGTTGTTTTCTTAATGATACAACTGGGATATCTCAAGACAGCTGGATTCTTCTTTCGCTTTAATAACAATAAAGATAATGTTGATAATTTAATGGAGTAAATCTTGGTCTAGACTTCCATACCATGCAATTTGAGGAAAGAGTTTCACCCTTGACAGTGTTTTTTCTATTCTGAGTCGAGTTTTCGAGTTTCTTAGATAACTGTGAGTTAATGTGATGTAATTGAGAGTTACGTACTAACTCTTTTGTGTTATTAGGTTAATAGCAACAGCAGAGGTTTCTCTTCAGCGGTGATAATTAACAAGACCATTATCATCGTTAACACAACTCGATAACGTTTGCTTTTCCCACAGAAGATTTGTTATTAATTATTTCGTGCTTTTTTACCATAGAAACTTTTAAAAGTCCGAATAGTTTTAACTTTTCAAAACTTTCACTGCAGCATAACAAGTTTGTTAGCGTAGTGAAAAATTTAAAAATAAAATGTCCAAAACTGCATTATATCAGTTTTTATTTCTTCTTGTTGTATAATAAATTATTGGCTGTGCTGACATTATTTCTTTGACTTTTTGTTACCGTTCAGTGAAGGATAAAAAATATCAAACATTAAAGTTGAACAAACACATTTCTAGTCTTTTGAGTTCTTCTTTATGGTTATTTATGTTTGAAATTACTTAATTATTACGCGATATTATTGTGTCTACAATCCCATAATTATTGTTAACAATATTTCCAATTAAAGTAAATTAAAAAACCAACAAACTATGAATATTAAATATTAATGATTATAATATTAAAGCTGTTAAACTAAAAATGGACAATTCCCGCATTTATATTTTATTTTTTTTATTCGATAGAGGTACCCTAGAGAGGAATACGCACATAAATTTTTTAATTACGATGATTATTTATTTATCAAGTTTTCAAATTTTGACTTTATAAAGGGCGCAAAAACATCAAATTTCGAAATGCGACGTATTACATCCTGCACATTGATTTTAAACAATGCTTTAATTGTTTAAACAATGAGGAAGTTTCATATTTTTTTTATTTTTTAAATCAATCCAACCTTTCGAGCAAACCCTAAAACCAAGATATTTTTTAATTCTGATCATTATTTATTTTTTTATTGCGGCTTAAAGTTTGCACTCTGGAAAAGGCGGGAAAAACAGCGATTTCAGATTCGTGATGTCACTCGGTATGTCAAAACGACTACAACTAGCATCTCCTCCTAAACTACGCAGCCGGCGTAGACGAAACTCGGTATATAGACGTATCTCGAGGCGAGGACGATCACTACCAAGTTTTCCAAGTTCGAAAATAGAATATTTACAAGTAATTAACGATTTTATGGCTAAAAACACTTATTTCTCCATTTCTCTACTAGAGTGGATCTGCTTGACTCACTATTTTAAATATGAAAACCTCAGGATTAAATATTTTTAAAAATAAAAGCTCTATAATTGCCAATTTAAGAGTTAAATCAGCTATGAAAACACCAAAATAAAATCAAATAATTAATTTTAAAACATTACATTCTTATATTTTAAGATTTTTTCCCTTAAAACTAGTAAAAAATGGTCTAGTGAAAGTAGACCAGATCCATGAGGTCATAAAGACCTTTTATTTAATAATGAATAAACATAAACAATGCCTTTTGTTTAGTGTCGAGTGACATCAAATTAAAAATTGCATTAAGTTTCTATAAACATGGAGAAAAAATCCGAAATTACAAACAAAACACCTTTAAAATTCTTTTTTTATTACATAATCCTTAAAAATATACTTTCTTCATAATTTCTCATAAACAGGTAAATTATAAACTAGTGAAAACACTTCCACAAATAAGCAATGGGAATATTCTCTATACTATCTACTTCTATTTCCTTTTATTCTATTTTACACTACCTAGAAAATAGTGTAAGATCCTAATACATGACGATTTTATTGACTTAATCGTATTTGCTATATAAAATGTTTTGACGATCTAATTATTTACCATAATAATTATAATTGGGATTTGAAGATAATGTAATTACGTACTGTTTAATTATGGGTTAAAACGGAGCGTCAATTATATTAGTCTCTTAGGAAAAGCTCGCTTCAGTGTTTATATAAGAATCCCTTTGGAGTTTAAAAGAACAAGAAAACACAACCATCAAACACTTTGTTTTGTGTTAGATAACTGATTAGCTTATCGAGCGTTCATTGTTTTGTGTAAGTCATATTATTATGTGTTTCGAATTATTCGGTTCAATGGGTTGAAGAATAATACCAAGCCCAGCTTTCTAGTTAATTTCCTTAAATTATTTCGGAAGATAAGAAAACAAATAACAATACCCATACTTAAGAGTAACTAATTGGTACTAGTTTTCATCATTTATTGGAGCAGGGGGAAAGACGGACTTTACTACCCGACATTAAGTTATCACTGTTAAAAATTTGCTTATTTTTTATTTTACATAAATTCGAATTTATGTGACAAATCAGCTTGTAAAAATCAGTGAATTCTTAAAACGACACCTTCAAAACTGAGAAAAATTACTCAAGTCTGAGTATATCACATACGGCTACAAGTCAAATTTACTCAAACTTGAAAACATGCTCGTACTCATTTCTGAAAATGTACGAAAACTCAAAAAGGAATTAACAAGTGCTTATTTCAGAGTTAGTGCCTGTCATTCTAATAAATCGAAGTGCGACGAGTGTCAAGAGAAGATTAATTTTAGAAGTAATTTGGGTGTGGCATTGCTAAGTCGTGTTTCGCACACACACACCAAAAACACACCAAAAATTTTGGTATTTCTGATAGTTTTCCAAAACTTTTCCAATTTTCAAACATAAGCTAAAAGTAAGTATAATTTGAGTGGTGGCCATTGAATTATTTGAAATTGAGTATGTTTGATGTTTCAATATTGAAAACATTGGGTCGTCAAATTTGAAACAAAAAGTTTCATACCAAGATGAAAACATCGATTTACTCCATTTTGAAACTGTAATTTCTCTCACTGTACGTATTTATTATATAGTTGCAACTTTCTCTTTTTAAGATAGACAAAACATGATATTCTTGCAAATATTTTTAGAAAAGTATCTTGGTTAGGCAAAGAATTTTCCTCTTTCAAACTATCAATAATACTATCTATAAACAGATCATGGTTTCTCTTCCCCTTATGGTAAAAGCTCCATGCATCTCTCAGGTACAGAAAGTAACTTGTTTCAAGATGTGGATAAGATTGCTTTACCCCAAAATACTCAATAATGTATGAATAAAATAATATTTACAAGCAGGCACTGTTAACTGTATAAATTTGTACCAATACATTTTGAAATGATAAAGAAAGATAGTTAAATAATTTTGATAATAGTTCTGAAGTTTCTATTCGGGTAAATATTAGACACTTCATTTCTAGTTCAGATTTAAATTAGAGATTTAATTTAAAAATGGAGATAAGTTGCAAAATATTTTAAGTTCTATCAAAGTAACTGGATTTAGAGTGCTGCTTTGGAATAGTTAGTTAGAGGTAAATAAATTATATTTTTCCAAATCTCTCCCCGTACCCTTTTCCTTTAAGTCAGGTTCAGTTTTTGTTTCCTCTGTCTATTGAGAATCTCCCGCCGTTCTCCATCTCCTATAGTTTAACCGCCACGAGGAAAACAATGAAAAGAAGTGCAAATCCAAATGATAGCCAAACGCGTGAAACGTTTATTCAGAGTTTAAAAATTACCATCACCACCCAAATTTGATTGGGAAAATCCGTTTCCTTATCGACTGCACAAAATTGCACTCCATCAAAAGTTCTTCGCTTGGTGGTTTGACTATGCGTAACTTGGGGAAGAACACAATGAACATTTCCAATAAACCAAAGCTAATGTTAATGAATAAGTGTAATTAATATACCTGTATTCTCTATTTTTGACAAAGAAAATATGCTTGATACCCAGATATCTCCCAATAGATATCGTCAGTACAAAAAGACAGCCCTGAAATTTTTCCCTCCGCGAATCCTCTTCGAACGAACATCCAGTTTCGTTTTCTTTGAGTCCTTCCCCATACTTTCACGATTTTAAAAGCAGTTCCCAGCAGAAGGTAAAGGCTTGGCTCCAGGCTCAAAATAAGAGGATCTTAAGATTGAACAAATGGGGGTTGAAAAGTAGAAATATTTCTTCTTCAGGATCCACTGGATCAGCCCCAAGTCCACGGACTTTTTGCCCACACTAGATCATCGGATGTAATCCTCCAGAGACTCGGAGAGTACTTTTCGATCCAGTTTACTCAAGTGAGCAAGGAAATGCTTTCAGGAAGAAAAAATATTTCTAAACATATTTTTCTCCCTTCTGTCCTGAAAAGGTGGAGAGAAGTTTATTCCTGGGAGAGAATATTTACTCAAAAAGAAATCACAATAAAGTGATATAAAATATTGGAACACGATGGCATGTAGTTTGATAGATTAAAAATTTTGATTTCGGTGCTTTTCGTGAGTTTATAATTACCCTGTAAAGTATACTGTGTATACTTTGTGTTAATATAAATGGCACACTAATCGAAAAAGGTTCTCCATCCCTGCTATAGGCTTTCTTATAGATTTCTTTAGTATCCAACATATTAAGATATATCCTATAGGAGAGAGTGGGGTAATAAGAAACATACAAAAGTCCACTTAATTTTCTCTTGAGTTTTTAAAGCTTATTTTTTAATAAAATGTTTTATCAGCTTTCTTCGAAAAAATAATGCACTTTCAAAGTAAAAGGGAAGGGGATTTTTTACTTCTATCTTATTACCACGAGCGACTGTATCTTGTTACCCCACAAAGGGTAAAAAGAATTTACTAATTAAGACTTATTTTAAGTTTTTACTATTTAAACTTATTATTAAAAGTTATTTTACAAATTAAAAGAATTAAAAATGAAATCAAGATATTAATATAATTTATAAAGATAATTTTATAATCCCAGTAATTATTTTCATTAAAAATCTTTTGATATAATCCTAGTTAAAAATTAGGCTAAAAAGGTTACAAGTTGAAAGTTTTAACCCTACAATGCATGATTTTTTAAATTCATTTGAAAATCATTTATGTGTCTTCTATTATGGTGTAAAATAGTAAAAAAAATACAAAAAAATTTATTTAATTTTTTTCTACTTTAAATTGACAAAAAACTTTGTCCTTGTGAAATTAATTTGTGTCCCTTGTGAAATTAATTGTGAAGTGAAATAAAACCAAATGCTCTAAAAATATAAAAAACAACTTATCTTTTCAAAACAATTTCTTTTCAAGCTGTAAAAATTTTTCTTTTAATTTATATGGTCCTTTTATTTTGGCGTTTTCTGTGTCTTGACTCTCGTCTCACTAGCTACTAACAAATGTCTCAAAATAGTACCCCTGCTGCCATTTACTGGCAATCTAAAGTGCTAATACAATGAAATGTTATATTTATTGTACTTATTGAATGGTGTTGTCGTTTGGGAATGGAAGTTCGAGTAGAAAATGGGGGAAAATGTTGTGTTGCCAAATGGCAACAGTATGCACTGTAGGGTTAAGAAACCTTTTGTACAGGGTGTTTCAGAAGTCCGTTTCGCGGCTTTTATTTGTGAAACCAATGTCTCCTAGGGTCAAGGAAGTAAGGTCTACCCCTAGGTAAGAGACCCTGGAGAATCCATTCAGATGACTTACAGCGCCCCTAGCGGTTAAATAAAAATGTTAAAAAAATTAATTATAAAACTAAAGGAGGTAAAGCAAAAACCTCAGTGATAGTATTGTTGCCCCATTATGAATAACTCACTTTTCACATGCTTATATCTCCCTGAATATTCGCGATATTTTCATGAAATTTTTTTCAGGGAGTTATTCGTAATGGTGGCAACAATACTCTCACTGAGGTTTTTGCTTTATCTCCTTTAGTTTTATAATTAATTTTTTAACATTTTTATTTCACCACTAGGGGCAATGTAAGTCATCTGAATGGATTCTCCAGGGTCACTTACCTAGGGGTAGACCTTACTTTCATGCCCCTAGGAGACTTTGGTTACCCTTTCATTCCCAACTTTTCAACCAAAAAATTCTAAAATCTGTAAAATATGCTCATTTTGACTTCCTAATAACAGGGTAAAAAGAAAAAAATTAATCTTAATTTTTAAATTAAAATTTTGAATGAGTCCAAATGGCATCATTGGGAGTTAAGGGGTATAAAAGTGGTACTGATTCTAATGCCACATTTCACCTCAGAGAGTTCATAAATGATAATGGAGGTAAATATTGATATAAACTATTGTTATGAGATTATTTTTTAACATTTTAATTTATTTTTTCTTTAAATAATCCAAAAATAATGAAAATAATTTTTCGAAATAACGAAGTTTTCGAGGTTATACCGTAAATAGATATGTTCTATTTCTAAGATAAAAACAGTCATTTACACACATAACGTTCATATAATTTGTCGACAGGGTAAAATATTTATCGAAATAACGAAATTTTTGGGATAACGAATTTCGAGATATAGAGAGTAAAATGTAGCTGTCTTGTTTTTTTTATTTCTATGGTTACATTTAATTAATATTTAAAGTATTTTATCAGAAATATAGCTTTATATTTGATTTATAGCCTTTTCTAACATGTTATCTACTGGTAAGCAAGAGCACCTGAACTCCCAATGATGCCATTTGGAATCATGACTTTTCAATAAATTCTAAAACCAAAATTTTTGATGAATATTATTTTAAGATATCAATATAGTCTTTACAATCATTTATTTACAAAATAAAACAGTATTCTTTTATTTTAATTAATTTAAATTTCTTCAAAATTAAAGTTGTTTTACACAGATTTAGCAAAAAAAAATTTTTTCTAAAAGCTAAATTTTGATCGTTTATTGGGAAATGAAAATTTAATGTTAAGGAAAAAACAGGAATATTTTTTAAAAGAGAGTTGGATGAAGATTCTAATAGTATCCATTTGGAATCTTTGGTATTTCTAGGAAAGACGAAAAAAATCCCAAATACCATGATTCCAATTGGCATCATTGGGAATGAAAGGGTTAAATAAAAGCCACGAAACGAAATTTTAAACACCCTGTATACTATAAAATCATAAAACATGAAAATCATAACAAATCAAATAAAATGGTGTTTCTCTTATTTCATTTTGTGAGACGAAAAAGTTATTCTCCCCCAAAATAAACTTAATTTTTTGGAAACTCGGTTATTTTAAGGTTTGGGTTCCACTACCTCTTTATAAACTCAACGCTACCCCTTTCTTTCGGTTCGAATGGTTCAGGAAAATTATAAAGAAACCCTGAAAACTATTACCCCCCGCCCCATTGTGTTTCAATATTGTTGTTGCTTAATTTCTCGGAAAAGTGAATATAAAAAACCAAAATAATTTTTGCTGAAACTTTTAAGATAGAAATCGTTTTATTGCATTAGTATAGTATAGACCAGTGGTTCCCAACCTGGGGGCGATCGCCCCCGTGGGCAATTTGTGCTATCAAGGGGGGGGCGATAAATAAGTGGGGGGCGATGAGTATTCAAAGGGGGAAAATAAAATAGTACTGTACTGACAGACTGTATTCAGACTTAATTCACCAAAACAAGTTAAAACCCTGTTTCTTATGGTCAAATTTCCAAAAATTTTCTGGGAAGGTCCCCCAAACCCCCCTTTTGTACTTGGAACTTAATTTTTGAAAATTAGTTCATCAAAATCTAAATCCTACATAAAAATTTAGGTCCGAGATTCGGAAGAAGTGTACCATAACTATTGGGTTGTCCCATAAGTTCTGTTACTTTTTACAAAGTTTCGTGTTTGAAAATTTTTTACGAAAAACTGGCAATGGGTGGAGATTTCAAAGAAAAGGGATTTTGATGTATGTATATTTATGAACATAACGTGTGATTTTGGTAGTCATCGTGATATTATTTCTTTTCAAAATGGCGGTTTGAAAAAAAGACCAAAAACGACGATTTCCGCGTAATTTTTTTCTTTTGTTTAAAAAACTGGGAAGAACGCATAATTCATGGTTAAAAAAAGTTTTACTGTATGTTTGAAATGTTAAGTTTAAGATGTCATAGTTTCAAGATAATTCGATAAGTTTATCTTAGGAAATTTCGGTCTCAAACATAACATCTTTGCAAGAAACTTACCTCAGTAATGTTAGTCATTTCGAAGAAATTTTCACGAAAAAAAGCATCAAAATCAATAAAAAAGCTTACGAAATACCCAAGTATTCAAAATCTGCAATGTATATTAAATTATATCTGAAATTAATTTCAGAAAGTAGCACGCAATATTCAAGCGCGCAACGCTTTAGCTTTTCAGAATTACACTCGCTGAACTTATGCTAAGGGAACATAGCAATTATTTGCTTCATACGAAAACACAATACAAAAAAAACAACTCGTTGGAATTTCGAAATAAATCAATTCAACGACATTATGAAAAGAGGCTTTCTATGTTTAAACCTTTGAAACAATCATTATGGATCAAAAAACATCTGCCTTTAATTTGTTTCATACCAGCTGCTTAGAAAAACAATAGGTGTGCTTTAAAACACACGTGAAATCACCAATATATGAAGTTTTAAAGTCAAAATTTCCTACCTTAAACTTATCGAATCATCTTGAAACTAAGACATCTTAATCTTAACATTTCAAATATGCAGTAAAAATTTTTTTTAGCCATGAATTATGCGTTCTTCCTAGTTTTTTAAACAAAAGAAAAAAATCACACGAAAATCGTCGTTTTTGGTCTATTTTTCAAACCCCCATTTTGATAAGAAATAATATCAAGAGAACTACCAAAATCACACATTATGTTCATAAATATACATATATAAAAGTCCCCTTTGTTTGAAATCTCCACCTATTACCAGTTTTTCATAAAAAAACTTTCAAAGACAAAACTTCGTAAAAAGTAACAGAACTTATGGGACAACCCAATAGTTAAAAACCTGTTTTTTTAGTCTTATTTCCAAAAATTTTCTGGGGGTGGACCCCCGAACAAAAAATTGCCTTATTATTTTCACTTTACTTCAAATTAAAATTAGACATAAAATGAGAATGAAAAGGGGGCGTTTTATTCAACCTCTAGAAAGGGGGCGATGGGCCACAAAAGGTTGGGAACTACTGGTATAGACGTTTTCTTTGCAAAAATTAACCATCCCCGATCATCCCATTTTCTTCACATTTTTCGTTTAATTTTCATCAGAACTCTTTTTGCAATTTTTTTCCCAATAATTTTGAGACCCTTTATTTGTTTGAACAAAATGTTTGTGAAAATTCAGAAAATAATACACACAAGGAAAATTATCATCATAAAAAGTGACAATTTGATTCTTTGGCCGTTCAGAAGTAATGCAAGCAATTGAACTTCTTAGAGTTCACTGATTAGCAATTTATAATAGCAGTAAGAGACCGTTAATACTTTTTACTCCAACTAGTTAACTGTTCAATAGGTTCAATATTCGGAGCAATAAATATGGAAAAAAGTAGAGTTAAATTTATAGTTAACTCAGAGCATATTACAGCTTTTAGCATTAAAGCACTTATTTAACACATAAATGAGTCGTTAATTGAAAGAATGAATGCATACTTCAAAAATGTATAAAAAAGTAAATGTAAAACACGGAACTTTCATAAAAAGAACAAGAAAATATCCTGATCATTAAATAAAAGTACTTTAATCCAAAAGATAATATTAATGGAAAAGTACTTTTACTTTATTTAAAAAGAAAAGCTTGCATAATTAATTCCAATCAGCTTTAAGGAAATTGCTTTACAATAAGTAACAAAGGAAAACAAAGATTAAACTCTCTGAAAAATCAGTGTGTAGATTGTCTTTCTTCTTAGTGGATAAAAAGAAACTTTTTCTTAAAAATTTCATTTAAGTAAACGGGGGAATTACCTTTAGGAACAAAGTAGACGAGACAAGAATGATTTATATTCTCAAAAGCGAAAGGGAATATTCGATACATAAACAGAGCTGGTTTAAAATCCATCGCAGCTCCTTTTATTCAAATGTAAACAGGTTCCAGAATACATGAATCACTAAATGAGAAAAAGGATAGGTTTAAATTTTTTAGTTTAAAAAATATGTGAAACTATTATAATATTTACTATTTTAGTACAGATGTATATCCTTTAAAATCATAGAGGTATAAGAATAATAGAGACGGCATGGACGGCAACCCTGTGTTCCAAAGATCAATGCTAGGCAAAAAGAATTCTTTAACATTGGAGCTCCCATAGACGCGTCGATTTCGAAGGTGAAAAATCGTAATAACTCATAGAAAAATGATCGGAAAAAGAAAAAAACACCTGTTTATGATGTAGAAGGAAAAGACTAATTATTCTGAGCTTAAAAATTTATAATATCTACGAAACATTTTTATGAATGGGATTTTAAAAAACTTCGCGCCGAGTTCATTCGACTTTCACGAGCTATATTCGATTAAATTTGACAGAATTTCAGTTAAATTACTTCTAGTATTATAAAATGAAGATTTGTGATTAGATTGGATGTGTTTTTGAGTCATTCAAATCAATATTTCTGGTTGAAAATTGTTTTTTACGAAGTTAAGTCATGAAATGAGCTTTGGCGGCCGTTGGCGATCGAGCTTGGCGCTTGTTTTGTGTTGGTGCGGATTTAATTTTAGCGCGTTATTATTTTTTATTTTACCTCTTTCTCAAGAATTCAAGAAGATAATTTCCAATAATAATTAAGGAATAATATAAATGCATATTCCAATTATTGAGATGCAGTTTCTAAATAATTGTGATTTTTTTAAGTTTCTGTGGATTTTTTTTGCCATATTGTAAAGACTATTTTTAGATTGCTGCTACATTAATGCTAAATGTATCAAAATAAGTTACCAATATTTACATTTATGTAATTTTTTTAACAATATTGTTACTAATATTATTATGGATATTTGTACAAGATTTGGGTACTTCTTTTAGAATTTTAATACCTCAATAAAATAATGTAATAATGATCATGGGCGTAGCCAGGGTTCAACTTAGGGGGGGGCAAGCAGGGTCGACTTTTTTATGTTTGTGGAGAACAATTTTTAAGCCCTGTGAAAGAGGGCCGTCAAGTTTCAACGGGGGGTCTGGAAATTTGTCCCTAAGAACAGGGTTGTAAACTGCTTTTTGGTACACGTAAACCCAAATTTGGACATACATTTTTAGGTAGAATTTTGATTTTAATGAATTTATTATAACAAAAGTGTGAATAATAAATGTTGAAATACTAAAGGGGGGTTTGGGGGTCCTCCCCCAGAAAATTTTTGAAAATTTGACCCTAAAATACTGGGTTTTAACTTACTAAAAGTAAAGTAAAAGTTAAATATTCGGAACTTAGGGGGGGGGGCAGCAGCCCCTCACTGCCCCCCCTTGGCTACGCCCATGATAATAATTAATGTCTCCATCACTAGGGCTGTTTAAAAAATTTTTCGCTTTGATATCCTTGAAATTTCATAACAAAAAACCTAATCAGTAGAATGTAATCTTATTAATTTAATTTACTAGTTCAAAAGCCATCAAATGTTTAATTCGAAAATATTTTTTCAGTTGCGAGTTTGCCATTAAAAAAACTGTAATCAGCAGATTGGTTGGTTGGGGTTTTATGGCATAAGACCCCCCCCTATTTTCAGAAAAATATTATTTTGAAGCCACATACTCTTATGAATGAAGATTACCGTCACTCTTTTTCCTATTAGTTTTTGGGTATTTATATTTTGAAGTTTCAAGCTTTTTGATACCTTTTCGGTTTTTGCAACATTGTTTGCTAAGATCGCGAAGTGATAAGTAGAGGCGGTTAACGAGCTTTAATGAGAAAGGGGAAGAGTCTCCAAGTTAAATAAGGTAAAAAGCAGACCATCAAATTTCAAAGTGATAATTCACTTCACAAATCCATAAGCTTCTTCCCTGTATGTTTTCGGATGTAATTCGCTATTCAAATTACACAATTTATGCACTTCTATATAAAAGCAAAATTGATTAACTATTTTTAAATCTTTCTAACCACTTAAAGTAACAGTTTACTTTAATTTTTGTATTCATCAATTTAAAATTGCTTTCCTTTAAATATTGCGTGTGCTTTATCGTTGTGAATTAGAATAGGATATAGAGTAGTGTTAATTTCATTTATGTTTCAGATAACAGATACTGGAATTAAAATTACTTAAATAAAATGTAACCTTTAAAAACAGAAGCTATCACTAATTTATATTTTATCTGTAAAAAATACGATAGCATTGATACAAAAATACGATAAGGCAACAAAAAAATAAAGAGCGCCGTGCCAAACAGCGCGATAACCTCGCCAAATAGCGTGAAATCTCGTAAATCATAGCTTTGACATGCTAGGCAGTCATGGGATCGCTCGCTTCCGTTGAAATCGGACCCGATTCCTCCTCTATTCTTCTTTCCTAACTCTATGTTTAAAATCCTTTGAATAGAGCAAGAATAGAGCAGGGAAAAAATAGGAGTTTTTTTTTATTTTATAATGAGGTGTTCTAAAACAAAGCACAAATTGCACTAAAATAGTTAGTAGGTTTTCATCTGACATTTTGGTATCGTGAACAAAGTAATACTATTTATTGTAGAATATAAAACGAAAATCAAAAAAGCAAAATGTTTGTAAAACTTGGAAATATTTGTAGCGTAAAAAAATATTCTGAAAAAAAGGTTAGCGCTGTCTTATCAATGACGTTGTTATAAATTCGATTGTAAATAAAGTTGTAATAAACAAATTATTTTACGCAGAAAAGGGAGAAATATTTAATATATATTTTATTACATTTCATTTCTCAAAAGCAACATATTAGTTCCTCGAATAAGATAATATTTATGGACATAAAGAGAAAATCAAACAAAATTTTCTTGGCGTTGAAAACTTTTGAAAACATGTTATCTTTAGTCTTAGGTTGTTTTGATAAAATCAAGTGTGGGTATGTATGTTTGTCTTCTATACAAATCCACAGTTTTCTTCCGATTGGGACCAAACTTGGTATACCTACGTAAAAGAATCCCAGAAAAAACATAGGCTATGTTTCGAAAACTTTTAATGACCCCTTGACCAAAGCGTTATATAGTTAAGCGAAGACAATCCAATGGGACGACCAGTCGCTTTTTTTCTAGTGGCGTCCTCTAGCGATCGTGCGAGGAGTTACAGAAATCTCAGAGCTCAAAATTTGCCGCCATTTTTTCCCCATGTCGTCACTCAATTGAAACGACAGAGGCGAGTATTGTTTTGATTAATCATTAGTTTCAGATCAACATCAACAATTATAGACTAGCTCCAAGATTGGAATTACGAAGGTAAATATTTTGAATATTTAATATTTTTTAGATCCCAGTGAAAGTTATCTTACTCGACAAATTATATATTTATTAGCTTTACTTTGTTCTAAATGGAGCTTTTTATTGTTTTTTCAGTTGTAAAAAAATAAGAGATCGTCTTTTTTTAATTTTGTGTAAGATATTTTTTGCCATAGTTATAAATTACATATTACTTGTAATTCTTAATTGAAACAGGGATAAAAATATTTATTATTTTGACTGTTTTTCTCGTTCTTATTTAGCTAAATTACTCATTTTTCTAGATTTAGGAAATCCCATATTTTAAGAATTCTTATTCGCTTGTTTTTTGTTCAACTAGAAGTACTGTATTAATTTCTTTCGCATGAAAGTTTTTATCTTTAGGAGATTAAATTTAGAAATTTACACCAAGATAAAATAAATATCATTGTATGCAAATAAGTAAACCTTTCATACTTCAATGAGTCATTTAATATAGCAATCAGTAAATTAGTATAATGTTAAATTTTTTCCTGTAATTACTAATTCGATGTTGTAATCGCTTGCTATAATAATTGTTTTTTTAATTTCATATAAAATGCTGTTCTTTGTAAATCCATGAAACAAATATTGAAAAGGGCAGATTGTGAAGAATTTAAAAATGATGTAACTTAATAAAATGTCATGTATTTCAAGAAATAGTGTCGATTAATGTAGTCAAATAAACATTTTCCCTTTTGATAAATTCTCTTCATTTCTGAGTTATCTTTTGATGACAATAACCATTCTGATAGTGAAAAACAGATTACTGTATTTAGTAATTTAAAAAAATATTTTTCCTTAGAATTGTGACCATCAATAGTGACAATTCAACTATATTTAAGTCATTGAATAAACTTTGAATAATTGATAAATTGTTGTGCTAACATTCTTACAGTTCAGAACCTTCTTGTAATTAGAAGATATTTTTTTCCAAGATTTAGTTTATATAATTTTAAAGTTTTACGAGTTTCTCCAGTCCAGGTGTCTGTTCAAGGATAATTTACTACATTTTATTGGTACCTTTCTCAAAATAAATTTCTATAGTAAAGTTCTCTGATATAAGCTGTTTTATCCTATATTTAAAATTAATAAGTCATTCTAAACAGAATTCTTATTATTTTTTGATCTTTTGAAGATTATGTATATGTGCATGTTAATTTATACACTATCATATTAATTTTTTTCCAAGTTGATTTAAATTTTCCCAAAATATGTAGTTTTAAAAAAATCCTAGACAGACTCACTCTTTTCTTATTTCCAAACTAGAGTATTAAGAATGTGTTTGTAAAATCTGCCCCATCACCTTACATATTGTAAATAACTTACCAGTTTTCTTTAAAGGGACATTTTAAATTTCTTTGCAAGGATTTAGGTTTTGATTATAGAATTATTTCTATTAGAAGTAAGAGATGGAATATTTTGATATTGTCAACCAACCAAAAATTTGCAAATGAAACACTATCAATCTTGCTTTAAGCTAGCTAAATTCGAGAAAAAAAAATACCTATATCTAATTAATAATTGAAGAAAATGTCCACTTAAAAGATAAGCTTTATGTACGAAAGGAAGACTAAAATAGAGTATAATTTTATTAAAATTTTTATCCATGAATTATGTGAAAATTGTTGAAACTTAAAGAATTTCAGTAACTGAATCAACTTGGTATTATTTTACAATAAAATCTTCTTTTGGAGGAAACAATTATGTTCCTGCACCAATGAAATATCCTATTAAGAATATTTGGATACATAAAAATGTACAATAATCCTAATTTTTTAATTTTAAATATCATTAACGATTTTATGTATTCTGTGAAAACAGAATAAAGTTGTATAAACCATATACTATTGCAGTTTTAGTTTTTTTTAATTAAAAAAATTAACATTTTACATTTTATGTCTTAACTTAAAGGATAGATTTTATTGTTTTTAATGATTTAATGTGATGAAATTAAAAAAAATGGTTTCAAATTAAAATGTTTTTTCATATATGTTTCAATATTTATCATCATCTCTCATATAAAAGCCCACGTCACTCACTGACTCACTGATTCTGGAACGCTCGCACACTATGATGCCATCTCGCAATAATCAGAAAAATAAATAAATAAAAGTAATTAAAATTAAAATAATATAATAGCTTTTAAATATCTTTCAAGAAAGTTGGTTTACTTAATAAAGGTTAAAAAGTTACTTTTAGGGAAGTTGGTTTCTAATTCAACAATAATAAATCTAATAAATAATCGTATAAAAAGCGCTTTTTGATTTTTTTTTTGGCAATAATCTTTATTTACTTTCGGAAACGAAAAATTAATTATTTCTTAAGTAAGTAAATAATTGAATTTTATTTATTTTTCAACTGATTTATATAACTTATTCACTTTTAGAATCAGCTTTCAATAGTAATCATCTCAATTTTTACTATTCATTTTTTTCTTTCTCATAGTCATTGTCATGGGTGATGATGAAGATCCTACCTCAAAAAAACGTCGCTTAGCTAAAGAAAGAAAGCAAAGATGGCGTGCTAGACCTAAATACGTGGGCGCCGTAGGCGCCCCATAACAAACTATCTTCAAATAATGAGGCAAATTAAAATCAAATAATAATTTAATAATGGAATGTTTGGGGAGAATGCCATTTAAAATGAGTTTATATAAGGGTAGTAAGATTTGATTTAAGAATAAATTTGCCCAAATCAGCTCGGTGGTGGTCAGCCGAAATTGAGTGACTTATTTGAATATGATAAATTAGTGATATTTCAGCGGTAAGATAAAGAAGTTAAACTTCTTATTTAATGTATAATTAATAGGAACTTGAAGTAGTAACGAGGGAAGCTCGCATAAAAGGCTAGCCTAGCTGTAAGACCCGGCTTTGCCGGGTCGTAACAGCTAGTATTTTATAATCAGCAATGATACGTTAATAAAAAATGATCAAATTTATGGGAACCCCAATTTATTTTATTTCTTCAACAAGACTAAACAAAATAAATTTTAAGGAATAGCAAACAATGCTAAGGAAGGTATTACCACGCATGCGCGGGCAGCCCTCCGTCACCGGCTAACTCCTCGCACGCTCGCCAGAAGTAAAATTGGCGCTGCGATCGCTCAGAAAGTTGCGACCGCTGTTACCATGGGAGCGTCGTTGCTTAAGTGTTGATAGCTTTGCCCTTGACCCTCTTTTGACCGTTTTTATGGTCATTTTGCTGAAATAGCTTTATTTCTCCTCAACAAGAGATCTGCTTACTCCATTGTTACAAATAAATTTAATGCTAAACAACAAGTTTTTAATAGAAACACTAGGTACAAGTCTATTTAAAAATTTAATAATTTAAAAATCTATTTCAATGAAATTTAAAAATTTTAAGTACAGTTTAACATATTTTTATTTGAGAGTTTATCTAATTTTTATATTTTAAAAAACTTATGGAATGTCATTGTTGTTAAGATAGTCTCCATGGAAACGAGGATGTGATAAAAATTTATTTAATGAAAGTGATAATATTTACCTTTTAAGAAAGTTGGTTAACAAACAAAAAACTGTTAAAACTACCTTTCAACAAGCAAAGATTGATTTTGAAAAGCTATAATTATTGAATAATTTCACCGAAAACGTTATTTCCTGAAGATATGATTAATCAAGGGATCTAAGCAATTTTAAATAATTTTTAGACTACTTTTTCCATGTAAATGTGGAAACCATTCAAAAATTATATTGCTTAAAAACTGAAGGAATTTTAATCCACCCAGGAACACCGGGATAAGAAAAATTACTAGAAACACCGGGATAGGAAAAGTTACCGGGAACACCGGAATATGAAAAAAAACGCCTAGGATACCGGGATGATTGGTAAATGCTGATTATACAAAATTAGAAATGTATTTGGGAAAACTTAAAAATAATAAATTTATACTCTGCACCCGTGCAAGGCCGGGCATACCAGCTAGTTTGATATAAAATAAGGATTTAAATAAATGAACAAAAAATTTTTGTTCATTTATTTAAATCATTATCCATTTTAAATGGAAATATATATTACATTTTATTACATTCTAATGTATGAGTTAAAATAGGTATTTGTTAGGTTTAGAAATTTATACTCAAATTTCCAAATTCAGGGTAAAGTTACATTCGATATAACTTTAATTCAAAACAAAAATGAATTAATCCATTTTTATGGAGTTAAATGTTTTCTATTTAATCTTAGGGACTGATAAAGACAGCAGCTCAATCGCAAAAATGAAACCTCAAGATAAGATACACTTATTTCTCACGAAATTTACAACTTTAATCTCGCTGACTACTGTTTTAAATCTCAAAGATTTTTTTAATATCTTTAACACTCTGTTAGTGCTTTGCTGGGAAAAAACTTAAAAGGCATATTATATTTTAAAGATAGTCGAATTGAAATCATCATTATCAGACACATAATGTCTTTATGTTTTTGGAGCTCTCAAGCAGAAAATCTCTTAGATAAAAGCCTCAGTGAAACTTCTCTCGCATACTTATGAATTGAGTTCCGAATAACAACAAACGAGTCCAAAAAATGTGATAGCATCAAAGACTGAACTTTAAAACGTTTGTATCATCTCCTCACATTTTCTATGATACATTTATGTGATTCTCTTTCGGGAACCAAGAATTAAAATAAATTGGATTTAGAAATGGAAAAATACTTAGCAATGGGAAAATACTTAGTACCTCCCTTTGACGATGCTCTAATCATGTAGCTGGAAAGATTACAAATTCGCCACTTGAAACAACATATTAGGAGGCGGTGATAAGTATGCTCGTGGCGATTGGATGCAATTTAGAACCTTAACGATGACTTTCCGAGCACCTTAACGATGAAAATCCATTTTTAGGATTAAAAGTTGAATTTTATTTTTAATCAAAGAGATATAAGAAATTCTGTTTATGAGAGTGATAACATTTTATCGAAAAGCTCTCTCAAATTGAAAAGAATGCATTTTGTTTAATTCATATTAAATGATTAAACAAAAGATTTAGGAACTCTCTCAAGTATCCTGCTTTATATGATTTGAAATTTATTTGTTAATTAAAAAATATAAGTTTAAGAATAATTCACATCAAAAATTTAATGAGAATTTATTTTAACGAGATTTAAAAAATAAATTTTCTGATAATTCCCAATGGCTTGTGTAAGATGATGGGTTTTTTTTTTCAAATTAAAGAATTTTGTAAGTTTTTTTGTGTCACAATTTCAAGAAAAAAAATCCTTTTACAAACAAAAATTAATAATCTCAAAGTTTCATTTTTTTACTTTTTAAGAACTGAATATTTTGTTTTGGAGAATTGACCTTTTTTCCCTCAATACCACTGAACAAAGATTTAAAAAAAATACCTTCTTAATTGTGAACTTCAATTTTATTTATTAATTACAATTCAAGCCAAAGAGTAAATGAACATGACTAGCTATACTAGCAAAAGTAGAAATGAAGAAAGACTTACGTCTCACTTATATAAAATAAACATGATTTATTAATATCTAAGTATTAAAATAAAAATTTAATTTTTGAGAATTTATTTTGAATGTTTTTATAATTAATCAATTGATTAAGCATATTTTCAATTTATTATATTACATAAAAATACAACTTAGAATTTAGAGTATAAAGAATTTAAAGTAGTACAGGTTGTTTCTCAGTAAGACTGTCCGAATTGCACACCCAGATTTTTAGTGTGTGTGGAACACATAAAAAATTCCTAGAAAACTGTACATCAATGACTTTTTTACTTCAAAGAAAAAACAATATTGTTTCCTATATAAACTTATACACTGCCAGTAGCGGATTTCTAAATAGGCTAGCTAGGCTATAGCCTACGGCGGCAAATTTTAGTAGGCGGCAAATTTTCGACAGCAGAATTTTTTTTCTGAATAAAAAAAGAAGAAGAGGAAGGAAAACACTTATCATAAGCTCAGGAAAGAGGGAGAACGTTCTTTAAGAAAAGCAATTATGTTTAGTTTACAAGGAACTGTTTTCTTTGTTGCCCAAAGGGTCTCAAAATGAGCCAAAACTACTTTAATGGGAAATTTCCAAAAAATTCCTGGGGGAAAACCCCCCTCTCAAATTTTTATATCTGTTATACAGTGTGTTTACCTTGAAAATTACGCCACCTACAAGAAACTTTTCCCTTTTGGTGCTCTCTCCAAAGTAGATAATACACAAAGTAGATAAGTTTGAACAGTAGATAAACACAAGTTCGGGGGAATTTCCAAAAATATTTTCTGGGGGAGGGCCTCATCTAGCCCACGTTAGACGTTTTTTATAACTTCCCCCCACCAGAAAATTATGTGGTCTTCAAGGAACTGTAAGAGTCTCAAAATGAGCTGAAACAATACTTTAAAAGGAAAGTTTTCGACATTTTTCTGGGGGTGACCCGCAGACCCCCCATTTTACTTCGAGCCCACATTGTAAAATTGTAACATTTTGTAAATATTACTTTTAAGTGATCTAACACTTCAGGTATAAATACACTCCGGACCTTACCCAAGTAGCACAGATGGTTGCAAAATTATGGCAAAACTGTCACACGGTGGTAAAATCGTTGCATGTTGCAAGCTGCTACAAAATAAAACGTATTTTTTAACAATCATTTGTAACAATCCCTCTTTGTTGCAAGCTTCTACCAAATAAAACGTATTTTTCTACAATCATTTGCAATAGTATCTCTTTTTCTAAAACACGAGGGGTCCTGCATTGGAGAGGAGGGGGCTTCAGAAATGGGGGGAGGACGAAGGTTGTTTCAAGGGGATACCTCCAACACAGAAATTCTGTCGCTTGACCTCTCCCATGACCCCCGGGAGAGCCATTCGGTTCGGGGTTCCCAGATTATCCCCTCATGCGCTTTTTTTGGCAAGCGTGGAGGGTGAGATCTTCATGGTCTATGCGTGTTTCGCAGATAGTGGACGTTTTTTCTTTCGTTTAACTTTAAAGTATCGTTTCCTTTTGTATTAAATGACAAAATAAATAAAAATTAATGAAAAATATTTAATAATACACTAACCATGATATACAACTAGTAGTTATCTTATGTAAATAACATAATAATAATGTTGTTTGTTATAACAAATGGGTTTCAGTAACTCTCGAATTTTTTCAGTATTTTGTTAAAACATATTGATACCAAAAAAACAACCATTTTCCATGAAAAGATAGATCTTCACCGGATTTACTCGATAAAAATGGCTGGTATACGCTCCAACTTTCTGACAAAGTTCCACCAAACGAGAAAAATATTGACTAAAACCCTAGATTTTTTACTACTTTTTGTGGCAAGGAGGTATTTTTCAATAATTTTCAATTGGTTAGGTTGAAATTTTGTTACAGTTAATTTCATGAAGCATTAAAAAAAGAGTGGGTGTTCCAGAGTCGAATAAAAATTGCATACCAAATTTCAAAACAAACACGAAGTTTTAATCATCACATTTTTTGGCGATTATTAAAGGCTAAATTTAACTTATGTGTTTGTGCGAGTATGCGAGACCAGGATTTGGAAATTATTTTACCTATCCCCAACTTTTCAATCAATGTTTAGTTATGGGGCTGTTGAGTTTCATGCAAAATCTCCCGTTTCTCTGTGACTTTTCCTCTTAACTGATATATCCCGTATTTTTTTTGAAAAACAAAGTCACATTAAACATAGAATTACACTCTAAATATAGGAGAAATTTGGAGCATAGTCAGCAAGTAAAAAAAGGATGGCCAAGACTCGATCAGGATTGATTTTAATAATCTTGATTCAAAATACAAAATTGATTTTTTATTTTAGCTCGTCCACTAAAATGATCTTAAAATTGACTATTAAAATTGACTAAAAACTATTGAATTAAATTTGTCTTAGATTTTTTGTGAATATCTGTAGCTCCATATTTAGAAAATGTCATAAAATGAATTAAAACCCTGTTTTTAGGGTCAAATTTCCGAAATTGTTCTGGGGGAGGACCCCCAGAACCCCCTTTTCGTATTTAGAACTCCACTAATTACATTTATCTTCAAATTAGGTTCATAAAAGGACGCGCGAATCTTACTAAAAAATATTAAAAAAGAACTTTAAACTTGCAAAGATACGTGAAAAGGGTTTTGAGGAAATTTCCGAGTTTCTTCTCCTATGCAAAAATTTAACTTGGGGCCTGATAGTGATTTAATTTTCTGGAAAGACATTTGGGCCCCTCTCGAAATAAATTTCTACATACGCCACTATGATCCTAGATGTGTTGAAAAACAATTTTCTGTTGTTACTATTTAAAACTTATTTTCAACGATTCACTTGTGCATATTTTAAATTTTAAAATATTTTAAATCTTTTTGCAAATAACAATAATTTTGTGATTTAATATTAAGGTTATTTACCTAATTGTGTTCTTTTAAAACTTAATTGTGAACCCCAATTTGAGCTACCCACACAATCCATCCGCTCATGGTGTTGATTCTTTTTTATTTGAACCAGATTTGCCAGATTGCTGGTCAAATTTGCCAAGAAAATTTGCGACATCGTAAATCTACCGTTTAAGTACTTTAAACCAGTGGTTCCCAAACTATTTTGGTCGTGGAACCCCCAAATTTATTACCGATGATCACGGAACCCTGAATATTTTTTATCAACGACTTTTCTAAACTTAATATCTGATATTAAATGAAACTAGGTGTGAATCCAACACAAAGGGGGGCACTTTTCCAGATAATCCTCTTTACCTTTTGTCAAAAAGTTGGAGATTTTCCAAAAAAGTATCACGCAAGATCCCTTGGGGTACTGTGAGGGGATTCTGGGGGCTCCTCTCCCAGAAAGTTTTTGAGATTCGACTGGTAAAAGTAGGATTATAACTGATTTTGAGAACCGTTTTGGGTCCAAGGGCACTGTCCATTCTTATTTTTTAATGAAATAAAGCTTTAAACGCATTATATTCCAACTCTTTAACAACGGCTCTCGGAAAACGAAAACACATTTCTTCGACCAACAGCTAGGACCGTCGGCCGGTGGCGTGGCGATTTCCTTCCCCTCAGAACGGGGTGGTGGGAACCTCCTTATCTCCCCTCCAAGGAGAGGCTTGTTCTCGGAATCTCGGCTCCCTGGCTCTTTTGAAAGCTGTTGTCGCGGGAGTTCCAGGGAGTGCGACATGCAAGAACAGCTTTTGCATAAATTGCTTTGACGAATAATGGGATGTTATTAATTTTTATCCAAAATTTCTGGATTGGGTAATATAAAAAATTGTGTGGTTTAGCCTCTTAGATAGACTCCGTAAACCGTTAAAAATCCTCCAAGAAATGCATTTTCTCATTGTGCTTTCAACAGTTTACTTTTCTAAAAGCATAATATTCGATTAAGATGGTGGATTAATTATAAGTCTTCTACATTCATCCGAGAATATTGTCCTATTAGACGAGATTGGTGTATAAGACAAAATAATCTTTCAAAAATTATTGCCTTAGATGCCCATGTACGAATACGAATCTGTTCGTAATTATTGAATAGAGATGATTGCAAGTCTGTTCAATTTTAGTTTTTAAAATACCTCGAATTTGAAAACAGATCAGTTCTTTGATTTGATATAAGATAAATTTTAACGTTTATCCTTTACAAAAACGCTTTATAAGTTTTTTCCCTTTGTCATAAAAAAATATCAAACTTTCCTGAATCTGTATGAAAGCTATTTCATTTCTCATGTCTTTTGTATTTTCCTAATAGTTCTGTGAGTTAGGGTTTTCTGCATTGAAAGATGTATAAGAGATCAAAAACATAGATATTTTTAAAAGATGTAACGCAAGCTTGTTTGGTGACTTATAACAACAGCGATTTTATTTAACGTTTTACAAATAGAAACACAATCTTCCTCATGAATTGATTTTCGAGAATAAATATTTTTATGTTGTAAAACTTTTTTCATACTCAGGTGTACTGCAAATATATCCAGATAATTTATGTGTGTTGTGAACTAAATAAAGTTGAGAAACAGAGAAACACTTAGGGAACATCCATAAATTACGTGAGGTGTTTTTTCCAAAATCTGGACTCCCCCCTCCCCCCTTGGTGAGATTTTGCTGGACCCCCCTCCCCCACGTGAGATTTACCTTCAACCTTTAAAAATAATTTTCTATATATCACCTCTTTTTTTAGAAATCGAGTCCTGGCTATATCTATATGAAATAATGTATTTATAACATATTCAATGCTAGGGATGACGGGTAGAATTGTTGTCAAACTATCCTTAAAGCGGTGTCTTGATATTCTTAAAATACGATCACTAGGAGTCTTTCAACGGGAGTAGTATCAAAATGTCAATTTTTGTTCACCTTATAGCTTTTCTTTGGAAAGGCAATAAAAAACATGATTCAAAACAGCTAGGTCATATTTTTCTCTCATTTATGTAGTCCTCTAACAGTTTTTGATGCCATTATTTGGTTTCACTGCGTTGCTTGACAGTTATTTAGGTTTTACAGTAAAGCACCGTTTATACTTCTTTCAAGGGACCGACGTAAAACGGCGCATAACTGAAAAGACGTATAATTGAAAACAATTTTGATTATTTGAATGAATTGGGACTTAGCGAAAACGACGTATAAATGTAAAAGACGTATAAATGAGAGACGTATAAACGGTGCTTTACTGTATCACGTTAGGGTAACTTTGGCCCACAATTTGGGGTTACTTTGACCCAATGGTATCTGCTGAAATAAGCGAAATACTCATTGAGTTCAAAGAAACAGAAGATTAGAACGGCTGAAAAATTAATTATAAACCCGAAATAAATTCAAATCATTAGGTAGCAAGCCTAAACTATAGTATTATGGTTGTGGAGATAAGATCATTATTGTGAAATCGACGGTGTTCGAAGAAATATCAGTTTTGTTTCAAAAGTGGATTTTTCTCCACAATTTAAGCAACCAATCCATCAAAATATGGACCTATACCTAAGATGTCAAAATACTGTGAAGTGTTCATTCCTGTCTTTCCTTTAAAAATTTATTATAACTCTAAAATGAAATCAGTTTTCTGTATGAAAACATGTTTTATTGCTTTATTTTCTTATATTTAACTTAAAATAAACTTGGAATGGATTGTTATAGTCATCATTGATAGGTAACTTAGAAACACATCTAAATAGTTTAGCGTTATCTAATAGTAACTCAACGCCTGAATTTTGGGGTTTTTGAGGTCTAGGCCAATGTTACCCCAATTCAGGGTAACTTAGGGCCAAAAATTCATTAAAAATATTTAAAATCACACTTAAAAGTGGTTTACATTGAAGTTAGCCAAAGTAATCCCATTTTAAGATATGAAGGGATTATAGTGGTGTGTAAGCAGGTTGCGTGTGTGGGTTTTTTCAATAAAACCCTGAAAAAACCCATATAAAGCTGGGTTTTTTCGGAAAAAGTGTGGGTTTTTTCAAAAATCAATGATTTCTCCTACATAGTAAGTGGTTTTTGTTTCAAATTTTAGTGAGTTCTTTTTGTGTTGAATGTGTTCTGTCAAAATAATGTCAGTTTTTCCGTAGGTTTCATAACTTTCTTTGTACTATACCTATGGTTATAGAATTTTAATGTTGTGCGTCTTTATTAGCTGATTAAAACGGTGTATTGGTATTGCATTAAGGTTTGCTGTTCTTATTACGGATTCTATGATAGTCCGTAGCTTTACCGAAAAACGTCGATAATTCTTAAATAAAGTACAATATTTTTTAATAATGGTTTAAAAAGTGATTGTTTCTTAAAATATACGTCTGTATGCATATAACATCCGATTTTCATGAATATACCTTTCATATTTAGTATAAATTATTAGAGTTTGAAAAAAGGTCCTCCGTATCGTTAAAAAACACAAGTCCGCATTTCGCTTATAAATCGATAATAATTATTTTAAAAATTTTTTTGATTTTACTTATGAGTAAAGGACCTTTATGGCAAAGTTTTTCCAGAATTACGAGTGATTAGGACGTATTTCAGGATTTTTTAAGGCAGAAAGAAGTCTACTTGTCCATAATGCCAATTACTCCATTTTTTCGATTTTTTGATTAAATTTTGTGTTTTTTCAACTAAAAAAACACAAAACTACACAATTTCACTGAAAAATTTGCAAATATGGGAACTTTTTACTTTTTGACCCCTGAAAAAGTGCTATTTTCACATGCTAATATCTCCGCGAATATTCAAGATATTTTGATCAAATTTTTTTCAATGAGTTCTTCTTGACGTTGGCAACAATATTCTCATTGAGGTTTTTGATCTATCTCCTTTAGTTTTTAAATTAATTTTTTTAACTTTTTAATTTCGCCGTTAGGGGCGCTGTAAGTCCTCACAATAGATTCTCCAGGGTCACTTACCTAGGGGTAGACCTTACTTCCATGACCCTAGAGGAGGGGCTGGTTCCGAATAAAAGCCGTGCAACGCAATTTTGAAACACCCTGCATATTAAAATTAATAAATCGATCAATTGTCAGTGTCAGCGGAATCTTGTAGTATACTTAAAGATGTGCATTTTATTCAATTTTATTTCAAATCGCGCTATAATTATGGTAGTTATTAGAGTTTGAAAAAAAAGTCTACCGCGCTAAAAAAAAAATTAAACCTAGTTAAAATTTTGAAAAAAAAAACATTAACATTTTAAAAATATCCTAAACTTTGAAAAAACCTGCATTCAATTTTGAAAGAATTCTATTTATCTTTGAAAAAGATACTGAAATTTAAAAAAATCCTCCTTAATTTTTTAATAAAGTTTAAACTTTGAACTTAAAACGTTCTAAGTTTTGAAAAAAACCATTCAATAATGAAAAAAACCTTAATTATTGAAACCTGGTTGAAGTTTTGAAAAAACCCACTCAACTGCAGTTCTTGGTATGTTATTTCGCTAAATGTTTTTCTTCAATATTAAAACTGCCAAAATCTTGGATTTTTCTTGAAAAACTCAAAAATTGGTCCAACAAAATGTGGTTTTTTTCACATGGGTTTTTTGAAAAAACCCATTGGGTCCAATCCAGCCAACCCTGTGTGTAGGGATTTATTTCTTCAAAGATTCACTGAAATGGATCGGAAAAGTTTGGGCAGCCGGACTAGACTAACTTGGATGAAAATTAAGTTTTATGGATGTATTTTCTGATAGGTCGTAAAGAACTGTCTTCTATATGTAACCATTGAAATAACAATATACTTGCAATTTTTACTCCGATTGTTCTGATGTTTATGATGCCCTATGTCTGCCTATTAGCCCTATGTCTAAAATAACGCAATGCCCAAAACAATAATTTTCAATAACAGAAGTTGTTATTTTTTTATTTCGGTTAATTAAGTTTTTAAGTCCCAACATGGAAGTTTGTAAAAGTTATAGACACAAATC
The DNA here is from genome assembly GCA_024610705.1 of Tetragnatha versicolor. Taxonomy (NCBI): domain Eukaryota; kingdom Metazoa; phylum Arthropoda; class Arachnida; order Araneae; family Tetragnathidae; genus Tetragnatha; species Tetragnatha versicolor. The sequence goes on along the minus strand of JANDEH010000005.1, from coordinate 56,360,844 downwards.
TTTATCGTCTGCGATCCACCGAAATTTAGATGTATTTTCGAAGCTATTTTTAGGTGACAAGTTTGGCTCTTTTTTACTTCGAGTGGGGGATGGATGCATGGCAACCCTACCCTACCGTGGGAGAGAGAAGTGTCTCTCTCGTCTCTTCACCGGACGCCGCGATAGCTGAAAGCAGACGGTCTTGTGATTCTGGCCCTCTCTCTCTGGATTGTCTCTTTGACCTCTTATGTTTTAACTGAAAAAATTTATGTACAACAGTTTCCATATAATTTCTTATGCTCTTTATTTTCAGATTGGAAGACCCCTATGGATTCTTTAAAAAGACATGAAAAATTCTGATGAGAGAGTATCCTTTACAGACACTAACGACACTGATGAGATAGTCAGTGGCGTAGCCAGAAAAAAATTTCGGTGGGGGATATTGATATTTCGGGAGGGGATATGGGTGAATTTTAGTGGTTTTCTATGGTCAAAAAAGGATATTTTCTGAGTTTCGGGGGGGGATATATCCCCAAATCCCCCCCTCTGGCTACGCCCCTGGAGATAGTATCCTTCAATCTCAAACTAACTGTTTAACTCTTTATAAGGATTCATCAAGTTGCCACACAAATCACATTCGCCCATATACAAGTACTCCAAGTATTCTACCGACCGTGTGAATAAGGATCTTCAAAATGATCAGTGTTTTAAAGGGAGAATCCTGGATTCTCATTTAAGAATTCTCCATTTAAAACACTAATCATTTTGAAGATCCTTATTTACAGGGTAATATACTTGGAGTGCCTGTACATGGATGAATATGATTTGTGTGTGGCAACTTTATGAATCCTTATGAAAAGCTAAATACTTAGTTTTTAATTTCTTAATATAGTTTTAGATTGAAGGGTAATTTAGTTCATCAGTTTCTGTAAAGGATAGTTTCTTTCATCAGAATTTTTCATGTCTTCTTATGTTTCTTTTCTTAATTTTATTTTCAGAAAATTTTTAAGCATTCCATGTGAATAGATGGCACTAGCTCGAAGAAAAATTGAAGATGAAAATAATTAAAACTATAGTTATGGTAATGTAAATTTTATTAGAAATAATAAAAACTACTGAGTACTTCTCGCAATATAACGCGGGAGGGAAAAGTGAAAAAAGAAAGAAAGAAAAAAAACACTCTCCCCGAAAATGAAAAAAACAAAAATAAAAATATCACTCCCCTCAAATAAAAAACAAACAAAAAAGTATACCCTCTCCACGAAACCGGAGACGATGAGCGTGGCAAAGTACTACCATTATTTGTGGGAAATGCTACGGAAATATTTGATAAGCGTGGCAAAGTTCTACCATTATTTGTGGGCAATGCCACGGAAATTTTTGATAAGCGTGGCAAAGCACTACCACTATTTGTAAGGAAAAAGTGTAGAATTTAAAGTATCGCAAAACTATCGCGGTTTGTGACAGGTGAACGTTATTTTAGACCAATAAGTAGTGAAGTTTTGCAACTATCTTTGTTGCGTGTTTTGGCAGTTAAAAGTGCCAAATGCCACCATCTGTGCTACTTGGGTATAAGAAGAGGTTTAGTCAGACCGCCCCTCCAAAAGAAAAATAAGAAGCTAAAAGTTAAGTCTCGGCGTGTACCAAACCCACTTAAAATCTTTGCCCTCCCCCAAGTGGCGAATCCAGGAGGGGGATGTGGGGCGGCAGCCCCCCCCCCAGGAATAAGACATTCAAGATTTGGTAATAACAATAAAGCCAAAAAAGAAATTTCAACACGTTGCAGACATTCGGTGGTGTTACCCAATGGGTCTCAAAATGAATCGGAACCCTACTTTTAAGGGTAAAAATTCCAAAAATTTTCTGGGGGAAGACCCCCAAACCTCCTCGAAATTTTGGAATCTAATATGTGCGGTTTTTCTGAAACTTTAGATAAACTTTAAACGAATTTTCTGGAATAGGAACCCCTAAACCCCCTAGAAATTTTCCAATCCATAATACTATAAACTTTTTTCCTTAAAAGTTCTGCCGCTTACAATGAGTGGTGATCTTTGGGTGGAATCTAAAAGGCTTCAAAATGAGCTAAAACTATATTTTGAGGTGCAAATTTTCAAATTGTTTCTGGGGGAGGACCCCCAGACCCCCTTTTACTTGGAGTTGACATTTTTATACAATTTTGAAATTTAGTGTACCGAAATTAAAACCTTACGAAGTCATCTCGCCTATTAGTATTCCTAAGATTAGACCTCGGAAAAGATGTTGAGTAACCCCTTAATCAAAAATCTGGCTACGGCACTGGCAACCCCCTCCACCTTTCAGTTTCTTACATTAAAACTTGAACAGCCCATAATAGCAGTTGAGTTATTTGTGAAACTCAGCCCCTCCAGCCAAAAATCCTGGATTCGCCACTCCCTCCCCCCAAACCAAAAACTGAAATGACGCCCTGTTTATTTTTGTAAGTTATACTAGTTATAGCATATAGGCGGCAAATTTTGGTTCAGCCTATAGGCGTAACATTTGGAAATCCGCCACTGTACACTGCTGTGCAAAAATTAAGGACGGAACTGTTTTTTCTACAAAACACCTCGTAGAATTATTGTTCATCCAAGAAAATCGTACCAAAAGATGTTCAATGGGTGAGAATACAGGGCTCGAGAACAAATTTTCCCTATCAATATTTTAAGGGGGTAAATGGGCCCTCCATTGATGGAGTTCCATTACACGTTTGGAGCAGTGACAGAAACGTCAAAGTAAGAGGTATTTAACAGAGAAATTTATGTTTTCTTCAATGAATATGTTTATTCTTGATTTCAATGATTATTTTAAAACGTTTGTGCAGCCTTTAAATGGTATTTTTTAGGTTTTATTGAGAGATATCGGTCTAATCATCATTTTTGCCAAGTTTTAGCTTCTGGGTCATTATGGAACTGGTAAATGGTATCTTACCGTTAACCATGCTTCTAGTAGGTCTCACATGTGTCTGCTGAAAGTACCCTGGAGACCTGAAAAGTAACTTTATTCTTTCAATATCGTTACTTATGAAAAACTTTGAGATAGTCAAATGGTGATTTTGTGCAGATTTTTCACTCATAGAGAAATCCTTGACCCGAGAGATGTTTTAAAAGAAGTAAAAGGAGTATGAGAACACAGGTAGGTACGCTATTGCAGATATCATTGAAAATTTCTGGGCTGTCTAAAGGGTGCTGAAACGGCACAAAGAATTGGATTAGTTTTACAGAAAAGGCACCTGTTATTAACATTCAAAAAAGAAGTATTTTTAGTGTTTATGGACTTATATACATGTCTAAAAAGGAATATTATATATCTGTAAAAATATCTCCATTATCTTTAAAATGGAGTTTAAAGAGATCGAATTTCTTCTTTGAATCTGTACTATACTTATAGACATTTCAACACCCCCTACACTCAAGAGATTTTCTTTGATGTCTCAAGGAAATCATCAATTCCATCAATTTCCTTGATGTCCAGGATATCTTTTCCTCAAGTTCATATCTGTATTCTCACGGCCCATTTGCATCTTTTAGAAGACATTTCGAGTCAATGATTTATCTTTATTAGTGAAAAGGCTGCAGAAAATCATCATTTGGTTTTCTTAAAGTTTTTCATAACAAACAATATTGAAAGAATAAAGTTACTTTCCGGGTCCCCAGACCTAAACGCAATCAGCCACATGCGAGATCTACTAAAAATATGGTTGACGGTAAGATACCACTTACCAAAAATGTCACAGAAGCTAAAACTTGCCAAAAATAATTATTTGTCCGAAATCTCTCACTAAAACCCAAAAAATACCATTTAAAGGCAGCACAAACGTTTAAAAATATGCATTGAGTTCAAGAATAATCATATTCATTGCAAAAAACTTATATTTCTCGGTTAAATACTTTGTAGACGTTGTACATAGACGTTGCTGTCGCTGCTCCAAATGTGTAATGGAACTCCATTATCAATGGAAGGCCCATTTACCCCCTTAAAATATTGATAGAGAAAAATGGTCTCGGGCCCTGTATTCTCACTAGGGTGGTTACAAAAAATCCACTTTCGAAATCCTTAGGTCTCACTCCCCTAAAATGGGCCAATAGGCTAAAAAATGAGATTGGCCAAGTTTCAGCTCAATCCGATAATATTAACCCGTGCCTCATTGAGGTCAAAGTTCAGAAAAACAGCGATTTTTATAAAAAATTGGTAGTTTTCGACCAATAAAACTAGAACCGTTTGTCCCAGAAACACGGTTAGGGTGTCATTTAATAGGTAATTTTATACACTTTAACTTTGATATAATCAAATTTTATTTACTAAAACGGATAGGGCGCTATTTAGCATTTTCATAGTGAAGGTCCTCGAAAGCGAATTTCCTTGCAAGAACCCTAGAACATTACGAAGTCACAAAAAACTTTCTTTCCGATCTTTCCCTATTCATTTTGGCTCCAATAGATAGAAGAGAATTCTAGGGTATAATTTCAACCCCCCCTAAATTTCGGAAAAAAAAGAGAAACAAATATTTTTTTACAAATTTTTTTGATTGTTAATGTGTTAAAGTTGGTTAAATACATTATTAATAGTTTGTGATTAGGTAAAAGACCAATGATAAAGGGGATTAACCTTTTATTATAACCCCTATAATATAAGCGAAAGAAGCGCGACTGTGAGAGGTTTTGCTAAAACCCATTAATATCCATTAAAGTGATAAAAATAGCTAAATTACAAATTTTTTCATAAAAACATCTTGAGAGATATCAATTGGTGTTAAAAATGATGTTTGAGATTATTTATATGTGATATAAAATTATAATAATAATGCTCTTTTTGACTCTAATTTTTCACAAAAAAGCATTTCTACCAGTTACTTGCTTCCAGCTAATTAAACTGAGAGTATGATCTTAGAAAAATGTATAAATCAATTTATTTGTAATATATACTTCAGTTTTCCTCTTCTTTCTTTCTTACTTCTGCCTATCCTTCCAGAAAATTCACTTTTAAATGCATAACATAATTTAGCATATAAATTATCATCAAAAGTTTTCTTTCTGTACATCACACATGTTTTCATATTTCTACTTAGATGCATTTCAAAAAAAAATTTAAAATTATTTGATAATTATAATAATTTTTTTTTATAAAAACTAAGCTTATCCATTTTACTATTAGGGTTATAACTTAGATTTTACTTACAGTCATCCGGCGGAAGCTTAAAAGTGATATTACTGTTGGAATTTCTCAACCATAGTATTTTTCAGAGAAATCTTGTTTCCAATTTATATCAAATATCATGGGAAACAATAACTTTTACTGAATATATGAAAATATTTTGAATATTTCCTATTTTACGAGCTATTTTTGTCTCCTTCAACACAGGTGTGAATATAATTGGTGACTAAAGAATAAAATATTAAGTAATTTGTTAATAGATCAAACATATGTAACGAAACCTTTTCATACCAATTAAAAATTAATTTTCCTCGAATGGTAGGCAAATGAAACCCCTGAGGTATATTTATTAAAAATAAATCAATTTATACATTTTTCTAATATACTTTTAGGTTAATTAGCTGAAAACGAGCAAATTTGGTAGAAATAGGGTTTCTTAAAATTTAAAGTCGGTAAGGGTGCTATTATTATAATTTCATAGACATAACTTGCCAAATGACATCTCTCTAGATGTTCTTATGAAAATTTTGTAATTTAGCTATTTTTATCACTTTAATGGATATTAATGGGTTTTAGCAAAACCTCTCACAGTCGCGCTTCTTTCGCTTATATTATAGGGGTTATAACAAAAGGTTAATCCCCTTTATCATTGGTCTTTTACCTAATCAAACTATTAATAATGTATTTAACCAACTTTAACACATTAACAATAAAAAAAATTTTTAAAAATATTTGTTTCTCTTTTTTTTCCGAAATTTAGGGGGGTTGAAATTATACCCTAGAATTCTCTTAGGGGGTTTAAAAACTCATTTACCATCTATTGGAGCCAAAATGAATAGGGAAAGACCGGAATGAAAGTTTTTTGTGACTTCGTAATGTTCTAGGGTTCTTGCAAGGAAATTCGCTTTCGAGGACCTTCACTATGAAAATGCTAAATAGCGCCCTTTCCGTTTTAGTAAATAAAATTTGATTATATCAAAGTTAAAGTGTATAAAATTACCTATTAAATGACACCCTAACCGTGTTTCTGGGACAAACGGTTCTAGTTTTATTGGGCGAAAACTACCAATTTTTGATAAAAATCGCTGTTTTTCTGAACTTTAACCTCAATGAGGCACGGGTTAATATTATCGGATTGAGCTGAAACTTGGCCAATCTCATTTTTTAGCCTATTGGCACATTTTAGGGGGGTGAGACCTAAAAAAAATTGAAAAAAAATTTTCCCCATGTTACTTGTGACCACCCTAATTCTCACCCATAGAAGATCTTTTGGTATGATTTTCATGGATGAACAATAATTCTACTAGGTGTTATATTGAAAAAACAGTTCTGTCCTTAATCTTTGCCATCTGTATTACTCCAAGATGCATGCATGCATGCCATGATTTGTGTGGATATTTTTAGCATTTATGTCTGCAAAACATTGATAATTTTTCTGTCGCTATTTTCTCAAAAAAAACAGTTGGTTCTAGAAGTAATTACATGGCCCAGTTATATACTCCACAAAAAATCTGACTGTTCAGTTCTCATTTTTTTCCCTGGAAATGCCAGGTTTTTCTATTCTATTTATTCTTTAATTTTAAGGAAAGATAATTTAGTTAATAACCTCAATAGCTGACTCTATTTATCCTAGAGATATTAAAACAAAATTAGTATTGAAAAGATTTAGAACCTGTGAACAAAAAAATTATCAGACAATGCATGAAACTTGGTAGGGTTGTCAATCAGTTACAAAAAGTATTAACGAGTGACTAGTTTTCAACTCATACTAGCAACTCTTGAATTAATATCTATTGTACAAGTAACTCGTTAATATTTTATGTAACAGATTGACTTCCTACCGAGTTTCATGCATTGTCAGATAAAATTTTTGTTTGCAAGGTCACGTTGCCAGCTGACAGTCATTCGACCGCCACCCAGCCAGCTGAAGGTCATTTTTGTAATCAGGAAGGTCTAAACTACAATCTCCACCAAGTTTCATCCACCCGTGCAGATGAATTTATTTTTCTTTTTTTGCACCTATTTATTTTTTGTTCTATTTCTAGGGTCTGTGGGAACCCTGAACAATGGTAAAATGATCCATACAATCACTGATAGAAAAATAAACTTTAATGTTCTAAATATATTTTGATTGAGAAAATTTCACACTGAAAATAAAAAAATATATATTAACTTTTTATTACCTTAATTTAATGCTTTACAAAAAATTTATATTAAGAACAATCTTCTGGAACAATCTCCAACAAAATTAAAGAAATACACAAAAGTATAATGCCACAAAATAATCAAACACAAGAAATTCATTCCATGATTGTAAAAAATGTGTTTCTAATTAAAATCCTGCTTTAAAACTAAAAATGGCACACAAATATTGATCATAAAAAGTAATTCACACAATTAACTTGCTATCCCTTGTTATCAAACAGGAAGACATAAAAGTTTTCATAACAATTGTTCATAAATTACTTGTATAAAAATAGAACTTGCATTGAATTGAAAATAGACTTAAGAGCAGTTATAAACTCCGATTTACAATCGAGCTAACATTCTGCCCATAAGTCGTTCAAGCTTCATAGCTAATGCCATATCCCCTTCCAGTTTCAGTTTTCCAGACATGAAGGCAGCAGTTGGTTTCAGCTTTCCAGTAAACATTTGAACAAAATTGTGAGTATCCATGATGAATGTTACATCAGCTTTCTCGGACGGTTCTCCTTTTCCAACAGATCCTGAACCAGTCTTCATATTCACATGCCAAGTCTGAGGAGTTTCCCCTAAAAAAAAGACATAATCTTACTAGAACAAACAACTAGAACAAGCAACAAAGCTTTATTTATGGCATGAGGTAACAACAGCAGACTAGTTTTGGTGTTGCTAAATTTAGACAATTTAAAAAAGCACCTCAAAACCACCTATTTGCAAAACTTTAACCTAACTTAATAGTACATTAATAGTGACTACATTCAACAATATTTTCCACTACGAAGCTGGATCCAAGTAGAGCTTGTCAATATCAAAAGAAAGATTGGAAGCATATATAGCTAAAAGGTTTAGAGAGATTAACCCATTAGCGCCCCCCCCAGTGACCTATTTCTAGATCGCTAAACATAGTGTCATAAATTCTCTCTTAAATTACCTTAAGCTTAAATTCACCCAACAGAAACGAAACTGCACATATGGCAAGAGAAAACATCCCTCAATCCTAATACTCTGTGTTTTTTGCGTTTGCTTCATTTATTTTGTAATAGGGATGGGCTAAAGTTCGTCTCGGGGTTTCATTTTACAGTTTTTTCATCTTCATTCGAGTTTTTCAAGAAAACAGTAAAGGTATACCACTTAAGGAATCCTTTTTCAGTTTTATTTTATCTTTATAGATGTAGCTATTGGGATATAATACAGAGTTTTGTTAAAATTAATTTATTTAGTGAAAAATTACGTCCAAATATTGCTGATCTTAAAATAGATCACTGGGCGTTTGGGCGTTCATTTTTTCTGTGTTTCTTACAATACGATCATTTAGTTTTTCCACTAAAAACTGATAAAAATGAGTCTGATAATACTCAGTAACGTTCAAGATGAAGTTAATTATTGATTTTCTTAAGAAATTTAACATTATATTATTGCTAATTAAATTTTATAATATATTCTGGTGAATAAATGGAGGATAGGGCATTATGATTCATTACCAATAAAGCACATCATTGCAACTAGCGGTATAAAATTATTGGTGTTTATTCACATAAACTTATTTTATACAACACAAGTCAATACAAGTAGTTTTGAAATACTTCATAGCGGAAATCATAAGACAATTAAAGATTATCAAGAAGCTATGAGAATCTCAATTTGAGAATTGCAATTTTTTTTTCAAAATTCGCCCTTATCCAGCCTTTGTAACCTTAAAATTGACGTTATGGCAGAGTAAGTCTAAGTAGTTTATTGGAATAGGTCGGTGAACAGCTCAAACAAGCAGCAATTTTGAATGTTTCCATGTAGGATCAAGTTATATTTTATTTCATGAATATTATTAATTTATGGTAAAATATATCTACAAAATTTTCAAAAAATTAGCCCAAAGCATTTTATTTTACTTATTAGTTAAAATTTTATGTCATGTCATAAATTTTCCTATAATATGCTTACATAAATTTAAAGTTCTTGGTTCAATTTCCCCTTTTCCCCTATGATTACTTTCAACATAGGCTATTTGTGTATTTAATTGTGGGTAAATTATTTAATTTTATTACTATTTAATTATTTTTCCCCACATATTTATGAATAAATACACATTTTTTAAAGAGAAATACTTATATTTATATTTATTTCATAATTTTTAGGATTTTTTGAAGATCAACTAGTACTTAGCTCTATAACAAAAAATATCCCCCGAACCCCCAGTGATCTGTTTTTAGATCAGCATTTTTTAAAGAAACTAATGACTGTTTTGATAAAATGTGTTTATAATATTCATATTGAAGGCAAAGTATACCAGATACATGATTTTTATCCAATTCGCCCCCTGAAAAAATAATTTGGGCGTTAATGGGTTAAAACTATACAGGGTGTCCCACGAAAAGTGGTCCAACCCCTTTCACTTTTAAACCCCTACAGATATACTAGTCATGAAAGTGGGGTCTAGGTAAAGTGACCATGCCCTATCCGATGAGACAACTTTCAATGCCCTCTAGCAGAAACTTTAGGAGTTATAATTTTTATTTTAAAAACCATTTGAGGTATGTGAAAAAAGTCAATGACCAAGTTGTAGAACAGCATCGATTCAGTAGGAAAAGACACCTTAAGCAGAAAAATATCTTGAATAAAACCCGTAAAACGCATGCTAAATTAAGTAGAATTTACGTAGATTTTGCATCTTAAAACGCTCCTAACGAGGTGAAAATGAGAAATTTTCAATTTAATAAACTAATAATACTTTTAGTCGTTTACTTAAGTAATAAAAATGAAAATTTTTCATTTTTGCCTAGTGAGAAGGATTTTAAGACATAAAACTACATAAATCTAACCTAATTGAGCGTGCATTTTAGGGGTTTTATTCAAGATATTTTTCTGCTTAAGGTGTCTTTTCCTACTGAATCGATGCTGCTCTACAACTTAGTCATTGACTTTTTTCACATACCTCAAATAGTTTTTAAAATAAAAATTATAATTCCTAAGTTTCCGCTAGAGAGCATTGAAAGTTGTCTCATCATATAGGGCATGGTCACTTTACTATACCTAGACCCCACTTTCATGACTATATCTGAAGTGGTTCAAAAGTTAAAGGGGTTGGACAACTTTTTGTGGAACACCCTGTATTAGGGTGGTCCTAAGTATAATGGTAAAAAAAAATTTTCGGAATTTTTGAAGTCGCAACCCCTAATTTTTTTACTTATGGGGTAGTAAGTAACTGGTAAAAATTTTATTCGAATCGGTAAATATTAACACGTGCCGCAAAAGGGATGAAAATCTGAAAAAACATCAAAATTATCAAAACTTTGAAAAATCATAAAATTCATTTAAAATATATTATTTGATTTATTTCAATACTTTTTTAACAGACAATGCTTAAACACGAAGAATATTTGACTTTTTGGCATTTGATCATTTTTTAAAGGTGTTGTATTTACTCCTCATTATGCGTTAAAATATCGTTTTACTCCTCAATGAGCTTGATTCCCCTTTCTGCAGAATCATTTACAATAGTGATGCACAACCTGCGGCCCGCGGGCCACATGCGGCCCGCGAACCATCAACATGCGGCCCGCGAACGAATTTGGATATTTCAGATAATTCCTAACTTTTGTTACTTTCCTTATTTTAACCGAGAAAAAGTGACGATTTATAGCGGAAAAAAGTCGGGAAAATCGCGATTTTTCGAGTTTCGTTTTGCTCGCGAAGTGTTCAGCTGCTTTTCCATGCGACTTATTTTCAGCACCCAATACGCGTGTTTTCGGCGTGGCGACCTCTTGGCGCGAGAAAAAATCCCCATACCGAACGCTGAACACGCGCCGATTTGGTTGACTCTTTTTAGTGGTCACGTGAGTCCTACGGACCAATGGCTAGGCGTATTCAACCAGCGCGCCGAAGCCGGTTTTCAGCCCGGCATGGATGGACTTTTTCTCGGCGCTGAAAGACTTCAGCGTCAGCCATATTGGATCGCATTGGTTTTGAATTGGCATTTTTATTGGTTTTGAAGCGCATTCCGATTGCTATTACACTTTTAATAGTTCCAAAAAATCTAAAACAGCTATTTATCACGAAAATAAGTCCTCAGACATTAATATATTACGAAAGTAATGGACATCTAGTGCCTGTAAAATTTGTACTATCAAGGCCCTTTTCCATGACGCTTTTTTTCTGCGCTGAAAATCGGCACGCGGATGATGTTGGCGAGACTTTGGTTGACAAAGTTATTCCCTTTGCCGATTTTCATGCTGCCATCTATCAAAAATGTCACAAGTAATTATACACTGATAGTACAACTTTTTACAGGCACTAGATGCCCATTACTTTCGTAATATATTAATGTCTGAGGACTTATTTTGTTAATAAATAGCTGTTTTAGATTTTTTGGAACTATTAAATGGGCCACAAAAAGTGTAATTGCAATCGGAACCTGGTGGCGAGTAGAAATATCTAGTTTAAAATATATCGGGTTCTCCTTTCCATCTCATTCTCGTCTGGATTCCCATTCGTGTTAAAGTTTCTGAATAAGGCCCTAAAACTATTTTAGTACAAAATCTTTAAAGTAATTGCTTTTAAAGTAATAAAAAACGCTTTTCAAGATCGCGAGTGAGTGATCATGCTGCCATCTGTCAAAAGCGTCACAAGTAATTTTACACTGATAGTAAAAATTTTACAGGCACTAGATGTCCATTACTTTCGTAATATATTAATGTCTGAGGACTTATTATCGTGATAAATAACTGTTTTAGATTTTTTGGAACTATTAAAAGTGTAATAGCAATCGGAATGCGCTTCAAAACTATCAGATCCAATATGGATGACGCTGAAAGTCTTTCAGCGCCGAGAAAAAGTCCATCCATGCCGGGCTGAAAACCAGCTTCGGCGCGCTGGTTGAATACGCCTAGCCATTGGTCCGTAGGACTCACGTGACCACTAAAAAGAGTCAACCAAATCCGCGCGTGTTCGGCGTTCGGTATGGCGATTTTTTCTCGCGCCAAGAGGTCGCCACGCCGAAAACACGCGTATTGGGCGCTGAAAATAAGTCGCATGGAAAAGCAGCTTCAGTGTATAATTACTTGTGACGCTTTTGACAGATGGCAGCACAATCACTCGCGATCTTGAAAAGCGTTTTTTATTACTTTAAAAGCAATTACTTTAAAGATTTTGTACTAAAATAGTTTTAGGGCCTTATTCAGAAACTTTAACACGAGTGGGAATCCAGACGAGAACAAGATGGAAAGGAGAACCCGATATATTTTAAACTAGATATTTCTACTCCACCAGGTTCCGATTGCAATTACACTTTTTGTGGCCCATTTAATAGTTCCAAAAAATCTAAAACAGCTATTTATTACGAAAATAAGTCCTCAGACATTAATATATTACGAAAGTAATGGACATCTATGCCTGTAAAAGTTTGTACTATCAGTGTATAATTACTTGTGACATTTTTGATAGATGGCAGCATGATCACTCGAAAGGCGGGTGTTTCAGCGCGATTTTGGTTGCCAAAATTTATCCCTTTTTGATTGAAAAAAGGGATTACGTCATCCGTGTGTCCGGTGTTTAGGATCACGCGCCGCGGAAAAGTCGAAAAATAGCGATTTTTCGCGAAAGTGCCGTTTTTACGGCGCCTAGTTGAAGCTGGCTTCTTTTCACATTGTAATTGCAATGCAGAAAAAATTAAAGCGTGGTCAGAGGAGTCTAATAAGTCTAGTGATACCTGACATAGATTTTTTTTTATCAATTTTAGTATTTTCAACAAATTTTTCTTAAGGATTTCCAAAGTTCTAAATTTTTGCAAAAAGATCACTTTGAAACAAGATTAGATAATAATGCAGTGTATTTTTTTAATTCTTATTAGATCATAACCTGTTTCAGATATGCTATCAAGGGGGATAGCAGAAGGCTGGGGGCCTGTCCCCCCAAAAAAAATCGAACTTGATTTCTAAAATAAGTTAAAACCCTGTTTTTTAGGGTCAAATTTCCAAAAATTTTCTGGGGTAGGACCCCAAGACCCCCCTTTACATTTGGAATTCTATAATTATCATTTTTTAAATAAATATTAAGTTAATCAAAATGCAAATCCCATCTTAAAATATATGTGCAATATTTGGGCTAAATGTGCAAAAACTAGTCAATGCTTTGTTTTTTTGGGGTTAAATTTCAAAAATTTTCTTGGGAGGACCCCTAGAACCCTTTAATGGTACAAACTCAATTATTCACATCTTATATTAAGTTCCTTGAGATGCAAATTCTACCTTATTTTTACTGTGACTGTTTGCGGCCCTCCGTGTCTCAATCAACTATGTGAGTGGCCCCCCTCCCAAAAAGGTTGTGCATCCCTAATTTACAACAAACTATTACTGACGACTTTAAATCCTTCCTGATAAATATCATCACAAGTTTCACGTTAAAGTATTTCTAAAAATAAAGTCTGAAAATAACTTAAAAACCTTCGAAAAAAGTTTTCGGTTCATTTTGCCACAAAATCGACTAGATTTATCTCAGAGTTCTTGCCAGTTTTTCATAACTATTTTGTGACCACTCTGATACATGGGTGGATTCTTTCTCTTTAAACTCTTTGGCAGCTCATTGTTGTGTGGGGAAAATGTGTGGCGACAATCGCATCGAAAAAGACTAAGGCAACTGTCTCCTCCATCAAGAAACCCTCCATGACTAATCATTTTCAATGCTGTTATAGACATATTTTCATTAATTCCTCTGTAGAAAAACAGGCCCTCAGCATGAATTTCGGATATTTAACTGTGGCTTTGTGAGCCATTTACACATCAAACCAGATCCAATAAATATACTCGTACCTTTTAATCTTTGTAGTTCTCGATTATCCAAATTAACCTCATTTCTAAAAATAAACATTTTAAGCAATAAATTGCTTTAGTCATCCACCTATGGCAGGATGGAAAGCACCAACGTTGTCTAAATTTAATCGTTTTTGCTTCTCGATTTTCTATAAGTGCTATAGTTAACTGTAGAAATCTTTATAGCCATACCTCGGTCAGTGTTCAAGAGCACTCAAAGTTCAAACTTAAGAATTTCTTCTTTGTCTCTTCCGATTGTGTTTTCCCCCAAGATTTTTGAAAAAATTTAAATAAAAGTAGTACATAAGGTCCAAGGGATACAGTAACATTAGCTTCAAAGGCCTTTTTTTAACACAAATTCATAAATTAACACTGATTTCAGAAAATTAAAATGTATTATTAGAACTTAAGCTTATAAAATGCAGAGTAAATTTCTATATAAGGCTTTTAATTATGAGGAATTACATTTAAAATCTAATTTTCATTGCTTTTAACATGACATTTAAGTTTTGTTTTTTGTCCCAACCCTCTTTGGACCCAACCAGTGATATTTTTAACGCCTTCACGCATTGGAAATCGGAAATACGCTTCCAAAAACTAGCCAGGCGTATTTTCACGCTTTGAATTTTTAATCAAGGTTTTGCTTAAAAAGGCATGGTGCCACACCGAAATTGAAAAATATTTTTTTCTACTCAAATTTGTAATATTAAATTAATATTGCATTTAAGAATGCTTAATGTTAAATATATTATTTTATTTGTAATTTTTAATATTGTCTACTAATACTTAACACAGATGATTTAATAGTTAGAAACCAAAATAGCATCCTCATTTTTTTCCATTTCATTTTTCCAATAAAAAAGAAAGCGTTTTTATGAAAAAGTTTTCTCTGTATTTGCAGTTATGCTATTTCCGTATTTCACTTCCCTCATCAATGAATTTCACGCCTCCTGAAAAGTCAAGGCGTATTTTTACTCCTCTAAAAAAATCTTAAGAATAACACTGGACCCAACCCTCGTCCACTTTACCTTAAATCCTCCATTGGAATTTACTTATAATAATGAATTACACCCTAAAATATATGCAATAACCATAGTGTAGGAGGTTTTTAAGTTTATCTCAAAATACATGAAGATACCGCCTTTTTGAGAACGCCCGCCAGAGTCTTTTGCCATGCGGTAGAAAATGCACCGGAGCCGGCTTTTCTTCCCGAGTGGTGACGGAGTCTTGCGCTTTTACCGTACTATAACTTCAAGCGCTTTGCGGCACGTGTTAATATTAAAATATTTAAAAAATATTTGGTATACTTTCATTTCATACCTTAAGGAAAAAAGTTGGGGGTTGCGACCGAAGAAATTCCGAGTTTGAAAAATTAGGACCACCCTAACCCTGTATATTTATTTTTAACCACAGAGGGAAAAGCCTAACAGGGTCCAAAATCATTGTGATAGAGGGGAGCACTGCAAATATCAATTATTGACAGAAGAGAAGGCAGTACAATCAGCAGATCACAGTTGTAATTGGCAGTGACATGTTCATTCAATCTGTCACTCTTGAGGTCTACAATCCATGCCGCCTTGTGACCCATGGAGAGTAAAAGACATACTTGATAAAAATTCAGAACAGGTATTGGCAACCTTCTTTTCTTACCTTGTATTTTGAATAAGTAGATTCCAGCTGTTTTCTTTACCAACTCTTCATTTAGGGCAGCTTCAACTTTATCAAATATGCCTTCAACAGAGAATGGAGCAGGTATAGCATTCTGGATCTGTTGATGTTGGGTGTACAACTCAGATAAGTCAAAGTTTGGGAATGATTTCAACTCTTCATCAGGAAGAAAGAAATCAGGGGATAACGGCTGAGCTAAAAAAAATGCGTAAAATCAACAAAAGATTTTAGAAAATAGTATCCGAGACATTTGCAGCAAAAATGAGCTAACTCCAATGTAAAGGTACTGGAGTTCTCCAACTATGATGGTACTGCAACTATGATGTGAATGTCCTTATAATACGATTAAACTTAATCCTTCAATAAATGAAATCAAAAGCATTATAAAAATAGTATTAGATTGCATATTAACTACAAATTTTACTGCTATCATTATAGTTACAATGGACAGGTTGGTAAATAGCTGCAAAATAAAGAATTAAGAAAATTTTTAAGAATTTAAAATAACTCCTTGTTATGGTGTGTGATCAGGGTTCCCACTCAACTTTAAAAATAAAATTCCCCAACTTTTACAGGATAACTTTGAAGTTTTTCTTGGTTAAAAAATAATCTATGTATCCATGGCAATACTTGGAATATTTCTTGCTCTTTTGAAAAAATATTTGTTATCTTCAAGATCAAAAATGAGAAACAGACATTAAAATTAGGTCATTTCCAAGGTGTTAACTATACAATTTTTCCCTAAACCATGATGATGTTTAAAAAATAATTGGAGGATTCCTTACTTGGATCTACAGCATACTGATCAAAATTTGTAACACCCGCTGCTTTCAGAACATTTTCATCAATTAGGAACTGTCCAGTTGATCTGCTTCTAAAAACTTCAAAAGCAGCATCAGCCATGATTTCTGGTTTGCGGCAGTTCTTTGTAACATCTTTTCCACCCAGCATTTCCATTGCAGCAGTTGCAATAGCTAAAAAGTATTTAAAAAGGAAACATTACAGTCTTTGAAATAGTTCTAGCTTTTTGTTTTCAAAATTGATAACTCTTTCAGCATTTTTAAATTTAATGCATCTAGTAAAAATTATAATATCCAAAGAAATATTCACCCAGAGGTGCAGAAAATTTTCAGGGCTCAATATTACCCCAGAACACAATTTGTTTTTCCTGTAATCCTCCTCCCAAAAACAGGCTGTTTTTACCTTTTCCCTGGGTCATGCAAAACAGGGTATATAGTTTTCTACACTCAGAAGGTAGTGTTATCCTAAAACATGCCTTTTCAACAGATGCAGAAAATGTTTTAGGGTGCAAAATTTCCCCAGAAAAAAACGTGATTTTTAGAGAAAATCACCGACCCTGTCAAGGATACGTTGGTTTTTCTGCATACCATTCCAAACGGAAGGGAAAGGCAACTTTCAAGTATTTACCAAAAAAGGAAACTTTATATTTTTGGCATAGATCACCAATTTCCGTAGAAGTCAGAGGATATGATTGTCACTAAACAAAAAAATTTGTTTGCGACTAGTAAAAATTGGATTTGTCAAGTTCTTTCTTCATAAATTTTGGTAAAACTTTTCCCAACAGCTGCTTAAATTTCCCCCAACCTTGTTCGAATGCTCAGACATATTCTGCACCCCTGACCTTCCCCAATTATTAAGCCCCCTTATTTTCTCTGCAGCCTTCTGGAACTAGACAAACTAGACATTATTCTAGAGAGGGATGGTGGTCAACTCAAAAGTCAAGTCACAAAGTAAAAATAAATTACTTTCGCGTACTTCTACTAGTATCGTGAATAAAGAGGGGAAATATGCTAAATATTCCAGAAAACTATATTAAACTGGCCATGAGAGCATAAAATAGAGCTCTCTGAGAGCATACCCCTGAAACTTAACAAGGAAGCTTCTTTCAAAAACCCTTAGAAAATTTAAGAATATATTGGATGTGCATAAATATATTTTTTACCCAAAAAACTTGTTTCACACTGATTGCATTAAACAGTTTCAAACTTTGTTTGCACGTTTGAACATATTCTGCACCCCTGAATTTACCTACTTTAAAGGCAAAAATGTATTCAAAACAAACTTTATGGTACTTAAATTCTAATACATAAGTATGGCTAGAAATCAATTAAATTGCAACTGAAAACGATAGTTAATTTTAACTTTCTAGAATTTTTATAATTTTCTTTTAGTACTACTTTTTCTCTCACTTGTCACAACATGAAATTTTTCAATGTGCCAAGTAGTAGGGGTTTTTACAGGAAATTTTTAATGCATTACACATCTTTTCCTTTCATTATGAATACAAATTTCACTCATTTAAGAATTTTTACCTTAAGATAAGTAAAGAATAATTTAATCTTACCAAACAATGTTGTTAAAATTTTAATATCCGCACATTTTATGGTAAGAATGGTTTGTCAAAGCAGGAATCAACAGTGATATCTTTGCAGGCATTTTTAAACGGTTTAAAAAGGGAAATTTCAAAACTAATTATGACCTCACAAAAGTTTTTTTTTAGAATGAATACAACACTAAACTGGTTTCAGTTTCAGACTAGTCCAATTTTTTGACATCCACGCTCCTAATGTAACTGAATACTCCAAATTCACAGTAAGCAAACTGAATGAGTATTTAAGCAAGACAACCTGCAGTATCATGAAAAAGAAATAAGTCAAGTCACCACACTCATTATTTTTGGCTTATAATTTATCCCTAACAGCACGGACGTTGATCCTGGGGGGGCGTGTCCCCCCAATAATTAGGAACATAGTTTAAAAAAATTAAGTTTTAACTTTTGAGGGGGACCAAAAATTTGCAGAATGTGTTTCTCCAACCTTTAATCATAAAGGATGGAAAGGATTTAATCATAATTTAATTAGAGGCACTTATCATAGACAGAGCCCTCATGATTTAGAATATGATTTCATTTAAAATAGGCTGAACCCAGTGTACCCAGATCAAGGGACATTATCCCACCAAAAATTTTTGTTTCCAGCAAAAAAATAAGGAGGTCCCTCCTCAAAAAAAATCCAGCTACATCACTGGCTGAAGCACAGAAAATTGGATTTTCAAATTTTCCAATCATATACCAATGAAAAGGAGTTAGACCCTGTTTTTAAAAGGTCAAATTTTTTAAAAAATTCTGGCGGAGGACCCTTAGACCCTGTTTTTAGTTAAAAGTTAAGAATTCACAAAAACTTGGGGCAAGTTCATTAATAGATTTCAGGGGTTTCATCAATAGTTAATTATTTGTTTTGTAAAATATCTCAGGGGGGATCCAAAATCCTTGGGGCGCCCCCCCCTTAATTTTTAGGAGCTGACGACACCAATGCCTAATAGTATCGATCTTGTCACTTTTTAGCCCTTTTGCATAAAATTTGCATTCACAACATTGATTCTTTGAATGCAAACCTTACATTATACTGATAAGAAACAAATATCAAATATATTTTAAAGTTTATAGAAATTTACTGAATTCAATAATATGCAAAATTTCATAAATCAGTCACCTGAATTTCACTTGTAAAGAAAGCTTTATCAAAGGAATAAATTGAACTAAAGCTCAACATAATTTTAAATCATTTGAGTATTTAAAAGCTCTTGAAACTACTTGGTCACACTTTTTACCTGTTTTGGGCCACAAAGCATTGACACAAATATTTGCATCCTTCAATTCTTCAGCCATTCCCAAGACGCACATAGACATTCCATACTTTGCCATGGTATAAGCTGTAAAAATTTAAAAGAGAGTACCCTATAATTCAAGTTATTTATAACATTTTTTCATAATTTAGGCACAGCAACAAGCTAAAGCCAATTTTTTTTAACAATGTTAGCTCATTGTTGTAGCAAGTGCCTCAATTCTTAGCTTTTGCAACATAAGATAGACCATTAAAACAACAGACCCCTTCCAATTACAGAGAAAATTGGATGGTTTAGGTGGTGGGTAAAAAATTCAGTTTATTTTTTATAGAGACCATTAAATGACGATCCATTAAAAATTAACCTTAATAATTTCAGGCCTTGGCCCACTTGGGCTGTTGCGCCAATGAGTTTAGTTTTTTTTAGTAATTTCAGAAGTGATACAATACTTAACCTATATTTAAAAGTAGTTAGGTTCATTTACAAAGAACAAATTTTTTTTAAATAAATTTCTATAATGCTATATTTCTTATTAACTTAATACAGCACAACTTGGTTTGGTTTAATTATTGTTTTATGGCACAAGAATCAGATATGATCATTTTGCACTAAGATGGACAGCACAACTTGAATGACTCAATCATCTTTAATTTAAAGTCATGGATTATTCAAATTTTTATTGGTATGTTAAACTTCCTATTAACTCCTAATAGTAGTGCATAATTGGAAACTTTAAAATCTTTAATTTGAAGAGTTTTTTTTAAACTTAAAAATCATATCTTTTTAGTCTACTTTTAATCATTTAAAAATCAACACTAGAATGACAAAAGAGAAAACAACATGGCATGATATGAATGGAACATGACAAAACACTTGGGAAAAGGTTTGATTCTGTACACAACCCCAGTCTAATTTTTTACACAAAATTAAGAGATCAGTTACCCAAAACATATGTGGAAGTGATCAGCATTGAGGAAGTTTTGCTAGTGACCATTCACATATTCACATTTCATACACCTTTTGAGGGAAAAAAATCAAGGACTTCCAAGGCCTTTTCAAAAGCTCTCAATTGTGAAATTCAAGGCTAGGTATATGCCTTAAATGCAATCCGGACCGGGACAAAAGCATTTATTATTACTAACCAACTAATATAATTTTCATAAACTTATATATTGCATTAGTAACTACGAAAATATTTTTATCCACATATAATTGATTATTTTACATTGTACAAAATTTAAAAGTTAATGTAGTCAACCGTGCATAGTTACTAGAATATGTATTTTGTTACAAGCATTTTACATTTAAGTGTATGCAAAAAAAAGGTTTTTGTGTTGGAGAAGGGGGCAAAAATATTCAATCTCCAGTCCAGAATAATATTACACGAACGTGTGAACAGCGTTCTCACAAAATTTTGCCCATCTGCAGAAAAACTACAACAAAAAAAAATTTATTTTTCTGCAGAATTTTTTTAGATTGATACATTTTTTTCGTTTTAAGCCAAATACTTCCCCCTCCATCCAATTTAACGGATCTGCGTGGAGGATCTGATCTTCGGAATATTTCTCCTTAGCAGCTAATACGTATTTTTTTCGATTATTCATTTGAGTGTATAAAAAAGATAAATTCGTGCAGAAATTTTTTTTCAAAAATTTGAGTTTGCAGACAGGTAAAAATTTTATATATGAGTATGCCAATCTCATAGTATCTAGATCCAAAAAAATTGAGGCTCAGTAAAATTCAAGGATTCTCAAGGCTACACTTTTACTACAATACACTTTTTCAAGGCCCTGAAAACGAAATTTTGAAATTCAAGGTTTTCAAGGCTGCTTACGAAATACGAACCCTGCCATTCACCCAGTATAAAACCATGCTTTCAAAACAAGAATTAAGTAATTGCTGTGAAGAAATGATTGCAGTTATTCACAAGATAGATAAACACTATGTTTTCACTCATTCAGAATTAAAAAGTTAAATGATTCAACTTCTTAAATTCAAAGAAGTGGATAATTTGAAGTTTTTCCAGCTGTGATTTATCCAATTTGCACACTTAAATTTAATTTTATAAATCTTCTTCATACATAATGCAACATAAATAGCACTTACCAACATGGTTTTTAAACCAACGAGATTCCATCAAAAGAGGAGGACTAATGTTTAAAATATGACCATTTGATGACTTTTTCAGGTGAGGAATGCAATGCTGGGATCTGTAAGAAAAAGACAGTTTGTTTTTTTAACAGCTTCTACAAATACTTAATACAGCTTATACTAAAAACATTTTGAACTCGTAAATGCTTGCAAAAATAACTAAGGAGAAACTTCTATTGTTTAGCTTTGATATACAGAAAATACATGACTTTGATATTTTTTGGACTTGGAATTTTGTGTAAGTACTTTAAATGGACCCATTTTCTCTCTAGATGAACCCCTGAAGTATATGAAAATAGGCAAAAAAGAATCAATTTGAATTGCAGGTAACTGAATGAAATAGAAAAAACTTACACCAAAAATGTTCCCCTAGTATTAATGTTATGCATAAGATCATAACGTTTCATGGGTGTTTCTTCAGTTCCAGTCAGATGAATTGCACTTGCATTGTTTACTAAGATATCTATTCCTCCAAACCTTTCACAAGCTGTATTAACAGCATTCTTTACGCCAAATTCATCCCTAACATCAACAATGCATGGCAAGCATTTTCCTCCTAAGGCTTCAACTAGAAAAAAATTGCAAAATAAAATTCAGTTAAAAGAATATAACTCAGAGACATGATTCCAATAATTCTGTAAAATTTAAATTAAAGGTTATATACATGGGTGCCACTCTTCAAAAATTACAAGATAGGACTTTAAACTATCATTTTCCACCAGTCGTCTAACAATTTTTTTCAAATTGAAGAAAAACTAAAAAATTATCATGTGAACAATTAAATAGTTCCTTTAATTTTCAGCTAAAGCTGTATCTGAGTAAAACCAGCTTATTTATGAGAAAAATGAGCTATATAAGTACTGAAATTTAGTACAAATAGCAGCCAATTGATCAGCTTAATAGGGATGGAATTCTGTTCAAAGAACTTTTAAAAAGATGGAATTCCGTCCCCAGAATGGAAGAGTGGCACCCATGATTATATATATATACAGTGAAATCCCATTACAACGAGTACCGATACAACAAAAAATCCTGTTATTACGAAACTTCAGAAGCCAGAAGAAAGTTTTATTTGAATTATCAAAATACCATAACAACAAAGATTTACGGTCCTGTGAAGTTAATAATTACATGTGTGTT
Source organism: Tetragnatha versicolor (assembly GCA_024610705.1). NCBI lineage: Eukaryota > Metazoa > Arthropoda > Arachnida > Araneae > Tetragnathidae > Tetragnatha > Tetragnatha versicolor. The sequence goes on along the minus strand of JANDEH010000005.1, from coordinate 56,338,090 downwards.
TTTAAAGTACTGAAGATCCCAGTATCAGAAAGTCTAAGCACACAGTAATAAATACTGCAGAATTATCTTGAAGCTAGCATATTCCTTTATGAATTTACAACTAAAAATAAAATATTACTGGTAGTATCTGTAATTTAAAAATGCAAATTTCGCTTTGAAATGACAATAATTTAATGTAAGAGTTAGAGTAGGCTTTGCTTTGTATCATTCATAGTGGCGTTTGCAGATCAATTTTGGCTTCTCAAACTGCTGCTGCAGATTGATACTTTTGGACTCTTAATTTTTGGTTCTTATGTATTATCGAGTTGACTTGTTTAGTGATTTGGGAGATTCGGTAACGCTCTTCTGATTCAGCAGCACACTTGATGGGATAGTTCATAAGTAGTATCAATATTTGTAACCAAAAAATTTTAAAAACTTGATCTTGATATATTAGTAAGTTGAATTTTCTTAAAAGTAAGTAACACTAAAAGAAAACATGAAAATCAGAAAATTTCAGAAAGAAATTAATGAAGTGAACATCTGATAACTTTCAAAGCTACATTCACCTTCTTTGGCGGCACTGTAAATGGTACCAGGCAACTTAGGGTGAGGTTGAGCAGTTTTTGCGGCAATAACAACATTGGCACCATCTTTAGCAGCTCTTAAGGCAATTGCTTTTCCAATGCCCCGACTTGCACCAGTTATGAAGACAGTCTTTCCAGCTAGAGCCCTGAAATTCAATAAATTTAGGAATGCAAACATTAGTACCTAAAGATCATAATATTATCAATATAAAAAACAAGGAAATTAAATTCTATGAAGCTCATGAACATTTAAATCTTTCATTAATTCTTTTAAATTGAAATTTGAAATATTCAAATATTAATTATTATTATACTTCAATATTATAATATTGAAATTATACTTGGGGGGGGGTTTGGCGAAAAATTTTCTTGAAACTTAGGTTCGATTTTGTTGGTGACCTAATAGGTAAGACTAAGAAGACTGACAGATCCAAAACAGATCAATTTTCTATATCAAAATCGTCTTCTAATATCCTAAAAGGGGGGCCTGGGGGTCCTCCCCCAGAAAACTTTTGGAAATTTAAGTCTTAAAAGATCTTCAACTCGTTTTGGTACACCTAATCCGGATTTTGGACATACATTTTCAAGAATTTAATTTACATTTTGGTAGGATTTTTGCAATTCGACAGACTTTTTACAGAAAACTGGTAAATAATAGGGTTCCAAATTCAAAAGGGGGGTCTGGGGTTCCTCCCCCAGAAAATTTCTGGGAATCTGACCCAAACAACTGGATTTTAACTCGTTTTAAAGTCGCTTTTCCCTTTTTACACCCCGGAGTTCCCACTTACCCTATTTCTCACTGTTTGTTCTTATTCCTTTTGGGGAGGGGAGCTTAAGTCCCCTAGCCCCCTGGATCTGCTAATGTGAGAATAACTCTTTAACTCACCTTGGATACGGCCCCCTTTATGATTTCACTCATTTTTAGATTAACCCGAAGAGGACCACTCCTTGTTAGTCCCAAAATTTTCAAGGAACGACTGTTATAATATATTTTAAATTTCAAAGGGGTTGGGGGTTCTCCCCAAGAAAAATTTTTAAGTTTGAACCTTACATGTAGGAGTTTTATGCATTTTAAGGCAAATTGTTATGGAAAAACAGTAGAAAATTTATGTCAAAATTTCGGGGGAGGGGTGTTGAACCCCAACCCCCCCTTGGATATGGCCCTGATGTATGAACATCATAAGATTTGTACTTAATTTTGCAATTTTATAAGGAATTCAAGGTTACTGTGCTGAACGCTTTTTCACTATATTTATCCAGATTATTTTAATATGAAAAAAGTAACCAAAGAAATTTATCAATATAGAAGCATGAGATTAAACTCCTTAACTTAAATATTAGCACCATATAAAAGAAATAAAATAACAGCTTATTTTTTATAATTATACATAAGTTCACTCTGAAAACCTCAGTCAATTGAACATACAATCAATTAGTTATCATACAGTCATTGAAATTCAACAGGATAATAACAGCCTATCCTATCACAAGATTTCAAAATAAGGAAGTTAAGAACTCATTACATTGTAACCTAAGTAAACAAACACTACAGAGTATTGTATTTAAGAACGCAAATAATATCGAAACCTTTAATTAGAAAAATTAGTTCGAAAACATTCTTACATTTTCAATATATTTTGGAAACCAAACTCTCGTAGATAAATGTAGATAACTATAATCACAATTGGATTGAACTTTGATTAGTTTCCTGGTTTCCTTATATTCATGTGTCAACACGACGTGTTTAGCAAGAGCAATTCCTCTTCACACTGATTGGTTGATCAGAAAATTCAAAATTCTTTTCACTTCATAGCCAAGTAAATTAAAGTACAGATGCAACACTGTACTACAAGCCCCTGGCTCTCTATAATCGATAACAGCGCTAGTACGGAATATGCGAGCAAGTGTGGATCAAATTTGTGAAAAATAAAAGTGCTGAAGGTGCATAATACTGAAGGTGCATCATAGAAATTTTAATTTTTTACGTCATTCATTCATTAGTCTTTGGTGGTTGATGCAGCCTCAATTTAGCATTTATTGGTAGCTCAATATCAATAACGGGAAACCTCAAGGGGGTCCATGTGAATGATATTTTTTTTAATTTGACCCAAACAAGTCTCAAAAGTTTAAATAACTGCTTATTTATTTTATGCAATTAGCTCTTTGTATTTAAATTTCCATAATTTAAGCACAACATAATTTACAACTTAGCTACTACCCCGGTAGCACAGCAATATTGGGCAATATTGGGCATGTATTGGCCGATGCTGGCGTTCATCGGCCTGCAAATGCCTATTTTGCCCAATATCGGTCGATATTAAATTGGCCAATATTGGCCAAAGTATATCTTGGCCAATATTGGTACATAGCAATCCGACAATATTGGCCAGAAAAAATCTCGGCCGATATCGATTTACCATAATCTGCCGATATTGGCCGCTTCAAGTTTTGGCCAATATTGTCTTTGCTAGTCTGCCAGTCTCTGTCAAGATAACGCATGCGCAATCGTTAATAAAGACGTCGTGACGTCATCCTTAAGCGACCGATTGCACGCTGCGAAATTCAAACCAACGACAACGAGAGTGAGCATGTTTATTTTCATTCCGATTTCATTTTCGTTTTGGCTCAAGTTCCTTTTACCTTTAAGACTGATAAGTAGTGTGCTTCAGCGTTCATCAATGTGATTAACTGCCCGATAATAAAGTGGATAGCTGCTATTCCAAGAGAAAATTTAAATGTCGCAATACACTCCAGAGTAAGTAAGAGTTTTATGGTATTTCAAAATTCAGATTCAAAGATAGCTTATTATGACTTACTTTGTTACTGTTGTAAACAAACAGGCCAAGCAATTTTTAATCGTCTTGGCTTAAGTGAAATCTTTATCATAGAAAATTAAACACATTAATGAATACCCGATTATAATTTTAGATTAGGAAAGGAACAAACTAAGTTTATAACGTTTTTTTTGTTTTATAGATTTCTTAGGTTTTCTGGTGTTAAATTTAAAGTGTCCCTGTTATGTGTTTAATTGTGTGTGCTTTTTGAAATATTCTTCAATTGGGAGGGTAAAGTTTTATAGGTGAAATGCATTAGCAGATAAAGTAATTAATTATGCTGGGGTCAAAAATTAAGAAAAGGATTAATAATACCTATATTCTTAGATTTTGTTAACTTAACTAATCTTGTTGGGCTTCTAGTTTGATGTTCGCAAATTTTGTGCCTATTTGATTTTGTTTAATTTCAGTATTTCACTATATTAGTTTTCATTATATTTATAGGTATGTGAGGTCCACTTTCTGAAGTCAGACATTGAAACTGAGACAAGTACTTATTCTTACATCATACTTATCCACATCAACCAGTTCCAGAGAAAAGCCAGGCGAAAAGAAACTTAGATTGGAAAACCAACAATTAGAGACAGCAATTAAAAATGGGAAAAATTTTCTTGGTGAACAAGTCAAACTATTAAATTGCCCGAAAACTCAATATAGATACTCTTCTGATACTTATGATATTTTTTACATTACTCTACACAATATCTCCCCACGGATATAAATTTCTGCGGCAATCTGGATTTCTTGTCATGCCTCATCCAAGTTCTATTAGAAAAGTGTGCACAGGAAGGATGAACTAATAGTCCTCGACATGAACAGTTTGATAATAACTTTTTACGTTATGCACGTCATAAATTCAAAACTCTAGATGATCATGAGAAAACAGTTTCTCTGATGATGGACAAAACCCATCATAAGTCTTATTTTGACTATAAGGGGGGTAATATAGTGGGGATGTGCTACGATGGTAATGAACCTGCAACTTGTGCTCATACTTTCATAGTTCAGAGCTTCTTATCATCACATAAAGACAGTGTCCATATTCTACCTGTAAGAAAAATTAATGCCGAAAAGCTGCATGAACTGTTGAAGAACATTATAATTGGACTGGAGGAAATAGGGTATGTAGTTATTTGTGTTGTGACTGATAATAATTCTATTAATAAAAAAGCTATGTCTTACTTTGTCAATCCATCTAAAATAAGTATTGTATATCCTCATCCATTTAAATCAGAAAGACCTTTATTTTTTGTAGTTGATTCAGTTCATATTTTAAAATGCATTCGTAATAATTGGATTAACCAAAAAAAAATGATGATAAATGTTTTACCCTGACTTCAGTGCGGACCTGGAAAAAGTTGTAACCTTCCCCCGAACCTAATAGAATTTCTCCAAACCTTATGTATTGCTCCTATGGAGCTGGCACGGGCTTCCCCCGAACCAGGTTCATAGGTTCGGGAACTTTTTCCAGGTCCGCTTCAGTGATTGTAATAACATAAGTAATAATTCTATGAAATGTGCTTCATTTAACACCCTTAAGCAGTTATATGATCTAGAGAAGTCTAGCATTGTTAAGTACGAAAATAAATTAACCTTAAAGGCTTTGAATCCCTCTAACTTAGAGCGACAAAATGTCAAATTAGTTTTAAAAGTGTTTAATGAATGTGTTGTTAATGCTTTGTTAACTCTTGGTCAAAAAATTAAATTGAACGTGAAGTGTCCCAAAAAGGGAACACGATTAAGGAACGAATTCATGCATCCTTTAACTAATTCTCCAGATGATTCAAATATGCAATTTCTGTACAAATTTATAGATTGGATGAATGAGTGGAAGGAAGTTTCTGTTTCATCAAATGGTGTTTTGACTAAAGAAACACTTCGCACTCACTCATACAACTCATGCACTAACTGAATTGGCAGTGTATTGTTTTTTAAGTCTCAAAATTTTTAAGTGCAAATTTTTTTATGTCTCAAAATCAAAGATTAGTGGTAACATCTGTTACTTATAATATTGTAAATGATGCAGAGATTTTAAATTCTTATGATGTTTGTACTTCTGGACATTGTTGCGAAGAAGTCATTAAGCATGTTTTATGGGTTTCTAGTAATATTTTATTAAAAAATTATTGTATCAAAATGAATGATAAACCAGTAACTAAAGTGTCCAAGAAAAGAAAGCTTGAAACATTAGTAAAACCTAAAATTTCTAATGCATTATAGGTGGTATAGTTTCATTGTTATTAATATCCATAACCATTTACATACCTTTAATAGTTCTTCATAATCATGTTAGTTTCTATTTTTGTATTCTGTTTTGCATTATTTTGAAAATTAAGATTTTAATTGATGTAAACAAATGAATGATTATGTATAATAATTGCCTTTTTTTATTGTAAGATAGGTAAACTTGATAATATCAAGTTTTTATGTGTTCACTTTAACAAACCAAATCCATTAGTTGGGAATCTTAATTGAAGGTATAAAAGTCATAAATAAGAGAAAGTATTCTATATTGGTAAGTGTAAACTCACAACTCTCAAGCGTCAACCAACCGTGGACCGGTTTCGTCCTTGTTAGGACTCATCAGCACGGTATAGGATGGTAACGCAAGAGAGAGGAGGGCAAGTACTAGTCTAGCCGACTATAACTGAAAAAGTGGTGACTATTGATTAGTCCTCCACTCATCTGCTGGAAAGACAATGGCTTTCCTAGGACAGATTTAATTCCAGAAAGGCAAGGTACATGAAAGGAGAATTTCACCAATTATTGCTGGTTAAGCGGACAATAAGTGTAAACTCACAACTCTCAAGCGTCAACCAACCGTGGACCGGTTTCGTCCTTGTTAGGACTCATCAGCACGGTATAGGATGGTAACGCAAGAGAGAGGAGGGCAAGTACTAGTCTAGCCGACTATAACTGAAAAAGTGGTGACTATTGATTAGTCCTCCACTCATCTGCTGGAAAGACAATGGCTTTCCTTTTACCATCCTATACCGTGCTGATGAGTCCTAACAAGGACGAAACCGGTCCACGGTTGGTTGACGCTTGAGAGTTGTGAGTTTACACTTATTGTCCGCTTAACCAGCAATAATTGGTGAAATTCTCCTTTCATGTACCTTGCCTTTCTGGAATTAAATCTGTCCTAGGAAAGCCATTGTCTTTCCAGCAGATGAGTGGAGGACTAATCAATAGTCACCACTTTTTCAGTTATAGTCGGCTAGACTAGTACTTGCCCTCCTCTCTCTTGCGTTACCATCCTATACCGTGCTGATGAGTCCTAACAAGGACGAAACCGGTCCACGGTTGGTTGACGCTTGAGAGTTGTGAGTTTACACTTATTGTCCGCTTAACCAGCAATAATTGGTGAAATTCTCCTTTCATGTATTCTATATTGGTATTATTACATAACTTAAATGTACTACAAGTGTATATTAATATTTAAAAAGTAATATAATATTTGTATTTATTAATACAGAATTTAGAATATTTTTTACTTAACTTAATCTAATATTAATTCAATTATGAAAAAAGAATAATGGAATATATGTGCCTTGAAAAATCTCTTTAATTAAATAAATTTAAAAATTGCTTTTTTGAGGGGGTCTTATGTAAATTTTGTGATTTTGTTTGAACTTTGAACCTACAACTATAATAATCAAAGGTATAATTTGAAAGTGTTTAATGAATATTTTATTACTGTTTATTAGTTGTGCAAAAATTATTTGGCGTATGCACAATTTATTGTTACTAATAAATTGCTACTATTATTAGTTAATTGTTACTATTGTTATAACTAATTGTTAAAAATTTAAAAAACTGTTAAGACAGGCGGAATGTTGAGTAATAAAGGGTGAACCGACCAGTAGTTGACCATTGAGCATAATTATGGTAAAAAGCAAGATTTTTTGTGCATTCATTTTGAATATGTTCTATTGAAAACATACCTAACAATATGGAACAACTGGAATGGTGGGGGTTAATTACTGGATACAAGGGGTCAACTACTGGCAAAATCTACTTAAGAGCTTTTAAACTAAATAAATAAAATTCTAGAAAGAGAAAGGAAAAATGATTATCAGTTATTATTCCTCCTAGCTTGATTGATATTAAACAACTGTCATATGTATTAGAAATTTTTTTTCCTCAGAAAAAAACATTAAACTTTGAGAAGTTTCCCTTAACTGGTCAACTACTGGTCAGTTCACCCTAAGTGTAAGTATAATCCGCCTGGCCGCTATGAGAAATATTCAACACTGCAATCGTAGTGGCCAATAATACTTTTGTATTCTTCAAGGAGTGTGGTTGTGTCTTGGAGGAAGCTCCAAGCAACAATAAAAATTATGTGTTAAAATTTACTGTCAGCTTTCTTATTTGAGTTGAGTTATTTTAAAATTGAGAGAAGTTAACTTGAGCCTCGATGGACCAACAATGCACTTATTGTAAAAGTTGGTGAATAGCTTATCTTAATTTTTAAAATATTAAAACTATAGATTTTAAATTCATGTCTTGAGAAAAGCAACTTGAATTCCTTTCTGCAAGCTCCTTTTAAAATGATTTCTACTAAAATGGTACTACCATTTATAATGAGTCTACTTTAAATCTTACTTCAGCTGATTACGCTTTCCTTTAAAATTTGAACCCATAACTTTGTTTCATATCTTTTTCATATTTGAAAAGTCGGGTTAACTTATTTCTTTCACTCTTGCCTACCTTTATCAGGTTTACAGTAAAATGAGTATTTGTACTATATTCTTTTGGTTTATAAAATTTATGGATTTGAACAACAAAACCCTTGAATTAATTGGCCTCCACTGATTTAGTCTAAGCTCCCAAGAAGAGAATTCAACCAGTAAAGGTTGTTTGTGAAAGCAATTTTATTTTGAAATGAATTTATTTCAGTTAGATTGAGAAAAAGGAATTGTGTTCATTTTTGAGAGCCAACTAAAATTATGAATTTTTAAACTTTACTATATGTGAACTGTGAAATTTCATCCTAACAATTGATTAATTTTGGAGCTTAGATTTGTAATTTGCTGATTTATTATCGATAAAATATAAAAATTTTTAGGTGTTACTAATTTCTATATTTAATTAGTTTTTGAGACATGTTTTTAAGCTCATTCTTTTATCTTGCACAAAAATTATTTTTGCAAAATCTTATTTATGTGCGAGATGGAAATTATAAACTTAAAAACATGTCTAAGAAACTATATAAGTACAGAAACTACTTTTGGCCAAGAATTCAGATATTTTATCAGTAATAAGTCATGCAAATTATAAATTTGTGTTCAAAAATTTAACTTTTAGGCTGAAATTTCACGATTCATAAAGTAATGTTAAAATATTTAGAATTTTAATTGGCTTTCATTAATTAACCCAACCCCATTTGCTCAAGCTATCTTAAAATATTTAACTTCAAAATCGAATTACTTTTTCAAACTGCCTTTACTGTTTGAAATCTCTTCTTGCGAGCTTTCCTCGACTAAAATCGGTCATTGCTGGATGCCATTAATGGCCAATATTGTTGCCAATATTGGCCGAGATAGAGCAAAACGCTAGCCAAAAGATATTGGCCGATTTTCATCTACCAATATTGGCCTAAAGGGGCCGGTTCTAACGTACCAATATTGGCCAGTCTTGGCTATATGCTATGTTAATATATTGGCCAGTCTTGGCTATATGCTATGTTAATATATTGGCCAGTCTTGGCTATATGCTATGTTCCAATATTGGCCAGTCTTGGCTAGCGATATTGGCCATTATCGTTCAAAAAGCTAGCCAAAAGATATCGGCCGTTACGACTTTGCCCAATATTGGCCAGTAATGCACGATCTTCGTAGCCGATATTGGCCAGTATTGCCGTGCTACTGGGGTATTCAAAAAGTAAAAGATAATTAAAATATTAATCTTAATCAACAAATTTTTAATCGTGAATTAGGTACGGATTTTCACTTTTCACACTCTTAAACAGCAGAACTTTTCACAAAAAATCCTGAGGTCCTGACACCCTGCCTGCGCCTGCATTCTAACATAACTAAAAATTGATTGCATTTTTTTAATTAAAAAATCATGCAAAACCAGTCTTAAAAATATTATCGTTTTCCTCAAATAATACTTGGTTTTGAAAAAAAAGGTTGGTGCTATTACTTTGATCCCAGAAGGCTCAGTTTAGCAGTATGGTATTTTAGTTAAGCCTTACATAACAAGATGGCAGCACCACAATTTCTCAGAGCTGACAATCGGCTCTTCTGAATGGTTTCAAGCTCAAGGATGAGTCGGACTGTATCAAGACCCTCTATATACAAATATACATGGCCACCCAACTCCAGACGATGACGTCAAACGTGAGTGAAAATTGCCATGTTAAGTCTATGGAGTGACGTCAAAGATGAGTGAAAGTTATGACGTTGCACGGCCGAGTTGGGAGGCCTTTATATAGAGGGTCTTGACTGTATGGGGGCTATTGTTTTAGTTTATTTTTTTGAGAATCCAGACTCCGATAAATGTATTTGTATTATATTTATTAAATCCATGAATTATACGGTTCATCATTTTCCCATTGGTTAAATTAATTGGATAATAGGTCTACAAATATGTGGAATATTTATTGACGTTTTCATATAATTGGGAACCCCCTTTGACGACCACACCCATGGATAGTTGTATAATCCACACAGTGGAAATTGATGCTTAACCATTTTAGATTGGATTAAAACTAGCAAAACTGTTTGATTCCCGCATTAAACCAAATTAAGGTATCCGACTACGTTGAAATCGTCAATTTTTACAAAAGTACGAAAAATTTAGGTATTTTATCTGGAACAACTTTGGTTTTGACCGTGCGATAATTAGAAAAAAGTTAGAGCGTTTTAAAATTAGTAAAGGCCGTCAAAAACGACCAGAAGTACTTTCTGGTCCGTTGGGGATTCGAAACCAGAAGTAGCTTTGCGCCGAGCTATTTCTCGTTTGTTTATGAAATTTTTCTTCTAAATTTTAATAATTATACTACTCATTAAATTAAATACTGTAATTTTTACTCTTAAATTTTTTTGCGTAACAATCAAACGATTTTGTTGGTTTTGATCCAATTTCAAAAGGTTGCGTGTCAATTTCTATAACAGTGTATAAACAATACAATTTCCCATGCCCACTTATAAAATCCCCTGGGTAGATGGAGGGCATTTCCGATCCCCATTCCTAAGTGATTTTTGAGTTTTCTAGGTGTGTTCTACCTCTCCCAGAAGTTCTGAAACATTTATCTGAAACACCCTGCAAGGTCTGAATGACCGTAATCATCTATGTGTAAGGTCTGGACTCTGGACACTGTGTCTGGCTGACATAGTACATTACCCCCTGTTAATAATCAGTACCCCATTTCGCACCAGTAGCGTACACTCAACCTTTGAATAGTGAAACCTGATGAGTGCAAGTTATCTAAAATCTACTGATAATATATCTTTCAGGTGTGTTGAGGCTATTTTTACAGTACTTCGCAAGCACTTAACGTAAGAGAGCAATTTTTTAACAGTAAAAACCAAGCGATAGTGGAAGACTGTTTCATTGAAAAATAAATATAGGTGGTCGCGATCATGTTCTGCACTTTGTCCTTAGTAACATAAACAATTTTTTAACACAACTGTGGTTTCCAATTTTTTTTTCACTCACTTATATAAATTATCTACCTTGTTATCTTGAACTAATAATACCAACTTACGAAATTCGGTGAAGGTTGCTATAATTTTTTAATTATATATTACTTTTGTGGAAAAAAATGGAGAAGACAAGAGTTAGTTGGCATAGTTTTGGTTTCTTCTTGTATGATGCTTATAGAGAAAATTTGATTTATGCTGTGGATAGGTTCACCTTTGGGTTATCTTTACATTGTCCATTGGGCACGGTTAAATAAATAGTAATCCTGAATCCTGATCTATCGATTCATTAAGTTTTCTCATAACCGTAAAAGGTTAAAAAAAAAGTTAAAGTAAAAATGAGTAAAGTTTTAGCTCTTTTTGAGACTTTGTAAACCACAGAATTTTTAAGGGAAAAATTAAAAATGTACGCCAAATTTTCGAGGAGGCTGGGGGGTCCTTCCCCAGAAGGCAATTTTAAACTATACTGTTTTATCAAATGTAACCGGGTAGAAATTATTAAATTAGTCATTACTTACGACTACAACAATATTCCTCGCCTCATAAACTGAGGGGGGCGAAAATCTCCCTACTCACTTTGACTCTCCGTTTCTGGAGAAAATGGAAAAATTAAGCACATATGAGATGGATCAAGGAAACTTGATTTATAATTACGAAAATGAACATTTCGCAAAAAGTTGGGGCATGGGCGTAGCCAAGGGGGGCCCCCCTAAGTTCCGAATATTTAACTTTTACTTTACTTTTAGTTAGTTAAAACCCAGTATTTTAGGGTCAAATTTTTAAAATTTTTCTGGGGGAGGACCCCCCTTTAGTATTTCAACCTGTATTATTCACACTTTTGTTATGATAAGTTCATTAAAATCAAAATTCTTCCTGAAAATGTATGTCCATATTTGGGTTTATGTGTACCAAAAAACAGTTTGCAACCCTGTTCTCAGGGGCAAATTTCCAAAAATTTTCTGAGGGAGGACCCACAGACCCCCCTTGAAACCTGTGGGCCCTCTCTCACGGGGCTTTAAAATTGTTCTCCACAAACGCAAAAAAAGTCGACCCTGCTTGCCCCCCCCAAGTTGAACCCTGGCTACGTCCATGAGTTGGGGGCCTCCAATAAACCTCCATCATAAATTCGCTTATAATGATAATAATGCCCTGCGCACAAGTTTAAATTATTCATTATATTTAAAATAATACTTCTCGCCCCCTCACCTCATAAACCGAGGGGGCAAGAATCTCCCCACCCACTTGATGCCCCGTTTTTGGAAAGAATGGAGAATATTAAGCACATGCATAATATCAGATGGATGATAATAATGCGCTTTGGATAGTTTAAATTATTCATTACTTACAACAATATTTCTTTTCCCCTCACCTCATTAACTAAATGGATGGATGATAATAATGCCTTTCACAAAAGTTTAAATTATTCATTACAATAATATTCTTCACCCCCCTCCCCTCTTTAAGATGAAGGTCAAGGATCTCCATCTCCATATTTGATTGCCCAAAAACGGGTCATCAAGTAGGAAGATTCTTGAACAATATCAAGAATATAAGACAATCTGGGCTGAATAAGAAAATGTTTAAAAGTTTTTCGGATTAGATGTCTGAAAAAAGTACATGAAAAACTGGGGGGGCGAAATATAGTGTTCGCCCCCCTCACTCTCCTCTCAAAACTGAGGGGTGATAAACCCCCCTGTCCCTGTTGGCACGTCCCTGGGTGTCCCAATTAACCCTTTTCACGGTCACACACAATCCCCTACTCATTTGACGTAGTTTGTAAATGGTCCCATAAAAGTATTATTGCTTTGTATGTTACCATCTCATTGAAATACCCGAGCCTCTCTTAAAACCTGCGGTTTCTGTATTTTGTGGACAAACTGCTGCGTGCATCCAATCGAATATTCAGGGTGATTTCGGAAAAATCTTTTTGTTTTCCTCGAGTATACGTGAGATGCGACGCGATATTACCGAAACGTGTCCCGATAGTTTTTCCTTGGAGTGTTTTTTATCGTTTTTCTCGACCGTTTATCTCTTTTGTCAGGCACAAGAGCGCGCTGGAATGTTTGCACGGGAAAGAATGGAACACCAGATAAATGTTCCACCTCTGACTAAGATAAGAGCACGACATATAGGAGCTATTTCAATTTCGTTTGGTAACCATCTCAATTTTTTTCGGGCGGCGGAAACGGAAGAACGTCACAGAATCCGGTCCAGTAAGGGTGACCCGGTCATCTGTCGAATATAACTCGTTGATGGGGTTTCGGAACAGTTTATTTCGATTGTTTTATTTTTAACGATGTCAGCAATATTCCGGTTATAATGAGGAGTGCAAACAAAAACCTGTACGTTTTCAGCTCACACGTAATGATATTCGGTCTCGTTGGCTGTTTGAGCCCATACAAACATTCTCTCCTCATTAACGAACAATCTACTTTCATTGATGACTTGAGAATGATTTAATGTTCAAATTAATTTGAGTGAAGTCAAGGGACTTCTGCTTGAATAGTTTACATTTAGATTTATGATATTTAAAACGTCTCCAGAAAAATACCTTGTTCAGTGATTCTAATTCGGATGAAATTCAAATTTTTCTAACCTACAAGCCTCTACAGAGGGGGATTGGGAAGATCACTCCCCTAACAGAAGACAAATCCACTAGTCATACATTGTGGGGTGCAACGAAATAACCAGATGTAGGGTCCAAAATGCGTTAAAACATTACTTTTTATAGGATAATTTTTAAAAAATTTAAGGGTGAGGGCCTCAAACCCCCCCCCCATTTTTTCTAGAAACTACAAATACAATCAGTGCACTAAGATTTAAAACATTCCTCGTGTATCCATGATATCGGGAGCAAGTGCGGATAAAAATAGAAGTTTAATTCCTGTTTTAAAGGGTCGAATTTCCAAACACAAATCTACCCCTCCAAACGGTGGCGGATCTACGGGGGGCTTTCAGGCTGAAGCCCCCCCAAAAAAACGTCTAATATTTTACTAAGTTGTCAAAATCTATATCTGAAATTCGGATGAGGCCTACCAAAACGAGTTGAAAAGTTTTTTTACTTAAATTTCCAAAAATTTTATGGGGGAGGACCCCCAGACCCCCTTTTAGTGGTTTCAGTAGGATAGTTCCTACCGTACCTTTTCCGTATTACCATTAACAAGAAGAATCAATTGGGGATTAGGAAAATTCTTAGCCCCCCCAAAAAAAACCAAATCCTGGATCCTCCACTGCCTCCAAATAAAAGAAAATCAAGTTACGGGACTGAGCTAGGACAGGACGGCTCTCCTAAAGCGAATCCCTGGACCCGCCTTTGCTACAAGCACACCATATAAAAAGGTATACACAAATATATTTATCAATAACTGAAAAACACAGAAAAATTAGTGTTTAAAAAACCACTTTGAAGAAATAATCAATCAATCTCGAATTGTTCTCCATGGTGCACTGTGGAGCGAATTTAAAGGACACCGCGACTACCCAAAATATCAACTGCAGCTCCAAAACAGTTTGGAATCCTAGCAAAGAATTTAATTCGTCATGCATAAAAGGTAGTAAATTATTTTTCAAATTATATTATTGTACAAATTTAACATTTATTAAATGCTGAAAAATAGCTTCAGAAAAAGTAATTGTCTTACTTTTGGCACTCGTTTTAAAAATAAAATCATAATATAAGGTCAAGAGAAACATATGGAAATATGGAGCACTCTGATGTAAAGTGAATCAGAGTGATATCCCGATTGCTTTTGACATTTGATGACGATTGTGAAGTGGCAATTTATTTCCATTACAGCGAGAGAAAATCATCCAGAGTTTAAACAATGCGTGCTTTGAAGTTCTGTGATTCGGAATCGTATTTTACCGAGGGATGTCTCAATCCGACACGAAAACCATAGGGCTTTTGACCATGAGCTTATTTTTCAACGAATAGCATGGTCTTTTGCGTATAGGCTACTATGCACGTCAAGAATTGAGCTTTTTATGATTCCATGTCAAGCAATTACTTACTAATTATTATACTAAAAAATCAGTGCAAAAGCAAAAAAAACTTTTTCTCAAAAAATTACTTTTAAAGTTAAGAAATTTAGATATAATATTTACCATTGATTTCTTTTTTAATAAAAAGGGCTTCATACTTTGTGTATTGAAAGTAATGGTTTCAATTCTATATAAGGTTTACAAGTTTTAGTGTGCTGTAATTTTACTTTGTGTTTGTTTCAATACTACGACTAAATAGTTTTGCTAAAATGCTAACTAATTACTTTGCTAATTAGTATTCCTAAAATGTTTTCACAACAAATTAAACGGTACCGTTGTATTCAAATTGTCGTTTGATTCATCGGTTTAATCAATCCTTTCTTTTGGAATGTATTGAATATTCGAAATTTCTCATTATTTTAAGCATTTAACTTGATTATCGATTATGGTTCAATATGACAATCCAGGTAGATAGTATGACATTTCTCTATTATTTTCCTAAGCAGCTGTGAGCAGAACTAATTTGATTGATGTGATAATTGTTTCCTAACCTCTTTTCTTAAAGTTTCTGACTTTAAGAGTAATTTCAGTTTCCTAAAAATGAAACTTTATTTTTAAAATGTCATTCACATTAATGAATAAAAATGCTAGCAATCATCCTTTAACGCATGAGCGATATCACAATTACTACAATCATTGACTTGAAACTCCCTGTCGCTCACTAACTAAATTTGTTTTTCATAAAGACTTCCTTCCTATTGATTTCCTTAAGGATAGCTTCATATACGCTTTAAAAGAATTCCGTTATTTGAAATTTTTCGCACACATGCACATTGAGTGTGTTGTCATTTTACCCTGAAGTTTCAACACGTCGGCAGCTATATCCCTATCTTTCAAGGGTCTTTTCAGCATTACTGTCCCTTCACGACTTTCCACAGCGTACTATGGAGCTGTCGATTCCTTCCTTGGTCAGTCTTGCCTGTGACAATGGACATTGTTCCCCCCACTCTGTTTAAGGAAGGTTTAAGATTGAAGGTCGCTCTTAACTGCAGCCATCAAGGAAAACGATAGTTTAAGGAAAGTCTACCTTGAACTTATTTGAAATATGTAGAGTACCTTTCACTTATTCTCTTTTAAGGGATGGGACCAGAGAACTAGAAACAGAAGCACAACCAGTAGTTGTTCAATAGGGCACACGAAAAATGGAATTTAAAGATTAAATCAAACTCACACAAAAACCATTCAAATAGATTTTCTAATTTAAAATTAATTAAAATAATTCTAGACTTTTCTTGGATAAACTTGGATTACTTTTTTATTTAAAGTTCTTTAAAATGTAAACTTTTTTTTTAAATTTTTGTTTGTAAAATGTATTAAATTTTGAAACAGAGTAATATTGTGAAGAAACCTAGGATATAAGTGGTCAAAATTAAAGTTTTGCTTCAAAAAAGAAAAAGGTTACTATTAAAATTTACTTTTGTTATCTCTTTGGCATGACGATATTGAAAGAATTACAATCAACATTCAACAGTTTATTTTTGGCAAGTCCATAACTATCCCAATTTAATGATTTTGTTAGAAATAATAGAGCAATAACTATATAATTTTTGAGAAATACGCGATGGGTCTTACAGACGCAGATGCAGGGAATGCTCCTTCAGAGAAATGCGTGGGGAGATAAAGAAGGATGCTGTTAAATATTTCATAATTCCAGTTATTTATTATTAATTAAGTGTAAAGGATGTATTCATACGTTGAAAATCAATTTATATCTGGATATCTTTTAACACTGCTTCGATTTCATTTAGAAAGATTTTAAATTTCTTAATAAAAATAAGTAAAAAAAAGATTTTTTAAAAAACGCTTTTATTGAAGTGTTCTAAAAGGTCAAAAATAATTTTTTCGGTTTGACAAATAATTTATTGGGAAGTAGAAAATAACTTTTTGGTAAGTAAAAAAAACTGATTTTCTAATCACTAAAAATAAAAGCGTGGACGCTAGTAATTTTTAATATTTTTTAAATTTAATTTTTTTTACAGGACAGTGACACTAACATCCTTGCCAAACGGGGATTCGAACCCCAGACGTACGGCTTTGCATCAGTCAGATGCTCTAACGACCAGGCCATTACGTCGGCATTTATGTATAATTTTAGATAAATAAAAATACCTAACAGAGAATTTAAAGTGAATCCATCCCACTCAAAACTCATGAATGAGAAATTTGTAAATCTAACGTCATAGAACATAGAATAAAGAAGTTAGAATATATAGTGAATTAAGAATGACTAGCGCCCACGCTTTTATTTTTAATGATTAGAAAATCAGTTTTTTTTACTTACCAAAAAGTTATTTTCTACTTCCCAATAAATTATTTGTCAAACCGAAAAAATTATTTTTGACCTTTTAGAACACTTCAATAAAAGCGTTTTTTAAAAAATCTTTTTTTTACTTATTTTATTTTCTACTTTTTAGTCATGGTACTTTTTAACAAAAACTCACAAGAAAAAATGTATTTATTTCAACCATATTTAATGTTATGTTAGGATGGAATTTTAGTTTCATGTATAACAAAAAATTTTCACATATCTGACAAAGTAGAACAATCCTCTGACGACTCAGCAGGACAATCAACTCCAAAGTTAATTTTAAAATCTATTTAATTTTGCTGGGTACGTTATAATAACAGAGCTGAGCAAGAAAAATACCTCGCACAAAGAATATATTCCTCGCATCCGCTCAATCACCGATGAAATCCATCGATATCAAAAAGATTCACAATAAAAAGAAAAGAAAGCATTCAATAAAATAAAAAAAAACAATCGTAAGAAACTCAGAATTAGTGTGTGTGTGTATCAAGGAGCAAACAGTACTATCCAGTCTTTTCAGTAGTCAATAAATTATAAAAGAACATATTTTTCTTCTCGGCGATTTTTGGCGATATTTTCGGCGATTTCTCGCTCTTCTGGCGATTTCTTTCTCGCGGTTATTATCTTAAATCGCTAATTATCTTAATTGTTAATTGGAAGGTAAAAAATCACGTTTTGAAGATTAAATATTGTAGTTATATACTTAGTATATTATCTTACAGGTTTTGGGAGCCATTGGCTTCACGGAATGTCTCAAATATGAATTAAAAGGATAACTAAAAACACTCGTTAATTACCTAAATTACGGAGGTTTTGACTAGTTGATGATTGAATATTGCATTGTCATCGAGTTTCCACCACGGTGCAAAGTTTCAGAACTTTATATCGTTTGGAAGTGCCTGAAATATTATGTACAAGCATCCAGAAAGAAAAAAGTGATTATTCGTCTATAATTATCGTAATTACTGGGCAATTCTCGTTTTGACTTTTGAATATGATGAAGTTATGCCTTATAAACAATTGTGCACGGTTTAGGGAGAATAGCCCCTTGGGAAAGGTATCAAATTCTGGTTTTTCTGTTAATTAAAAATACTCGTTAATTAACTTAATCCTTTGGTTGTTTGACTAGATAATGGTTGGATATTGGAGTGTCATGAGGGTTACACCGATGTGTAAAGTTTCGGGGCCCTGACATATCGGGAAGTGCCCGAAAATCGAGTTTTAAAATTCCACGCGTAAAACGCCGCCAAAAGCAAGTAGAATAAAAGCGTTTAAAAAAGGAAAAGGCTTAATGGGCTTCGCCAGATCGAAGATTTATTAAAATTTGGATAAATTATAAGATATATCTCTCCCTTTTCCCTCCCGTAGCAGAGTCCTTTTTAAACGTCAAGATTGGTGCTTTATCTTCATCTCATAAATACTTTTCCAGGTTTCTTACCATATAAGATGATGCACCTTCTTCTAATGTCAGCCGGTGAGAATACAATTTACCAATTTATTTTATTTCATAATTTTTTAATGAATGAAAGACGGACAGACATTAAAATCAAACCATAAATTTCAGTTTCATTTCAATAAAACCATTATCGCAAAACACATCCAGATTTAGCCACTTTGAGGCTCGAAATGATTTTCTCTTACATTATACAGGGTGTATCTGAAATGGTGCAACAAACTTTCAGGGATGATAGTACTCATCAAGACGAACAAGAATCGGTAGAAAGGGGGGTCCCAGACCAAATCCCAGGGAGTTAAAAATGGAGCGACACCCCAAAAAAATCATTGAAAAATTCAATTTGTAGAAGAACTACTATTGGTGAAAACTTAATTATGGTCTCAAAAATTGTGGTTTAATATGATCTTTAAAATTACCTCAAAAGTCTTCACTTTAAAATTTGTTTTATTATGAAAAAGTTAAAAAACACAAAAAAAAGTGAAAAATCTGCCAAAATCTTATTTTGTAATTGGAAATCCTTTCTTTTGATTTGATAATCTGAAAGAGCATAGATGAAAACCCGAAAATCCAAATATTCACGTAAATACCATCAATATTAAAGGCTTGAGATCCTCTGTTAAAGGAGTGCGAAAACAGATCCAAAAAACAAATGTTCAGGGAAAATCTACAAGTTACGGATTGATGCTAGCTATAACAGATCGCCCTAGCTTGCTTGGCGATCTATAGGAGCATGGCATGTTTCGCCAAATTGGGAGAGAAAAGAATTTTAGCGATTACACTGTTTAACAATGAAAAAATTTCCTTGATGAAAATAGTCATTTCTTATAGATTTTGGGACGCTGAATACGAAAATCACCATTAAAATTCTCAATTGACTCAGGATTTTCGGGGAACAGCCACTCCCCCTTTTTAAGTTTTTCGATGACTTTATAACTTTCAGCTCGATTTTCAGGGTCAAAAAGCATTGCTTTAGTCTTCAAATTGCCCCCAGGGGACAAGAAAGGTTCAAATTAATAAAATATGATAAATTTATAACAAATGGATAGTTTAAGAGTTAATTACCCCCCTAAAAATGCAAAAAAATAGCTAAAAATTATAGAGGTTTTTATACGCTATTTTTCCCCTTATTTTTACGCAATTTACGTTTGAAGGGTCCTAACCCTTCCCCAAGGACCCAAATTTGATGGCAATATGCAGCAATGATTTTTACTAAAAGCGGTTGAGGTGAGAGCACCCCCAAAGCACCCATGGAAGGGTTCAATGCGGCACTTAGAGTTAAACAGTGCTGTACAAAAAAAATTTTGAAGCCACTAACTGAATTTCAGCTGATTCTTGTGTAAAATGATCTGCTGAATTCAAATATGACACCCATTTTCCTCCATCACCCTCAGTTTTTAAGGGAATGCCCCCTAATTGTTATCCACAGCCGTGCATCTATTAACATCTTGAAACATGGAATCTTCACTCCCTAAAACCGGTCAGTTTTTAAAGAACTAGGATAGACCCAAAATATAAAAAAAACGTCATTTGCGGTCTTTTCAAAATCATCAATATTAATTCCTGAGCTCGCGAGCGCCTTCGCGATTCTGGAAGTCTTCCGAACTCTTCCGCGGGGGCTTCGGGGAGGCTAACACCTCAGCCGCTTTTAGTAAAAATTATTGCTACTTATTGTCATCAAATATGGGTCCTTGGGGAAGGGTTAGGACCTTTCAAACGGGAATTGCGTAAAAAATAAGAAGAAAAAATAGCGTATAGAAACCTCTATAATTTTTAGTTATTTTTTGTATTTTTAGGGGGTAATTACCCCCTAAACCTATTCATTTGTTTTAAATTTATCATATTTTATTAATTTGAACATTTCTTGTTACCTGGGGGGGCAATTTGAAGACTAAAACAATGCTTTTTGACCCTGAAAATAGAGTTTAAAGTTATAAAGTCGTCGAAAAACGTAAAAAGGGGGAGGGGCTGTTCCCGAAAATCCTGAGTCAATTGAAAATTTTAATGGTGATTTTCGTATTCAGTAACCCAAAATCTATAAGAAATTACTATTTTCATCAAGGAAAAAAATTTGAAGGTCAAATTTGTTGAACAGTGTTATCTATCCGTAACTCGTAGATTCTCCCTGAACATGAACATTCGTTTTCTGGAGCTGTTTTCGCACTCAAAAAACAAACCTAAACAGGATCTCAAGCGTTTAATATTGATTGTATTTACGTGAAACTTTAGACTTAAGGGTTTTCAACTATGATCTTTCAGATTATCAAATCAAAAGAAAGGATTTCGAAATACAAAATAAGGTTTTGGCCAATTTTTCACATTTTTTTTGTGTTTTTTAACTTTTTTCATGATAAAACAAATTTTAAAGGGAAGACTTTTGAGGTAATTTCAAAGATCATATGAAACCACAATTTTTGAGACCATAATTAAGTTTTTACCAATAGTAGTTCTTCTACAAATTGCATTTTTCAATGATTTTTTTGGGGTGTCGCTCCATTTTTAACTCCCTGGGATTTGGCCTGGGACCCCCCTTTCTATATCGATTCTTGTTCGTCTTGATGATTACTATCATCCCTGAAAGTTTGTTGCACCATTTCAGATACACCCTGTATAGTTACATACTCCCAATAGAGAGCTTAATTCATAACTTTTCCCAGTTCACTCCTTCTCAATAAGAAAATAATTTTTCTTGGATCGTAGCAAATAGCTCATAGCGTAACTGATAAATACCATAGAGGTAGGAGATAATTACCTTTCATTCAAAAACGAGCTCAGCTTTAAAAGGCGCGTAGAGGAAAAGCGGGTTTTTCTTCCTCCTTCATTTTCACAACACTCCCTTGACAGATGAGTCACTGCTGTTTTGGTACTTATACTACCGGGAAAGAAAGTTCACTTGAAGATCGCCCTCAACATCATCCATGTCTCTTATGTTACACAGCTCTTACAAAGTCTGGGTCTGGAGGATGTTGTATTTAGCAAGTGCTAGCCAAGCACTATAGCATGGGTGTTTTGACAGGAGACTTTTAAACCAACGCTCTCTATGATGCTCCCGCCCTAGCATTTTTGTGAACACGTATTAATTGTGCATGATACGAGGGTAGTTTCCTAACTATTCTGATCACAAAAGAAAAATATAATGAGAAAGAAACTGACACTTTTTAATAGCCATGTCCTCCTCTCTCTCTCCTTCTCTCTCTCTCTTCCTTTCTTTCTCTCGCTCCTCTTCAGTATCTCCTTTCTCGCATTATTTCTCTCTCTTTCTCTTTCTTACTCTCTCTCTCTCTTTCTTTCTTTCTCTCTGTCTCTCTTTCGCTCTCTCTCTCGTCTCCTCTTAAATATCTCCTTTCTCTCATTCTTTCTTCTCAATTTTTTGTTGACTTTTATTCCCTTTCTCATAACATCTATGGCTAAATAGTTCTTAAAACCTTTTGTGGCTATTGTTAAAGAGGTATATATGAATTTTTAAAGTAGGAACTACTTTAATAAATTGACATTTAGGCAGGCTCTTATACTAAGCCAATTTCTCTTTCTACTCCTTTTTCTTTTTTTCTGATGACGATCTCCTTTTCTTTCTTCTCCTTCATTATTTTATTACGGGGGAGAAAGCAGCATAAACCTGAGAAAATTAAAGGTTCCAGTAAAAACTTCAATAGAAGATCCCCAATAAGTAAATCAAACAAGCATTTTTTTTCCTCAAATGGAATTGAAATTGAATGAGCAAAGGAAACACATTTCTTTCATAAAAAAACATGTTAGGTTACTTAAAGGTGTGTCAAAAATTATCAATTCACGACAGTCTCTTTAAATTCCTATCTTTACTCATCTTATCTTCACACTTCTCTTCACATTTTAAGACATAGATATGAGAAATGGATTCTCTTAAAAGATAGTTACACAATAGAAATCGCTAACATCTTAATCTCGGGATTCGGAATCAGCTTCAGGGGTTCAAAAATGAAGTGGTTACTAGATAAGTTAATGAAGGTGTCTTACAGAAAACTGGAGTGAAAACATGTCACAAGTTCAATTGGTTATTTAAGTTGATAATAAAGTTCATGGGCCTAGCCAGGGGGGCAGGGAGGGGCAGCTGCCCCCCTAAGTCCTGAGTAATTTACTTTTACTTCACTTTTAGTTAAGGTAAAACCCAGTTTTTTAGCGTAAAATTTTCAAAATTGTTATGGGGGAGGGCCCCGAGGCCCCCCTTTAGTATTTATAGATTTATTATTCACACTTTTTTTTATAATAAATTCATTAAAATCAAAATTCTACCTAAAAATGTATGTCCAAATTTGGGTTTACATGTTTGAAACCTTGTTCTAAGGGTCAAATTTCCAAAAATTTTCTGCGGGTGGAAAGCCATCCCCCCCTTTAGTAATTAGACCTGTATTAGTCACACTTTTTTTATAATAAGTTCATTAAAATCAAAATTCTACCTAAAATTTTTTATTTGAATTTGAGTCCAAATTTGGGTTAACGTGTACTAAAAAACAGTTTAAAACCATGTTATTAGGGACAAATTTCCACAAATTTTCTGGGGGAGAACCCACAGACCCCCTTTTGAAACTTAAACCTTTATTACTAAAAACCTCTCTTATATGAATTCTTCTTGGACGCAAACTCTACCTAAAAAAGTGTTGAATAACTACATTAAACCAAATAATATGGATGAAAGAGACCTCATTGGTTTCTACACTACCCACACAAGTTTTACATTAATTTCATTAACGGTCAAATACCCTTCTCGAAACAATATTGTGGCTACAGCCCTCTCTCAAAAGTCTTTAAAATTGTTCCCCACAAACAAAAAAGTCGACCCTGCTTGCCCCCCCTAAGTAGAACCCTGGCTACGCTCATGATAAATGTTAGCGACTTTTCCGTTTTCTATACCTCTCCCTTTTTAACATCTGAAATTTTTGCTTCCGTATATTTAGAAGTGAAATATAAAGATTTGACGTACATAGTTTTATAAATTTACCCTTTAATTTTCGAAAAAAAAATTGCATTTAACTGGAGGGGGGGAGGGGGGTTTTGCTCTTTGCTTATTTTTGCTGACAAGGGGGGAGGGGGGATATGAGTGATGCTTACGTAAGATGGTGCATTTTCGAAAAATCTCTTGTTTCTTGCATAAATAATTTCAAAATTCAACCAAAAATAAATGTAACAAAAAATTGAATCAGGAAAATGACGTATTTGGAGATGGACCACCCTACCATTTTGAAATTGTAACCCTGAAAAGTAGTGTTTCGACTCATTTTTGAACCCTTAGGGTTACACACAAAAAGGACAGCTCCTTGTACGAGTCACCTAATTTTCAAGGGAAAAAACAGTACTTACTAATAGGGATGTCGAAATTTCGGGGGGGGATCCGGCAGTTTCTTTCGTAATTATGGTGGGGGGGTTTGAGGTTTGCTTATCTTTGCTGATAAGGGGGGAGGGGGGGTTAAAAATGACCAAAAAAGTGCTTACGTAATATTTGAACGGCCCCTTAATGGATTAATAATTAGGGACAAAAAAATTACCAGAAGCCAGAAGAAGAATTTGAGTTCTTCACAGCATTAAGGGGGACACGGGGTGGAATTTTTATAGGACTTTAGGGGGATATATGAAAAGGTTGAAATTGAAAAGCACTACATTAATTGAATCGTCAGTTTGAAGAAGGGAATAAGTCCAAAAAATGACAAATTGACTTTCTGTGCTCAAAACGATCTCCAAGCTTTGTTCTACAACATGGGTAAAAAGAGGGGAAAATAACTAACCCCTATAGGGAGATATCGCCCCTTGAAGTTGTGAAATCGATGTCCATTCATTGTATTTTTTAAGTTAATTTGGAATTAAAGTTAAATTGTCTTTCTTTTCGTATTATTTGTGCTGTAAACTAAGTTAAAATAAAATTTTCTCTTAATTTCAGTGTTTTTCAAACTTTTTTTTATGCAGGGAGTGTTTGACTCCATTTATATTCACTCACTCCATTGATACTGCTTTAATAACTCAGTTTCACTATTATTTTGAATTTTATTTGTCTTATTCTTTTTATTTCACCCTTTTGTGGTGCATCCTAAGTCCTAAGGAGAAATATAATTTAAATGTGAATTTAAGGGTTTTTTAAAGGTTTTTTCATCAAAAAATTTCATAAGGTGGAAGAAGGGAATAAGTCCATCAACTTATTTTGACTGTAAAATATTTTTGAATATACTTATATTTGTTCTGATAATTGCTCTGCTTTCTAAATAGGTTTCTGAACTTCCTGTAAAAATTTGGTGGTTATACAATGAAAATTCCATTACTTATATAGTTTTTTTCGATTTTCTCAAAACTTGGTTTTTGGACTTATTCCCTTCTTCCAACTGACGATTCAATTTAGAAGAGCCTGGTCCCGCAAGTTAGAAAAAAAAGTCTTCAAGCATATCGCATGCAAAGCTCTTATGACCCCAGGTTCTATAAAAAGAATTCTGATGTCTTTCAACCTGTGCTTTTAACGAGAACCATTCACTTTTTTTACTTTGTTTTTATTGCAAGTTAAAAATCTTAGCAGCACACACTAATCCCAGCTAATCCGTTGCTAAGCAACCAAAGTAGTAAACAGAACGGGTCGATTCTTTTTTCAAGCGTAACATTTTATGCTTTTCGAACTTGAACTTTGCCTTGTAGTAAAAATGGATTTGAGCTAATTTTTCTAGCTTTTAATTAAAAAATATAAGTTTTGACTGTTTGAAATTTAATTAGATTTTTGATAGCTTTAATTTTGAACTAATTAATAGAGAATCTGGAATTTCGGTCTGGGGAGCTGGGAACGAAATGTATATATGGACGGCCAAAACGGCCAGTGGCGCATGCGCTGTAGGTCTCGTGATTACGTAGCAGTCTCGGCGCTTAGTGATTGAACCAATGAAACGCCGAGCTGTAGCCTAGCCGTGGAAATTAGAGTAGAGTTTAGTTGAAAAAAGCCGTCCAAATATACAGTGCCAGCTGGGAATGGTAATCAAAATCATCATAAATTGTTTACTGGTTGTTACCCAACCAAATAAGGGAAAAGGAAAAAATTGAAGAGCGGAATATTAATATTATGTTGACATTGACAATAAGAAGGTAAAGGATTTTTTTAAAATTTTTCTGTAATTTATGTAATGTTTTGGGCGCAAGTTCAGACTTGCGTATGCGCCAAGTTTTTAGCGTTAAAGATGACTAATATGGTAACCCTAACTCATGTTAAAAGAGTCATTTGGCTTCTAAATGTGCCGCTAAACAGCCAAAAATCGCCAAGCATACGCAACTCTGAACTTGCGCCATATTTTGAGTTTAAAAAGTTAAAATTTTTGGTACTTTTCCATTATACCGGCGCAAATCTGGCCAGACAGACTTTTTGGCGATAGCACACAGTCGCCGGAAGAAATCCCACGAAGCATCTCGCCGAAGAGAAATAAAAATCATAATTTTTCCCTCGGTAGAAGAATTTCTCGCCAAATCCAGTAACCCTACACCAATGTAAACACCACACCGAACCGCACTTTCCTTTTCTACGTCACCGGCATCTCCTCCAATAACGCTCGCCCGAAACCGGAGATCCACGGGTTCGGCACTCGGGAATTAGCTGCACCCCGAGCAGCTCCTCGTTCGATTGGAATACAAAAACAAAAATAATGGTCGACATCACCGCCAAGTTATTTTGGTACCGCAGTCGGGAACTGTTCGCAGCCATGGCGGACAAGGTGGACGATATCTTGTACACGGACGAGAGCAAAGAGAGCTTAGATTTCATCAATCTCCTCTTACTAGGGTGGATTTTGCTGGGACTCATCGTGTACATCATCGGCAACGTGCTTGCGACTTATTTGCGAAAACGAAACAGTTCTACCTCTTCGAATTCTTTACAAGACTCCGCAGCTGACGATTCTGCACATGCTGCCACTGATGCAGATGAATCTGTGGTGACTAGTTCTAGTCCTGAGGACGAGTCTTCATTCCTGTCCTCACCCTTGTGGGATCAGGGGAGTGCAAAAAAGACTCCTGTGTGTGAAGGGGGGGACGATGGTGAAGTGGTTGAGTGGGTCAATGCGGTGTTCGCGTGGATTTATGAGCAAAGGGTGGTATCCCCCGTTGTGGATGCGTGGTTGTCAGCCCTCAATGCGAGAACCAGGTTATCTTCCACAGAGGTAAGTCCCAACTCCATCCAAAAATTTGCAACTATCATGATAGGCTAATAACTGTCATGACTCGGTTCGTCACCAATAGTACCCTATTTTGTTTTATGTATGAGACATTTCTACACCTATTTGTATAGTATATAATGATACGTGCCTTTTAAAGTGCAAAGAAATCAAATTAATAGCTGGCAGAGTTTGTTCTTTCTTAGATAGGTGGCTGAAAACTTTGAAATCATGCCTTCCACAATAAAAGATTGTACAGTTCTCAGCTGCCTTCCAAAGAAAGACAAGCTTTATCATACCCTAAGATAGCTCACGCTTGTTACGTTGTTTCCATACATGAAAAGTAAAAATCCTAATACAGTTCTGAGCAAACGCTTATAGCTGCTTTGCTCAAATTACCCCACCTTGGGTGCAATTGGGATAGTTTAGTATATTCTGAGCTGCCCCAAACAGAAAAGTTACTATTTATGCAACCTGTAACTTGTCTGGCAGTTATACAACAGTCAAGCTTCTGATTGGTCGTTGAAGAATTCCCACCCAAAAAGAGGTCTAGACTCCCGGTAAACTACCAGTCAAGTTAACGGTTATTATGGCTGTTAAGGGCCAACTAAAATTAATATAATTCTGTAGTAACTATACTTTTGAACTGTCCTTATAATCACAAAAGTTGCTATTAACTTACATCGAGGGAAGTGTCCAGTCCAAATGTAAAAAGGAAGTTTAAGAATGGAAATGAAAAATAATTGAAGGAAAAAGGGTGGCAAAAACCATAAATACTACAGATAGTGACCCTGATGTGAGTAGTTGCAGATCTCAATCACACTAAGATTTGATAGAAGAGTGTGAAGAACATTTAACCCTTTGCCCACCAACATTCAGGGGTAACATCCACCTGATATAATTTGACTGTCATCAATATATCATTGACCATCATCTACATTTTATTAGTCCTAGAAAACCCCCCAAGATTTCCATTGAATTGCATGGAAAATTTGGGTTTGCCAGGACTGAAAGGGTTAATGTTAAAGGACTTAAGTAAAAATACAAACCCATTAATATAAAACATACCTCCACAGATATAAAACTATAGTAGCCTTGCAATCACTGAGAACTGTCTTTAATATTAAACCTTCTCTTTTTCAATGAGAAAATCAAATGAAGTTTTTATAACCTTGAGTTTTTAGAATGAAAATGCATAATAAATATTGTGGGCATAGTTGCCAGAGGGGGGATTTAAGGATATATCTGCCTCCCTGAAAGTAAGAAATTAACCTATATTGACCATAGAAAAGGAATAAATTTACCCATATCCCCTCCAGAAATTCCAATATCCCCCTCCAAAAGTTGACCGACAAAAGACTTGTCAATTCAAAACAACCTGATACTATTAATAACTAGAATATTAAAATAGATTCACCCAGATAACTCTTCCTCTAATTGTTAATTTTACTTCCTGTTCTTTTAAAATGTATAAAGCCATTTTTTTTCATCCTTTTGAATTACAATTGAAATCTGTTGTTCATAATTCAATCAATCATAATCAGTTCATTTGAGAGAGCAGAGAGCAAGAATTAATATGTGAGTAAGATAATAAAACTATGTGCTCAAATTTAGTGGTTAAGGGGTCATAGGACTGTTAAAACGCAATGCAGTGAAAAAAACTTTACATTTTCCAAAAAAATTAATATCTTTTTTTCTAATTTATGAAAAGACTCGGTTTAAACATATTTTTAATCCTTATTTATTAAACATTATGTAAAAAAATAATTGAATACTTAATAGATATAGTTAAGTTTATACATTGAGTCGAAAAAAAGCAACTTTGACGGTTAAATGTTAGTATGCAGTGGCTTTCATGCAAGATAATTAACTAACTATTAAATGGAAATTCAAAATTTCAATTCACATATATACTATATGAGTATACAATCAAGCCCTACCAGATATTTTGAGTTTGACAGTCAATTAATATTTTTTATTATAATTTGAACTTAGGTGTCAAAAACACAAAAAAATTATAAGTTCACAATCTCAAAAAATAATGAAATTTAGGTTCAAAACTCTAAAAAGAGGTAGGGCTTTATTGTCACTACTAAATATTGATGCTCTCAAAGTTTCAAGGATATATTCTTATTACTTCAAATTTTATCAGGGTGGCTACAGATCAGGGAAATCAGGGAGATCAGGGAAAAGTCAGGGAATTTCATTCATCTGGAAAAATCAGGGAAAAGTCAGGGAAATTCTTAAAAAATTTAAAAAATCAGGGAAATTTTCAATCATTGACTCACAAGGAGCAAAGTAATCTAAAAGGGTTTCAAAAGGAGTCAAAACAATACTTCTTAGGGTAAAAATTTCAAAAATTTTCTGGGGGAGAACCCCCAAACCCCCCCTCAATATTTTGAAATAAATATATTATCCTTGAAAATTCTGTGACTTATGATGAGGAGTGATCTTTATTTTGTGTAAGATAAAGGGTTTAAAAAATGATTGGAAGCACTACTTTAAGAGACAAAATTCCAAAATTTTCCTGAAACAGGATCCCCAAAACTCCCCTCAAAATTTTGCTGCTTATTATACTATGTTGGGTTACTTTGATAATTATACCGCTCCTCATTGAGCAGTGCACTTGTGGTGTAGTCCAAAAATTCCTTAAAATGAGCTAAATAAATGCTTTTTTGAGGGGGAAATTTCCAAAAAATTTCTGCTGGAGGACCCCCAGACCCTCCTATTTTATTAGGAATTCACATTGTTTACAAAATTTTTAAATTAAATTCACCAAAATAATGTACAAGTACAACGTACAAGTCATATAAAACTTTACATACAATTGTAATTGTACCCTAAAAAAATGTCAGGTAACCCTCCAACCCTCCTTAAACCAAAGTCTAGTTACGGCCGTGTTATAAGCATTAATAAATGAATAAATCCTATTTCCAATTCAAAATTCACTAATTAGTTAACTTTTCGTAGCCGAAAATTTAAAAGAAAAAAAAACATTAATATTTAATCATATTTGATAGTAGTTTTTTATTTATTTGAATATAAAAATATTTATCCTTATAATTAATTTTTTTTAAAGTTATATAAATATTTTTATTTTAAATATCTATTTAATAGAAGTATATCTTTGTGTAAGTAACTAGCTAAAAGTGTTTAAATTATTAGGAAAAGCCGAAAACCATTTGGATGATGGATGTATATCAGGGAAATTTTGAAATTGTAGTCAGGGAAAAGTCGGGGAAATTTGTTCCTCAGATTCTGTAGCCACCCTGTTTATCATGCATGGAACACAAAAAAATCACATTTGGAGAAAAATGACCTCAAAGTTCTAAAGTTAGTAATCTCCTTGGGTTTCTTGTTTCAGATTTTTAGCCATAACTTCTGAAATAATACGAATTTTCGCATGCGGTTTTTTTTAAATTGTTAAGAAATATCTAGGCTATCACATATATTTTTTTCAAAAAATCGATTTTTTGTATGATTTAACAGTCCTATGACCCCTTAAAGCTCATTACAACTTTTTTTTGAAGTTATGAATTCCATCTTTATAAAAGAGCAGGGGGGTTAAAGCTCATCTATCTTGAAGGGGGCTAAAAGCTCATCAAGTTTATGTGAACCAAATATATAAAAATGCAAGGGGACTAATGCTTTTTAGGGGCTAAAGCTCATTGGCCTCTAAATTCTCAATTTCATATACAAATACAATAGGCGCTAAAAGTTTTGCAGGGGCTAAAGATCATGACATAGGCTAATGTTTTGTAGGGGGCTTAAGATCATGAAATGGGCTAATATTTTGAAGGGGGCTAAAGCTAAAGATCATGAAATGGGATGTTTGGTAGGAGGCTAAAGCCCACTTCCTCCTTTAAATTGCAAATTGATTCTACAAACATGCAGGGGGCTAACTGCTTTGTAGGGGCTAAAACTCTTGAACTCCTTAAATAGTAGTGAATTAATTGTCTACGAAAATGTAAAGAGCAAAAATCCACTTTCCCCTAATTGTGCATTGATTCTACAAATTTTCAGGGGCTTAAGATCTTAGAGGGGGCTAATGATTATTAAAAAGAGCTCTTTGGGCCATTTGAAATGTAAAACAGCTACAAAAATTTTGAAAAGCTTTTGAGTTTTTCAAAATTTTTTCAATAAGCTTCAATTTTATCTAGTGTGAACCTAAGTCCCCTGGGGGGGGCTATAGCCCCCCCATAGATCTGCCACTGATGTGGACCACCAACTAAAGCAATTTAGCCAACTTGGCTTTTACTTTATAGGGTCATTCCATGTCAAATCAACCAATGGTCAAAACCTCATGTCTTCAGATTTTCTTGAAATTTACAATATGTTTTGTTCACACTTAGTGTTGTAAAACTGTGAAGTTTCAAATTTTTCTGATGATTTTTTCCAGAGATATGGCCCTTCAAAACTTCAAAAATTTCAGTTTTCTGGAATTTTAGGCAATTTTCAAATAGCTGTATCTCATCACCTATTCATGCTAGAGACATGAAATTTGTTTTAAATTATTCATTATTGTATGATGTTTCATAAAATATGAACCATAATAAAGATATAGATTTTTAAAATTTAAAATTTTTTAAATTTTTCCAAAAAATTTAAATATTTAAAAATAGGTATAATTGATTTTCTTTAAAAAATTATATAATGTCAAACACACTTTCAGCAACATATGGGCCAAATTTCAAGATGGTATCTTCATGGGTTCATAGAGAAAAAAATTTTTTTCTACCATAATGTGCTCTTAAATTTTGGAAAAAACACATATTTTGAGCTAGTAAAAAGCATTTTACCAACAAATACTACCAATTGATTTTGGAATATTGATATTTATGCATAATTTACACTTACTTTCATTTTTAAAATATTAAATTTTTTAAAATTTAAATTTTGAAAAAATTAAATTTTTTTAAATTTAAATTTTGAAAAATAGTTAATTTCTATTTAAAATTAGTTAGTTTATAATAATACTATTACTTTTTCTAGTGACAAAGGATTGTAGTAAGTTCTAGGGTTTTAAAAAGTAGAAGATAAGGATGGAAGAGCTCTAAATAAAATTCCTTACAAATGAAACCATAAAAAGCAATCATACAATAATTTTTTTATGAAAAATCTTATTTAATAATGTATAGGTATAAAATTACAAATTATGTACACCTGTTACTACATAATTAAGCTCTTGAATATTGCACAAGTTCAGATTTTACAAAAATTTTACATTAGACTCTTTTAGTCACTTATTCATTTGATGTCTGCATTTAATGCAGGTAGTTTTTCTTTTGCAAAATCTTTGTTGCCTTAATCCTCTCCTCCTTAGAAACTTGATGTGTTCTACCCATTGCTGTTGGTGGATGTAAATTCCACAATATAAAGATTTTGGGTACAGTCAAAGTATCTGGTTTTCTTGGATAAGAAAATGATGGTGATGGGCCACAGGGATGTAAAAAAGAAATGTCAACTTCTTCTTCTGACTGGTCTTTTGACAAAACACATCCCATTCACCATTCATTCTCGTAGGCACAGGCAACATGCCCAACAATCTCTTCAAATGGAACATCTTCCTCACAAGAACTTGCTTGAATCACATGCGTGTGATGTGTATTGGAAAAGGAGAACAGTCTTGTTAGTATTATATTGTGCAATTCACATCCAACAACAGCAATGGGTAGAACATATCAAGTTTCTAAGGAGGAGATGATTAAGGCAACAAAGATTTTGCAAAAGAAAAACTACCTGCATTAAGGTAACTAACTGACTGGGTTGAAGTCGTCATTTTCGCCAAAAATTTCGAATTTCGTTTTAATGTTTTATTTTATAGCCTGTTTAATAAGCTTTCCAAAACTACCTTACTTTAAACTCTGAGTAATCTAGAACACAAGTTACAGCTGTTTTAGTACCGGGTAAGACCAGAATTAACATACAGTTTTAAACTTTAAAGCCTTTTTCTGAAGAATGACATTTTTGTATATTTTGGATCACGGTAACAGTGATTACTCTTAAACTACTCAAAATATTCTGAGGCTTTTTGTTTTATTTCACTCTTTATACTATAACGCATGTTATCTTCTACAATCTAAGAAAAATATCTGAATTAAGGTATTTTTTAAAGTGTGTAAACTTGATTTAAATGGGTTTTTTCATGAATTTTTACTTTTTACGATTTCAAGTTCCAGTTTTTCTTTTCTGTTTTAAAAATTTCAGATTTTTTGTAGATAGTGACACAGATTAGTGTCCAAGGCCCAAAATCCTGCAAAAATTTTATTTGTACCTATAGAAGAACATTCTCAAGAGTTGTTGGCGCAAGTTGAAATTTTAGCCTTATTTTCATTGAAATTTCTCAATATTTAAAAAAAATTTTTTTAATTCTTTTTTGAATGATTTTCATTTATTTAGAACATTAGATCTCGGAAAATAGCAATTACAGGGCTCACACTCACTTTAAAATATTTGTATCAATTTTTGTATCAGGTAAAACCAAGTTTTGTATCACAAAAAAGTCTTTTGTATCAGGTAAAACCAAGTTTTGTATCACAAAAAATGCCTTTTGTAGCAGGTAAAACCAAGTTTTGTAGCACCAAAAATGCCTTTTGTAGCAGGTAAAACCAAGTATTGTAGCATAAAAAATGTCTTGTGGCAATATGTTTGCAGGGAAGCTTTTGTAATTTAAAATTACAAAAGCTTCCTCTTTATAAATTATAAACTTGCATCAGTAAAACTTTTCGTACGACATGAAAACCATGATTTTGATTACGACAAATAATGTGCGCATAGATTTAATTCCTAAATACTTAACTTAAACCTCTATTAATTTATCAGCTCTTATCCAATTTTTACACCTTATCAATTTTTATTTACTTGAGGTCATTAGGTCTAGTGATAATTCACCTGTAATTAGTTCTGACCATAGTAAAGTTGTTTTTTCTACAATGTAAATACAATAGTGAAAGGAAGCCAACTTCAATTAGGCGCCGCGGTAGGAAGCAATCGCGGATAAAACGGAACTTTCACGAAAAATCGCTATTTTTCGGCTTTTTAAGACCGTGATTCTAATCATCGGACATGTTGGCTTTGACCACAAGTTAAAGTAGTTTTTCTGCATTCTAATACTGACACGAGATGAAGCCGACTTCAACTTGGCGTCCGCGGCCGTTGAAAATAGTCGCGGAAGGAACGGCACACGCGGCGCAGAAAACGAAACTTTCGCGAATAATCGCGGCTTTTTCCGCGATTTACCCGTTTCCAAACGCCTAGAAAAGGCAGACAAGACTTTAATTTAGCGCAACAAGATTTGCTTACGTTTTCCCGGAGGAAAAATGCAAAAAAACGTAAATTCCGTAAAAATTTCGGGTCGAACCGTAAATTTTGGTGCCAACCCGTAAATTTTACGGACAATCCGTAAAACTTGGCAGCTATGTGAAAAGAAGCCATCTTCAACTACGTGCTGGAAAAGCGGTACTTGGCGGAAAAATCGCTATTTTTCGACTTTTCCGCAGAAGGCGATCCTAAACACCGAACGACGGCTTCTAACCACTATAAAGTTGTTTTTTCCACATCGCACTAACAAAGCAAGGAGCCAACTTCAACTTGGCGCCCGCCGGCCGTCCAAGAAAAAATATCCTAAAAATAGAGCATAATTGGGAAAAAACTTGCGCTTCTAAGTGCTTTTTATGATAGATTTCCGATTTTCCGTAGCTTTTTCGATGTTATCCGTAGTCCGTAGTTTAACGACGGCATCCGTAGAAACTACGGAGAATCCGTAGTAGTAGTCTCTGAAAATGGCGCAGTTTTGGCGCAGGAGCTGGTAAAATAGGCAATTTGTATCAGTATGTATCAAAATTTAGTTTTGGCGCAGTTTGGCGCAAATGGCGCAGGCGTGTGAGCCCTGCAATTATTTTTTAAAAAGGCCTCCCAACCCAGTCAGTTACCTTAAATGCAGAAATCAAATGAGTAAGTGACTGAAAGAGTCTAATGTAAAATTTTTGTAAAATCTGAACTTGTGCAATATTCAAGAGCTTAATTATGTAGTAACAGGTGTACATAATTTGTAATTTTATACCTATACATTATTAAATAAGATTTTTCATAAAAAAATTATTGTATGATTGCTTTTTATGGTTTCATTTGTAAGGAATTTTATTTAGAGCTCTTCCATCCTTATCTTCTACTTTTTAAAACCCTAGAACTTACTACAATCCTTTGTCACTAGAAAAAGTAATAGTATTATTATAAACTAATTTTAAATAGAAATTAACTATTTTTCAAAATTTAAATTTAAAAAAATTTAATTTTTTAAAAATTTAAATTTTAAAAAATTTAATATTTTAAAAATGAAAGTAAGTGTAAATTATGCATAAATATCAATATTCCAAAATCAATTGGTAGTATTTGTTGGTAAAATGCTTTTTACTAGCTCAAAATATGTGTTTTTTCCAAAATTTAAGAGCACATTATGGTAGAAAAAATTTTTTTTCTCTATGAACCCATGAAGATACCATCTTGAAATTTGGCCCATATGTTGCTGAAAGTGTGTTTGACATTATATAATTTTTTAAAGAAAATCAATTATACCTATTTTTAAATATGTTAATTTTTTTGAAAAATTTAAAAAATTTTAAATTTTAAAAATCTATATCTTTATTATGGTTCATATTTTATGAAACATCATACAATAATGAATAATTTAAAACAAATTTCATGTCTCTAGCATGAATAGGTGATGAGATACAGCTATTTGAAAATTGCCTAAAATTCCAGAAAACTGAAATTTTTGAAGTTTTGAAGGGCCATATCTCTGGAAAAAATCATCAGAAAAATCTGAAACTTCACAGTTTTACAACACTAAGTGTGTACAACACATATTGTAAATTTCAAGAAAATCTGAGACATCACCTGCAAAAATTGCATTTTAATTGGTTGATTTCACATGGAATGACCCTATATCAGCAATCAGCAGCCAAATGACCAATCTCTTTTTCTTGGGGACCCATTCCCTTTTCTCCATGGAGGACCTGTTTCAAATCTGTTCTGAAATTTCAGAAGTGCAGGCCCATTACTACTAGACTTAAGTTTTGGTTTGGTTTTGCTTAATATTTTTCTAAGGCCCCCTCATATAGCTTTTTAGATCATTAACAAGCAAGATTTGAACTACAGTGTTTTTATGTCAACTTTTTATGCAGATATTATTACCAAGATCCATTCATAAAAGGGGTGTGTGGTCTCTCTCAAAATTTAACCTAAAAAGTAATATAGTTATTGTAATTTTTTAAAGTTTAGGACATTTTGGGTGACACACTTAAGACTTCTCCTTTTGTGTGGCGAAGAATTTCAGGGATCTGTCTAGGATTTTTTGCCAACTAACCTATTTTGTGAAAAAAAAAATTTAATTTGTTAAAATAAAATACGCATAATAAAATAAATTGAAAAATATGTTTTTAAAAATCACTTTACATATACATTTTAAGGGGAGTTAAAGTTTTCAAATATTAGTATTATTAGTTTAGTAATAATTTGTGAAAATTAGAAATTTTAAATTTGTGAAGCTACCGTTTTAACGATCGGCGAATTTGTGAAGCTACTGTAAAACGGTAGTAAATTTGTCCTGGGCAGATCCCTGAATTTTCAAGGAAAAAACATTTTAGTAATTAGTCATTAAAATTTTGGTACTTGCGTATTATATACCTACTGTTGACCGTTCAGGAGCCGTTAAATTCAGCAGTACAGCTATAGAACAGTCAATGGGATTTAAATTTTTTTAATCAATTAAATTTTTAATGGGAGTTTCAAACCGAATCTTCATCTTTTAAGGTAATCCATGTGGATCAGTTTTTGACGTCTATGCTAGGTTATGAATTTCTAGAATTATTTTCATGATTTGATGGTAAAATTATTGCCTTTCTCAATTTTAACTTCATAATTTCATTGTCTCTAGAAGCCAGGTAATTTCGTAATTTTCTGAGGAAGGGTTTTAAAGTAAACACTACAAAAGAAGTATTTATTCTAAACCCTCAATTGTTTGTTTTTTATTTTATATAATATAACAACAATATCCATGAAAAATGACCTTGGAAATGCCCCAAGTTTTTTAACAGGATTTTTTAAAACTTGGAAGATTTTTGTGTTTTGTGAATTCATATGGCTAATTTAATTACTTAATGTCAGGAATTAAAAAATACTTTTTTCTGTGTAACTCGTAATTAATCTAGAATTTTACACTTACAGCATGGAATATTGGTGGACTTTAAAGAGCTTCACCCTTCTTCAGGACCTCCTGAAGTCAAGAATGTTCGACAATCATGGAACAACAAAGCAGAATGTGTAAGATAGTTTTAATTTATTATCTTATATTGTTTCAATTAGAGAAGGCATGTGTCAAACTCATTTTCACATTAGACAATTCAAGCAATCATTTAGGTCTTACATTACAGGTTGCATCTTGCTTAAAAATGTGTAGGAGTTAGAAAAAGGTTAAAGCTATTATATTTTGAGTGCTTTCAGTCTAATAACTGCTTTAGCATTAACTATGTGCTTGTACACCTTCCGGTAGTCAGACACTGTCTTTTCAATGTTAAAAATTTATATATGAATCTTCTGTTACTCAGTTAAAGATTGAGAGTAGCTTCTAATTTTTTTGCTTTCTGGAAAAAAACTGGAATTATCATGGTTCAGTCGAATCCGCTTAATGTGATCACGGTTAATGTTATCAAAATCAACAGGTCCCGATCATTGCTATTTAATTTAATACATCGTTTAATATGATCAACTATGAATCATCACTCCGTTTAATATTATCAAAATCTGTCCATATCCCATTTAAAACGACCGCTTTTGAGTTCGTTTCATTTTGAAGGTAAATTTTTACAAGTAAACGTCTGCCCCATGAGAGCATCTGGCGCTTCTTTTTTCTGAAACTCAGTATCAGTAAGAAAAAGAAAACATTCCGCATGTATTGAATGAAAATATTTATGGGGGAGGTCCAAATCCATGCTTGGGATTGGTTAAAGCAGTGGTTCCCAACTCAAATATGCCCGCGGACCACTTCACTTAAATTTGAACCTTGGCGGACCATCCCTATTCCCAACTTTATAATAAAAAATTCAACTTTTTTTCAATGCACTCATTCCTCACAGAGGTTGTAAAGTTTGATTTTTTTCTTAATAGTTCAGGATAACGTCTTAATTCGCATCTTAAGTGTGACCCATTATTTATGGGACACCCTGTATAGGCGAGGCTAACTGATGTTCTTCCAAAAGAGACCACGTCGAAAGATCGAAAGTCAATAAATAGTTATTTCAAAGGAGCAATTTAAAAGGAAAATGATTTATCTGTTCAAAGACTCGAATTTTTTACAATACATTTTTCTTAGATCTTCGAACAAACCTATTCCGCTTGTATCAGAAATTTCCTCTTCCTATTACCATGAAATTTGTAGTATCTTTCAACACTTATACGTACTTCGCTTCGTATCAAACCATGTAAAAGTCCGAACACTCGATTCTTTATTCTCCCCACCCTGACCATTATTTTCCCCATCTCAGTTTCAATTAATTTTATTCGCAACATAATCACATTTCGTTTCTAAATAAACATCGGTTGAATAACTTGAGTTAAATGAACAAATGAATCATAGGAGAGAAAGAGAACCTAACAATTTTTTTATTTATGAGACGATTGATTTTTGGGTTTTCATTTATGTTTTTTTACTACTTCATGGGATATGTGATAAGAAAAACTATTTTTTAAAAATTTCAACACATTTTTGGATATGTTTTAAAATCCTCTCGTGGACCACCTCCGATGGCCTCACGGACCACCAGTGGTCCGCGGACCACCTGTTGGGAACCACTGGGTTAAAGAAACCACCAAGATCGACGCTTTGCAGATGTCTGATAAGAGATTTGAATTTTCACATTTTTATTGGAATTCAGATTCTGTATTAAATAAGTAGTTTATTGGAGTGGAGGATATAATGGGTGGAAATAAGAGACCTTTCTATGCAAATAAAAATACAAAGTAAGCAATTATTTTACTTTCATTAATTGAACTACTCTTATATTTTCCCCTTAAAATTTTACATAGTTTAAAAATAGTGTTTTGAATACATTTATTATGATTACATGATTTTGATTTTAAAGCAAACAATCTAGTTACACTGTTATTTGCTGCTTTTGATATGAGATCGCTTATTGTTATCGATCAGATAATGTTATCAGTTTAGTCTTGGACAATTGCGATCACATTAAGCGGACTCGACTGTATTATAAAACTTGAAGTCACACATACTTGAGGCCCGTATAAGTTCTTGATGATTCCCTTTGATGTAGAAAAGAGGGATGTAGCAAATCCTGCGTATGCTCAAAATTTAGTTTTATATTTGTCTGCTCATTTCAAGTGCATGCAGAAACAATTATCTGTTGAAAGCACACTAATCTTAGATTTATTTCTATCTGATTAATTATATTAAAGTACTGATGGTGATGTTTCTGATAATAATTGGTTTTATCTTTTGTATAGAATCTAAATTGTGATGTGGCATTTGAAGATATTGCCTTTGATGTTGTGGTAACACAATTTAAGGAAAAGGACAAAGTGACCATTCCCTTCATTTTAAATGTCAAAAAACTATCAGGAAATGTAAGTGATAGTTATCATATATGGTTAAATAGGTTTCACTTTTTTCTCTTAGAAATCATCCATAAAATTTATGACCATAAGTTATTTAAACTAACTCAAGTTGGCCAACCAGAATGGGTTTTGTGTATTTTCATTAATGTACTTTCACATTCTGTTACAAAACTAAAGCATGTATGTCTAAGAGTTAATTTTAATTGAATTTTCTGGTCAAAAAGCTTGATACTATGATACTTATTATCTTGAACTACCCTATGATCGTGCTAAAAATATAGGCTTTCTATAAGACCAATTATCTTTTTCATTTCAATTACATCTTTGGCACAAGTCTTATTCCCAGGCACCGCAGCGCTCCTGTTTTTCCTATTTTTCCTGTTTTTTTCACATTAGCTCCTTTTTTCCTATTTTTACGGTCCATTTTATTTTTCCTCCTTTTTTCAGCTTTTTTATCCTTTTTTTCCTATTTTTTTAACCCTTGGGATCGACTTTCTTCGTTTATGTTTTGTTGTGGGTATGGATTGATGTCAATACTATCGGTCCGTTCTCAACGCTTTGGCATACGAAATGGAGTGATTCGTTTCCTTCCAGCGGGACGCGGAGTGGCCGCCGCGGAGCTTCCTCTCCCGTTGAGGCAAAGCTGTCCTCCGTTGTTTTTAGCCCAGGAAAACGGTAGTTTTTTCAAAAAATTTCTGCTAGAAGTTTTTTTTTCGACGGTTTTATGTTTTTGAAGGCGCTGATTACGAATCTGAAGTTTGCTCCCAAGTGGGGGGCGGCTTCATATCGAAAATCACAAAAAATAGATAATTTTTTGCTCTTTTTTCGATTCTTCGCCAATATTTAAAAAACTATAAATTTCTCGCAGAGAATTTCAATTACAAAGTTAAAGTAAACAAAATTTCCTACAAAATGTGCTCATCAACTTTGATTTTCTGAAGAGTGGTTTGGCCGCTAGAGCGCGCTGACAAACATCGATTTTTTGGCCTTTCCGCGCAAAAAAAAGGAAAACGCGTGCTTCTACCCTCTAAAAAATGAAAATTATTCAAGTTATCAACAAAAATTTTATACCACGTGAAAGAGCATTTAATATTCTATAAAAAACGTGCTTTACATGATCATTGTTTGAGGAGGGGAGAGGGAGTGAAGCAAAGATCGATAATAAAACTGTTGCGGCTCTCAGACCAGACGGACTTTTGCGGTTGTTAATCTGCAATCTGCGCTTTATTTCCGGTATATTACTTTACCAATGAAATGGATTGTTTTGGATGAATTGATGACTACGCATGCTTAAAAAAATAAATTTTTAAATTTATTTATGAAATATTGGGTGTTTTAGGCGGAATTTAAATAATTTTTTTAAAATTCTTATATTAAATTACGGGAGTGTTTAATAAACGAATTTATATGTTTTTTGCAACGCTAAATACGAATTTAAAGTTTATTTTAATTTTGAAAGTCATCTTCACATCATAAATTGAAAAAAAATCTCAAATTTTTGCTCTTTTTTTCGATTTTTCGTCAATTTTCTAAGAAAATATTCATTTTACGAAAAATAGCATGCAACCAAATTAAATAACGTAAAATTTCTTATAAGATGCACTTGTTCATTTTTATTTTGCGAGGAGCGTTGTACATTTTATAGCATTTTGAAGAACAGCAATTTTCATGTTTTTGTGTAAAGTCAGGAAACAGCTCTAATTCAGCGCGCTCTTGCGTGAATACCTCTCATTATAAAATTAAAATTAAGCAGTGCATTTGTAGGAAATTAAATGTCATTTAGTATAAGCTATTTGTCGGTAACTAGAATTTATTTAGAGCTGTAGTGGGCAAAATCGTTCATTACTTTTTTGTAGAAAAGCAAAAAATATCTTAATTTCAAAACGCTATAAAACGTACACCGCTCCTTGCAAAATAAAAATAAACCAGTGCATCTAATAGGAAATTTTACGTACTTTAATTTGGTTTCATGCTATTTTTCGTAAAATAATTAATGTTTCAGAAAATCGATGAAAAACCGAAAAAAATTGAGATTTTTTGCAATTTTTGATGTGAAGATTACTTTCAAATTAAAATAAACTTCAAATTCGGATTTAGCGATGCAAAAAACATAAAAATTCGTTCATTAAAACACTTACGTAATTTTACATAGGAATTTAAAAAAATGTATTGAAATTTCGCCTAAAACACCCAATATTTCATAAATTAATTTTTTAAGCATGCGTATGCGTAGTCACCAATTCATCCAAAACAATCCATTTTATTAGTAATATACCGGAAATAAAGCTCAGATTGCAGATTAACAACCGCAAAAGTCCGTTTGGTCTGCGAGCCGCAACAGTTTTATTATCGATCTTTGCTTCACTCCCTCCCCCTTCTCAAAAAAATGGTAAAGCACGTTATTTATATAAAATTAAATTCTCTTTAACGTGGTATAAAATTTTTGGTAATAACTTAAATAGTTTTCATTTTGTAGAGGGTAGAAGCGCGCGTTTTCCTTTTTTGCGGAAAGGTAAAAAAATCGATGTTTTTCAGCACGCTCTAGCGTCAAAACCACTCTTCGGAAAATCAAAGTTGACTAGCGAATTTTGTAGGAAATTTGGTTTACTTTAACTTTGTAACTGAAATTATCTTCGAGAAATGTATAGTTTTTGAAATATATAAGCGAAGAATCGAAAAAAGCAAAAAATTATCGATTTTTTGCGGCATCGCGGGAGCACTCAATACGAAATGGGCGTCGGCACAGGCACAGGTTGGCATCCTTGTTGTGTTATTTTAACTCAAATTTAAGAAAAATATTCCTTTTTTCTCTTATTTTTTTAAGAAAAATAATCCTTTTTTTTCTCCTATTTTTTCTTAAATTCTCCTATTTTTCCTATTTTTTTTACGAAAAATCAGCTGCGGTGCCTGTATTCCTTAGTACTTATTTATTGCATAAAAACAGTCAGGTTTAGAAACTAAAGTGCATTCTTGGAAAACCTAATCACAATGCCCAGGAAAAAAGTGTTTTTTTATTTATTTATTTAGTTTACATGATGGTTAGGGACGTTTTCAGACAATGTGTATTTTTATCAGTTGTGTATAGCCATTTATTCATTTAGTATTGGTATGAATTTAAAGAATAATCTTGTCAAATGATGTTCTGTACAAGAAAATGTTTAATTTGGATCTTTGAATTTGTTTGTATTTTGGACTTACTAGTTTTTTGTGGTATTTCATGAAAGTTTTCTTCAACATAGGTTAATGTTGAGTGCAATCCAGAAGATTTAACATTTGTTGTCAGATCTGCAGAACCAGTTGTGGTCCAATCCTTCTCAGAAGCTCAAGAATCACAGGTTCCTATAACATCAATTAAACATTAGTAGATATAGTCAAATTCCACTACCATTTATTTTGCTCTAAATGTTTTTCCCAACGGAATCAGTGATGCTGGATTTTCTAGACTTCACAGACTCTGTATGATAAGTTATTGCGATTTTTTAAAGATATCAGCTCATAGAACATAATTAGATAACTGATCCTAATGTTTAATGGTAAAATTTAAATGTTAATAGTACTAGATTTGAGTCATTTCTCTGTGCCAATATTATTATGATAGATTTGATTAGATAATTCTTTCTAATTAAACTATTTCACAATCACACCAAACTTCATAATGTGAGTTGATAATTTTTTTTGTAATGATTTGTATTTAAGATAAAAATAATTTTAAAAGGATAAATGTTTTACCAATGTAAATATAATAGCCTCTTCATGTCATCTGCAGCTGAATGAAGAAGAACAAGGTGCTCTATCTGACCTGGTTACTGAAATTACTGGTGAAGCTCTAAGTTCTACAATCATTCCTTTACGCTTTAACCATTTCCCAGCATGCCCTAGAATGTCACCAGTCCGCACAACACTAAGCTCGCAGGATAACGTTGTAAGTAGAAAACACATTAGAAAATTTTTATGCTACCTCCTGTATAAGGGGACATCCATAAATTATGTGAGGTCAAAAAAGGGGGGGTTTGGAAAAATCTCACCAAAGGGGGAGGGGGTTCGATTAAAATCTCACGCCAACTTTTTAAGTAAAAAATTATACGATTTTCTTTTT
The DNA here is from genome assembly GCA_024610705.1 of Tetragnatha versicolor. Classification (NCBI taxonomy): domain Eukaryota; kingdom Metazoa; phylum Arthropoda; class Arachnida; order Araneae; family Tetragnathidae; genus Tetragnatha; species Tetragnatha versicolor. The sequence continues at coordinate 56,294,372 of JANDEH010000005.1, read as the reverse complement.
TTTTTTAAGTATGAGAAAGGAATACACAGATAAGATACTGCAAATAATTTTTAAAAAGTTGTAGGTAAATCTCACTTGGGGAGGGAGGGGGGGTCCAGCAAAATCTTACCAAGGGGGACGGACCTGGAAAAAGTGCCCGAACCTACGAACCTGGTTTGGGGGAAGCCCATGCCAGCTCCATAGGAGCAATACATAAGGTTTGGGTAATTTGATTAGGTTCGGGGGAAGGTTACAACTTTTCCTGGTCCGAGGGGGGGTCCAGATTTTGGAAAAAACGCCTCACATAATTTATGGATGTCCCCTAACTACCTAATATATGGTGTGAAATATTTTTTACTGTTTAAATTGTAGCTTGACCATCATCTTATTTAGCATTATATGGTTCAGAAATTTTTCATAAGTTATAATTTTTTATTTAATTTTAAATTGCTTTTCACTACTTCTTTATGTTAGTTTGAAACTCCAGAAGTGGAAGATGAAGAGCGATTGCTGGTAAAAATTATTAAAGCTACCAATTTGGGTGAAAATAAAGGTTAGTTGTTTCATGCATTACTTTTTCTTACTCTAATTATTGTTATTTAGGAGACTTTGTTGGTTAAAAATATTTTTCTTTCAGTTGGGGCTATGTTGTAAACTTAAAACTATGTAACTATTTAGACTCTGAATTATTTTTCTTTGGTAATAGACCAAGTTAATATTCTTTAAAATAAAAACTGGTTGTTTTTGTTTGTAACTGAAATTTTTAACACATTTCTAAGACATATTTGAAGTTCATCAGCAAATATTTTTTTATCTTTTACATCCCAGAAAGTATCACATTCTAATACATAACATTAATCTCTTGGGTTTCAAAATGATATTTTATGCCTTTAGGTTGCCTACGTCCATACTGTGTTGTAGAGATGGATGAACCAGCTCAGAAATTTGAGACTAATGTTGTTGAAGGAACTCAAAATCCATTTTGGGATGAAGCTTTTACCTTGTAAGTTTTCATAACATTTAATACTGTTGCAGTAAAAATCAAGTGACGACTACAAGAAAAACTAATCCTTTGAAGTTTATCTTTTTTTTAATACATTAAAGTTTATTTTACTGTTCTTTTATAAAGTCAAAAAATGAAATAATACCTTAAAGTTTATGTTGGTTTTTTATTAAAAAAAGGAACATAACAAAAAGTAAGTTTTTGTTGAATTCTTAAGTTTAATGGCTTTTTTTAAGCTTGTATGGAGGTGAACTCTTAATATGATGTCAGGGGAACACATTATTCATTTAAGTGGGTGTTTCTAAGAAAATAACCTAACAATGTCATACTTGGATTTTGTCAAATTTTTAAAAATTACCTATCTTTTTAGTATTTTTTAAAAATCTAGGTTGTGCAAATGTGTTATTTAGTTTTTCTTTATTCCACACCAACTTTCTACGAATCTGTTGGTTGTAAAATTAACTCATAATGGAATTTTTTTCCTGTTTCAGCTCTGTTAAAGACTCAACAGATTTACTCTTTGAGATATATGACAAAGACAAACCAACAAAAGGTAGGTTTAAATTTATATTTCCTTCAATGTTTTTTTGCATGAAAAACTTAATTTAAAAGCAATTGTTTTATAACTTAATGTATTTTCTTACACAGAAAGTGGCTTTTTGGGCCTTGGAATTGTTGGCCTGGAAGAACTGCGCAAGAATCCTAGTCAGCGACAAATCATTCCTCTTCAAGGGCGCCCTCTGGAAGATGATGATGTCTCTGGAGCTCTTACTGCTGAGGTCTGTAATATGAATTTATATGAAAGGGATAATAATACATGGGATTCTTCCTATGTAAATCATGGGATTCTTCCGATTTTTGTCGAATATTCAGATTTTTGAGAATTTTCAGATTTTTCTGCCCCCTTTAGTACTTGGAACTTTTTTTAAAAACCTTTTTTATATTAAGTTCATTAATATGCACATTCTACCTAAAACTGCATTGGGAAAACTATATTGAACCTAATCAATATACATGGGGCTTAATTAATGAATTTGGGCCATATGCAACTACGTTCTGCGACATCGTGGCTTTCAAACCGGTACAATTTCTTCAACGAAGGAAAACTTTGCCACAGCGTCATAGTCTCACGAAATCTAACCCACGTGATCCGCAGCAATCCAGAGTGGACAGGCGCCTTCAGTACTTAGTGGGCGCGCACAGAACGTCAGAAGTCCCGCCCCCGATCGTTGTTCGACCTCTGCCTAGGAGCAGACGCCAAAGAACGCGACAAAATATTGTTACTTAGAACGTTATGAAACATAGTTGCATCTGGCCCTTTGAGACCTCCATTATCTTCCCAAAATTCAGGATAAGTGTACAAAGACAAATAAAATTGTGTTTTTTTAGGTCAAATCTTAAAAAGTTTTCAGAGGGAGGACCCCCCAGACCCCCTTTGGAATTAGGAACTTTGTTGTTCCCAATTTTTCAAATTACTGTCATCTATATGCCAAAAATCAAACTAAAAATTTATTAGAGATATATTGAATCTATGAAACTAATATAGGAGTTTTTATTCATAAAATGTCGCTCACAGAGTTTTTCAGACTTTCTGCCTTTTTCTCAATCTCATCCCTGAACCAAAGATTTTTTGTGTAGTTTTTGCAAGGAAATCTGGAATCTACTATACCAGTGGTTCTTAAACCGTTGTCCGTGGACCCCCAGAAGTCTGCAGCGCCTTCCTGGGGGGTCTGCGAGTTACCTTGGGGAACACAAGCTTGGAGTGTTTCCCAAAGATTTTCAAAATGAGATAAAACCCTAGTTTAAAGAGATAAATTAAAAAAAATTTCTGGAGGAGTACCCCCAGCCCCTACTTAATTTTGACTTCTATCTACAATACTTTTCCTTGAAAATTCTGCGGTTCACAAGGAACTGTTCTCTTTGGGTGAAACCAAAAATGAACTAAAACACTACTTTTTGAGGCAAGTTTTCAAAATATTTTTGAGGGAGATCCACAGATCCCCCATTATTACTTTAAGTAATTGTAACATTTTAACGTAATGTTGAACATTAGGGGTGCATCTTGGGGCCAGCGAAATCTGGCTGTTATATAAAAGGGGGCAGCGGCGATCGAAAGTTTAAGAACCGCTGTACTATACTTTTCAACACAAAGTATAGATATTGTATACAATATAATTTTTCTCCAAACCTAATTGGGTTTTTTTCATTATTCTTACTCTTTTTATTGTTAAGGCCTACTCGGTGTTTTGATGTGAGGCAATATGTACCACACAAGTTTGTGGATTTGTTTATTTACCTCTTATGGGATTAGTTTTATTTCTAGCATTACTCTCAATCATGTGATAACTAAACTCTATTTTCTTCATTCATTCAAACAAATAATTTTGTCTTTATACAGAAACTTTAAAAAATCCCCTTTCTATAAAATTTTTTACAAAAACATTTTTACTGCTCCTAGTAATTCAACTTGTGTATTCTTGCATGCATTATTTTCGTTTTAAATAACTACTGTGACTCCCTATAATTTTCATGCTTATAATTTATTAATTACTCAAATATTAAGCTTTATCCGATGCTTTTTCTTCTCACCTGATAGCTTTTCTTTTCCTCTTATAGTTCCTGTTTCTCGACCATCCCTCTCCCTTAACATCCGAGCCAACCCATCTTGTCAAAGAACGCACCAATGTGCTTACCAACAGCAGGGTGACACCTGGGGGCACTCTCATCACAACCACCACCATTCAAAGGACCAATCAAGGCAATTGACTCTCTAATATCTCTCTCTCTATCACTGTCTCTGGAAAAAATAATGTTTTATTCCTGTTTTAAGTTCTTGTGTTATAAATAATAATTTTATTTTAGGATTATCTAATGGGATTTTTTGTTTAGATGTTTGAAAGTTTCTTTAATTATTCAAATTTTTAATTTATATATGAATTTCCTTTAATTTTAGTTTTTGACTTAATTTTTCTACAAATTCTTAGTTTTAAAAAAATTTAATTGAATAACTCTTCAATTTTTATTTGGAGTTAGAAATTATGTAAAGTATTCTAGAAATTTATTCAAATAATTGTAATTATTACGAGGACTTTTTATATTGCTCGATGTTAGAGAATAAGGCTTTGTCAGTGGTATATTTATTTTATTAATTCTTTGAAAAAGTCCATGGATCAAATTAAATTAAATTATAACCTTATTAGATGTTAAAATAAGATTGCCTAATTTTTTACTCCTCTTTCTTCATTGTTTGTTGGCCTCGTTACCAGATGTCTGTTATTTCTTTACTCTCTCGGAATCTTATTTGTTGATATTATGCAATTTTTTTCGTTCTCCTAGATAGGGACTGGTTAAAAATCATCATAGTTATATTTAGAGCAATTGGGTCTTGCTCAAATAACACTTCTTCTGGGTATTTTAGACTTTTGAACTAATAATATGTTCGATTAAAAAATTTAAATATGAAAGGACTCTAAACTATTTTTAAATTCTATGCTTGGGTATTATAAGTAAATCAAAAGAAAATTAAATTAAACTACAATTTTTTTAATATACTTAAATTTTTAATACACTGGGAAAAATATTAGTTTATACAATTTTTGAGGTATTTGCACTTTTTTAGGGTTATTCACAATGACCCTGTTTCAATATTTTCAAATTGTAATAAGTAATCTTTCTTAATTATCTCAAAATATGTATTATGATTGTTGGAATATATATACCTTTTAAAAACTTTTTCTTCACGAATTGAATGGACCAACCTAGTTGGGTTTCACGCCTGTTGTTGGTCGTCAATATTTGATTTGTATTTGAAAGGTTTGTTATTATTCTGTACCTTAACCTTGAGGTATGTTAGGATTAAATTGTTAAAAATGTTGGTTAGTTGAATAAAACATATCTTGTGAATTCAAACAAGATCTGGCTGTGTTTCCACTAGGTTTTTAAAAACTTCATGAATATTAATTATATTTTTTGCTGTATCTACAGTACTAATATGTTCTTATCCTTTCAAAATCTAGAATGTGAGGATTAGAGAAGAACTTTTGTGATTTCTTGTTTTGAAATTTAGTTTATATAAACTTGTGTAAGTTTTTACGATAATCCCACTTTTAAATTTTTTTAAACTTTTCACTTCACTTATTTGAAATGTATTTCATAAACAGGCTCAAATATTTTTGTTTTTATTCTTGTTTACAAGTACAGTAGGTAGTATCAGCAATTTTTTAGATCAAGAAAGATCATATTCTTTTTAAAAATTTTGTATTTTTCAGTATTTTTTTGGTATTCTGATGGTTGCTACCTAAATTTTATAAAGTAGGATTGAGGGATTGTTTTTCTCTCTTAGATAGATACCTTTCCATCCTATATATGACAAACGTAACTCCTTCAAATAATTTTAATAATTAAAATTGTTTTATCACTCTAATGCTCAAAGAAACTGCAGAATAATTATTTAAAATTGCTACTTTCTGAAACTATAAAATTGATAATTTGTGAAAGATATCCTTTAATAGCTGTCCACATCCATGGGAAAACCAGTAGAACTTTTTCTTAGTTATAGTACTAACCTGCTGCAATTGCATTTGTATGAAAATAGTTGGAAATGTGCTTGTCTCTTTCTCAGGGTATCCCTAATACTCCATTTTGTTGACTTAACCTTAGTATCTGTGAAATACCTTATATTAATCTCAAATAATGGGGAGGCAGGGGTTATGGAAATATTATTGATGTAAAATTAAAACTTTTTAAACTAATCTATTAATCTTTGGTTATAATTTAAAAAACAGTCTTTATTTAAATTCAAAATGCATAAAAGTATTAATCAAGGTTCTTAATTGACACTTATATAGCTTGTTAGACATTTATCTTTAAAAGGCCCAAGCTCAGATAAAATTAAATTATAGCTTTGTTAGGTGCTAAATAAAAGATTCTATCGGACAAATTATGAAAGTAGTGAGTTCACTGTATGAACAAATTTGTTATTTCAAATCACATATGGGCAACCTACGGCCCACAGGCTGAATCTGGCCCGCCTCGCCATTTGTTCCGGCCTGCAGAGCATTTTAAAAGTTGTACTCAAAAATCACTCTGGTTTTCGTAAATGATTGCGAGAGGGGATACGGAACTTTCCCTCAAAAAGAACTTAATTTTTTAAGTTAAACTTGCTGCTCAACTATGTTGTGCTGTATTTATTCTGCTCGTCACTTTGAAAAATTGTTGGCATTACACAGCAGGGGTTCCGAAAGTAGGTGGTACCGCCCCTCAAGCAGCATTGAAGAGTTCTTGGGGGTGGTGATGATTTGATAAAAAATCTGGGGGAGTTATTAGAATTAAAAGAGACTTTGACTATTTTTAAACTATTGTTTATGATTGTTTTTTCTCATAAAAAGTGTTCCAAATCCCATTAAAGTAGCATATAATAACTTTTTAACATGTTAAAAGCTTTAAAAAATTTCCCGAGGGAGAACCCCCGGACCCCTCTTTTATCTATGGATGGAGGTATAAAAATTTGAGTGATTTTTTAGAGGAAAATAGGAAATTTTCAGGTAGGAGTACTAAATTTCCTTGGATCAATCCATTTTTTGATTTAAAAAACATTTATTTATGAAGTATGGCTTGTAAGATGTGTAATTTTTGATGTAGTTGAACCTGAGTAAGTGGGATTTATTAGGTAAAGATGGAATGAAAGTCTAGTTTCAAATACTAGAGGTGTCGTAGAAGAATATCTGGATATATTTAGTAAAAATGTCAGTCCAAAGCAATTCCATTTATCAAGGTTTGACTGTACTAAAACCTATAGTATAGATCAGTATTTTTTGGATGTAAGATAGGGGAATAAATAGCTGCCTATTAATGAACTTAAGAACAACAAATCCCTTAGGGGAAAGTTAGAAATTGTTCCTTGGTATATTAAGGTTTACAATTAAGGAAATAGTAATTGTTGAATTTTCAGTCTACCCTATAGATTTTGATTTTTAATAAAATGGATTTGGATATCATATGAAAAATGGTGCTGCCACTTGGTGTTGCAAACCTTCCCATCCTTACCCACATTGTCTTGTAAACCCCATGCTTCCATACCTTTCCCCAGGCTTTTGCTGTTTGTCTCTGTTAATGTGGTTTTGTGTCGCATGTTTTGTGAAATCTTAAATGTAGTTGCATTTGTTTTCTTCTATTGAATTTTTAGTAACGGCTTAGAGAAATCAAAATTTTAGCATGTTTCATAGTAATGAGCTTGTTTTTTAATCAACCTATGCTTAGTTACTTTAAATTTTTGCTATTCAAGTTGCATGCTGTTTTATAAAAATATATTTGGCCTTAGTTTGTTTTAAAATGCACATTTATGTAAAAAAATCATTAAGAAAACTGCTATTGGAATTCTTGTGGAATAATTGTAATAAAAGTTCAATTAACAAACCCCCAACTCTTTCCAATATTTTCTTAATTCTATAAAAGTATTTTCCAATTTCTCATGGCCAATTAAAATAGTTCCTTGCTTAGCTTTTTAAAGCCTTTTTTATTATGTGCAAAGGACAAACTTGGCTTTACTTGGGTAAAAACTAAACTGCATGCTGCTTGATAACTAAATACTATCATGTAGTTATCTTTCTAATTTAGTTTTTCTTTAGTTATCTAATCAAAATAGTTTGCTCCTTTTTTCATCTAACCTTTAGTTTCTCATACTGGCAACCTTTTTGCAGAGCATGCGAGCACAAACCACAAGAGTAGCAGCATGAAGGATGCTTTGAGCCCTAAACCTAATTCAGTGCATGGCGAGAACAGAAGGCATTTCGAGGTTCCGGTCATAGTGACTAAAAAGAACTTAATTAATGCGATTCATCTGCCAAATGGTAAAAGCGGGGAACAGCATTTGGCTGAGGATGTTGGCAAAGAGTTTTCAACATCTACAGAACTGTCAACTCCAAATCAGGAAGATATTAACGAAAACAATGTTCAGGTTGAGCAGGAGAAAAGCAGTATTTTAAGCGGTAATGAATTGAATGGGAAGTTAGTTCAGGTTGAAAATAACACAGAGGCATTAGTGAATATTAATGAAGGTGAAGGTCAAATTCAGTTAGAAGGGAACAGTAAATTCCCATTGAAAGGTAGTTTAAATCATGTTGAGAATGAATCTAACAGAGTGTTAAATGGAAGTTGGATTCAGGTTGAAGATGAAAATCAGGTTTTATCTGAAAAAACAATCAGAGACATGAACCCATCTTTGTTAGAGGGTCTCGATAACCCACCAGAAACAGTATCTACTGTCCATGCCGATAATGAGATTGAAAATCAAATTAGTAGTGAAATTGAAACCAAAGCAAAGGAGTCCTCGGACCCTATCCTAAAAGACAATGATGCGTTAAAAAGCGAAAAAGAAAGTATTGGCTCTATTGAGCAAGTCAGTGGGATAGGCTTGTTGGCCGATTGCATGACGCCTTCTATAGTTGTTGAGGATGACGTTGGTAAAGCAGTGTTATGGAATGCTACTAACCAATCACCCACTAACACTGAAAAGGAGACTACTGGAAATGGAAGCGTGGAACAGGGTGCCTCTCATGGCAAGGGTGAGCAACATCTTTATTACTTCGTTGTTTGGAGGGTTGGGAGTTAGAACTAAGCTTGATAAGTATTCTAAAAAACATCTGCTTAAAGTTGTAGGGGTTTCCCACTATTTTAGGTGTTTAAATAAGCTATTATTCAAAACTTCTTGATCCACAGTTTTATGAATCAGCACATCATCCAAACAAATATCTGCATCCTTGGAGTTTTCTCGTTTAATTGGTGCAAAAGTTGTGCACCATTTAGAATCAAATGATTTGCCTCAAATATGCTGTTTTATTGTGTGATTAACAGTATCATTAAACCGTGTATTCTATGCAGGGAAAAATTATTTTGATTCAACTTTATAATTATTATTAAATATTATGTTCGAGGTTAATTGATTGAAAATAATTTATTGTTTTGAACGGGGTTTTGACCATTACATTCACTATATTCCTCATACTCTAATACCTTTCAATTTGACAATTCTTATAGCAGCTGGGGGAGTAGAGATTGATTGATTAAACAAAATTATAATCTAACCTTTTTTAAGAGTTGATTGCTTGAATAAACAAATAATTATTCATTTGGAAATGAAGAATATAAACATATATAAGGCTTTCCTGTTGTTAATAATTTACTTTCCTTTAATTAAAATGCTCATACCTTCTGTTGCACGATTCCTTTATGGTGGTTCATTTCGGAAAATGGATTAAACTTTATGGAACGTTGAAAGAAAAATTTGGAATTATCTTTCTTTGGTTTTTCCTATTTTCTACAAATGAAACGATTTCTTTTGTCTGATAATTTGGGCAGTGGACACTGACTAATTTCCATTCTTTTTATTTAGAGGGGGAAGCTGATCTTCCTATCACAGCTCTTAAAGAACTGGAAAAACATAGTTCCCCCAGTGCTACAAGCAAAAGTACACTCATTATACACAGTGTACAAAGGGTAAGTTGGCACTATATTCAATTGTGTAAATTCTTTACTTTCAGTGTGACAAAGTATTGATAACACTGTTCAACAATGAAAAAATTTCCTTGATGAAAATATTCATTTCTTATAGATTTTGGGTCGCTGAATACGAAAATCACCATTAAAATTCTCAATTGACTCAGGATTTTCGGTGAACAGCCCTTCCCCCTTTTTACGTTTATGGACGACTTTATAATTTTAAACTCAATTTTCAGGGTCAAAAAGCATTGCTTTAGTCGTCAAATTGCCCACAAGGGACAAGAAAAGTTCAAATTAATAAAATATTATAAATTTATAACAAATGGATAGGTTTAAGGGATAATACCCCTCTAAATACGACAAAGAATTGTTAAAAATAGTAGGATTTTTTATACCCTATTTATTTCACTTATTTTTTACCCAATTCATGTTTGAAGGGTCCTAACCCTTCACCAAATTTGATGGCAATATGCAGCAATGATTTTTACTAAAAAGCGGTTGAGCTGTTAATGCCCCTATAGCACCCATGGAAGGGTTCAATGCCGCACTTAGAGTTAAACTGCTGTGCAAAATAATAGTCAAAATGACACCTACTGAATTTCAGCTGACTTTGTGTAAAATGACCTGCTGAAGTCAAATATGACACCCATTTTCCTCAATCACCCTCAGTTTTTAAGAGAATGCCCCCTAATTGTTATCCACAGCTGTGCATCTATCAACATCTTGAAACATGGAATCCTCACTCCCTAAAACCGGTCATTTGTTAAAGAACAGAAGAGTTTCTACTAAGGATAGACCCAAAGTATAAGAAAAATATCATTTGTAATCTTTCCAAAATCATCAATATTAATTCCTGAGCTCGCAAGCGCCTTCACAATTCTAGGAGTCTTCCGAACTCTTCCGCGGGGGCTTCTGGGATGCTAACACCTCAACCGCTTTTAGTAAAAATTATTGCTGCGCTTTGTCATCAAATTTGGGTTCTTGGGGAAGGGTTAGGACCCTTCAAAGAGAAATTGCGTAAAAAAAAGCAAAATGAATAGGGTAAAACAAATCCTACTATTTTTAATGATTTTTTTGCATATTTAGGGGGTAATTACCCCTTAAACCTATCCATTTGTTAAAAATTTATCATATTTTATTAATTTGAACCTTTCCTGTTCCCTGGGGGGCAATTTGAAGACTAAAGCAATGCTTTTCGACCCTGAAAATCGAGTTTTAAGTTATAAAGTCGTCGAAAAACGAAAAAAGGGGGAGGAACTGTTCCCCGAAAATCCCGAGTCAATTCAGAATTTTAATGGTGATTTTCATATTCTCTCAAATAGCTCTTTCAAATAACTCTTTTCATCAAGGAAACAATTTTGAAGGTCAAATTTGTTGAACAGTGTAATCATTTATAATATCTTTAAACTCTTGAAAGGTTTTTTAACCCATAACACACACTTTTATTAATGTTTTGTAGGTACATGCAATTTTATCAATTTTAAATATAGTTGCACTCATAAGTATCTTGACAAACCATTTTTCTGTAACTTTTAATAAAATATTCTTCTTGAAATGTTGTGAATGAATGCAATAACTCTAAAAACTAGTGTTTTCCAATTTAAATCACATATTTTTATAATAAGCATAATCAAATAAATGTATCTATTAAAAATAAATGAATGAGGTGACCGATCCGTGTCGTCATCAGGGGTTTCTGAAGATTTTTTTAGGTTTTGATGCAGTTGATAGGGTCAAGTGTTTCTTTTCTATTTTGTTTAGTTTCTATTTGTTTTCTATACTTTTTCTTCAAATTCAAGAAAAAAATGCATTGGTCAAAATACTTTAAGCGAATGAGCATTTGCTTGTATCAATTTTTAAATTAAATCATGCCATTAAAACTTTTTATAGCTTTTTTAAATATCAAAGACCTCTACACAGTTTACTGAACAAGATTTAAACTTTTTGTGAAAATAAATTACTTTTTTGTTGGTGTTTGTTTATTTATTGATAGATTAACCTTTAAATTGATTCTATCAATATTTTTTTCTGATTATTAAAATATTTGGACATATTTCCTTGCAATTGCAGAGTAAACATACTATAAAAATTGTCTTTTTGTTTTGTTCCAAAGCAATATCATACAACATTTTTTCCTAATTGTAATAATCTGGACTCTAAAAATGAAGTGATATATATTCTTATTTTTCTACCAGGAAAACACTCCTCAGGTTAATGTTAAGGTACGTCTGTATGACATACTTTTTTTGTCACTTTTTTCATCCCATCACTTTTAAGCTTGCTTCCTTGCCTGTTTTTTTATATTCTGTAATTTTGATTCTATTGTAGTGTTGCACAAATGCACTTGATTTATGAAAAAAAACTATTTTTTTTCTTGGGAATATTACAAAACTGTTCATTTATCAGTTGTTTTTGAAAGCCAAGTTTTAAAAAACACCCAATGCTATAGTTTAGATTATTACAAGCATTTGATAAAGTTATATATGTGTAGTCCAGAAAAAAGAAGGGCTGGGGGATTTAGTTCAGAATTTTGAAAACAATAAAGCAAGGGGACACATGATTTGGATTTCAGTACGAATAATAGAATGAGTGGTCACGGGTTCAAAATGAACAAAGCACATTTTGACTGAGAAAGCAGGATATTACTTTTTTTAACATGGTAATGTAAAGATGGAATGCATTGCTGGAAGTGATAGTTAATCCAATTGGAATAAACAAGTTAAAGATAAAAATTGGCAGATACTGGGAATCCAATAGGCCAGGGGTTGGAAACTGGCGGAGGTTATTTTCCAAACCGCCAAAAAGTTTTGAAAATCATTAATATGTACTTTTACTCAACTCTACAAAAATTAGTTTTACCCGCTTGTTAAAGAGTCGAATTTCAAAAAATTTCCTGGGTGAAAACCCCAGACCCCCACTTATAATTTTAACTTCTCAGAATATTAAACTTAACAATATAATTAAGCAGGTATCATACTCAAATTACATCTTTGTAAAAATGTACCTGTATTTGAAAATAAGAACCTAAAGTAGTAATAGTAACCTATTTTTTCTCCGGACCTCGATGAAAATTTTCAAAGTTATTTGGACCCCAAGTAAAATTACTTGCCGACCCCTGCAATAGATCATCATTGCCAGGCTTTAAGTTTGTAGTTGGTCATCGTTATGTGTATTTGTAGTTTTGGTGTGAAGGGAATCATTGTAACAACTATCCATTTGTTTTAAAAAGAGTTAGGTAAACTGTATGTGTTTGGGTATAGTATTTTTGTCCTCTTTACATTGTGCTAACAAGGAAACGTTCTTAGGGTGAACTCACAGAAATGCACGAAAATTTTACAGGCATAAGAAGATGACTCAAAACACTTACTGTGAAAAAATTAGCTGATGAATTTATTTAAATTTGAAAGTTGGGTTCTGAGTTGCCAAACACATTCATTTAGCACCACTTGGCGACTTTCCAATCGGATAGAATGGGAAATTTGATTCAAAGTGTTTAAATCCACGAAAGTTAACCCGTGCTAAAGTATTAGCGAAATTCGTAAGAGTTGAGTTGTTACTTTCGTGGATTTAGATTTAGACAGTGCCAATTTGATTTCTATATGACAGAAGTGGCTCAACTAATAGATTAAATATTATATACCTATATATAATATATATTATATATTACTTATACATACTTATATATATTATATATTACTTATACATACTTATATATATTATATATTACCTATACATACTTATATATATTATATATTACTTTTTTATATTTTAATTAATTTTATTCATGCTATATATTTTATGAAACTTTTCTGATCGGCCAATTTAAAGGCACTGTCTAAATCTACAAAAGTAACAACTCAACTCTAACAAATTTCCCTAATACTTTAGCATGGGTCAATTTTCATGGATTTAGACACTTCGTAATTTAAATTACTTTAGAGAAAACGCGGCCAGTTACTTCATGCCATTTGGCGCCTTCACTGCATGTTTCGCTTAGTAAGGTTGCACTTGGCGTTGAAAATGATTTTCAAAGTTAATTTACTCCTCTCCTAATGAAATTCAGCACCTAATTTTTTCACAGGAAGTGTTTTATATCATCTACTAACCCCTGTAAAAATTTCATTCATTTCTGTGAGTTCAGCCTGAGAACGTTTCCTTGTAAGTAGCCTCTTCATCAGGAGGCATAGAAACATTTTTATGTTAATTAACTAATATGTAGCAAAAACTATTATATTTGTTTGCTGAAACTAAGCTCTTTTCCTTATTAAAGTGTATTTTAATTTGCTATACTTTTTCAATATTCATGGATTGATTTTTTTTGCTTCAATGCTTGCTTGATGCTGATTTTTCCTTAGCTTTAAATATAAATTAAACTCTTTCTTTTAACTTTTTCTCATTCATTATACTGGCATGATATTCTTCTGATTTTTGCCTAATTTTCAGATTTTTCAAACTAAAAACTAGTTAAAAAGATACATTAAACCTATGAAACTAATAGGTTTTTTTTCACAAAATGTCGTTCTCACAGATTTTCTGACTTATTGCTTTTTTGTCAATCTCATCCCTGTTTATATCACCTATCTACTTGTTGTAGTTTCTGTTTTTATCTTTGTTACTTTATGTTATTGTTTTTCTAAAGTCAGTTTGAGAATGAATCAAACTGAATTTAGGAATGAATCATATTGACATACTCGGTTAATATTTTCCCAAAACCTTTCTCTTTTTGCCTCAAAACAGTTTCCTTTATTTCTTCTTAGTGTTGCCAGTTTGAATTTAACAGCTTATCTCAGAAATAATATATAATTATCATTAAATTTTTACTTTTATACTATGATCAAGTAATCTTTTGGCTGTAGTAAATACCTCTGGACAACATTCAAAGGGATTTCTCATCAAACTTAAAAAACCTTTTTGTAGTACCTCTCTATAACTATGTTAGACTTGGTTTCAAAACATTTTATCAGTGTGCAAAGTAAATTATGCAAGAATATATGTTTTGAAAACTATATTTGGTTATTGTTTATCTTTATTAGGAAGAATCTTTGTGTTCCACGTGTCAAAAATTGCTTTTTTATTCTATACATCTCATTGACTACTTATATAATTATAATAATAAATAGATTTTTTGAAGCCATATGTATTTTTAAGACTAGATTTTGACTTATGTTTAACAGAAGACCAATGTTCTTCATGCCTGGAGAAAGAAAAAAAAGTCTCAAAAATCTCATTTTCTATCTAGAAGAAAGTTCTATAAAAGTAAAAGCTGCAAGCCACTGTTGGTAGATGTACTAATAAGGAACTTGCATGTGTCAGATTTTCATAAAAATTAAAATGTTCCGTAGGGTTTTTAGTATGGTAAAATCAAATATTTAGTCAATTTTTCAAAAAAGTGTACAAGTAATTAAATATTTTAATCTAAAAGTCAAGGAAAAAACATGTGACTGAAAATGCCAAGTGTGTTTGCATGCACAGTGACGTAGAATTCCATCGGGCTAAATTGCAATCAAAATTGAATTTTTATGTGTTAGTTGATGGTTTCTTTTTCTGAAGTGTCCGATATGAGTGTTTTAATAAATATTTACCTTCTAGACAGTTCTGGTGACGGTCAGAAATCCAAGGAAAACATTTTAGGCTAAGTCTATGTGTTGCGACGTCACTATGTATGCAATTAAGCGTTTTCGGGCACTTCGAAAAAACGATTTTTGATAATTTTTTTGCAATCGAAAAATTTCTCAATCGGCCTCAAATTTTTGTGTTGTGGCTTATTTTTGCGTGAATAATAGATTAAAGAAATAAAAAAATCATGCAAGTTCCTTATTCTCTTCCTTTATATTGAATCTAAATTTGTCATTTAAAATGCCCATCAACCTGGCAACACTCATATAATTTCCTATTTGTCCTGACTGTCCGTCGATTTCCCTCCTTTCCACAGGTTTCCAAAGACAGTGATGGAGAGTGGCAAGAAGTCACCGAGGTATTTCTTTCAAAAGTTATATGGGCTCCTTCATCATTGATTCTTGCTTTTCTTTTCTTCAGTTCCATTCTTTTTAATTGTGAATTGCTACTGGACAAAATATTTTTTTAATATCCCTTAATGGATCATTAACTTGATCGTTTTACCTCAGTGAAGATTTATTTTATTCATTTTTTAAAAGGCTGCTTTGTTTTAGTTCTAACATTTCATCTGATCTTTATGCATTTGGATTAAGGAATATCTTGGGTTTTCTTTTGTTAGCTGTATCATCTTTTTAATCCACCTTCAAGTTAAGCATTGTCCTATAAATATGTCACCTTTATAATCAATACAGTTAAAAACATGAAATAAATCTCTAAAATTCAATTGTCAGCAAAATATGCATTTACAACATATCAATCCAATCAACACCAGATAGAGTAGAAAGCACAATCAATAAATGCACAAAACTCATAATCATCATTAAATCTCCTTCTATGATTAGCTTCAGCAAAAAAAAATATTTAACTGATCTAAATTTAGAAAAAAAAATATTATTTTTGATAAATTAAAAAGACAAAGATATATTACCTACTGAAACTCTAATTTGATTTGAAAGCACCAACATTTTTGAAAATAGTGACATGTTTTATGGATGACAGTCTTACGAGACTGTCTTTTCTTTGAAAAATGAGATTTCAGGTTAATGTTTGGTTTCTGTGATAGTCCCTTTTTTTAAAAGTATTCATTTGCTTAATAACCGTCTTGTGTTCTGATTTCTTCTGACATAAAATGTCCTGTTTCAGGGTGATAGTGGAGGCAGTCCTTCTCAGGTCTCAAAAGGATCTTACTCTGAGAGTATCCCTTCTACACCGTCCCTGGACAGAAGTAAGGATTTTTCATTTAATATTCCTGGTATTTGTGATTAATGATTGACGATTAATAAAATTGCAAAGTTATTTCATACAGTAAACAGTTTGAGAATTTACTACTTGTTTGCTATAATTGCACTTTGAAATACTCATCCAAGCATAAAACTAAAGATCAGAACAACTTGGTGTGTGTAAACTCGTAACCCTTTTTATAAACATTTACTTATGCGAGTACATCAATAATATAAGCTTGTTTGTTGAATGAAACCCTGGGCACAACACAATAACATATATTATAATGATTGGAGCCTAATGGGCAGTCTTTTCTTGGATTATCCATTACCTTGTGAATTATTTTCTGTGTAACTTATGTGTGTTTACTTCTACAGGTTCTCGAACTAGTGATAAGAAAAAAGGCCTAATTGGCAGCCTCCGGCGTCGACTGAGTTTCCACAGGAAACGTTCCAAATCGGCAGAGAATGGGACTGCCCCAAGCACTCCAAGCCGATTTGAAACTGGGTCTGACCCCAGCTCCAGTCGCAGTGCCTCCAGAGATAGGCTGTCTCCCTTTAAGACAAAGTTATTAGGTCAGTAGTTACTCCCTCAGTCAAAAGTCTAATTCCATTGTAGGATTTCCTTATACAGTAAAGAACCATTTATATGCCTTTCAAGGGACCAACATAAAACGATGTATAAATGAAAATATCTATAATTATTAGGTTTTTAACTCTCCTAAAGCAGATTTACGTAAGTACATTAAATTTAAGGTTTTTCTAAAGAAAAAATTACTTCAAAACAGTTTTTAAACTGAAAATAATAATTAAATTTTAAAATATTAAAACATTTAACATAAAAATGAAAGAAACCCTACCTTTATAGTGCTAGGGTTTTTAGAACTGAAGTTTTATACATGCTTGATCCTCTTTTTTCATCTTAGGACAAACTCATCCCCATGGGCGGATTTATATGGTGAACACTGGGGGTGCGTACTGGAAAACTTGGGGGTTCAAGCTGCCCCTGAAGACTTTGAAAACATGATTTTTCCCTATAAAAATAGAATTTTCTCAAAAAGTTGGGGGTGCGTCCGCCCATGCTCATCCCTGCAACTAGTACAATTGTAGTGTTTTTTACAATCATTTTACTCTGTTACGAAAGTAATGAAGGGCCAAAACTACCATTCTAAAAAGGATCTTGGGCTCTCTCCCCAAAAATTTTGGTATAGTCAATATTTTAAAACAAGTTCTTCTATCGTAGAGAATTTTTCCCATCAGGATCAACCCAAATTGACCCTTTATCAATAAAAGCAGCAATAAATTTCCACAATCCATCTGTTAAATGTGTAAATATATTTTTAAAAAGATTAAACTTTGTTCTTTTGACCAGGTGGCAGTACACGCAGTAGTATAAGTGAAGCATCTGGTATTAGCGGTGTATCTGGTCGGACATACATCAATGAGAACTCAACTCTCATCATTGAGACAAATGAAAATGGCATCATAAAGTAAGTTTTCTGATCCTGTCATATATTTTGAGTCACGAAAGGAATCATATTATAAATAACATCTATTAGTGATGATATTACATTAATTTTGTTGTAAAATTTTATAAATATACTAATACTTTGGGGGAAAATTTTATTAAATGATGAATACTTTTTCATGCCTCGTATAAACGCAAAGAAATCTAATATATTTGTTGTAATCTCAGGCGCTACCTGATTCCCCACTCCTTGGCCCAGCGTACGAAGTGGCAAAAGAAACGAGGGATTAAGTTGCATGTTTTCAATGACCATGTCTTTGTCGCCAAGCATCTCTCAGGGTAAGTAGATGTTTTCCTGTTAGTTTCAAAAATAATTTTGCATGTCTCTTAAATTTCACTACCTATTATTGATAGGTAATAATAAAATCTTGGAAGTTCAACATGCATGCATTTCAAAACACTCAAAAATTCAATACTTCAAAAACAGTTTGATCTTGATATTTAATCTTAAAGCTTAATACCTTTCTTTTTTTTGTTTTTCTAAAAACTGAAATATATTTAGAAATGCATATTTCTGTTGTCATAATGTTTTACCATCTAAATTGGTAGTTTTAAAATGTTTAAAAATAAATGTGTTTGTAAACCTAATCTAATAAAAATGTCTTCATTTAGGTCCAATTTATGCAAAGTTTGTCAGAAGTACATCACTCGCAGACCAGGAAAGCAAGGTTACGAATGCAGAGGTAATAAGTTCTACAATTTTTTAACTACAGTTAAACCTTGGTTATCTGGACAGTGTGTATATAAAAATTTATTTCAGCAGGTTCTCAAATATTCTCTAAAAAATTATTATCAGCAAATCTAAATAATTTAGGATTCATTTTGCTTTTTATTTAATTCTTTGGTTTCCTGATTGCTTTCGGTCCCTGTTAGTTTGGATAAACAAGGTTTTACATGGAAAAAATTAATAAAGTACAAAGAGATTAATAATAAAATTTATTTTTCTTATTTAATGAACTTCTGCAAGGTTCAATAATTACCAAATAATCCATTAATAAATAATCCAGTTTTAATTTCTATGGACTGGGTACCTTCTTTTTTATTCTTCTCTCTATATATATGCCACCTTAGCTCAAAAATGTTCTTTATAAGTCAAAAACTTTGTTGATGGAACAAGAGCGTGAGTTTTAGTGAAAATTTTGACAATCTCATGATGGATGTGCTGTTTTTCTAGCATACCAATCAAAATGCAAGAAAAACCAACTTTCCAGATAATCTGTCAAGAAAACTAGTTTTTTCAGGGTAGATCCATAGTTTTCATCTAACTTCCATAGAATTTTGAGAGTATGGTATTTTAATCAGCCAAAAATAACAACTTGGATTAGAAAAGTTTTTTCTTTATAAACTCTTATGGTAAAATTTCCCCACAACTGCCTGAATTTCCCCCGAACCAGGTTCGGACATATTCTGTACCCCTGCTCTTTCTTTATTAAGTTCAATTACAAATCTAAAGTCTAGCACTTGGTTGAAATATGGCTCTATTCTGTCATTTTAGATTTTGAAACAATTCCTTTTAATTCTTTGTATATCTTCAAAAAGTGTTAAAAATTTGACTTAATAAACTATTAAAAACTTAGTTTAAAGAAAGTAACCACTTATAGTTTTTTAATACTGCAATGGTTTTATGCACACATATTTATCGCTACCTGCTGATGAATAAATTATGCAGTAATATTTTGTAGAATAAATCTCTTCATTGTTCTAAAATAAAAAAAAGAAAGAATTGCAACTTAATAATTATGTCTTTTTAACAAGAGGTTTTTCATTGATAAGTATGAAAAAAGTAAACTGTTGTTAGCTTATACTGAAATATATTCCATACTTCTGAGAAATTTTTAATCACCCAATTATTTTTTGTGTAGGCTGTAACTTACAGTGCCATAAGAGTTGCCATGTGAAAGTAGAAGAATACTGTCCCAACAGTACAATTAATGCTATGGAAGTGTAAGTTTTATCCTGTTCTGTTGTATTAGAAAAAAACTTATTAAAGTACTTTTTAAATTTTTGTTGATATTAATAACCTGTAGCTGCTTCTATAAAATTATTTTGAACGTTTATTTTTAAACTAAAATATTTATTTAATCTAAGATTAGCTAATGAACAGCATGCATGTGTGATCTAAAATGGGAAAATGTTATCAAATTTCTTTTTGTTTCCAGTGAATATGTCCATGACCCAAAGGGATCTTCTCCAAAGTCCATCTAAGTGCAAAACACTAGTGAGAAGACATAAATGAGATGCCAGTTCTCTCTGTTACTAGAAAACCTCAAAAGTGCACAGACTGCTTGGACTTTAAAGGCTGCTGGTGATACTATGAAAGATGATAGCTAATTTTATTTAATATTGAAGTTCTGTGTGAATGATCCTGTTAAAATACATTATTGAAAGGTTTGCTTGCAAAGGTTCTTGGCATGTTGTGCTTTCATTCTCAGTTATTGACATTTTAGACCAAGTTATAACAGTATACAGAATGAATGATTTGATTGTATTGGATATGTATTAATCGGTCATCTGTTTCTTAGCAATCATTTAACAGATTTTCCACAGTGATTTTCAAGTATCCAAAGTTGTTAGCTATTTTTATGTGGGTTTTACCATCAATTACTCTTGAGTATTTAGAATTTAATGCTTAAAGCAAGTTTTATGAGTTTAATTGAATTGCATCAATTTAAGATGTAATAGTTTTAAGAATTATTTATTTATTTTAAAGATTTTATGGTGAATATTTTTATTGTTATTTTTTTGATGTTGAGAATTAACTTGGAATTCTCAGGGTGAAATAAATATTCAAGTCTAAAAAAAGTAAAATATTTTTTTCTCAACAAAGTTGATATAGTTGTTAAAATCTATTAAATTGTTTTTTAATTGTTCTTTTTTACTAAAATTTTTCTATACTTTAATTTGTATGCCAATTTAAAACAAAACAAATTGGTTTAAATCATTCTTTTCCATCTTAGGAATGGAGCCTAAAATGTTACTATTTACAAATTTTCATTGCTTGTACAACTGCTCAATTGTATGGTAGCGGTTTATAGTTTATTTTGTTCCATTATTGTGTTGATAGAACTATGTGTTCTAGTTGTACTTAAGTATACAGTATTTTCACATTCTATAGCCTTTAAAAAAAGTTTTAATGAGAAAAAGCATGTTTGAAAAGTATGTAGGCCATATAGGCAAGTGGCTGGTAAGTTGTGATGTTACTTAATAGTCTAAAGTTGCCTGAACAGTAAATCCAAACAGTCTGGTATCTTATCAATAACTGCTACTTTTTCTAGTGTAGTCACACAGCTGCTGCAGACTTAACAAGAAGTTAAATTCAGTAGGACCTCAATTTAATATCATGTGGTTTTAATGTTTAACTTTACTTTTGAGAAGGAACAGTTGCATTTAAATTCATGATAATTTAATTCTTATATTTCCCTTTCTAATAAATATGTAGTAAAACCAAAGCATTTATGTAATCTTCCCAAAGTACCCACCTTTAAGAATAAAGTACAAAAACAATGATTATCTTTCCAAATAGTTGTTATATCTCCTGAAAATGTCTATTTACCTAGACATTTTCATGATTGAGTTTATGTCACATTCATCCATTTGTAAATCAAACTGAAAGGTTTGTCTTAACTTCATATTTGCTTCTGTTTGTGTTGATTTGTTGTTCAGGCTCTTATTCAAAATTAATATTTTTTATGCATATTAAGCTGAATACTAATGATGTTTGTAAAAATAAGAATGAGAAAAGTTAAATTGAGGTTCCACTGTTATCAAAATGTCAAACAAAAAGTGCTTTCATGTGTATGTTATTACATAATTGTGATATATTACAGTATAAAAAATGAAGAAGTGTTTATATATTTGACTATGTGTTAATCCTTTCACTTTTTATGGTTTCCCTTTCACTGTTAATGTGGATATATTCATCACAACTAAAATCTTGTTCATTTTTGTTCTGTCCATTCTTTGTGTATAAATTGTGGAAATTCAAAGGTGGGGGAAGAACTGTTTAATGACATAATAATTGCCATAGATTGTAATTAACTTCCAATTCAAAGTAGATTTATTACTTTATGTTTAGTTGTCAAAGCATGAATACATAGCTAGTTGCTTAGGAAGGACTATTTAAAAAGACTTATATTGCATTTTTATTTCAAAATACTGCAGGTAGTGCAAATTGTTATCTTCAGTTTGTTCAGCTTTATTTGACATATTTGTTGTGTGTTAGGTTTTCATTATAAGATAGTTTCTCCATAACATAAATAATCATGGAATCTAAAAAAGGAATATTCTGGCACTAAACATGTTCTTCCCTTTTATTGTTTACACATTCTATAAACATTATTAGAAATAATTGTAATGCTCCTAATTTTATAACTGTTGGTTCCTATTGTGTTCATTTAAGATTGTTTTGGTCATTGACAATCGCTGTCTGTTAATAGTGCACTACGATATTAAAATACCTGACTGAGACACTAAAAACTATCAGGTTTATCTTATTAGTTATTTTACATGGAATTTTTGTGTTTTTTTTGTTAGAGTTCATTGTAGTTAAAGAATCAATCCTTGGGACATTGAATAAGCCAAATTTGTTTTTGCTAAGTTTTAATTTTTTACTTAATATTTTAATGAATGATAACTCAATTATGAAACTTATTATCTTGAATTTTACTCATTTGTTATGCAAGTTTTTTTCCATTAAATTAAGAAGAATTATCAAATTTCTATAATAAAGTTGTATCTTCTTACAATTAAAGATTTCTTCACAATTATCTGAAGTAACTTTTTTGGCTGTTATTTAAGATATCTTTTATGAATGATACAACAAAAGATCCCCTATGTTACTCTCTCACTCACTATTTTAATATTAAGTGCCTTTAAATGTGTAGAATATTTTTAATATGTTCCTGTATTTTTGTAGAAACTAAATTTTCACTTTTATCAGTGATATACATTTATATTAAAGCTCAAAAGTTACAATCAAGGTTATTGTTTTAAATACAAAAACTGGTCCTTAGTTTTTTTCACAATAATTTTAACTGAATATATACTGATATCTTTATTGTATTTTTGTATTTTGATGTTTCTTTTATCTTTTGACATAGTTTGATTAGTTCTGAAAATAATTTTTTAATGCAGTGGTGGGATTCTCTTTAAAAATAACTTATTTAATCAACAATCTCCTAAAAATAAATATATAAAGTTTGTTTACATCCTCTCATTTACATATAGTACAATCCTTTTTTTAATACATTTTTTATGCTGTTAATTTCAGCATAATGTTGCATCAACCATTTTGGTAGAATCTCTTCAAATGAAGAGAAAGTACCAAAACATTTCATATTTAATACTGCCGTAATAAAACATTTAAAAAAACTATCTGTGTTAATGTTAACTTAGCAGTTTTACATGTTTAAAGTTAAGTTTGTTACCTATATTTTATCCCACCACTGGTTTAGTGTAACAAACGCTTTTCAGGCGTAGGCTGCGATTTATAAACTTTCAATCATAGACTTTATAGTCAAATAGATTTTCTTATTCCCTCTAGGAAGTTTTGGTATTTAGTCCATTTAACAAAATGTCTTGAAATTAATTCAAGTTGCTAATTTTATAATCAACTAAAGAAGCTATTTTATGAATTTTTCCTATCAATAATGTTAATCTAATGAAAAGGATCTATCCAATTTCATATGCTTATAGCGGGCATTACTAGAGCAATATTCATGTTATTCAAAAGGAAATGTTAAAGTAATATACTGAGGTTGTTCTCAAGATAGCCATGAGAAGTTTTCATTATAATAAACAGAAGTGAGTGTTGTCTTTCATAAAAAGTTGTTAGCACTAAGCAACTATTTTCAGATAAAGTATGCTTAGGGCAATTTCGGTTATGATGGATTTTGATTGGTATTGATCCTGTAAGGTCCGCATATTTTGTTGAAATTTCTATATATGTATTAGTTTTATGAATTTTTTGTTGATGTTAATTTTATTATTGTATATTGTTTCAAATTCTTTTAGCTATAGATCTATGCAATGTTTTAAAATGTAGTTTATATTGTTGAATTGTATTTTCACCTAGAAATCAGACAAAATCATTTTTATATTCAATTATTATAATCAATTTACGTTTAATAATTTTAATATGTGGATATAATTTTGTGAAGTTGATTTTGCCCTAACCCTGACCTTCAAGGGCATATTAGAGGAGTTAGCATTATGTACTTTTATAATGTTATTCTGCGTCAGGCCGTCAGGAATTTAAGTATTTTGTATCATGTAATTTAATTTGTGTAAAAGAAAATGTACATCAATTGTGAAGTAAATTTTAATTGAAGTTTATTTAATAGCTAATCCATTATTTTAAAAACCTTTAGCAATTAACATGTAAAATTTTCTGCAGTCTGATTTTTAGTGTGAAGGCCATATTCTCCAATTTCCTTATTTCTGAATGTTTTTTGTACTTAATCATTTTGTTGAATTTGACTGTAACATCTTCATTAATAAATGTCAATGTTCACAGCATATTTATTGCTTACTCATACTGTCTTTTACTTTCTTCTAAACATGGAATAGCAACATTATGCAAGCTTATTCTATTTTTGAATAATAGTTATCTTTCATTTATTACACAACAGGAAGTTTGATTGCTTTATGTTAAGGGATATAATCATAGGAGGATAAAGTCTTGCTTAAATAATGAAATTTTCAAAAAATCATTCCCTTTGAATAAGTGTTTGTTAGTAGCTTTCTCCAGTTTGAAGATCGCTTAGAACAGTGGTCCCCAACCTTTTTACCACCACGGACCGGTCAACGTTTGATAATTTTACCGCGGCCCGCTGGGGAGGGGCGTTGATTGTTTACATTCTAGATTATTTTGATTTATTAATTTTAATTTAATTGTATTTAAACATGCTTTCAAAATAAAATACAGTTACACCATAAAATAAATATAAAGGGATTTATAATTAATTTTATTCCTTAATTTGGAGTATAAAACTAAGAATTTAAATTCATTTCCAATAAAATGGTTGGCCCGCGGCCCGGTACCATTTGATCCACGGACCGGCACCGGTCCGCGGACCGGAGGTTGGAGACCACTGACTTAGAAGATCTAGATATTAGTACATTCCCTACAGGTGCAAATCCTCACATGCTGCTGGTAAAACCACCAATATATTACTTGTATGGGAGCCTGGCATCAAGATTTTGGATCTGGATTTTGAAAATCAAAGGTGTGTGTCTAAACGACAGAGTAATGAGCTCCAAAGGTTCAAACTTTTATTTGGAAGATAAATGAGAAGATTTTCCTTGTGTGAGAGAGCTAATTTGAGAACCTTCAAAACAGGTTTTTTTAAGAGCATTAAATAAATAGGAAATTAAATAAAATAAAAACTTATGATTATCTAAATAAATTAAACTTTGAAACATGGAATCCAAACGGTTTTAACAGGAATAGCAGCTACTAATCGCCCATATAGAGAGCTCAGGAGCAGTGCCTAAATGTGGCAACAAGGTTGCCTTGCCACATTCACAGAGTTATGAATAAAACAGGAGTGACTAGTTAGCGTGCCGAAACCGCATCACACCGCGGAAAGGATTTCCATCTTCTTTTAATTTTCCCAATCTGTTAGCACAGTGTATGCACATAATGAAACTACCATTCTAAATTTTGCTCATAATATTTTAAAAAACGGGCATGGGCGGTTTAAAAGGGGGAAATGCTCTTCCAACTTGGCACTGTATATTTGCACGGCTATTTTTCAACTAAACTCTACTATAACTTCCACGGCTAGGCGTACCATTGGTTCCATCACTAAGCGCCGAGACTGCTACGTCATCACGAGACCTACAGCGCATGCGCCACTGGCCGTTTTGGCCGTCCAAATATACACTTCGTTCCAAACTTTGCTTTTTGGTTGAAAGTCGCCAAGGAGATGCGAAACTTGCGCCGAAATTTTCAAGGGGGAAAATTTTATTTTCTCCTTCTAATAATGTACTGTTCTAAAGTTCTAATGAGAGCAGTGATTGAGAGAGGTTCAATCTGATTTTATAACTTTTTTCTTCAAAAGTGGACGGAAAACTGTAGTAGCAGGGTGTAACTCAACTCAGCTCGACCTATCCCAAACACAAACAATTTCTAATCCGAAACTGTTTCTACTGTATCACGTCTTTTCAGCTTAAACAAAGGAAATAAATCCGTTTAAAATCGATTTAATTGAGTGTCAGACATTCCTTGTTGGAATGATATAATGATGGGGGACGAGGACGCCGTAATCGCTACAAATGACGACGCTGCGACTTGCAAAAGATATGCTGTGCGCGCGGGCTACTGGGTTGACCCCTACATCGAACATTTTGTAAAAGCTAGCCCTGAAAGGAAAGCTCCAGAAATTAGCAGGGGGTATTATGCAAGAGTAATGGGAATGAAGTCTTTACTAGATCAATTTTTGTTGACCACTAACTATAATTGTCAAGTAAGTATGGCTACCTTTAGAAAGACAAATAATTAATATGTGGAGAATCTGTGTGTATTCGGTATTATTAATAACACCATTGTTTAAAAACTCCAATGATATTTATTTCAGATTAAGAAATGTATGTGTACTAGAATCCTTTAGATTTAGGTTACCGAATAGGAATCCCTATGTTTCTGTAGGGGATTAAGACCTTTGACTGATGAGGATTATATTTCTCTTTTGGGGATGCACCAAAACTCCATTTGGATGTGTATGTTCTAAATATTGTACTATTGTAAGTCTAATGATCTTGTATGTTTCGTTATTATTTAAATGTTAAATATTCAAGTAAGTATACTAGTATATTCTCTAAATTTCCTCACTTTCATGCAGTTGGATAATAAAAAGGCCTTTGTGTTTATTAATTACGTACCAGTTCCCATGAGTTGCGTAGTCAATCAATTTGGTTTTGTATGAGGTGGAAAAGTTTTATTCATTTAAATTAAATAGCAGGTGCCACTTGTTTTTTAATGCTGCCTAATTAAGGTATTAATTAAGGTTCTTACATATTATACCGTTGACTGTACCGCTTAATCAAAAACATTATCAAATCCCATTGACTTTTCTATTGATGTGCCGCTGAATTAGACGGCCACTGAATGGTTAACGGGATAATACCTGAGAACCATAATTAATTTTCTGTCAGTTCAAGTATTATTCTGGCTAATAGATTTAAGCCATCTTTGTAGGTTGTAAATCTCGGTTGCGGTTTTGACACCCTATTTTGGCGCCTGAAGGATGAAGGTGTTAGCATTCAGAGCTTTGTTGAAGTCGACTTGCCTGCTGTGACCGCCCGCAAAAGCCATGCTATACGTTCACGCAGGGACCTCTTAACCAGAACTCTTGACTCTGAAGAAGATGATGTGCAGTTCTCTCAGTATGAAATGCATGCTGGGGAATATCACCTGATTGGGTAATTAGTTGTAAAATTTTTAATTACTACCTATAGTATCTGGCTGAAGAACTTAATATGGGACAGCCTAATTCTTATTCAGAATCATAACTACTATTATCAAAATTTTTGTTCAATTTTATTTAAACATCATTTAAAGTTACCTATTTTTATGAACTACCCTTCCATTAATGTGGTGGTTTCAAATTAAATTTTAGTAGATTCCAACATTATCTAGGATCCTAAGCCTTTGGCCTAAAATGTTCTGTAGAAAAGCCTTGGTTAAAAAGGGGTGTCTATTAATTTGTATGCCTCTTTATAACTGAAGAACTGTTATTTTAGATTATACCTACAGGATAAAACTGATATGTGAAGATGCTTCCTTAAGAGTTCCTATTCTTAAAGTTTTATGGAATGAATTTAAAACTCTTGAACATTGATAAGTTAAAGTTTTACATAATTCGACATGTAGCTTTAAAATGAATTACAGGTGTAGAAAATTATTAAGTTAAGTTTTTGGGGGGTAATCTTTCTTAAGAATATATAATCTAGAAGTAAAAGAAAATTCACCTGACTATATTATTTTCTGTAAAAGCGTTGCATCTATTGATGACAGTTGAAAAAACTTCTATGAAATTTCTCGACTTCTTAACAAAAAAAATCTCCATTGCACTTTTGTTGCTAGTTGAAAGATTATGAAAAAAATCAAAGAATGTATTCAATCAATCAACTGATTATTGAAGTTATATACGAATGTTGATGTTTTTAATACAAAATAATTTCCTTAGACTAGTAATTGTTTTGACATCGCATTGAAATCTGGATATCCCTAGGTGCGACATCCGCAACTCCAACGAGGTCTCAGCCAAACTGCTGGACTCTAAACTCCTCAACCCTTCCATCCCCACCGCTTTCATAGCCGAGTGCGTGCTGGTGTACAACCCCCCTTCCCCTGTCCACTCCCTCCTCTCCCTCCTGGCCACCCACTTCCCCTCGAGCCTGTTCCTGAGCTACGACATGGTGCGGCTGGACGCGGACCCCTTCGGAGCTGTGCTCCGGGACACGCTGGCGCGTCGCGGGATCCACGGCGGCGCCCTGTGCGTGGCAGATGACCCGGCGGCACAGGCCAAGCGCTTCGTCAACGCGGGGTGGGACGGCGCCCGAGCCTGGGACATGAACGAGGTGTGGCGGCATTTGGACACTAAGGAAGTGCAGAGAGTGGAGGCGCTGGAGTTTCTAGACGAGAGGGAGTTGCTGATGCAGCTGCTGACGCATTACTGTATAACTGCCGCTTATAGGGGAGAAACACTTGAGGATATTGGATTTAATTGAGGTGAGTGAGGTTTTTTGTTTTGTTATGGACTCATGTTATGTCGTTATATTCAGCTTCTGACACTTGTGTGCAAAAATAAAGGATAGATAGTTTAATTTTGATATCTGAACTGAGATGATTGATATTTTTGAATGATACAAATATTAGGTTATGTGATTTAATTTTCAGACATAAATTGAAACAAAAACTTAATGAGAGCTTCAATTACCACCCATCAATAAAGGATATCATATCCTTTATAAATAATAGGGAATTTTTTTTTCTAAATGACTCACAAAGGATGCATGAATACAAATGTGGAACTCCGTTATCAATGAAGGGCCTCCGTACCCCTTTAAACTATTATTACTTACTGTAGTTTGATCCAGGATCGCATAATTACACATTCAGAAGATTGATTTCATTGATAAAGAATTAATATTTGGGTCGTTACTCCCAATAAATAAAATTGTCCGTAGTTGTTGGACACGAGTGTATTTTAAAGTAATGACAAAAACCATGATGAGGAGATTGTGTGCAGGTGCCTTGGTTGCATGTGCTAATCCTTTATTGCATAACATCAATGAATAAAAAAAATGGCATAATTTCGTTAACTGTCCCGTTAAATATTGTCAAGTTGTTTTGGACGCCACATGTTCAATTACCACCTTGTGTCATATTATATTCTTATGGTTGTCATTGAAATAACTCCAGTTAATTTTAAACGTTTGGCAATATTTCTAATATTTAGTGTCCAGAACAGAACAACTTGGCAGAATTTAGCGGGACAGTTAAAAGAATGAACCACAAATGCATAAATTCTTTGAAAAAATAATATGGTAATGCTTTATATTTTATAGTCAGCAATCTTGGTATTCATCTGATACTTGTATGTACTAATATTTGAAAATTTTTATGTAGGTACTGTCTTAGATAGGTGTAATATTGATTTAAATTTCTAATTTTATTCACAAATTTTATAAGATGAAACATTTTTAATAAAGTAGAAGCTTGTGTTAAAGTTTTGACTTAGTTTGTGCGATATATTTTAAGAATCTACAAGTTAATTGAACTGTCAGTTTGAAAAAGGGAATAAGTCCAAAAACCAAGTTTTGAGAAAAAAAAAACTGCATAAATAATGGAATTTTGGTAGTAAAACCACCAAATTTTTACTGGAATTTCAGGACCCTATTTAGAAAAAAGGGAAATCATCGAAACATTTATAAATACCTTCAAAAGTATTTTACAGTTAAAAAAAGTTAATGGACCTATTCCCTTTTTCAACTTTATGAAATTTCAAGTGAAGAAAAATCCTAAAAACTACTTAAATTCACTTTTAAATTATGTTTCTGTTTAGTTCACAACTCAAAAATGAGAAATGGAAAGATTACGACACATAAAATTTAGTAATTATTTTGAAATTGAGTTTATAGCAGTATCAATGGATTAAGTTAATATGAATCGGGAGTCAAACAATCCCTGGATTAAAAAAAAGCTAAAAATATTTTTATTTTTAAAGAAAATTTCTTTTTGCCCTAGTTTACACCACAAAGAATAAGAACAGAAAGACAAATTAACTTTAATTCCAAATTAATTGAATAAATATCATGAATGAACAACGATTTCACAACTTCAAGGGGCTATATACTTCCTTATGGGGGTATTATTATTTCCCCCTCTTTTCACTCATGTGTAAAGCAAAGGTTGTTCTGAGCACAAAAAGTCCATATGTTATTTTTTGGACTTGTTCCCTTTTTCAAACTGGAAATTCAATTTTAACTGCTCTTTTTTAAATTATATATATATTTTTTCAGTATCTCATTTTGTTTAATTGTTAACGTGTGCATCTTTCTCCACAGTATTGGAACTATAAATCATCAACTATTGCTAAAGTTAAGAAAGTCAGCTGATCAGTTCATGAACTGCCTGATCTTAAGCTTCAAGTGGGAGAATAGAACAATCAACTTCCAAACTGTTGCACGTCTTTTTGGAGTTTTGAAAGGAAGATTTGCTATGATAACATTTGCAAGTTGATTTCTCTGCAGTTGAGGGTCGGTCTGTTTGTAAAATGCAAGTTTTGGGTTTCTTTGTAATCAAAATTTTACTATCAGACTCACTTTGTTAATGGATGTAGAATAATTTTATGCATTTGCATACTTTTAAGTGCTAGGATGCTATGTCCAGAGTATGTTTCCAGGATAATCTTTTAAAGTTATTAACTGATGTTTGCATATGGCAGGGGTTGTCAACAAGGTTCTTAGTCTTTTAGTAGCATTCTAATTTGCTATAACTTTTATTAACTTTATTATGTTAAGTTTGTAAACATAAAATTGTTAGTTATTGTTATTTAGTTCTAATAAAATCTAATTCCTAATATTGTGTAAATGGTGAGTGGGTAGAAAATTGCTACTTAGCATACAAAAGTGGGTAGTAGGTATGTGAGAAGATTATGCCCTTAATCCAAAGTATTTCTTATGAGATGTTGTGTCAATAAATTCAATTGGGCTTTAGACATAACAGTTCTACCTTTTTGATGCTACCCTCTTACAGATCAAATTTAACTGTCTAAAAACTCCAATATTGAGGACAAGGATGGCAAACAGCTAAAAGCAGCAGATTTTTGTTAGCTTGTTATAAAAATATCATTAAAATTTATAGGGAAACATGTTGCCTAGGTAAAAATAATTTTGAGTACTTATGATTAATTCAATATTCTTTAAAAATAATGCAAAATACATTTATTCCGTAAGGTGTTCAGTAAGAAATTGCATTGGACACTGCAAATAATTGCAAAGCTTCTTTAAAAAACACAAATTGAAAACAGACAGAAATGGACATAGTATTGTATACTTAAAGATGTCATATTTCTTTGTTTTAAAGAATTTTACATTTCTGTCTGCTTGCTGTTCCAGCTGCTCTACTCCACAATTTGTTGAATGATGCGCTGTTTTTATGTGATAGTTTTATTTCAGCTTCTGGTATCCCATCTTACAGTGGTTTTTCCTTGTTGAAATGCATTTCTTTAGATACTTAAGAAATATTTTGTAAACCATTCTTAGATATTCTTAAGATCCCAGTGTTGCTTTTTCTAATGCTATCTAGTGCTCTTACTCCTGCTTTGTATGATCACAATACTTTAAAGATCCTAATCTTCCACTTGAAAACACACCTGTGAAGAAAAGTGTTTCCTCTAAGTAGACAGTATACAATATTGTAGAAAATATATGTATGTGACAGATTTAAAATTTTAAATCCGATCAATCAGTGGTTCTTAACGCAGAAATAATATTAAAATTTAAGAGAGTGAAATTACCCCCAAATTTATGCACTGTAATTAGTATTTAACTTCATTTCCCCACAAATTTATTCTTGAAAATACTTCAGAAGTTTTTAGACAAAGTATTTATCTTTCTATAATGAAGTTAAGGACCACTGATCATATCAGTGAAATAAAATTAACAGTAATGCAAAAAGAATATGTGGATATATTATACTAAGAATGATTGTGTTAGTTTCTGTAGCTCTGTAAAATTATTTACATTTAACTCTTAAAAATTTTATGATGTATCTTTCAGTTCATAATCCTCAATGCAGAGTAGTAAATAAAATTTACCTTATGCTGAGGCATTTGAACTAAAGAGTTTCTTGTTCTTCATTAAGAATGTGTAATAAAAGAAATTTAAAAATAAATGTATTTTCCTAAGCTGAAGTTCAATACTTTTTTAACTTCCAATGTATGTTACCCTGTCTAAGCTTCAGTTCCTCAGTTAATTAGGATTGAGGATGCAGTAAACCCTACCCTAAACATGGAACACATTTATTCCTGAGTTTGGCATTAATTAAAAAAAAAGGATATTTTGTTAATAAGAGTATATTAGCCATCATGGCTCTAAAAATTAATTTAATACTTACTTGAATTTTAATTCTACCTAGTTAATTTTGCCCAGAACAATTGCTCGTACTTGAGGCAAGCAGAAAACAAGTGGTACAGGTTTTGATTCTGATATAAGGGCAATTAACCTTGGAAACCAGTGAGTGGTTTAGAACAAACTAAAATTACTTAAATTGTCGTTCTAGTGTGCCAAATGCAGTATAATTTCAACATATGGTACATGGTGCCATATTTTTACATGCTGAAAATTGGCCATCCATGCATGTTAATCAGATTTTGAAAAGCCTATGAGTAATGAGGGTTTACTGCTCTTCTTACCTTAGCCTCAAACCATTTGCACTGTATCATATTCCTAATCCACTGTTATAGAATTGTATAAAATATTAAATAACTGATCTATAAAATGTGACTGCTGTGTACTTCTTGACCACACTTTGTGCCAAGCTTAATGTGAACCCATCAAGAGAAAGTGAAAAGAAGACGAAGGGAATGTTTTTATGAGTTACCTGATTTGAAAAGATCTGTAATTACTTAATTTGGAATTAGGGTATCAATAGAGTATATTTTAAAGGGTTGTATTTAATAAGTTTTGGAAGTATTTCTTTTTTCGAATGTGCTTGTTAGTTTAACATTCACATTTTCATCATTACAAAGTTTCACATTTATCTTTGATAAAGATAAATGTGAAACTTTTTTAAGCTATCTTGATACATGTAGAATCTAGTCTCAAGTCAGTTTAATTATTATGCAGTCTCATCTCAATATCAAGGTTCACAATAGCTGAGTAGATATTTTGTTTGTGAATTTTGTTCCTATTGTGTGAAACAAAAGAATTAACTCAGATGTATTTAAGAAGAGCTGCTACAATTTCACTTCAGAATTTTCTTATTTCTTTCTCCTGTGGAGTTTTCTGAACTGTGAGGATGTATTGGTGTCATTCAGTTCATGTATGTGTGATACATTGCCTAACTTTTCTGTACATAGCATATATTTCTTGAAGCCCATGTCTATAATGTTTTTAGAAGGTTTTAACATTGTCCTGATCAGTGGCATTGCTGCATAAGGATTGAAGTTGTGTTGCTGCAACTTATGAATTATCAGCTTGCTTCCTAATTCTTGGATGCTTTTAGCAGATGAATTGGTATGTTTTTAATTCCAAAAGGAAATATATTTTCTCACTTCAATTTTAAAATAATTCTTAAAATAATAAAAAGCAATCAATTATGCAGCTATGTTGTTACAAATTAAAATATTCTTTTCTACAAATATCTGTCAGAAGAGGTATAGAAATTCTCCTTCCACAGTCGGTGTGAGAAATTTTGCCATTACAAAGACCACTGATCAGGATTTAGGATTGAATATTGAGCTTCAGTGTCCCAGATGTTTTCTCCATGCAATTGACCTATGCAATGCTTTATTATTCAATGTAAAGCTTAATCAAAGCTTTGTAGAAATTCTTGTAGATAAAAAAAATACTAAAGAGATTTAACTATGGATGGTTATCTGCCAAATAAAAGCTTTTTTAATCTAAATATTTGTGTGGATTTTTTTTTATTTTGAATATTCTAAATTACTTATAAGTTTAAGGTCTGTTCTTGATTTTGTTGGGAGATGTGAATTAATTTATCCAAGTTCAGGGTTTGTGATCCTTGTTAATATTGAATTTTCTAGCATTATTTTAGCTGATTTATAGCAAACCTAAACATATTAGTTATTAGGATCAAAATGTGGAGAGAGTTTGTGAGTTTCCCCCCAATTAGTCACCCTGAATCTTACTTGGATTAAAGTTCTAAAGTTGGATTCCTTGATATAACGTTTAGGATATATTTACCATTTCAGTCCTAAACTGTCCGAGATTACTGTCGAATCCTATGGAAAATTTGGGGCGGCGAGGATTAAAAGGGTTAATATGGGAAATAACAAGTTACACGCACACATTCTTAGGCAGAAATGACTGCATCATTTGTGCAT
The DNA here is from genome assembly GCA_024610705.1 of Tetragnatha versicolor. Classification (NCBI taxonomy): domain Eukaryota; kingdom Metazoa; phylum Arthropoda; class Arachnida; order Araneae; family Tetragnathidae; genus Tetragnatha; species Tetragnatha versicolor. The sequence continues at coordinate 56,259,953 of JANDEH010000005.1, read as the reverse complement.
TAATAATAAGTTATGCATTGATTAATATTTGGATTTAGAAAAAGTGACTTTATTATTTGTAAAGAAGTATTTTTTAAAAAATTTAATTTTCGAGAAGTTTATTCAATAGTTAGAAACTTGGTGTTGTGACCAACAATTTAAGAATGTGAAAGTCTAAAATCTCTATAAAGGAATTCAAAGAAACCATAGTATTTAATTAGAAACAATCTTTTCACAGTAATTATAAATTATTGAGTGAAGTATGTCCCCGAGTGGTTATGATTTCAATTTAATTGTGTACTACAAATGCTATTTAATTAAACTTAAATTTGAAAGTAAAATGTATCTCCTTTATTAGCTAATAGGGAGGCTAAGTTAAGTCTATAACTCTGTAAGAGTGGATACATATTAGAATTATCATATATATTAGAATTATCATATTATTAGAATTATCATATACACATTAGAATTATGAATTATCAGCTTGCATCCCAATTCTTGGATGCTTTTAGCAGATGAATTGGTATGTTTTTAATTCCAAAAGGAAATATATTTTCTCACTTCAATTTTAAAATAATTCTTAAAATAATAAAAAGCAATCAATGATGCAGCTATGTTGTTGCAAATTAAAATATTCTTTTCTACAAATATCTGTCAGAAGAGGTATAGAAATTCTCCTTCCACAATCGGTGTGAGAAATTGCTAACTGTTCACACCCTAGTTTGAATCCCGAAATCATTAATTCTATTCATACAAGAATACTTAAAAAATTCATATTTTTTATGAAGTCTAGTATTTTCATTTCTATTTTTCTACTCAAATTGAATTTGAAGTTCATTACTTGTTCTGGAGATGTAAGAAATCGGTGGTTCATTGGATCCATGAATGAATCGAATGTCCAACATCCCTTCTTTTTTTAAAGGCACATTTTCTGTAATAGCTTAAATTATAAAAGAACCTCTTTAGATGTTGAAGCTGACTGCAGCATATTGATTTCTCTTTTTCAAATACAGATAATTTTGAACCTTGTTTTTCCCATTTTAAAAATAAAATTGCCCAGCTATTATTTGTGTTGTTGTGATTTTTAGATAGAATTAATTTAATTTAATTAGTTTAGAATTAATTTAATATTAAAGTAAAAGTTAGTTTTAAAGCTGTAAGGGAACATATAGGGCTACTGTAATGGCCACCGGATATTCTGACACTTAGAAACGGACATTACCAAGTGAGTAGACATCTTTAATTAGTTCCTTGTTAAAATAATCTAAAATTGTCATTATGATTACCTACTCTGTATGTAAGACATCTTTTCCAATTGAAACAACGAGGATTTCAGTTAGTTTCTCTTAAATATTTCTTTAAAACTAAGAATTATTTTAATCTTGAGCAAAAGAAAATTTTATGGTTGGGATCTAACCTAAAATACAATAATCAAGAAACACTAACTATAGTCTTAGTCACATAGTCTGTAATTAAGCAAAAAAAACTTCTACTGAGCTTAATGGAAACAAGAACCTTAATTTTTATTTTTTATTGTATGCTTAATTAGGAATATTAAAAATTTTATGCATAATATTTAGTAGGTGTATTGTATATAACCATAGAGTTAGGAAAGAAGAATAGAGGAGGAATCGGGTCCGATTTCAACGGAAGCGAGCGATCCCATGACTGCCTAGCATGTCAAAGTTATGAGTTACGAGATTTCACGCTATTTGGCGAGGTTATCGCGCTGTTTGGCACGGAGCGGCGCTCAGAATTTATATTTTTTTGTTGCCTTATAAGTTTCGTGCCAACGTGCTGGCCGAGTGGTTAGCGTATCTGACTGCGAAGCCGTACGTCCGGGGTTCGAATCCCCGTTTGGCATGGATGTTAATTTCTGTCCTTGTGTGATGAATGAATGTGGCCCCCCTGTAAAAAGGGGTTGTGCAAGTGAATGTGTGTGTGGCGCGGGTAACAGTACCTCACCTCCGTGGCTTTGGTCCACAGGTGCTCGCTGGGTAACGCTAAGTAGGTACTTCTTAGGGCATTTCAGTGGTAAAGGATAATGTCCTGTAGTACCCGCCCATTGAAAAAAAAAAGTTTCGTATTTTTGTATCAATGCTATCGTATTTTTTACAGTTAAAATATAAATTAGTGATAGCTTCTGTTTTTAAAGGTTACATTTTATTTAAGTAATTTTAATTCCAGTATCTGTTATCTGAAACATAAATGAAATTAACACTACTCTATATCCTATTCTAATTCACAACGATAAAGCACAAGCAATATTTAAAGGAAAGGCATTTTAAATTGATGAATACAAAAATTAAAGTAAACTGTTACTTTAAGTGGTTAGAAAGATTTAAAAAATAGTTAATTAATTTTGCTTTTATATAGAAGTGCATAAATTGTGTAATTTGAATAGCGAATTACATCCGAAAACATACAGGGAAGAAGTTTATGGATATGTGAAGTGAATTATCAGTTATCACTTTGAAATTTGATGGTCTACTTTTTACTTTATTTAACTTGGAGACTCTTCCCCTTTCTCATTAAAGCTCGTTAACCCCCTCTACTTATCACTTCACGATCTTAGCAAACAATGTTGCAAAAACCGAAAAGGCACCGAAAAGCTTGAAACTTCAAAATTTAAATAACCAAAAACTAATAGGAAAAAGAGTGACGGTAATCTTCATTCATAAGAGTATGTGGCTTCAAAATAATATTTTTCTGAAAATAGGGGGGTCTTATGCCATAAAACCCCAACCAATCTGCTGATTACAGTTTTTTTAATGGCAAACTCGCAACTGAAAAAATATTTTCGAATTAAACATTTGATGGCTTTTGAACTAGTAAATTAAATTAATAAGATTACATTCTACTGATTAGGTTTTGTGTTATGAAATTTCAAGGATATCAAAGCGAAATTTTTTTAAACAGCCCCAGTGATGGAGACATTAATTATTATTACATTATTTTATTGAGGTATTAAAATTCTAAAAGAAGTACCCAAATCTTGTACAAATATCCATAATAATATTAACAATATTGTTACAAAAATTACATAAATGTAAATATTGGTAACTTATTTTGATACATTTAGCATTAATGTAGCAGCAATCTAAAAATAGTCTTTACAATATGGCAAAAAAAATCCACAGAAACTTTAAAAAATCACAATTATTTAGAAACTGCATCTCAATAATTGGAATATGCATTTATATTATTCCTTAATAATTATTGGAAATTATTTTCTTGAATTCTTGAGAAGGAGGCAAAATAAAAAATAATAACGCGCTAAAGTTAAACCCGCACCAACACAAAACAAGCGCCAAGCTCGATCGCCAACGGCCGCCAAAGCTCATTTCAGGACTTAACTTCGTAAAAAACAATTTTCAACCAGAAATATTGATTTGAATGACTCAAAAACACATCCAATCTAATCACAAATCTTCATTTTATAATACTAGAAGTAATTTAACTGAAATTCTGTCAAATTTAATCGAATACAGCTCGTGAAAGTCGAACGAACTCGGCGCGAAGTTTTTAAAAATCCCATTCATAAAAATGTTTCGGAGATATTTTAAATTTTTAAGCTCAGAATAATTAGTCTTTTCCTTCTACATCATAAACAGGTGTTTTTTTCTTTTTCCGATCATTTTTCTATGAGTTATTACGATTTTTCACCTTCGAAATCGACGCGTCTATGGGAGCTCCAATGTTAAAGAATTCTTTTTGCCTAGCATTGATCTTTGGAACACAGGGTTGCCGTCCATGCCGTCTCTATTATTCTTATACCTCTATGTATACAGGGTGTCCCATAAATAGTGGGCCACACTTCTAGAGGGGATAGTAGACACCTAGACGAGTCAGAATCACATAGGAATCGGGGGTCCCAGACCAAATCCCAAGGAGTTAAAAATGGAGCGACACCCTAAAACAATTATTGAAAAATTCAATTTGTAGAAGAACTACTATTGGTAAAAATTTAATCGTGGTCTCAAATTTTGTGGTTTAATATGATTTTTAAAATTATGCTGAAAGTTTTCACTTTAAAATTTTTTTCTATGAAAAAAAGTCAAAAAACCACAAAAAAATGTGAAAAATATGCCAAAACTTTATTTTGTATTTGGAAATCCTTTCTTTTGATTTGATTATCTGAAAGATCATATTTTAAAACCCTTAAGTCCAAAGTTTCACGTAAATACCATCAATATTAAACGCTTGAGATCCTGTTAAAGTTTGTATTTTGAGTGCGAAAACAGCTCCAGAAAACGAACGTTCAGGGAGAATCTACGAGGTACGGATAGATAATCGCTAACTTTCTTTTCCCTCCCAGTTTGGCGAAACATACCAAGCTCCTACAGATCGCCAAGACAGCTTGGGCGATTTGTTGTTGGCGAAAGTTGGCGAGGAATCTCGTATCGCAAATAATGGCGAGAATTTTAGGGAGCATCAATCCGTATTTCGTAGATTTTCCCTCAACGTTTCTTTTCTGTATCTGTTTTCGCAAGCAAAAATCAAACTTTAATTAGATCGCAAGCGTTTAATATTGATGGTATTTACGTGAAACTTTGGACTTAAGGGTTTTCAACTATGATCTTTCAGATTATCAAATCAAAAGAAAGGATTTCTAAATACGAAATAAAGTTTTGGCAAATTTTTCACATATTTTTGTGGTTTTTGACTTTATTTCGTAGTAAAAAAATTTTTTAAATGAAAACTTTTACAATGATTTTAAAGATCATGTTAAACCACAAAATTTGAGACCATGATTAAGTTTTTACCAATAGTAGTTCTTCTACAGATTGAATTTTTCAATAATTTTTTTAGGGTGTCGCTCCATTTTTAACTCCCTGGGATTTGGTCTGGGACCCCCGATTCCTATGTGATTCTGACTCGTCTAGGTGTCTACTATCCCCTCTAGAAGTGTGGCCCACTATTTATGGGACACCCTGTATAACTTAAAACTACAAGAGTGTTATTCGAAACAAAACAGACTTTGTTCGTTTTTCTGCATATGCACTAATCTAAAGGAAAAACATGTTTTACAGGTTAAGTGTTTTGCAAGAAAAACAATAAAATGGTAAAGTTCACTAAATGTTGGTTGCTTTGCATATCAACTACTTTGAAGGTGAAACATGTTTTACAGGTTAAAGTGATATGCCAGTTAAACAACATACCGGAAATATGTATAAAACGCTAATACCTTGCAACTAATTAAGTTAATTATCTAACGATTTTTGGATGGTACAAAATATGGCAAGTAACAATACATTTGTGATAAACCATTTTTTAAGCCAGGGTTTCCCAAACTTTTTCACGCATCGACCCCTTGGTAGGTTTTTACCTAGGCCATCGACCCCCTTTCGAAAATCCGACTAAATTTCTAAGAAAAATTATTTATGAATGAAAATCTAACTAAAATTTTTCAACTGCTTCCACTCCAACGGTGGATCCAGGATTTGGGTGGTTTTTTTTGGGGGGGGGCTAAGAATTTTCAATATCAAAATAGTCTTCTAATATCCTTAAGGGGGAGTCTGGGGTCCTCCCCTACAAATTTTTTGAAAATTTATGTCTAAAGAGCAGATTTTTTGTACACCTAATCCGGATTTCGGACACACATTTTCAAGAATTTAATTTACATTTTGGTAGGATTTTTGCATTTTGACGAACTTTTTACAAAAAAGTTGTAAATAATATAGTTCAAAGATCTGAAGGGGGTCTGGGGGTCCTCCCCCAGAAAATTTCTGGAAGTTTAATCCTAAAAACAGGATTTTAACTCATTTTGGAGTCGTTTTTCCCTTTTTTAACATCCCCTATTTCCACTTCCCCTATTTCTCACTGTTAGTTCTTATTCTTTTTGGGGGGCTAAAGCCCCCTAGCCCCCCTGAATTATCTAGTGTTCCACTCACTAGTAATGTACAGTTTAATCTGGATAATTTATAGGTTATCCAAATAAGCAATAGACCACCAATGAAGCATTAATCTTTCAAAACTTTGAAATTAAAAATTAGTATCTAAAGAATGTTCAAGGGACCAGGAAAATTCTTTGTATCATCTACAGTAATAAGAAGCTGTTTTCATCAGCAATTTTATTTTTTATGACTGTTTAACTTTCATCGACCCCCTACCGACCCCTTAAGCTTCGTCGACCCCTAGAGCTTCATCGACCCCCAGGGGGTCGGTACCGACCCCTGTGGGAAACCCTGGGATAAGCTTTAATATCTCAGGCATTTTGAGGAACCTTTGTGCGTTTTTTTGTGAAGCTTGTTAATTCATTTTTATTGATCCAAAAAACAGTTATAAAAAGTCAAATCTCCTTGAATTTCATTTTTATTTATTTTAAGTCAATATCTTTTTTCCCATTTTGGAATTTTTTTTTCTTTTTCATTTCTGCAGATGATTACATTATAACCCTCCTTCAGCAATATCCGATTTAAAGAGAGAGTAATAAAAATCAGATTATTGAATTGGTTTTTGTTGCGAGAGGGATGATTGTGACGTCTCTTTTTTAAGTTAAATAAGTATAACATTTTAATATCATACAAAAGATAAGCGAAAATTGTGAAGTTATGATTAAAAATTTCAAATATTTATAATATTGGGTTGTCCCATAAGTTCTGTTACTTTTTACGAAGTTTTGTCTTTGAAAATTTTTTATGAAAAACTGGTAATAGGTGGAGATTTCAAACAAAGGGGATTTTGATATATGCATATTTATAATCATAATGTGTGATTTTGGTAGTTCTCGTGATATTATTTCTTTTCAAAATGGCGGTTTGAAAAAAAGACCAAAAACGACGATTTTTGCGTAATTTTTTTCTTTTGTTTAAAAAACTAGGAAGAACGCATAATTCATGGCTAAAAAAAGTTTTACTGTATATTCAAAACGTTAAGATTAAGATGTCATAGTTTCAAGGTGATTCGATAAGTTTAAGGTAGGAAATTTTGACTTTAAAACTTCATATATTGGCAATTTTACGTGTTTTTAAAGCACACCTATTGTTTTTCTAAGCAGCTGGTATGAATCAAATTAAAGGCAGATGTTTTTTGAACCATAATGCTTGTTTCAACGGTTTAAACATAAAAAACCTCTTTTCATAATATCGGTGAATTGATTTATTTCTAAATCCCAACGAGTTGTTTTTATTGTAGTGTTTTCGTATATGAATCAAATAATTGCCTTGTTCGCTTGGCATAAGTTCAGCGAGTGTAATTCTGATAAGCTAAAACTTTGCGCGCTTGCATTGTGCGCCCTACTTTCTGAACTTAAGTTCAGATATAATTTAATATACTGCATATTTAGAATACTTGGTTCTTTCCTAAGCTTTTTTACTCATTTTGATGCTTCTTTCGTGAAAATTTCTTTGAAATGACTAACATTACTGAGGTAAGCTTTTTGCAAAAGATGTTATGTTTGAGACCGAAATTTCCTAAGTTAAACTTATCGAATTATCTTGAAACTATGGCATCTTGAACTAAACATTTCAAACTTACAGTAAAACTTTTTTTAGCGATGAATTATGCATTCTTCCTAGATTTTTAAACAAAAGAAAAAAATTGAGTGAAAATAGTCGTTTGCGGTCTTTTTTTCAAACCGCCATTTTGAAAAGAAATAATATCACGAGAACTACCAAAATCACACATTATCTTCATAAATATACATAAATCAAAATCGCCTTTGTTTGAAATCTCCACCTATTGCCATTTTTTAATAAAAAATTTTCAAACACAAAACTTTGTAAAAAGTAACAGAACTTATGGGACAACCCAATAAATAAACGTATTTTCATAGAGTTTTAAAACGGGCTCATATTGTACCAGAATAATACTTTTTCCAGAACATTCCAACCACCTTATGGCATTTATGGCAGCGCTTCTGCACTTACACACTTTTATTAGTGAAATAAGACGGATGTTTTATAAAAGAATAGTTTTGAAAGAGCTTTTCCTTAGAGCATAAAATGTTTTGAACTTTTGATTTCTATTGTTCCTTAATAAAATAATTCATATTTCCCCATCTAAACAAATTTTCCCAAAGCAGTGGAGAAAATTTTTGAATATCTAGAATTTGAAGAACATTTTTTTATGTTGTGGGGCAAAACAGGTATTTATTTCTTATAAACAAGCAATGCAATACTAAAAACAATTTATTAATTTGAAGATATTCACAGATTATATATAGTGATACAATATTTACATACACAAATTATGTACAGTTTGGTTTGATGTGAAATACAACTTCTTATAAAAACATGCTCAAGATGAAAAGTGATACACTTCAAATGAAAAGAGTTCAGAAGAAGAACCATTGCTCTCACTGTCATTGAGTCCGTATAACTTTCTTCATGGTACAAGTGAAGAAGATTCCCTAAAAAATAATCGTGATATCTGGCTCATAACTCAAATTTCTGATGCAATATGACGTGTGCACGCAGGAAAGGTTAACCTCTACAATGATTTATTCCAGTAAGTAGTTTAATCAATTTAAACTATTGATGTGTTAACAATAACCGTAGGAAAGTCTTATTGTATGATCTTATTTTTAATAGAAACCCAACAAAAATATTCAGAAATTTGTTTATTTTAGTCTACAGTAGACTCTAAGCCAGATCGGCCAAAATGGGACCCAAGATTTCCTCTACGAAAGTAAATTTACTGTCAGTACAAAATTTACAAATTTTTAAATAATTAACAACTTGAAATAATTCTAACAGATTAAGAATTTATAGACAATTTTCGCCTAGTTTCATATATAATTAATTTATATGGAAATAGATTTTCTTGTTTCTCTTTTAAAAAAAGTAATTTTTGTGCCGCCATATATTAACCTGTCATTCTCTAACCCAGCTGTTTATTTCCCACGTTTTAAGATAGCGGAATAGCGGAAATCCACGCTAACTCCCCCCCCCCGCTATTCCATTACAGAAGATTCTGTGGGAAATAAAAAACGCAGTGGTTCTCACTTTCTTGATTTCGATTAGCTTATTAAAACTTTCTGTAATATTTGGTTATCGAATAGTTCATCAGAAACCAAAACACCACTTTAAAAGTCTAATACTATTTATTTTATTGTTTTTGGTTTCTTTTACTTAATAAATCAGAGGCTACTTCACCATAACAAAAACAACTTTTTGTTCTTAAAACTGATCGAGACGTTTAAAATATTCTAGCATAATCTGTTTCTGGATTTAAATTAGTTCAGGTATCTAATCAGAAATGACTTTCATGCTAAAACCTTATGGTGGAAGATTAAAACATATTTTTATATCTTCTCCCATTCAGTAATAAATAAATTAGGCTTGAACTAAAACCACCATTCTCCAACTGCAAAGTTTTGGCTTAAAACGCAACCTTCCTCAAACTTCCATAGTTCATTCAAAGGAATTGGATTAATAGTTTAAGACTGTCCTTCATGGACCCGATTGAGTGAAAAACTCAATGCATCTTCCACATTCCAAGGAATGTGTGGACTTATCCTGAAGTTTGGATGTGGAAGCATTATCTTGTTGAGTCACTAGAATATTCATCTAACCTTGGACTCCTGAAAAATAAACTTATCAGTTATACACAGAGATGCAAGTGTGTAGGATTTTAAATTTTTAATTCTGCTTTGAGCAAAACCTGCTAAGCAAATGGATAAAATAAGTTCTATGTAATTTCTTATGTTGAAATCCTTTATTCAAAAAAGGATTTTATCTTCAAATATTTTTTATTTACCAAAATAAAACTCGCAAGTTTTAAAATGCTCAATTTAAAAAAAATAACACCCATTTTTAAACGAAACACCAATTTTTACATTCAAGGTTTTAGTTTATATCATTACTCATCACACACTTCGAGTATGATAAAGTAAATAAAAGATACACCACTTCCTATTTTGCTAAAAATATAAATGAAAAAGTTTAAGAACTAAAGTTTAGGTTATTAACTTCACTTCTAAAAAATTTAAATTTCAAATAGTCTAATAATTAAGGTTAAAACGGTAATGCGCAATACCTGCGTCAGCTTGAATCCAAGGGGAAAAGGCACAGAAACAGAAGAGAAATTAGCAAGAGAAAACAGTCTGAAAATAAATTAAATTGGTTAATATGAATAAGTTCCTCCCAAAAATATTTTTTAGTAAAAGAAAACCTGTGCTTTATATAAATTTAATGTCCATTGTAAAAAGTTTTACTATTTATTAAATAATTCATCATTCTATTTTATTAACATTTCCTGATGCAATTATCTCCAGCTAAGTTACAATTTACCAAAACTTGAGATTTGAGTCTACTAGATGATTCTAATAGGAAAAATCATGTTATCAAAGCCATCAAGGACAGCTTGTCCCCCAAAGGTGTCCAGTGTGCCCCCTCACTAAGTTCATCACCTTAATCCGCCCAAGTAGCTAAGTAAGAAGATACACTGCTGGCCATCCAAAATGGTACACCAAGAAGGAAAAAAGATATCAAACCCAAATTTATATCTATGATTGCACATAGTATTAATGTGAATTAGGGGGCCGAGAAAATCAGTGAGGAGTGTTGTCTCCATTGGTGTCCGTTACCGCCACCCCACGCCATGGTATTGAGTGAAAGAGGCTCTAAAGGGCTTTGAGGGATTGGAGGACCATGTTGCGTCCACAGGTAGTCAAAGTTCATGTGGTGCACCAGCGGACGTTGCATACCGGGCTAGGTGATTTCTCCTCTTTCATCGGACTTGTTTTATGGCGTTGGTTCTTAAAAACGGGTAGATCAAGGTAAAAATGCAACATAGTGTGATAAGAAGAAAGCTTGGACATTGAGTTCATCACGTGGTTGTGCATTTTTTTCATGAGACTTGTCCGCGGGTGAGGGTTGAAGGTAAGGGTAGCCAACAGGTTGTCAAACCTCAATGCTGCAGCTCTGGTTGGTCAATGTGCCGGTAAATCATACTGAGGTGGTGTGGGAGTGGAATCCACTACTTCTTTACTCTGCGTAAAGAAGAAATCTGACGATTGAAAAATCAACAGTCGAGTGCTCTCTTTTCTCCCTGTCGTTAAGTCATCTCCAATTATCGTAACGCTCCAGACCGCGTTAGGATACTCTCATAAACTCTGTGCCACCACATTGAGATTTTCATTTCATTATTTAATGCACTGTTGCCAACACCAAATCATGTGTTGAAGATTGGAATTTTTCTGAAGCTATGCTTGCCAAACGGGCAGTCCCCTGCACTGTAAACGACATGCATTCCACTCCCACACCTCCTCAGTATGATTCACAGGCACATTGACCAACCAGAGCTGCAGCATTCAGGTTTGACAAACTGTTGTCTATCCTTACCTTCAACACTCGCCTGCGGACAAGTCTCAAGAGAAAAATGCACAACCAAGTGGTGAACGAAATGTCCAAGCTTTCTTCTTATCCCCTTATGTTGCATTTTTACCCTGACCTACCCGTTCTTAAGAACCAACTCCCACAAAACATGTCCGGTGAAAGAGGAGAAATCCCCCAGCGCGGTATGCAACGTGTGCTGGTGGACCACATGAACTTTGACTACCTGGAAACGCAACATGGTCCTCCAATTCTTCAAAGCCCATTTAGAGCCCCTTTCACTCAATACAATGAGGAAGTTTCATATTTTATAAATTTTCGATTTTGGGGTATATTTATACAATATAAGATGTGAAAAATCCAAATCTGCAAAATATCTTTATGACCTCATGTATCTGGTCTAGTTTCATTAGACCAGATGGGGATTAGTCCCACTCAATAAAAAATATTTAATAATACATTTTCCATAAATATTTGAATTTTAAGGCGGAAAATCTTAAAATATAAGAATGTAATGTTTTAAAATTAATTATTTGATTTTATTTTGGTGTTTTCATAGTTGATTTAACTTTTAAATTGGCAATTATAGAGCTTTTCTTATTAAAAATATTTAATCCTGAGGTTTTCATATTTAAAATAGCGAGTCAAGCAGATCCACTCTAGTAGAGAAATGGAGAAATAAGCGTTTTTAGCCATAAAATCGTTTATTACTTGTAAATATTCGATTTTCGAACTTGGAAAACTTGGTAGTGATCGTCATCGCCTCGAGATACGTCTATGTACCGAGTTTTGTCAACGCCGGCTGCATAGTTCTGGAGGATATGCGAGTTCTAGTCGTTTTGACATACCGAGTGACATCACTAAACTGAAATCGCTATTTTTCCCGCCTTTTTTTTCCGCACATTTTTTCTATTTCTCCAGATCGACTGGATAGATTTTGATGAAATTTGGTATGAACATAGGTTGATATAATACCAAATAAATAATCATTCAAAAATTGTAATACACACATGCGCAGAAGTAATAACCGCCAGAATTCAAAGGTATGAAATAGCGGTTCCAGAATAGAGCAAAATAGTGGATTTATAAGGGGTATGACACCTTCCCGCTATCATGCATGAGTCCTTGAGTGATTTTATAGCGTGAATAAGACATATTATAAAATTTCTTGTTCATTAAGCCTTCTTTCTCAAAAACGCCGTTTTGGGCATCTGAAGAGTATGTGGAGGGGGTAGCAAGATGCAATTGCCTTATATAGAGTCCCTCATACCTCCTCTAAAGGGGCGAAGTCTTTGAATCTGGCTGCCTACTTCATATGGTGAATATCTTCCGTTTTAATGAATATTGATAACCTGAGGAGCTCCATTAAGTGAAGGATTTCTATCGATTGAAAAGAAATTAAGACCGATAGAACCCCCTAAAAGGTGAATAAAGGTCTCCATGATATCAACACAATACCTTCAACCATCATTTTCTCCTTTTGAAAGATGTAGGGGGTTTGACAAAGACATAACAACATTCCTACAAAGAGCACCAAATCTCCGATTCCAAAATGGTCAGTTTCTCCTACATTAAAGGACTGACAGAGCATTCCACATGAGATTGCATCGAGAAACAATGGTTTATTTTATTTGAAACCTAACAGAGTGGAAAATATTCACCCTTTGAATATTACCTTATTAAAGACAATTTTTTGCATATTTTTGACAAATTGCAGATCCATCCCTGCCTTTGAAAGAGGAACCCTGACAGTTTCAGGTAATGTGTTGATATCTTGGAGACCTTTGTTCACCTTTTGGGGGTTCTGTCGGTCGTAATTTCTTTTTAATCGATAGAAATCCTTCACTTAATGGAGCTCATAATTTTCATTAAAACGAAAGATATTCGCCATATGGAATGGGCAGTTAGATTCAAAGACTTCGCCATTTTAGGGGAGGTATGAGGGACTCTTTATAAGGAAATTGCATCTCGCTACCCCCCTCCACATACCCTTCAGAGCCCCAAAACGGGGTTTCTGAGAAAGTAGGCTTAGTGACCAGGAAAGTTTACTATCTTCCTTATTCATGCTATAAATCACTCAAGGAGGCATGCATGATAGTGAGAGGGTGTCATACCTCTTATAAACCCACTATTTTGCTCTATTCTGGAACCGCTATTTCATACCTTTCAACTCTGGCGGTTATTTCTTCTGCGCATGCGTGTGTATTACAATTTTTGAATGATTATTTATTTGGTATTATATCAACCTATGTTCATACCAAATTTCATCAAATTCTATCCAGTAGATCTGGAGAAATCGAAAAAATGTGCAAATTCTCTTAATTTTGAACACCAGTGTATTTATGAATATCGAAAGCGTTAAGCTTGAATGTAAAATATTTTTTACTGCATAACAAACTGGATCTGTAAAACTAGTTTTTCCTCTAAATAAAAAAGTATGCAGGGAAGACAAGTATCTACATATGCAACATCTATTAAATCGGAGTCAATTCAGAGGTTTTCTGCTTCAACTTACCCCCTATGTGGATAAATGACGAGGATGCAAGAAGTGCTGCATGTGTGACGTTGAGCCGAAAGGAGGCGTGGCCCAAGCCCCTCGTGTTTCTCCCAACCAATAAAATCTCACCAGAGTCTTCAACTCGCACTCGGTTGAGAGATAGGCGTCCTAGCCAGCAGTTGGGAACTTCAGTCTCCTAAGGATTGATAAAAAAATTTATCACAGACCACCAAGAAAACTCTTGAGAATATCTATTCGAAAATTGTTTAAGAATTATTTACAAAGTTTGTTTCAGTAATTGTCTGAATTGCACCACCAGTTTGTAAAATTAAAAAATAAATAATATCGAAACACTGCTTTAAATACGCTAGTGTTTTCATTTTTACATACTATTTCATGAAGGGAAATGCATTTCTTATAAAAAGAGGCTTTGAAAGAAAATACAGCTTTAAGTTTCTCATATTTATATTTTTCCAGTTCGTACAACATTCATAAATGTTTTTATTTGTTTAACTTTAAGTTTGAATTTGATTGGGGATATTTCATACGATTGTGAAAAAATGAATAAATTTTTCTATAGATCAGTCCTTCCTGTTCAAATTGCTATGAATTCCTCCGACATATAAACAAATAAGATAATGAAGTTGAGGATATATCAGCAGACTTCACTCACTGATAGGACGTGTGCTTCGAGTCTGCTCCTCCTTTCTCCTGGCCTGAGGACTGAGTGACCCACCACCCAGAAGGCGTCTCCCAGGGAGTCTCGGGAGCACAGCTGCCCCAACAGGAGGGCTGCGTGACCCTCCAGCGCAGAAGGGGAACCGTTGACCGCGACCACTTCGGGAAAACCTGGAAAGCCAAAACCGGAAGTTCAAAGAAATGTTGTTTGAAAACCAGGAACATTGGAAATAACGATGGGGAAAAAAGCATTCAAAATGATGAAGGAAAGAAATGAACAGTTCTTTAAGTGAATATGAACTCTAGTTAAAAAAAAATTTCTTTGCTTGCATGGTAGCAAATTAATTGTTATCAGGTAATTTTTTAACCTAATAAGCTTTTAAAGTAATTACTAAGACTTGGTTTTTAATACATGCAACAAATAGGTTATATGTTTTGAGAAAATGTGTGAACTGAGATACTAAAACTTAACTCATTGGCGCAACAGCCCTAGTGGGCCAAGGCCTACGATGCCCATCTTCGTTTTCGTGACCGTGGGGTCCTGGGGTGCAAGGTATTAGGCATGTGTCCCGGTTAGGTGGTCATTCTAACGCGAGACCCCCAGTGTTTAGTTCCCAAGCACGCTTGGTCCTCATTTTATCGACCCACTGAAGGGATGAAAGGCTGAGTGGACCTTGCCCAGCCCGGGAATTGAACAGAGATAATGAACTGAGATAATGATGATAAAATAGTTTTTTTAAAGGCTAAAAGGTTAATTAATAAAAACATAACATAAAATGGGATATAGAAAAAATCCTTGCAGTTTTGTTTGCATTTTTTATGTTTAACATACACAGTACAATACAAAAAAATTAACCCATAGAAGTTTTCTTCTAAACAATACGTGATGATACTCTAACAGATTTCGTGATCATTAATGGAACATTTCAATGGTTTTTATGACTTTTTGACCATTTTTGAAACGTTCCTTATATAAGAAAAACTGAAAAAGTTAAGAAATTATGCACAGGTATGAACAATTACCTCCAGGGATGCATCCACTCGCTTCTGGATTCCCAATGTCCGGCAGGAAATCGGAATCCTCTCCACTACCTGCGGCAGCCGCGGATTGAACTGGAACATCGCTGCCTGCGAATGAAAGGGTAAATTGATTATATCTTTTAATATTACCAATTTATTCACAACTATTCAATTTTGCTTATTTATGGAAGAGAAGTGTTTTGACTCATAGTACTGAATGTAAAACATTTTCCTTAACAGATGACGCCACGAAAACTGTTCCATGCCCGAAAATTATTCCCAACACCGAAATTGTTGGAACGTAATTTTGAAAGGAGCTAATTTTTTAGAATAGTAGCTTAATTATATTATGTTAAAAACATTAAGTTCAAATGATTCCATAAAATGTCTTTACATAATTTACCTAACAGATAGTTAAAACCCCTTTGACTTTAAATATGATCTCTACTTTCCTAAACTATTATAATTTATAACTTCCAAACATTCTGTTAAATTTTAGACCTACTATACCTTTTCCCAATAGAAAACAGTTTTTACATTTATTTCAATAAGTATAAAAAATTTGTGTTTAATTTTTTCATGGCCTTAATTTTCTCTTTGAAGATTAATTCAAAAATATTACAATATTGCTAAGAAAACCGACCTATCAGACGGTTCAGGTGTAAAAGTTTCAATTATATCCAATCAGCAATGCATTTTTTTTTCACCTGTAAAACCCTTAGATAATTTAGCAAACTTTTTTTTACGGCCCTCTAGCCCAAATTCAAATAATAAAAGAAAAACAATCAGCTTACCTCTAACATTGAGAAAATAGCCAAAAGACGCGAAGAACCCGAACCGGTGCTCCGTCGTGCAGCGGTACCACCCGGAGTCCTCCACCCTGGCCGGCGTAAAGTTGAGGAAGCCTTCCTTCTGGTCTGCCAAGGGGGGCAGGTTGGCAGACAGGGGGTCGTCCCTGACCCAGAGGGGGTCACTCGGGGGGTTGGCGTCCACCTCGCACTGCAGGGAGACGGGGATGCCGGAGAGCAGGGGGAGGCCGAACCCTGGGTCTCGGCTGATGGAGAAAGAGGGTTCGTCTGGAAGATTAATGGGGGGTTGTAATGGACTGAATGGGAATGAAGGGTGCGATATCACCCTTGGGGTTGCTCTTTGAGGGAGATTTATTATTGGGGATGTGGGTGGTACTGTTTCTGGACCTGTTGGTTTTGGTTGGGGATGAAAAACTGTAGATGAAAGAAAGTAAAACTGAACCGGGCTTGGTGGAGGAATTGACAAGGTTATAAAAATGCCTTTGGAGTTTAAAGAATTATTTTAGACATGGTAATGTTTGGTACTGAGCACTATAAAATATAATGAATAATGTCAAGGATTGTTTTTTAAATACGTCGAGGAATGGTTGCATTGACCACCTCCGTTATCCACAAGTTTATAAATATCATAAATTTGTTCTTTTAAAGTGAAAAATCATAACTGACTTCTGACTAGTTATAAATTCAAAACTTCATGTTATGTTAAACAATCAATAAGATAAATTTATTAAAATTTTAAAAGTAATCAGACTGTAAGTTGCTCTATTACAATTATATATTTCTGAAATGTAGTTTGTACATGTTTTCATTAAATTAAATCTCTGAGTTATTATAAAACGCTTTAGGGGCCATTCATTAATTACGTAAGGGTCCCGAGGGGGAGGGGGGGGTTGGAAAATATCTACATACCCTTACTTGGGGGGTGGGGGGTCAAACCAATTCTTACATAAGATTTTCCTAGTTAATATAAACAAATTCCAATTATTCTAATCAAGAGATAATAATATAATAGTAATATGTAGTTGACAGCAAGAATAATACTTATCTGTTGAAAAATAAAAATCTTTGATTTACGTCAAACGGAGAGTTTTCTAACATTTTATTGTTTTGAAAAACATAATGGAATCTTACGTAAGAATAGGGGGAGGGGTTTGAAAAATCTTACGTACCCTTACATGGGGGGAGGGGGGGTCAAAAATTGCCAAAATCATCCTTACGTAATTAATGAATGGCCCCTTACACAATGCCAATAAATTGGGTTGTTTTATAAATTAGTCTTTTCCCCCCAAAGAAGCTTTTAAAAAGTTACAAGGATGGATATAGTTCAGCTAATTCTTAATTTATCCTAGATTTCATCCTGTTTTAGAATAAAAGGCAAGCATATACTTAGAATCATGTTTTTAGAGTAAGTTGGCTAAACGATTTTTAAAACAAGACCTTAAGAAGAAAATCCATTAGAATCAAAAGGAAATAATCCAGAAATGCTATTATGATATTTGAAGCCTCGAAATAAAAGATAAAGCAGGGTAAGAGGTGGTTTCTCGTAATTCAGCATCCTGTTTTCATTTGCTTCTATACCCAGATAAACGGAGCTTTACCTAGCTTACCTGTACTATAAGGGCAGAACAAAAAAAAGAACAACTCTTCCTAAACCTCATTAGAAAAGGGGATTAACGACCCTCTAGTAAACGTCCAAAATCCTTGCAGGTAATGGGTTTTTGACACATCTTCAACAATGTCTTAATCTTGTGAGATTAAGGCCCAACTCTCTGGCAGGAAATTGCATAAAAATTTAAGGTTCCATTAAAATGCATCGACAAATTTGAAGGAAAAAACATTTTAGGCATTACAAAAAAAGGCCCTTAATTATTTTTTGATCCACGAACTTTTTGGATGGAGAAACTGTATGGGACAAATGATAGAAAATAGTGATACCCTGCGTGATTGAAGATTTATCAAAAAGTGCCGGTAAAATAAGAACCGCTGTATTCACTCTACGGAACAAAATAGGAAGTCTTAAAAAGCCTTTGGTCTCAGTAATCCCATCACTTACAAGGGTAATTAATTGTCAGGGAAAACTAGAGAACCGTGAAAAGCCATTTAAATAGAGAACCATTCCTCATTTTAAAAACACACGGTACTAGAGGTTTAGTACTTAATTAGTCCCTGAAGCTTTTTCAGAAGCTAAAACTCTCAGTTTAGGTAGTCAAAATAGAAAGTTTTATATGTGATGCTTCCATTTTTAAATGAACCGTAGAAAATTAATTACTATCCCATGTACGTTTTTAAGCAAATTTTTCTCTTCTTTAATTTAGGACATCTTGTAAAAAATAATTGAAAAAGTAGTGAAAATGTAAATTTGAAGATTTATTACCTAACTGTATCACAAAAAGATGAAAAAAAAATGGATCGTAACCAATAATACTTATAATATATTATTAAATTAATTGACCCGTCATATGTAAAACATATTACGAGTAAGTTACTAAGTTATTGTTAAACAACTGTTTGACCTTTTAAAGTCAACCATCTACAAAAGAGTGTATTGGGTCATGCTCTCGAAGTGTCTAGCTCCTCAAAGCTCCTAGTTTAGGAATTAAATTAACTAGATCCTAAATGTAGAACATTGTACAATTTATTAACAAAATTATTCTCCCTACATGTAATTATAACCAACTCTATGTTTTCCTTAAAAGAAATGAATAAATGCTTCTCGTACAATAATTCTCCTAGTATAATAACCATTACTACTTAATATTTTAAATTCTTTTCTCAAAAGAATTCCTTTTCTACATAAAATGTTCCACAGAATTTCACAATCTTCTGTTGACTTGTTTAGCTTTTGAAAGTATTCAGGTACTTTTCCGTTCCAAGGAAGCCAACTCGTATACAAAAATAAACTTTGAAGCTAATTTTCTCAGAACTAAATTTTGCATAAAAATCCTCCACTATTTACATGATTACTCATAAACTATCCAAGATATTCACTCCAAATTTTAACAGTATATTAATCATACTGTTATTAACCAGATGGACTACAGATTTTTATGCAAGTTAATTATTTTTGTTTTATTGATGTTTTTTTGTTAAATGGTTGTAGAAATTTTGAAATTTTTCACTTACCCTTACATTTTATGCTGTAAAACAATTACATTTCAAAATATGTCTTAGACAATATTCCATTCTGAAGATAAGTGTTATACGATACTTGTGTCCAAAGGAAATTTATATAGGGGTAATAGTGTTTGGGCAAGAGTGAGAAGGGTTTTATAAAAATTCACTTAAATTTTACACTAATTACCCCAAATTTTAGAAAATAATATAATTAATTTTGTTTTTTTAGCATTAATCAATGTTTTGATGTACAGTTAAACTAAAAATTAAAAAACAAATTTTGTAAATCAAGTATTTAAAAAAAATGGTCTCAAAGGTAGGCGGATACCTTAAACCGAGTCATCACATCATCAATGATAAAATGTTTCGCATAAACTTTGAAAAGCTTTGCATACGTCAGAAAACGGCTCTCTTAAAACGGGAACAGGACAAAATTTCGCCATGTATCCCATTAAAAAGCACAAAATATCCAAATGTAGTCAATCGTTTTTAGTCCACTGAAAATAGAGTTGAACCTCGGACAAATGGCAATAAAAGGTTTCTCAACGGTTTTCACTTAGGAATGACCTCAATAATAACATACTAAAAATTGGCCAAAATCGGCGGGGTGGAAGTTTAATTTTTTTTAATTTAAAAAAAATGGCCGAAAAAAAACTAAAAAAAAAAACAATAATATAGACATGTGATACATGTTTATAGGTTATTTTTGAGTTTTGAAACCGAATATTGCCTTTAGTTTTGACAAAAAATTGAAATTTCAATTTTTAAAATTAATTTGAAAAATGAGCTATATGAAAAAATTAAAGTCCCCCTAAAAATCTAACAAAATCATCAAAAGAGATAAATCAAACGGTTTTCATTTAGAAATGACCTAAATATTAACATACTAAAGGTAAAAAATTTTACGAGTTAAAGAAGTTCAATTTTTTTTTTAATTTCAACTTTTTTTTTGCGAAAAATGCATTTTTTTTTCGAATTCGTGCCCCAAACTTTTGATGCTTTTGAAAAGGTCATTTTTCGGTGGATATTGTCCACAGATAGTTATATAATGGAAAACCGGTGGAATTGACCCTCAATAAATTAGTTAATTATTTAATTTAAAATTTTGAAATTGGTAAAATGTAGTACAAATTTCCAAAGAAGTGAAAAAAGGTATTATTTTGGCATATTTACATCATAATTAATTTAATTAACATTAAAATTATATTAAGAACACATAATTGACAAATTAGTTAATTTTTTTAAAAAATTTAAAATTTTAATAAATTTTAATATCATAATATAGGCTTGCAATACATGTTTATAGGTTGATTTTTAATCCTATTACATAAAAAAATATTATCCTTGCAATAAAAACTGAAATAGACTTCAAAATTTTAAAATTTTTAAAGAATTCTTAATTATATGAAACTAGTCTCAACACCTGGAACAAATTGTAATAAACGATTTTTAAACAGTTTTCACTCATAAATGGCCTAACTAACAACATACTAGAAAGCGGACAAAATCGGACAATGGGAAATTTAATATTTAAATTTTTTTTAAAAAAACTGGCATTCTGGAACAAAAATATTAATTTTTTTGCATGTAATATACATGTTTTAAGGTTAATTTTTGATTTTGATGCTAAAAAACTTAATATTTTTGCAGTAAAATTAAGATGGACATCAAAATTTTAAGATTTAAAAAATAACTTCTTAATTATGTCAAACTAGTCTAAACACCTGGAACAAATTGTAATAAACGCTTTTTAAACGGTTTTCACTCAGAAATGACCTAACTAACAATATACTAGAAATCGGACAAAATCGGACTGTGGGAAATTTAATTTTTAATTAAAAAAAACTGGCATTCTGTTACAAAAATATTAAATTTTCTCTAGAGGCATGTAATACATGTAATATCCATTCTTGTTTAATACGAATTTGAAATTCGTTACTATGAGTCAGATGTAATCGTCATTAATCGTAAATTAATCAATGTCTTCGTCTTCAGATAAAGTCTCATATTCATCTTCTAAAACATTCTTACAACCATCGTTTTCTTGGCATGATCACTTTTACGGCATTAGTGCAGAAGAGGCCACTTTTTTTGCATGAGCACCGTAAGCTTTCACAACCTGTTGTGCACTTACAACGCACAATAGAAAGTAAAAATCTGGGTGCTATTGGTAGGTCGCTCGGAATTGGAACAAACTTGCTGTCTTTTAGGAGCCATCCCCAAGAACAGGCATCTTCGGCGTGCTGTACATTTTTCCATTGGAGCATTTGAAAATAGCAACGAAATGAATGATATTTTGTTGCTGATTCAGTCGGCGGAAGAATTTGCGGTCTGACAAAAGTTTTTACATGCCTCTAGAAAAAAATTAATATTTTTGTTCCAGAATGCCAGTTTTTTTAAAAAAAATTTAAATATTAAATTTCCCATTGTCCGATTTTGTCCGATTTCTAGTATTTTGTTAGTTAGGCCATTTATGAGTGAAAACTGTTTAAAAAACGTTTATTGCAATTTGTTTCAGGTGTTGAGACTATAGTTTCATATAATTAAGAATTTTTTAAAAATTTTAAAATTTTGAAGTCTATTTCAGTTTTTATTGCAAGGATAATATTATTTTATGTTAATAGGATTAAAAATCAACATATAAACATGTATTGCAAGCCTATATTATGATATTAAAATTTATTAAAATTTTAAATTAAAAAAAAATTAACTTATTTGTTAATTATGTGTTCTTTATATAAATTTAATGTTAATTAAATTAATTCTGATGATAATATGCCAAAATAATACCTTTTTTCACTTCTTTGGAAATTTGTACTACATTTTACCAATTTCAAAATTTTAAATTAAATAATTAACTAATTTATTGAGGGTCAATTCCACCTGTTTTCCATTATATAACTATCTGTGGACAATATCCACCGAAAAATGACCTTTTCAAAAGCCTCAAAAGTTTGGGGCACGAATTTGAAAAAAAATGCATTTTTCGCAAAAAAAAAAGTTGAAATTTAAAAAAAAAATTGAACTTCTTTAACTCGTAAAATTTTTTACTTTTAGTATGTTAATATTTAGGTCATTTCTAAATGAAAACAGTTTGATTTATCTCTTTTGATGATTTTGTTAGGTTTTTAGGGGGTTTAATTTTTTCATATAGCTCATTTTTCAAATTAATTTTAAAAATTGAAATTTCAATTTTTTTTCAAAACTAAAGGCAATATTCGGTTTCAAAACTCAAAAATAACCTATAAACATGTATCACATGTCTATATAATTATTTTGGTTTTTTTAAATTTTTTTTCGGCCATTTTTTAAAAATTAAAAAAAATTAAACTTCCGGCCGGCTGATTTTGGCCGATTTTTGGTATGTTATCATTGAAGTCATTCCTAAGTGAAAACCGTTGAGAAACCTTTTATTGCAATTTGTCCGAGGTTCGGCCCTTTTTTTCGATATTTTCAGTGGACTCTATTTGCTGTTATTACGAATGTTAAATTAATTTTTTTCAATAACTTTAAATTATACAATCTAATATCCAGCGTCCGAAACAGCGATTATTAATGGGGTAGATAACAGAAAAGTACCCAATATTAAAAAGGGAAAACCAAGGAAGTACTACTCACAGAGAACGTTGAGCGCTGCGCTGACGGCCGCCGCCTGCAGCCAGGTGTCGTGCTTCACCCTGCACACGAGCTCCCGTCCGTGCAGCTGGCGCGTGGCATTCACTTGTAGCACGCTGCGGCTCGTGTAGGTGGACGATGAGAACTCAACGAACAGCTCGCTCCACGACGTCACGTTTGAGTCGCCTGCCAGACCAACGCCAATTCGTTCAATTTTGAAATACAACCAATAATCTCAAACAATTAGCAATTCGAGTATTTTTTATATTTTTTTATTCGATAGATGTATCCAAGAGAGTACATTACACGCAAAAAGTTTGTAATGACGACGCATATTTATTTTTCAATTTAATTTCAAAGTTTGACTTTTAAAAAAGGCACTAAAACGTCAAATGTCAAAATGTGACATCATTTAATCCGAAACATTTGTTTTGAACCTATCAGGATTCAAAGCGATCGTCGATTTTCACTTTAAAGTAAGGCCGAAACAGATCTGACATCATTCAGTCCCTAACAAATTCGAATGGATTGTGTTTTATTTTTATTTTAAAATATTGAATTAAATTCTTTTTTCTAACTTTCCATGTCGATTTTTCAATTTAAATATATTTCTTTTACTAGAAATATGCATTTTTTTCTGTTTTAAAAAATTGCTGGTATTCCCCATTGAATAATCACTATTCAAGTTATACTTATTTTTAATACATGTATGAAAATTCGAAAAGGTGTGTGGCTGTGGCATGTGGTATAGGGAATTACCTCGTTGCGACGCCACAATTAATTAACAAATCAACTAATCCCGTCACAGTTGCATTACATCATGGTCAAAGTGACAAATAAGCAGAGGGGATAGCAAATATTTTCTAGACGCATAAGCTAGGTTTTGTATGCTAGAATGGCAAATGGTGGTAATTGAAGCTTTCGATTTAACTCTATTATAGTGTTTTCTTAGGAAAAAACTATTGCGTTTTAGATCCATTTAGAATAATTTCTTCATTTAAAAAAGGTAAACACGAACAATCTGAAAAAGATCCCAGTTTTCTTACTACACAACTGTTTACTTATCATTATTATTCTTATTAATTATAATTAGTTAATTATTCTTATGCTTTAAATCACTCTAAAACATTGCTTAGAGTTTAATTTAGTTTTAATGCAGAGTAATATTTCATTTGGAAGTTTAATATGCTATTTGAAAATAACATGAACTCAAATATAGTTTGAAGTGTACAATCTGAGTCAACAGAAAGTAGTGGTGACACTGACTGACCTATGGTCCAGTGAATATCTTTGACAGGTGGCATTGCCCCATGCACCACGCAGTGGAGGGCTAGGCGTTGGGGTTCGCGGGCAGTTACCGTGGCTTGGTGGGCCAGCCGATGACCTTCCAGCTCCAGATGGGGTTCCGATGGAGAACCTGGAAATGGGCAGGAGATGGTTTAAAATATTTTATTTTTATATTGGCTTGATAGGATTTTGTGTTGGATGATATATTAGTTTAAGTACCAACAAGAAGCATGAATCGATGTTTTATCATTTTTTTGTACAATGACGACTTAAATGATCGATTTTTTCAGATTGTTATATGGAAATAATCGATTAAAATATTAAATACCGTTTGAAAAATGGATGAATTCTTACTATCTTCTACCTATTCTACTTATGAAAAGGATGAATTCTTATGATACTCTCCTTCTCTTACTGCTCTGAAGCTTTTTGGAAGTATAATTAGATTAACTTAATTTTCTCGGTTTTAATCACTCGGTTTAACTCTCACTAAGTCCGACAAAATTTGATAGTCCGTTGTCTTTTGACTTTAATCTAATTACCTCCACTGTATATTAATTCATTAAGACTGACAGTAAGTAACCGGATGATCTAAAATTTGAAAATAAATTTCTGCATGTATATCAGCCGATAATGAATTTTTCCCGCATCCGCACGAGCTCGAGCGAATTCCCTTGCCCAAAAAGTCCAAAAACCAATAGTTCTGCTACTGAAAATCTAAATTAATAATACCGTTAATTAAAAGTACAATCCCTTATTTACATCCTACTTTTAAAAATGCTTTGTAAATACTATAAAAAAAGTGATACAATCTATT
Organism: Tetragnatha versicolor; assembly: GCA_024610705.1. Lineage (NCBI taxonomy): Eukaryota > Metazoa > Arthropoda > Arachnida > Araneae > Tetragnathidae > Tetragnatha > Tetragnatha versicolor. The sequence goes on along the minus strand of JANDEH010000005.1, from coordinate 56,234,858 downwards.
CTAATATAAAATTCCATTAACAAATAGAGGCTAATTTAAGTTCTTGGGTGGTCTATCCCCAATAAATCAAACACCACATTAATTTCCGGTCTCCGGTTGAATGGAAGATTCTAAAACCATCTGTAGAACACCCTTCCAAATGACTTGGCCGGAATTTGTTCCGAACTACTTCTAATGATCCTTTTTTCGCATTCACTTATCTGTACAGAAAAAAAAGGGGAAGATGTGTTCGCTAATTGGAGTTCGAAGAGCATGGAACTCGCAATTAGGCAGACCTCTTGTTTTTTCTCTGTAGGAGGATTTTCGTAGATTGGTATCATTCTGCGTTCTTTTTTTATAAGGGCGAAGTCCTCTTTATCGAGTAATTTCATTTCCGTCAGGTACTTAGGCGTGCATGTAGAAAAAAATCAACATTCTAGGTATTCGTAAAAAATTCACCGGGCTAATAATCTTGGCAAGAATATGTCAAATATGAAATTGGCTGAAGTTATGAAATGTATTCGATTTATTTTTGGCTTTGGTCAATCATTTTCTTTTTTCTAAGGGTGGGTGATTTTGTGCTTGGCTCTATGTCATATTATGAATATAATTTAATAACTAGAATTAAAATATTTATATTTAGGGAATTCAAGGAATTCTTTTAACAAGATTTTTTAACACTAACGTCCATGATGAAAAGTATAAAACTAATATATTACAAAATATTATTCTTAACACAGTAGATTTATATTTATCTTCTTCTTATATTTTTCATATACCCTTTTTTATTTCTACCCTTAGTTTTACTCTATTCACTCCATACAAAATTAACTTAATTGAAATTACAGAAAAACTTGGATAACTCGAATATAACTTCAATTCAAAGGTTTCTCCTGGTCCATCAAATTTCATATTAAATAAATGTTAAACAATTGTAGATATAATAACGAAGTTCAACTTCTTTCATTCTAAGTTTTTCGAACAAAAACTTGAAATCAAAAAATTTTTCTGCCATTCATTGTTACGACTTCTCGTCGACTTTTACGAACATTTCAGAATGAATATTAACCATGGCTTGCGTAGACCGCATTCAGTACAAGAATTTTAAAAGTTTCTAGTGTCTTAGTCGAGCAGTTCTTCATATCGCTACCGTGATTGGTAAAAGATCTCAAATAAAAAGAAAAGCATCACCGAATGATTTCCTTCGACCAATGCGAAGAGAGATAATAAGCAATGGCTTGACGTGAACTAAAGATTCTCATGAATCTATCAACTACTGTATAAAAAAGGGGAGATGATGACGTAAATGTAATAGTGTCTATTAATGCAACAACTCTATTATCTCATTCTATTGTCTCTCTTTTCTATTAATGCAATGTTTTCAACTATTATATTAGAATATAGAATTCCTAGATTCTATTAATATAATTATCTTAAACATTCGCAGAGAGCATCTACTAAAACCCCTGTAAGCCGATTTAAATTCCACCTAAGAAAAACTGACTCTATTTGAATCTAAAATCAGGAATAGAATCTAGAATGGGCTTTACTTTAATTCAAAGTCATTTATAATCCGAAGATTTTCAGTGACCCCTTCAGCTTCGAACTAACCAAGTAGCACTGCATTGTTGAAATTAAAGCGATAATTAAGACAATTTGATTTTCATAACTACCCTATGCCCCCCTATAAAACCACCCATGGAAACAACAACACAGAAAATCCTTACTTCCGACCACCAAGTCCAGCACCTTGACTCTCCTCCGCTCTACTCCGTCCGGGGCGATCTCCCTGCACTCCCAGGCTCCGGCGTCCTCCGGGCGAGCGTCGGAGATGACCAGCGCTGCCCTTCCGTCGGCGCCCACGCGCCACCGCCGCCGCCCCGACCCCCCCGTGTCCAGCACCACCGGCTGACCCTGTAGCAGCCACTGCAGCGAGGACCCGCCGCTCGACGACTCGGACAACAGGGGGCATGGGATGGACGTGTGACCCCCGGAGGAGATGGTCACTTCCGAGGAGGAGGCTTGATGCAGGAAGCAGGCACCTGAGAAGAAGGAAGGGAGAGGTTACTACTATTGATAACCAACGGCCGTATTCACCACTAAACTTAGGCTAAGCGCGCACTAGATACTTTTGTCACGGTGACTATAACACTAGGTCACTCGAGTCGAGAGCAATGCATTTCTATGGCGAGATTCTTGGCAATCGGCCAAGAGTCTCGTCGCCTAATGCGTGAGCTCTAGCTTCTTGCAATAACCAGGGTGATAATTTTGTCTCTGTCGCCGTGACAAAAGTCGCTAGTGCGCACTTAGCCTTAGCCTAAGGTAAACCTGGAATCAATACATCTAATTGAGGTGCTTGCGGCAACAAGGAGTTAACTCCAATGTAAAACTGTTGGAGTTAGCTCGGTGTTGCTGCAAGGATCTCAATTATTCATTCATTAGAATATGTTCAGTTAGAATATAGTTAGTTATTAGTTATATGTTCATTTAGAATAGGAGCCTGAGATGTCATGTACTAGAAGCAGTTACTATTGTAATTCATCGAAAAAAATTTCTTGTGCAAGGCTGCCTTGTACAACCTAAACAGAAGTACTTAAAATACTGTAACAGAATCGGTCACTGAAGTTACGGGATAAGCGTCACCAGGCGTCATTGAGCGTTTTTTATCCTGTTTCAGGCCCCTATTCTAAATGAACAGACTAGTGTATAGTTCGATTGTCCCGAGAAAAACTTAGACAAAAAAAAGAAAATTTTGAAAAGAAGTTTGAATCTAAATGATAGTCTTACAGATTTGGACAAATAATTTTTTCTGCGTTTAAAAACTACCATCACCCTCAAAATTGTGTAGAATAACCCCTATAGGGTGTCTCAAAAGGGTTGGTCCAAAACTTAACATGCAGGTTTGTCATACCAAAGAAGATTTTCATTGGAACCCATGTCCGCAAATGTAAACTGGTGTCCGCTAGAGCAATGGTCCCCAACCTTTTTACCACCACGGAACAGTCAACGTTTGATATTTTTTTTCGGCCCGTTGGGGGGAGCGTTTATTGTTCACATTCTAGATTATTTTGATTTATTTTTTTAAATATAATTGTATTTAAACATGCTTTTTAAATAAAATACAGTTACACCAAAAAATAAAAGTGATTTATAATTAATTTCATCCATTAATATGGAGTATAAAACTAGGAATTTAAATTTAGTTTCAATGAAATGGTCGGCCTGCGGCCCGGTACCATTAGATCCACGGACCGGCACCGGTCCGCGGACCGGGGGTTGGAGACCACTGCGCTAGAGGACAATGTTTGCCTGCAAAGGGGCAACGTTTAACTCTTTTATTCGACAGAAAACTTCAATTATTATTAAATATTCGGAGAGAGCACCCCCTAAAACCCCTGTAAACCAAATTTCCTAAAATTCCACCGTTAATTACTAATGAAAATCACATCCTTTTTTCACTTCATTATTTTTTCTGACTTATTCAAATTAAAAAGTAGCTTTCAGTGTTAATTTTCGGGGGGATTTGTTGAAAATAGGGGATACTCTCCCCGAATATTCAAAAATAATTGTTTAAAATAATAAAGCTTTCCTTCAAATAAAAAAACAAGCGTTTTTTTTATGCCGGTGAACATTGTCCTCTGGTAAACAGTTTAGATTTGCGGGCATGGGTTCCTTATGAAAATCTCGTTTGTCATGAAATGATAGACCTGCATGTTAAGTTTCGCACCAACCTTTTGAACATCCTGGTTTATTTCCCTCCCCTTCAGACACATGGCAAAATTGTCGAGGTAGCGATAGATGGTGGTTGCATCTATCATCTCATGAGGCAGAAGTTGGACTGCTGCCATTTATGGGCCTCATTTTCTCAGGAGCAGCACCCCCTTTGCCTTGAATCATTGTGGAGCTTGGGTATTCCAAGTGGCACACGACAACAACAACATTGTACGACGTGAAAAGTTTTACTATAGTTGAAGACAGAAAATAAGTTTAAATCAATCACTGCCTTTTTCACTACTTCTTGACTAGCGGTTATAGTAAGAACAAAAGCTTCTGCTGACTCTGATTTGTAGAATCTTTCTTTGATTGCTGCTTCCAGAGTAACCTTAGGTCAGGTTAAAAGTGAATGCAGCTGGTAATTGAAGGAGAAACACAAGTTTTAAGGCAACCAGAGGACAGGACTTAAAAATACAAGAAATATGTCCCCTATCCCGTGCAAGACTCACACAATTGCAAAAGTGGAAATATTTACTCTACGGGAGCTTGGCGCAGAAAGACTTCTAGAATGCGATATCAGACCGACCGAGATTGTCATTGAATCTATTGAAAATCAAATGTCGTGGCGCAGCAGCCAATGAAATAATTGGAACTCTTTTTTCATTATAAAAGAAAAACTAATCAGGGTAGAAGCACAATATTTTAAACACATATTCAATTATTTTTTACAAAAAGATTGTCGTTTCGTTTTTTAAAAAATTCGAATTAGTTTTAGAATTATTAAGATTCAAAGTTTCAATTTTTTTCCTTTCTAGGATTGAAAGGGTTAACATAAGCATATATAAAACCGTTTTTGGCGATTTATTTTTAGCGCAAATGGAAATAATCCCCAAAGATTACACTTGATTCGACCTTTTCGATTTGGCGACCAATAAAGAAGTCTTTCCATGCCAAGCTCCCGTAAAGTAGACATTTCAATTTTTGCAATTGTGTGAGTCTTGCACGGGAGAGGCGTAATATTACTAGTGTTATAATTTATCTACTAGTCACAACTTAAATTAAACTAGTATCATTGTTTAAAGAAAACAACTTCTACTATAGAGGTACTGTTCTAAAGATATTTTAATTTCATAATGTTTGGATTAGAGTATGTAGAGTGTAAATAAACAAGATATATTTTTTACAAGCTCGCCTGTTCTCTTCATAGGCTAAGATTCCGTATTCAGGAACCATCGCCAAGAAAAGTCGCCAAGATTTTTGGTGACTTTTTCAAAATCATCACAATCAAAATGGCTGCCGAGAATAGGCAAAAGCAAACTCAAAAACCCAAAATCCTAATCTTAAAACGGCAAATAAAACATGCCATAAAAAGCATATCGATAGAAAATGACCATCGAAAATCTTAAAATGGGCATTTAAAACATATTCTTAAAAATATAAAAAAAAGCATTCCTTCATACCTAAACTTATTATACCTAATAATAGCGAATGAGACCTACTTTGGTTTATTACTGAAATTAGTTAAATTACTGAAATTAATTAAATCATTTTTGAAATTGCTCCAAGCCTGTTACTTATATCAGAATTTTACTTTTCGAAATTTTTAAAGCTTAATTCCTAAACTAAAAGGACTAAATTCCTAGAAAAACGTACTCTTCTTTAAAGTTCAAGTATTTTCAGTAATTGTTTAAAAACAGTTACCATGAGCAACAATATAAATTGTTGCCACAGAAATACAAAAGATTATATCACTAGTTAATAATTACATATCACTAGTTAATAATTATATTACATTCGGCCATCCTGATGTGCAACACAGTGATGTTTTTCACAATTTGACTTAATTTTTTCTCGTGCTTTCAATATTTCGTTTCGAGCTTCTTCTCGCAATACTTCAGGGGATGCATATTCATCCGACGTTGGATTATTACGTCCAATAAAAAAATACGGTCAAAATGTTTCTGACACAAATCAAGCAGATTCTTATATAAAATGACCCCCTGAATCCAAATCAGACCCCCGTTTTTCTCCATCAGGCTCAGATTTTCGGGGAACAGCCCCTCTCCCTTTTTGCGTTATTCGATGACGTAATGACTTTGAATTCGATTTCCAGGGTCAAAAACTATTACTTTAGTCTTTAAATTACACCCGAGGGAACAAGAAAGGTTAAAGCTTCTAATATATAAAAATTTGTAGCAAATGGATAAGTTTAAGGGGTTATTACACCCTAAAAATGCAAAAAAAATTGTTAAAAATTTTAGAGATTATTTTTAGGAATTTTTTTCCTCTTATTTTTTACGCAATTCATCATTAAATGGACCTAAACTGCATATATTCATTACTGTACTTTACTGCATATATTCATTAAATTTGGACCCTTGGGGAAGCCCAAGGGTCCAAATTTAATGAATATATGCAGTAAAGATTTTTGCTATAAGTGGTTGAGGTGTTAACGCCCCCGAAGATACTCTCTGCATCCTGAATTGAGCCGCCTCTTCCGAACTCAGGAATGAATATTCATGTTCTGGAAAGCTCAAAAATGACATAGTTCTTATATTTAAGGTCTCTCCTGAGGGAAATTGTTCAGTTCGTTAAAAAATGGCCAGTTTTAGGGGGTGGGGATTCATGTTTCAAGAAGTTTCCAGATGTGTGGGCTGATGATAACAATTGGGGGACGTCCATTAAAAAATTGAGGGTGATGGAGGAAAACGGGTATCATATTTGAGTTTAGGAGGTCATTTTACACAAGAATCGACTGAAATTCAGTCAGTTGCAGTTTGAAATTTTTGTATAGCAGTTTAACTCTAAAGTACGGCATTAACACTTCCGCGGGTGCTTCGGGGGCGCTAACACCTCAACCGCTTTCAGTAAAAAATAATTTCTGCATATATTCCTTAAATTTGGGTCCTTGATGAAGGGTTAAGACACTTTAATGATGAATTGCGTAAAAAATAAGAGGAGAAAATAGCCAAAAATAATCTCAATAATTTTTAACGATTTTTTTGCGTTTTTTGGGGGTAATAACCCCTGAAACTTATCCATTTGCTACAAATTTTTATATTTTAGAAACTAACCTTTTTTGTTCCCTCGGGTGTGATTAAAGGCTAACAGTTTTTGACCCTGAAAATCGAAATCAAAGTCATTGCGTCATAATAAATCATGATTATACCAATTGATATTTTAAATTTAATATTTTACCATGTAACTAGTCAGTGCACCTAGTGTTTTGTGATTAAAATTTTTTCAAACCAGACTTGTGTTAAACAATACCGTTTAAGCTATTTAAAATAAGAGACAAAACCTGCATGACACTCAATGTTTATAAATAATTTATTTGGTATTAGATTCAAATTCAAATGATATCTAAATATCTAGATCGGTCGCCACAATCTAGAGTTTATCGCCAAGTTTCTAGAAAGTCGCCAAGTTGGCGATGGTTCCCGAATACGGAATATTCCCCTCTTCATAAGTAAACCTACAAAGGTTAATTATAACTTAACCAGATTATGTTAAATGGTGTCAGAGTCAAAAAGCAAATCTTCCTTTTGATTAAAATTGAATGAGAATGGCTACAAATCTACCTACAGTGTCACCGTTTAGCTCAACAGCTAACCCTTCAGAGGCCTGGAGATACTGGAAGCAAGACTTCGAAGATTATATGGATGCCATCAAATATAATGAGGAAGAGGAGAAAACGAAAACTGCCCTATTCCGTCACATTTGTGGAGAAGAATTAAAGAAACAATTAAGAGCATTTGACTTGAAACCAGAACAAGGAAAAAAGGAGGTAACCCTGGTACAAATAATCAAATCATTTGATGAGTATTTCAAGGACTACCAAAATGAAGTCTATGCATCTTTTAAATTCTTGGAAATGAAGCAAGAGAAAGGTGAAGCTTTTTCAGATTTTTATTCCCGACTTAGATGTGCTATTGTCGACTGTAACTACGGAACATCGCAAGATAGAATGTTGCGAGATAAAATAATTCATGGGCTTATAGATAAACCCTTGCAAGAATGCCTAATTCGAGAAACTTCTAGAAAAGAGAAAACCCTACCTGAGGTAATAAGCGAATGTAAAGCTGCAGAACATAGTAGAACACAAGTCACAGAAATGAATGAAAACAGAACAGTGAATTCAATTGCGAAGAAAAAGAATTTTTCGAGACCCAACCAATTTTCTCAAGAAAATTTCAATCGGGATCTGAAAAGAATTTGCAGATGTTGTGGAACTTCTCATGAAGCAAGAAAATGTCCAGCATACGGATCAAAATGCAAAAAGTGTGGGTATAGCAACCACTGGGCTGTAGTTTGCAAAACAAAAATGAAAAATAGAGATCATAGTTCTAAAAAGGTCAACGTGATTGAAGAACAAGATCCAGATCTTATTTTCATTGGTGAATTAAAATCACTTGATGAGCTGAATTCGGAGAAAGAATCTGTTGGGCTCCAGAAATTGAATGTGAATAATCATGAAGTAATATTTAAGTTGGATACCGGATCACAAGTGAATATAATTCCAAAGAAAGAACTACTGAAATGGGAAGTAAAACCAACTGTGAGAAGAAGTTACACAAGAGTTATGGACTTTAGTGACAACATCGTCCCTGTCTTAGGTGAGTGTCATTTAAAATGCCAAACTGATAAAAGTGAAAATGAATTTAAGTTTTTAGTCACAATTCTTGATTCCTGTCCTATATTAGGTCTTATTAATGCCTGTAAAAGTTTGGGTTTGATACAAAGATTGAATTTAATCAATAGGAATACAAACTTGGTTGATTCACCCCAAAAAGTCTTAAATGAATTTTCTGATGTGTTTTCGGGTACTGGTAGCATAAACAAAACTGTGCACATAAAATTAAAACCAAATTCTAACCCGCATGTCGCAGCTCCGAGAAAAATTCCCCTTGCTTTGCATGAAAAAGTTAAGGAAGAGCTAGCAAGAATGGTCGAAAATGGTATAATAACCAAGGTAAATGAACCTACATAATGGGTCAGTAATATGGTTGTAATTAACAACCCTAATAAATTAAGGATTTGTTTAGACCCCAGACCTTTAAATGAAGCCATTCAGAGACCTCACTACCAAATACCTACTGCAGATTCCCTATCCCTACTTTCAAAAATGAAGGAATGTAAAATTTTCACAATTTTTGATGCAAAAAACGGTTTTTGGCAGTTACCCCTGGATAAAGAATCTTCATGTCTGACAACTTTTACTACCCCATGGGGTAGATATAGATTTCTTGTACTACCATTTGGATTAAATAATGCTCCAGAGGAATTTCAAAAAGCAATGGATGAAATTTTTGAAAATGAATCCCAGATAACTCATTATTTTGATGATATAGCTTTGGGTTCATCTTCAATTGAAGAACACTGCAAACTGCTGCGCAGAACTCTTGAAATTGCAAGAAAAGCAAATCTGAAGTTTAACAAAGATAAAACTCAACTTTCTTTAACATCGGTTAATTATTTAGGCCATGTATTGTCTGATAAAGGTATTAATCCTGATCCTAAGAAGATAAAAGCAATAAATGAATTTGCAATTCCCCAAAATAAAGAAGATCTACAGCGATTCCTAGGCATGGTTACTTACCTAGCTAAATTCACACCACATTTATCGAATTTGATACATTCTCTTCGTCAACTTTTGAAGAAAGATGTTATATATATATATATATATATATATATATATATATATATATATATATATATATATATATATATATATATATATATATATATATATATATATAGGGGAGAGTGTTGTACCTATGGACAAAAATCACGTTTGGATTTTTCTAAGACAGGTAAAATCCCATTTTGACCATTTAAAGTGCCCAACCTATAGTCCTAACCTTTTTGAGTAGAGACACATTTTTTATTAGTCAAAATCTTGAAAATTGGATTTTTAATCATTTATAATAACTTGGAAAAATTTGTGTCCAAAGGTACAACAACCTGTTGTACCTATGGACAGACCCAGTTGTACCTGTGGATACCCTTAAAAAGGGAAGTTTTACTTGAAAAAAGCTAAGAATGAACATTTTTATTGATGAATTACCTTTTAATAACCTATTTCAAGCCTTTTTAAAATTGAAAATAGATTTTTTAAAGTAATGTAGTTTTAGATCGTAAATGATCATTAAAACGAAGTTGAATGATAAAAGTCTTATTTTTTACCAAAAACACAAAAATCACATGGTATTTTCAGATCAGAATTTAAGGTAATAGTTTCATCAATCATGCTGATTGATCTGACAGCTTCACTGATCCAAAAAAACCCAATTCGATCGACACTTAGTTGTGCAAGCATTTCTTGGTAATAACAATAATAATTTGGTGATAAATCTTCTTCAGTGGAAATTTAAAGTTTTTTTAATCATCATACTTAAATGCGATAGGGTGCTTAGGGTTTTACACCATATTTTAAATTAAATTCCAAGTAGAATCATAAATTTAAAAAAGTAGTTTAGATCACAAAATATTTGATTTTTCATCTAAAATTCACTTGAAAATAATCGCTGACAAATAGATTACCATTTAAAATTAATTGAACATTTATTAAAATGTATTCAGTTGAATGAAACCTAATTCTAAAACGCCGATTAGCTACAGACACCCACAAGAACGTTTCCATAGGTACAGCACTTATGGTGTCCGAAGGTACAGCATGAGGTGGTTTTGCATTCAAAGTTCTATAAAAGATAAAAGAATTGAGATCTGACGATTTTTAATATCAAAACTAAAAAGTCAAAATCTTGGGGATTCCCCCCATGTATCCCATTTTATCATATCATAATCATAGGGGAAGAAAAGAGTTAATGTAGTGATGCACTAAAAAAAACTTTGAGCACCTAAAAATAGTATTTTTGTTACATAAAATTTAAATAGTATTTTAAAGAGCTGATTTCACGTTAGCAACTACACTAGCGGAAATAAAAATCCCAACACCAAGAAGGGAAGGAGATATCAAAGTGAAATTTATGTCTATGATTGTACATAGTATCAATGTGAATTGATTAAAAAATCAGCCTTCCTGGATGTTAGGAGGCCGAGAAAACTAGGGAGGAGTGTTGTCTCCATAGATGTCCATTACCGCTGTCACACGTCATGGCATTGAGTGACAGGGGCTCTAAATGACTTTTGAGGTATTGGAGGACCATGTTGCCTCCTCAGGTAGTCCATATTCATATGGTGCACCAGCGGACGTTGCATACCGGGCTAGGTGATTTCTCCTCATTGACCGGACTTGTTTTGTGCGTGTTGGTTCGAGAGAATGGGAAAGACGGGGTAAAAATCCAACCTAGGGGATTAAGAAGAAAGCTTGGACATTGCATACAACATATGGTTGTGCATGTTTCTCTTGAAATTTTTCCCCAGGACAGGTCTGAAGGTAAGGACGGTCTACCGGCTCCAAAACCTCAATGACGCAGCTCTGGTTGGAAAAAGTACTGGTGAATCATACCCAGGAGTTGCAGAAATGGAATCCAATGCATCCCCACTCCGTTACCCTGCATCACCACTTCGTGGAACGATTAGAAAATCATCAGCTGAGTGCGCTTTCTCCATTGTCTCTTTAAACTCATACCCAACCGTCGTGGTGCTCCAAACCGAAGCAGGATTCTCTCATAAACACAATGTCATGAAATTGGGATTTTCATTTCCTTATTTCGTGCACTATTGGAAACAGAAAGGCCCATTTTTAGCCCCTTGTTTATAGGCAAAGACGTAAGAAGCTATGCTGACAAAACGGACAATCCGCAGTACTGCAAACGACATCCATCTTACTGCCACTTGTCCTCAGTATGATCTACCGGTACTTTGGCCAACCAGAGCTGCTTCATTGAGGTTTTTTAGCCGGTTGTCCGTCCTTACCTTCAGACCTGTCCTGGGGACAAATTTCAAGAGAAAAATACACAAACACATGTTTCATGCAATGTCCAAGCTTTCTTCTTAACCCCCTATGTTGCATTTTTACCTTGGCCTATCCGTTCGTAAGAACCAAAGCTCACAAAACATGTCCGGAGAAAGAGGAGAAATCACCTAGCCCGGTATGCAACGTCCGCTGGTGCACCATATGAATTTGGACTACCTGAGGAGGCAACATGGTCCCCCAACCCCTCAAAAGTCATTTAGATCCCCTGTCACTCAACACCATGACGTGTGACGGCGGTAATGGACACCTATGGAGACAACACTCCTCCCTGTTTTTCTCAGCCCCCTAATATCCAGGAAGGCTGATTTTTTACGCAACTCACATTGATACTATGTGCAATTATAGAAATAAATTTGACTTTGATATCTCTTTTCCTTCTTGGTGTTGGGATTTTTATTTCCGCTAGTGTAGATAGCATCTGTTTACGTTCAAAATCGACCACAAATTCAAATTTACATTTTTTCCCGAATTTTAAAATGAGGTGGCTGAAGGTACAACCGTCTGTAGGTACAACACTCTCCCCTATATATTACTTATTAACTTTATTTACATAATATAACAATGGTTTAATTAGTGCGAGAATAGTGCTGAAGTAGAATACATCACGATCCTCTTGTATCGCTGAAATAAGAACGATTATTATCGCACGATTTATAACAACAATTTACGACGATTATTGCATTTAGGCTAAGCGCGCACTAGGAGACAAAGACAAAATTGCTCTCGGAGACAAAGACAAAATTGCTTCCCTGGCTATTGCAAGAAGCTAGAGTGCGCGCACATGGCGACGAGACCAAGATCACTAGGCCAAGAATTTCCTCATAGAAATGCATTGCTCTCGAGTGACTAGTGTTTTAAGTCGCCGAGACAGAAGTCTCTTAGTGCGCGCTTAGCCTTAACATGTAAAATTCATTAGGACTTAGCAATTTTCATTAAAATTACATGTTCTCAAATATTAAGTTTTGGAAAAAACTTAGTTATACATTGAGAGCGGTACAATAACTACTAGATTCTAACATCAATGTTTACGCACTTAAAACCTATAATAGTCATATCTCATTAACTAATCGATGTTAATATGCTTTAAAAACTGCTATAAATGGAGGGTTCAGAATAGAAATGAACCAAGTCTACTTTAGCTACTTTTGAGCTACAGACGTTTAAAGTTAAAGCTTCATAGCAAAATTACATGTTAACGCAACAGAACTTGCTGCTGCCAAGCGGATATTATCAGAACTAGGACTTGGTTCACTATTGCACTGAAATTTTACATAGTTTGTGCATGTTATAGCGTTGCTAACTCAAAAATGACAAAAAGTGGACTTGGTCCATTTTAATTCTGAGCCCTCCAAATAACACACGCACATAATAATTGTGAACGGGGAAAAGTTGTTTCTGCGATAAGAAGGATTTTTTTCTCAAAATATAATTTGCCTAATCTTCAAACATTAAATGATTCAAACGGACCACTATCTCAACGAAGTGAGGATCTAAAACTGTATTCCAAATGCCTCGTATTTTAAAAGTAGGCGCCAACAACATTTCAAACTTTTTCGAAATTCCAAATGAAGGGCCGCCTGGCGGTATAGAAGGACTGCTTTTATTGATAATAACGGAAGCTTTGGGGATGAGTTACCATTTGGTTTCAGCTTCAGACGCAGAGTTTGGAATAAGGAACGTGAAAGGCAATTGGACAAGTATCATAGGGCTGGTTCAAAGAGAGGAAGTCGATATTGCATTACCATCAATAGGAATAACCTACGATCGCTCTAACGTTGTTGATTTCACAGTTCCATACGTGTATTCGAACATCAACTTTGCAACCAATTTACCTCGGATGATACCTAAAGTCTACGCTTATTTGTATCCATTCGACCGTACAACGTGGACATTACTTGTGACCGTTGTTTTAGTCGTACCTGTTGCTTTCGCAGCGTTGAGCAAGACTCGCGATTACTCAAAAGAATGGCTTAACCTGGTAGGAAACCTACTGGGGAAGTCTTCCAATCAAAAGATATCTGGACTTTCTCAAGTCATTTTCATTGCGTGTTGGTGGTTTGGAGCAATGATCCTCGCTCTTTCTTACTCCTCTTTGATATTTTCGTGTTTATCTATCCCGCTGTTTGAAATCCCTCCCAAAGACTTCAAGCAGCTAGCGGAAGCAGTGCAAAAAGGCGAATACAAGGCATTTGTTTCTAAGAACGGCATAGCGAAGTACTCAGTAGAAAATTCACCCACCCTAGACGTCCGCTACATAGCTGAAACCATCAAGATAAATGGTAGGTACCACGAAGATATAATCCCTCATCCCACACTGTTTGCTACACATTCCGCTTTCATAGCTTCTTCTATACACCTAAAAATGCGTTTTGGTGTAACGCCTTTCGTAACCAAATATCAGTCCAAAGGATTTTACACCTTCTATTGCGGATTGGCCGTGAACAAGCGCTTAACAGGCCTGAAGATGAAAATAAACGAAATAATTTTGAGAATTTTGGAAGCCGGGTTGCTTGATAAGTTTGTTGAAGATCATTTCTTTAAAATGTGGTTGTATTCTTCTCACCAAGAACCAGTAAATCTGATCAATCCTTTATCCTTGAATGATGTTTTTGGAGCATTTTTTATTCTTGTATGCGGAATGTGTCTATCGATGTTTGCATTCTTTTTTGAATATTGTATCCCAAAACATCGACTAACTGGGTGATGATAAAAAGTATTCTCTTATGTAACCAAACTACTGTTATCTTTCCCAGAAAATATTTTAATATTGTGTGTTTGGTCATTCATTGTAGTGTGAAGCTTAATTGTATCACTATGAGCTGAGTTAAACAGTTGTGAGATCATTTCATTATTCTTAATTGATAGAATTCCGAACGACTCAACTTACTAATAAAAAAATAAAATGTTTTTTTTAAAACTATATGGTTTCCAGAGGTACATTTCTCTTGGAATTTTATACACTCGGTCAAATAGTGAAGAATTTGGCTCCATTTTTTCTCCAGATTTTGAGCGAATTTGTTGAAACATCTTTTGTAAACTACAAATTAAAAATATTTTCAAAATGTAAATTTAGACCTCACTTCACTCAAATTTCACTCTTCATCATTTAATGGTCTTCTTGTTCATTGCAACTGTCATTTGCTGCAACAAGTAAATAGCATAAAATATTTAGGTCTTTTTATTGATTCAAACCTTAAATAGAAAACTCACATCACTGAATTATCTAAAAAACTACGCTTCGTTTTAATCAAATTGCATTTTCTTAAAAATAAAGTTCATAAGTCATTTTTAATTACTTTGTATCATTCTTGGGCTCAATCGTTAATAAATTATGGCATTATAGTTTGGGGAGGTGAATATAAATCTAATTTGTCTCCTTTAATATCAATTCAAAACAAAATTTTCAAATTATTAAACTATAAATTTGATCATCCCTGTAACTAAATAATAAATTTAAAAATTTTACCTATTCGCCATTTTACATTTTATCGAATGTTACTTTTTTTACATCACCATAAAAATATTTGCGACTTAAAAATTCATACCGCAAATAGAAGACCCACAATAATATTTAATATTCCCCGTTTTCATAAAGAAATTTTCAAAAAACATTTTTTTTATCTTGCTCCTAAATTATATAATTTTTTGCCTATAGAATTTCAGAGTTTTCCATCTCCTAATATTTTCAAGCGATCATTATTTAATTTAATTTGGAACATTGATAATTTGGATGTTTTTTTCCGTCTAAATCCAGAAGCATAAAATTTTTAAGCCTTGCTGTGCCTTTATTTTCTTTACTTAATTCAATTGAAGTGTATATATTGTAGTTATTCTAATTCTGTTATTATACATAATGTTTTTCCCTACTAAACTTACTTAATTATTTATCTTCATATTATGTTACTTTTTATTTTTTCTGTAAAAATTGTAATTTTTCTTTCGCCTATACAGGTCTTTGTTTCCTTCAGGCGAATCATAATTTGTTTTTCTCATTCTTTGTGTAATATATGTGTATGTATAACAATAAATTGATTTGAATTTGAAATAAAAAAGAATTGATATACAAATAGGTCCACTGAACTAGTTTTCTGATGCTACTTTCACCACCAACTATAAAAGTTGACTAAAAGAGACTTTTCTTTTTGTTTAAAGTGTGGCACGAATTTTGAATACCCTAAGGTTTAAACTCAAACATTTTTTCCAAATGAGAAAATTTGGGAAATAATAAATTAGTGAGAAAATTATTTCTAAATAGAGACAAAGCCTATAAATATCTATTTAATGAGCTTTTCAAACGTATGCAAGGATCTGTATATAAAACATTCGATACCTTCTTTTCTAATAAAAAATTTTTATTTTGTAATGTTAAAATTTTACTATAAAATTACAGGAAGCCCGCAAAGAAGTGACGATGAGTGATAAATAAGTGATGGATAAAATTGAAATTACTGGAAGTTTATTTTAACAAACTTATGGAGTTTAATTCTATGCACTCCAATTTATCATTCATTGCTAATAAGCAATCTTTGGAAGTCATGGGAAACTTTCTATCAAATACACTCACTTTTTATCTATCATCAACACATATCAAGTTATGAAAACGTTATCCCCCTCAGCTTATAATCCACCCACCCATATCAAAATTAAAACTTCCCAAATAAATAAATCGCCAAGGTTACCAAACAAACGAAACATTTTCCAAATCAGCAACACCATCAAGTAGATAAATAGCATCTCTCCCGACTCAACGCCGCACCATTACCGAGTTTCATAGCTCAGTCGGATTGGGACTCTTTCCAGCATCAATCCTTTAAAAGAGGCAGAGAAAGCATCGAAACCCTTCCAAGTTCTCAACTAACGATGTGAAAATCAGTCACCACTACCTCTCGCGGAAGAATGATGCACCCAGTCACCATATGTACCCCCAGAGAAACACGCACATAAATAAGGGACAGTCTTCTGAGAGTGTCGAAGGAAAAGAGGACACGTTTACTTTTTTTGCTCTTTTATGGTGACTTTCCCTTTTTTTTAGTCCGTGGGAGAGGGATGAGCCTTCATCAATCATGTTATCGTTTGTCACGGTTTTGGGTGTATACTGTTTTTTTCTTAAGGCTTACCCGTTGTCTTGTTTCAAGCCATAGGGTAGCATCTTTTCTAATAGCACTGTTTCCTTCACATGCACAATAGTTTAGTGAGTAAAATTGTATTTTGATGATTTAAAATGCTGTGTTTTAAGTAATTCAGTTCTCGGTTTTCTAAATTTGTGAATCTAAAGAAGCGAGAACATACTGCTAAGATAGCTCTTGGACCTCTTTCTGATATTAAGTCCTTTCCAAAACAATTTATTGGGATTTTTATGTTTTTAGCTTCCATGAAAAGCTGCACCTCATTCTCAAATTAGCAAAGTTATTTTTCATGAATTAAGTCAAACCTGTATTTGTGCCAAGAAATAGGGACCGCATTTGTGCGAGGAATAGGGACTGCATAAAAGAAAACGCATAAAAAATCGCACAAAACTTTGCGAGTAGCTGTAAAAATAGTTTTCGCAACACAATTAAAAAATACCTTTTTTATACAGTGAATAGGAACCGTATAAAAAAGTCTGACGTAGGATCGTACCAAAAATCCCCCAGCATATCTGAATTGAAAAACTCTTTATATTTGGACCGTAACGCTATCTCCGGCCTACAGCTAAATTGAAAAACCGTTTTTATACTTACCGTATAATTTTTTTCATTTACCATGTAGTCGGCGAAGACTGTTGTTTCACTGGACCCCCTTGTATACGTCTTGGTAGCCATATACAGGGTGTCCCATAAATAGTGGGCCACACTTCTAGAGGGGATAGTAGACACCTAGACGAGTCAGAATCACATAGGAATCGGGGGTCCCAGACCAAATCCCAGGGAGTTAAAAATGGAGCGACACCACAAAACAATTATTGAAAAATTCAATCTGTAGAAGAACTACTATTGGTAAAAACTTAATCATGGTCTCAAATTTTGTGGTTTAACATGATCTTTAAAATCATTGTAAAAGTTTTCATTTAAAAAAATTTTTTACTACGAAATAAAGTCAAAAAACACAAAAATATGTGAAAAATCTGCCAAAACTTTATTTGTATTTAGAAATCCTTTATTTTGATTTGATAATCTGAAAGATCATAGTTGAAAACCCTTAAGTCCAAAGTTTCACGTAAATACCATCAATATTAAACGCTTGAGATCTAATTAAAGTTTGATTTTTGCTTGCGAAAACAGATCCAGAAAAGAAACGTTGAGGGAAAATCTACGAATTACGGATTGATGCTAGCTAAATTTCTCGCCATTATTTGCGATACGAGATTCCTCGCCAACAACAAATCGCCCAAGCTGTCTTGGCGATCTGTAGAAGCTTGGTATGTTTCGCCAAACTGGGAGAGAAAAGAAAGTTAGCGATTATCTATCCGTAACTCGTAGATTCTCCCTGAACGTTCGTTTTCTGGAGCTGTTTTCGCACTCAAAAAACCAACTTTAACAGGATCTCAAGCGTTTAATATTGATGGTATTTACGTGAAACTTTGGACTTAAGGGTTTTAAAATATGATCTTTCAGATAATCAAATCAAAAGAAAGGATTTCCAAATACAAAATAAAGTTTTGGCATATTTTTCACATTTTTTTGTGGTTTTTTGACTTTTTTTCGTAGAAAAAAATTTTAAAGTGAAAACTTTCAGCAAAATTTTAAAAATCATATTAAACCACAAAATTTGAGACCATGATTAAATTTTTACCAATAGTTGTTCTTCTACAAATTGAATTTTTCAATAATTGTTTTAGGGTGTCGCTCCATTTTTTACTCCTTGGGATTTGGTCTGGGACCCCCAAACCCTATGTGATTTTGACTCGTCTAGGTGTCTACTATCCACCCTAGAAGTGTGACCCATTATTTATGGGACACCCTGTATACAAAATTATTTGTGTTCTATGTTCCCAATTGATTAAAATTTTCATACACCGCACAAAAAAAATCGCAGAAAAAAAGACCAAACAAATAAAAAATTGTACACCAAGTCCTCCAAATAATCGCACTAAAAAGGTCCGCACAAAAACAGGTTTCAATGTATAATAATAAGTACACAGACATTTTTTTATAATTATCACTGAAAATTTAATTTTCTAATGACATCACTTAATTCAAAAACTTATTTGCATAATTGAAACTAGGTTTACAGTAAATTATTTTTCCTATGGTTCTAATAGTTTTTTTCTGTTTAACTTTAAAGATAGCTTGTAAGTCACTAATACTTTATTTAAATGGTTAATAAAAAATAAAATTATTTGCAAAATTATTTTTAGGAAAAACAGTAAATTGTAATAAATTTAAAAATACTGCAATTAAAAACCATTTATAAATTAAGATAGTTGATTTCTTTCAAATATAAATGGTGTTCTGAATAATAAGAACTTGAGTGATTTTAATTTGTCTGTTAAGACAAACATTTAAATTGCTTTTCTTTTAAATCCTTGTTTGATAATGACTTAGAAGCCCTGAAATGCTATTCATATTTTTCGATGGGCATACACCACAGAGAACTGTATCCAACAAAATAAGATAAAATAATCCATTAGCATCTGGAGCCACTTTTACGAAAAATTGCCTCTCCTACACAGAAGTCAAATGCTACACTCAGAGCGCGGGTCAGAATAATTAGGGGTGCGTTCGCCCAGCCCCTAATTGGCAGTAGATCACCCCCTGAGGGGTTAGGGAATGGAGTGATTAGGACTCGCTCCCGCAGGCAAATTGGGGACCTTCCTAAATATCGCTCAGGGTAGTCGACCCCAAAGATGACAATCGTCGAAGCAGAAGATTAAAACGACCACCGCTCTTAGCGAAGGATTAAATTGATGAAATTCTCTGTTGCAGGGATTATGGATTATGTCTCTTGGGGAATCTAAGGCGAAAAATATTGGTGGCGTTTCAAGGTTTCTTATAAAAAGCTTTCCATAATTACATGGAAAATGGGTTTATTAATTCTTAATGCTCTAATGATTTGCAAGTATGGGAGGTTACTGATTTTCAATTAAGTTTGTAAAAGAAGTTAGTTTTTTTAAAGAAATATTAAGAATTGGTTTGCAGTCACAAAGAAAATTTGACCCCTAGTCATTTCAAATTTTTTTCAAACCTATTATCAGTGATGCAATTTTTTTCTAAACACGTACTAAAACCTGTTTAAAATCATATTAACTCCTTCCTTAAAACTCAAACTTCTTTCGAACCCCAATAAATAAGAAGTGTTTCATACGTCTCTGACAACTTATATTCTACAAGAAAAGTCCTCTATGAGATGAGGTCTTTCATAAATTCAAATATTATTTAACGTTAATATCATAAGAATGGTTGATTTAAAATTTTGTTTTGATAAAAAAATGCTAAAATAACATTTTACATCATGTATGCCAAATATTCCCACACTTAGTAACGTATTCAAACTTCATAAGGGAATTTCAAATAGTATTCATATTTCGTCACTTTAGAATCAAAAACTACTATCTCCATTCGGCAACCTTCGGAAATCCAGATCCTTGGCGACCATATCGGTGGAGAAGCTCGTTTTTTGTTTTTTAAGAGCTGACATGATCGAGTAGAAAAGATCAAAACCAATCAAATTATTTTCTACAACGATCTAAACGCCAAGAATCGGGATTCCTGAAGTTTGCCGAATGGAGATAGTAGTTTTTGATTCTAAGGTGACGATTTAATTCTGTAAAATTTTTTTTCAAATCTGGCAGGTTTTTTAAAAAAATGACTAACTACACATAAAATAAAATTGGGAACTACCTATAATCAGCTTTATGAAACTCACGAATAAAGCCAAAAAAAGTATTTACTTTAATAAATAAAAGAAATAATTACATATCTTAAAGCACACTTATCACTACGCAACGCAATTATTTTCAGAGAACCCCTTCTCTTCATAACTTGTGGTTTTAGAAACTTTGTTAATTATGTCAAGGCTAGATCATGGATATTGCTAAGTACATTTTGGACAGCAACGTAGATGATACTTATTACGAAAGAGTGCGGAGAAAATAATGAGAAAAGTCATTAGGAGTTACCCTAAGGGCAACTGGGGGAACTGTAGCCAATAGTTATAAGACTCTTAGACACCCAATCGTGTATTCAAGGGACTCATTTTCGTACTTCTAGTCACTAATATCTAGTGATAAATGGAACAGATTTTTTTAAAGGTAGAGTATGTGTTGGAAACAGTTTTATAGTTTAGTTAATGATTAAAATTTCAAGTGGAAGATGTAGGGTAAAAATACAAAACAATGTAATTTGACTCAAAGAAATATTTTCTTAAATGCCTTACATAATTAAAGGTGAATCTAATTTTAATTTGAAGCTGAAATATTATAATCTGTTCCGTGATTTTCATGCTGTGAAAAGAATTGGTTTTCTTTCAACACATTGCAAATCTCTACAAATTTCTTTAAAACAGGTAAAATATTTATGAACAACGAAAAAACACAACTAAAGGCTAATAATTTCACAAATTAAACGTAATGGTAATTATATATTAATTTTACATTAAAATGTTGAAGAATGAGATAATATAATGAATGATACATCAGCAAGCAATAAAGGTTAGTTAACAGGGTTCAGGAGGTTCAAAAATGTCACAGCCTCTGTTATTGCCATGATCTAAAAAACTTTATTTTAAGGAAAGCAAGAATTGCAACACCTAAACCCTTCCAACTAATGCAAACTAATTTGTTTCAAACTTTACTTACACCATAAAAGTCTAATATTACCTATTTTACAACGTTTTTATTAGGTCGCTTTCAATCTTGTCTGTCCGTCCGTCTGTCTATCTGTCTGTTCGGGAGGAATTTAGTAATCAATTTTAAACATACTTCCCCATGAGCTAGAGACTTGAAATTTTGAACATAGTTCAGATCTGGATGACAATACGATATTATCTCGTTTGTTCGGTTCAATTTGCTGTCCCTGAACCCCCAGGGGGACTTAAAGTTTAGAAGTTCAACTATAGGACCTTATTGTTAAAAAATCATTGTTGTGCAGTTTGCCTCCTCTCGTTATCAAGATGGCTTTAGAAGTGTTTTAGAAGTGGTTTAGAAGTTTTTCGTTTTACAAGGAGTTGCAAAAAATTATTTTATACTTTTTAGTGCATTTTAAAAACGTTGTTCTTTAAAAAGGTTTTTTTTTTCATTAATTATTTTTTATTACTTTTAGTACTATTAGATCTCTGTGATTTACACATTGTTATAACTTCGTTATATTTTGTACTAGCTGATGTGCCCGGCCTTGCACGGGTGGAGTTATAGCTTTAGGATTTCTTTTTTAAAATTTTCAATATATTTTATACCTTATTTTACCAGGTGAAAGGTATTAAAATCCATCCAGTTGTCAAGCATTTTAATATTTGAAGAATTTCTACATTTAACCTCATGATCCCCATAAAAAAACCGAAACAAATCTCCCAAAATTACTTAAAATATATGCCCATTTAGAACCCTTGATTAATCATACAGGATTTTAATTAACTTTTTCTGTGAAATTATTCAATAACTAAAGCGTTTTTCACTTTGAAATTTATGAAAAATCTATCTTTCTAGATGAAAAGGCTTTCACATTTTCAATTGTTTTTGTTTTGTAAATCAACTTTCTTAAAGCTACAATAAGTGATCGTTTTTTTATTTATATTTTCGTTTCCATGGAGACTATTTTAACAACAATGCTATTCCATGAAACTTTTTATTTAAAAGCTAGATCAACTTTAAAATAAAAATATTTTAAAATATAGTTAATTACCAGTTTAAAATTTTAATTTCATTTAATTATATTTTTAGATAAGTGTTATAATTTTTAAATAGACTTTTATCTAGTTATTCTTTTAAAAACTTGTTATTTTGCATTATGTTTTTTTGTAACAATGGGGTAAACAGATCTTTTGTGGAGGAGAAATAAAGCTATTTCAGCAAAATAACCATAAAAAGGGTCAAAAGAGGGTCAAGGGGTCAATTAAAGTTTTCGAAACATAGCCTATGTTTTTTTCTGAGTTTTTTTACGTAGGTATACCAAGTTTGGTGCAGATCGGAAGTAAACTGTGGATTTGTATAGAAGACAACCATACACACATACCCACACTTAGTTTTATTATATTAGATGTTATTTTATGATGAGCAACATAGGTATATCCTACTACTATTATAATTGTGAAATGTTTGTCTGGATGTTTGTTACTCTTTCACGCAAAAACTACTGAATGGATTTTAATGAAATTTTACTATAATGTAGCTTATACATCAGAATAACACATAGGTTATAAAGAGAAAATTGGTCCTTCATTCTTTTTTTCCAATTTTTCTTCTTTTTTCACTTATTTTTCCGTGTTTGAAAACCTGTTTTACCAGTCATACAACGAGTTAAAAATAAAACATTGTTTCAAATGAGACAGATCACTAGACTTTTTCATTTACTAGATCTTTTATTTTAGTTTTAAACACTGGTTTTAAATTTGTTAATTTGTTCACTAGACTTACTAATTTACTAGACTTTTTATTATGGTTTCAAATTTGTTATTTTATAAAGGCACCAAGATATTAAACATTATCAGGAACATCGGGATTGTAAAAAGTGACAAGAACACCGGGATTGGAAAATTAGCGAGAACATCGGGATGGAAAAAATTACCAGTTTATAAAAATTACCGAGAACACTGGGATAGGAAATTTACCATAAAGACACCGGGAATAATACCGGAATATAAAAATTACCGTAAACACTGAGATAGGAAAATTACCGGGACCGCCGGGATTAGAAAAATTACCGTGACCACCGGGATAAGATTACCGGGAACACTGGGATAGGAAAGAGGTGCCTGGGATACCGGGATGATTTGTAATATTGCTAATTTACAAAATTATAAATGTATTTTAAGAAATATTTAAAAAAATAAATTTATAAACTCCCCCCCCCCCGTGCAAGGCCGGGTATAACAGCTAGTTGTAAATATATCTTTTTGAATTTTTAACGATTTATAAAAGACCCAGTTAAAAATTGTTACAAAATTATTTCTCTAGAGTTTTACAGATATGATTGGATACAATTTATGAGGCATGATAGGCTTAGATTACTAAATCATCAATCAGCCCACGAAAAGTTCCTGGACTTTATTAATGACGCCTCGCGGGCTTTTGGCAACAAAAACTAACCACTTATGATTCTGAGAGCCCTCAGGGATCCTCAAGGGGAGACTGATGCTTTCAGAAACACAAATACTACCTTCGATACTCCAATCCCACATACGTCCATAAGGGACTCTTAATATGTTTTGCAATAAACCGCTCCGTTGGATCTTTTATCACGGGCCTCCCAGGTTTCTTTAGAGCAGAGGTTCTCAAACTGTGTGCCGCGGCACCCTGGGGTGCCGCGAGGGTATGCCAGGGGTGCCGCGACAATAACCAAGAAAAGTTGCAAAAAAAATACCGAAATTTTAATTATGGAACAAATCTTCTTAACTATTTGGGGGGGGTGAAAACAGTGCATATTATCCTACTTTTTCACTCTTTTCCTCATATTCTTGCGTTCGTAAAATGCCAAATATCTTTTTTATTGGGCTTACTAGCCCAAGAATTAGCAGAGAAGTGGATGAAGACAACTTCAGATCAGATTAAAATCATATTTATTTAAGTCCTTTTAAAAACAGTATATTTCAGTCATAAGAACAGGCGAGAGTGGTGAGCGAGTAGTCACTTGCCACTCAAATCACAAATATATAGAGAGTTTGGTATTGACGTCAGCCCGACGTCAATGCCTGGCCCGCAGGTAAGATGCGAGAATTATTAATCGATTGATAGGTTTCGATTATTTGATGGTTCGATTCCAACAATCGGCCCCCTCTCGCAACTTATCTGACGGAAACCATAAAAAATTCCAATTACATCAATACATAAATCTATGCAAAGTAAAGTACAACTAACAGGCAAATTAACAGTCCTTAATTTCTTTGAACACTTTTGAACTAAATTTCTTAAGTTGTTCTTTACAAAGAGCTTGTATAAATACATTAACCATATTTTAGCATTGATGTAGATTAATATTAGGTTATCAGAAACCAAATTCCTTACAGAATAATAACATACATGCTTGGTTATACAGTATTCTATAAGTACATTAATATAACTAATGGCTTCTTGATTACCACACAAAATAACATTTCCTTAATCTCATGATCAGTTTCTACACTGGAGGCAGAACTCATTTGATCATCTTCAGTTTCCTCCCCACAATCTGAATCATTTTTAAATGTAATAGACCTAGACCTAGTGATACGACGAGGAATGGGATCCAGGACAGCTTCCACAGAACTTAATTTTTCCTCATTAAATTTAACACTAGATACTTCGGTAATTTTCCCACAGACATCCATATGGATTAACTCCAATGGCTTTGAGGAACGTATCTTGCCTATAGACTTAAAGGATTTTCTTTTATTTTTACCCAAAACGCAAGATTTACAATCTACTTTTCCCTCTTTAAAGGATGGTAGACCCCTAACACTAGAATTTTTACTAGTATTTAATACATATTTAGTATTAATATGACAATAGCGAAGATGCCACAACGCTAAGTCATCATCTGTTTCAGTAACATAATTAAATACGTTATTAGGTGATAAATCATTATTTGAGGAATTGGCATATTTCCAGGGTTTACAGAAATATAATCCATTTACTCGTTTAGCATAGAAAACTTTTTCACCTTCAGGATTATAAACCCAAATTTTGCCCTTATCACCAACAAAACGTGATCCGTTTTTCTCAATTACTGATCCAGATATAAGGTTTCTCCTTAACTTAGGAGAATACATGACCTCACTCAACACAACTTCTGAAACTTGAGTTTTGTTTCTTACAAGAAATTTTACCTTCCCCACACCTACTACTGGACATTGAAGGCCACCTATAGCTAAATTTATTTTTGCATTATTTATCGGCTTATATTCCGAAAATAAACTTAGATCATTACAAAAATGATTTGATGCAGCACTATCAAATATCCAATCAGAGTTTTTAGGGGCACAAGAAACATCACTCAAACAAGTTTCAGTACACAATCCTTCATTTTTAGGATTACAACCTTTCTTAGACTTAAAACTATTACTCTTATTTTTACATTTCCTAGCTATATGTCCCATTTCTTTACACAAATAGCATGGTCCAATAATTTTATTTTTAGAATTAATATTCTTATTAGAACTAACATGATTGTTGGATATACTATAAGCATAAGCATAACTATCAACTTTTTCTAAATCATGTTTAACCTGTTTTATTCTACTTTGCTCTAACAAAAGTTCATCCAATACCCTCTGAAAAACAAAATCCTCATCAGGCCAGCGATAAATACCTTGTACAAGATTTTGAAAGTCAGATGGTAAATACCTGATCAGCTGATAAGCTTTGTAGAATTCACTAACTGGGTGACCACAGTCCTGCAATTTTCCAACGGTCTGTTTGATTTTTGCGGCAAACATGGCGATATCTTCCTCAGGATTGAACTTATGTCCGAAAAACTCGTCAAGGAGTTGAACAACTCTAGCTCTGGAACTAGGCTCGTATTGTTCTTTCAGTATCGACCATGCGGTAGCTCCATCAGGTGCGTTGGATATCAGTGTTCGATATTCAGTATCTACACTGAGATATATCGTAGAATAGGCTCGGTCACGACGAGTTTTATACTCGATCACTTCCTTGCGGCTTGCAGTGGCTTCCTCGAATTTAGGCTCTGTTTTGTTGATGAATGTCCAGACTCCTCTGTCCATAAGGATAACTTTAACATCCTCCTTCCACGTAGAGTAATTGTGAGCTCCAAGTGGTTCAATCGTTCGGCCTTCCATCGTCGAGGTTGCAGCTGATCGTCAGTTTAGACTAGAGAGGCGGCCCCCCATCACAGGCACGCGTAAAGGACTCGGAAATCTGAAGTGTCCGGTTTTCGGCCCGTAACCATTATTGGGCTTACTAGCCCAAGAATTAGCAGAGAAGTGGATGAAGACAACTTCAGATCAGATTAAAATCATATTTATTTAAGTCCTTTTAAAAACAGTATATTTCAGTCATAAGAACAGGCGAGAGTGGTGAGCGAGTAGTCACTTGCCACTCAAATCACAAATATATAGAGAGTTTGGTATTGACGTCAGCCCGACGTCAATGCCTGGCCCGCAGGTAAGATGCGAGAATTAGTAATCGATTGATAGGTTTCGATTATTTGATGGTTCGATTCCAACATTTTTTATAGCTTACACAAAATAAACGATCAAAACACTGCTTTTCACAGAAAAAGGGACTAATACATACCTATTCTCTTTTTCATTTGGTGAAACTGCAGTTGTACAGAAATAAAAAAAATTTTGCTGGAAATTTGAAAATAGTATGGAACGGCGTATATGGGGGCCGAGAGTGCCCTGTCCCACCGAAACTAAGACTTGGTCTACCAAAACAAGTTAAAATCCTGATTTTTAGCTTCAAAAAGATTCTGGGGGAGAAACCCCTAACCCCCCTTTCAAAGCTTTATTATTCAAAACTTTTTATAAGTTCATCAAAATCCGAATCCTACCTAAAAATACATGCCCGAAATTCGGAGTAGGATGTATACAAAAACCAAGGTAGGCCTAGGCCCTGTTTTTAGGGTTAAATTTCCAAAAGTTTTGGGGGGGTTACCTCCACATCCCTCTTTTTACTTGAAACTTTATTATTTATTCACAAGTTTTTTTACTATACTCAGTTTATCAAAATGAAAATCCTGCTAAAAATGTAAATATAAATTTTGGAATAGGTGTGGTAAAACTACTTAAAACCTGTCTTTTATAGTCAACTTTCAAAAATTTTTCTGGGGGTGGACCCCCAGACCCCCCTTTGATACTTTGAGCTTTTTGCAACCTCTCTTACATAAAATTCCTTTTTAACACAAATTCTTCTTAACAAAAAATAACTATTAAATATACTACATCCAAAAAAGTTTGAACCATTTTTGAGGGGTGCCCCGAATATTTTTTAGCTCGCTAGGGGTGCCGCGGCTGAAAAAGTTTGAGAACCCCTGCTTTAGAGGTTGGATCCCCACAGGGGTTCGGTTTTCCCTTTGTGTTGGGGGAGTGCTCCCCCGAGGGGCGCACCACAATCTCAGAGGGGGCATTCGATTGGGTTGGGGTCGGAGCCAAAGAGGATTTGGTGTGTTTATATCTCGGTTTCTGTTTGGGAAAAAATGGTGTCCTCACAAAGAGGGTGTTTTGTGGTGGCAGGTTTATTGTTTGGGGAAGAGGTAAGGGGTTTCAAATTGGTGTCGCCTGTGAATAACACTAATGATGAGATTTGTGGCTGCTCCCTTAGGGGCTTTTGAGAGAAAAGGACAAGAATTGTGTAGTGTAAATGTAAAGAATATAGAGGAGTTTTCTGTTTCAAAATTTCTGTACCTAAATGTTGTGAGCCCAAATAAAATAGTGTACACTTTATTGTGGAAAAACTACTTTAGGATTTTTATAACACCTACCAAATATCTCTTTGTCATTAGTGTAAAACATGGAAAATTATAAAACATTTTGTAACGTGTTATCTTTCAGTTTCCAAACTCAATAATTTAATAAATAATCTAATTTAACGAGTAACGACTCTAAGTACAATAAAGTATTTAGTATCAAAACTTTAAAAATTATAATATATATGGAATGAAATTATTTACAGAAATTTTAGTGCAGAAATTTAATACATTGATATATTTAATACTTTAATTGCAGTTCAATTAAATACTTCCGTTGGAAGTCCATTCTTTTTTTAGTAATGATGACATAAAAGGTTTTCATCCAATTAAATAAACAGTAAATAACTTGGGAAAACACTTTCATATCCGTACTTTGAAAAAATTTAGACAACAAACCAAACGAAAAAACTCTAAACTTAAAACATTGTGTTTTTAAAATTTCTTTTAGCCACTGCAACTTAAAAGGGTATCGCCATCTGTTTTAAGTTAAACTGACTTTACTGGCAATCACTCATAAGACAACATGTCAAAACAAAGCTGAAAAACTACAGGAATTTACTTCAACTTCCATTCCACAAAAGCCAGCAGAATTTGAAGCATCAATCATAACGCCCTACTATCATTACGATGAACGATGTCTTAAACCATATGCATCCCCAGACTTCAGAACGCAACTTTAAATCTCCCATCCGAGTTAGAAAAAAGATTCGCACCCAAAATACTAGACTATTTTTTATTATAGAAAAACACATTCTGAGGGATTACTTTACCCGTAACCGAACATCTGACCCCTCAAGAGGCGGTTACCGTTACAGCCATCTCTCGATGCCACCGGGCAAAGAGGAAACCCCTAAATAGCTTCCACTTTAATCTAGGAGGAGATTGAAAAACGAGCAAACATAATTAAATTTTCTAAAATAAGTGGGGTGGAAGGTTTTCAGTCCCCGGATGTAGGGAATGTTTTCGATTTTTTTTTGTTTTGTAGCGGCAGGAAGGTTTAAGAAGATACAGTAGATTTAATCTAATGTTTCCTGGAGCAATTGTGCGGCTTTAATAAATGTGTTGTAATTTAAATAAAGGTTGTTTTTTTATTGTTTTAAGCTGGGATTTCAATGTGCAGGTGGTTTTATAAATCTAAGGGATGTTTTGAAATTCTATAGAACGTTAATTTACCGATTGATTTAAATGACATGCATAAGTTATTTTTTTTTGTTAGAAAATAAATTAAAAACCGAGGCGTAATTTGAGGGCATTTCTTACTAGTCATTTATATTTACTAGATATTAAATAGTGTCTACTACTCTGACAACAAAAAACAATGAAATAAATCTTAATTCCTCAATCAAATCTAGATAATCTGAATTTGTAATAGTTTTTATTAGCCACTGTAACAGAAAAATCTGGAAAATAACTTTATAGAGTAGTTCGAATTTAAATGTAAATGATTCAATATTTATTTATTATAAGTTGAGAATACAAAGTGATAATTTTAGGGTCGATAAAATATTTTCCTTAATAAGGAAGTTACATGTGTCAGATTTTCAAAAACAAACAAGTGTTCCGTATGGTTTTTTGTATGGTAAAATGAAATATCTAGTCAGTTTTTCAAAAAAAATGTACAGGTAATTAAATATTTTAATTTAAAAATAGAGAAAAAAATGCGTGACTGAAAACGTTTATTGTTTAAACCATAGAGGAGATATAACAATAACTGTTATATCTCCTCTATGGTTTAAACTATAAGATGACGTCAACAATGATACCATCAACTCCATTGCTTTATAACAATGTTTAATATAAGATGACGTCACATCCAAACTCTTGGCGTTTTCGAGCGCTTTTAAAAAGGGGATTTTTGTTAATTTTTTTGGCAATCAAACAATTTCTCGATCGGCCTCAAATTTTGGATAGTTGCTTGTTTTTGCAAGAGGAATCGATTAAAAAAATATAAAAAATCATGCAACTTCCTCATTATATTGTTTAGGAACTTTGAACCAACTCCTTATAGGATATTAAGTAAAAAAATCATTCAATCTTTTTAATATTTATATCTAGTCATAGGCTTCCATTAAAAAGTTAACTTTCATCATGAGATTTTTTGATGAAGACAATTATTGCACATGATTGAGCTAATTTACACTATCAATAGTAAAGAGAAATGGTTATTAATAATGCACTAACAAGTTGTGCAAATGAGTAATAATCAGTGTTATTTTTAAGATTATTTTGAAGGAGTAAAAATACACCTTGACTTTTTTAGGAGGAGTGAAATACGGAAATAGCATATGCAAAGATAAATTTTCCATAAAAACGCTTACTTTTTTTAATGGACAAAATGAAATAGAAAAAAAAATTAGGATGCTGTTTGGGTTTTTGACAATTATAGCATGCGTTAAGCATTAGTAGAAAATATCAAACATAAATAAAATAATTTATTTTACATTAAACATTCTAAATGAAATATTTATTTACTATCACAAATTTGAGTAGAAAAATGGGATTTGTGATATTATTTGTTGATTTCGGTGGTGAATTTCTTAATCGAATCCTTTGTTGAAAATGTAAAGCGTGAAAATACGCCTGGCTAGTTTTTTTAATAGCGTATTTCCGAATTTCAATGCGTGAAACATGCTCTCAGAGGCGTTAAAAATATCTGGTAATAATAATACGAAAACAACGTTGATTTTGCACAATTAATTTAGCACTTTAAAACAGACATATTTCGAGGATACTTGGATCCTCGAGAAATGGTTGTTGCTCATTTACTTTGAGCATCAATGAGATTTGAAAGGAATATTTTCCATTAACATAACAAAAGCATTATGGTCGGTCACAACATTAGTGTAAATACTATAATGCCCCAATGGACAATATTCTATTCAAAGCCTGATCAATCCGTTATCGGTCAACTACGGTTTTCATCTTTTCACAGCCAGGGTCAATAAAAGGCTATGCAGCCCATTTAAGGGAGTTAACTGGGGATTCCATGCAAATCTTGTCACTCTACCCAAACACTAAGTAGTAATTGGCCTAAATTCTATAGAATTAGAAATGAGCCCCCTTATTAACAACATGTGATTAGAGTTATAAACCTTAAACATAATCATTAGCATTAATTAATACTTTAATCTTATGAGATAATTATGGGTAGTAAAATATTTCATAACAGAAGATGAAATACGAGGTTTTAGCCAGATATGAAATAGATAATTATGAGGAACCCAAAGAAAAAAATCAAAATCAGATCAAAACTCTTATTTGCCTACTCTTTTAAAATGCAGGCAACGTTTTTCATCAAGTACGAACCATCGTTTGGAGATTAGAAAATAAAATAAGCGTCGTAATAATATTACTGATGGTAATAATTTTTCTGTGGTCATTATTTCTGAGTTTTATATAGTTTGTACAAAAAAATCATTTTTGTTGCACAAAAGATCACCAAATTGCCAATGGAGAGATACCTCAATCATTATGAAAAATGCCGAAGAGAAGGCCTATCCTCGAAAAATAAATTGGCGGTTTTGGCGAGTGAAGATATGTTTTGGCGCTGTTTGAGTTTTAATCTTTGATCGAAGTACTTTTCATTATAAATTAATGAATATTATCTGAGTAAAACCCTATCAATTAAAAGTAATCATGAATTTAATTGAAACTAATAATCTATCGTGAGTTTTTTTTATCTCAAACCAAACGATCAAGTCTTAATTTTTTGAAATGAGAATATATTTGAACACGACAGGGAAAAATCCATAAGACTACTTAAGTCGTATTGAGTTCCGAACCCATCTAAGGGTGCATTTATATCCCCAAGAAAAAAAATCACTTTTAGACAAAGAATCGCACTCAACGCAACGTTCCCTCTCACGTGTATTCTTTTTCATGCGAGAGAAGAAAAAAAAGAACACAAGATCGAATGAAACACGTGCATTCCTCTTTTGAGGGGAAAAAGACTGATTTCGAATTCGAACACGAAAAGAACCCTCCCCAGGGGGTGTGCCTTGGGAGAAACTTCATCCATATTCAAGGATGAGTCAGGTTCAAAAAAGAACTAAAATAGGGGAGGGAGACTTTACATCCAAGGGGACAAGGGAGGAAGATTGAACGGGCATTTAGTGATGAATATTTCGACAGTGGGGATAGACGGAATTGACTGGTAATGTCCGAAAGCTATTCTGAAAGTCGAACTTGCGGAAGAAAATTTACGACGCGTTACAAGGGCATTGTATTGGCTATTAGCGACACTCTTGGTGTCTGTTTGAATGGAAATATCATAGGGAAAGGTATGTAAAAAGCACTGGGCGCTATTAACTTCTGATGACCATGGAATCGATTGAAAAGGTATGAAAATGCTAGTAGTCCTATTCCTTGCTATTCTTAATGTGGAAGAATATTTAAATTTTTGCAGGTCTGACTTAGTTGTAACTTCATATGTTTTTTGACAGAGTACTTAAGGAGTTAAAAATATTTATTTTAAAAGAATAAAAATACTTCTGAATGGTTGGTTTTCAGGTTTTTGAAGCTTTGTTGTAGAATTTAAAAACCTAAACAATAAAGAAGTATTAAAAAGGAGTTCTTTATTTTATGGAGTTCAAAGAGGTTATGTTATAAGCATAAGTAGTTAAATGAAACAGTTCTCTTTACATTAACTTCCTTCAGTCAAATCAATCAAAGTCTGCCCGGGCCTAGTGGCCCATCAGGCGGTGCCCATCTCCGTTTCTTTAGCCTTTTGGGCCTGGGGTGCTAATTACTAGCGTGTGTCCAGGCCAAGTGGCTAACCCGACGCTGGACCCCCAGTTGATTCCCCAAGCAAGCTTGGTCCTCATTTATCGACCCCGGAAGGATGAAGGGTTGAGTTGACCCA
The DNA here is from genome assembly GCA_024610705.1 of Tetragnatha versicolor. NCBI lineage: Eukaryota > Metazoa > Arthropoda > Arachnida > Araneae > Tetragnathidae > Tetragnatha > Tetragnatha versicolor. Next base: position 56,201,821 of record JANDEH010000005.1, on the reverse strand, counting down.
TGACCAGCTACCCAAGCAGGAGCCGCGAGGCATCGAACCTGGGTCGGTAATGCTCGTAGCCAGACACGCTAACCACTGCACCACCGCGGCCACTAACTTCCTTCAGTAGTTGTGGTTTAACATATTGAAAAATTAAAATTACGTATGCTTGTATATACAGTATACCCTTGTTATCTCAAACTTTGATACATCAAAAAAGTATATTTCTCGCTTTTAAAATAAAATACTGTATTTAGAGTAACCTTGTAATCTCTAAAACTCAATATCTCGAATTTATTTTCTGGTTCCTACGATTTCGAGATAAAGAGACTAAACTGCGTAAAAATATTCATTCAAGGTTTTCAGTTTTATTTTAAATTCGTACGCATTACTGTACATTTTATAAAGAAACACTAAAACTTAATTTGTGTTTTCCCGCAATAACTTACACTTTATTCATTTAAATGATCATCAAATTTCACAAACTATCACTCCACATTAACAAAAAGTTTTTCTGGTGTTCTCATTCAAACTGAGTGTTTCATAAGTTCCTTTCACTGCTTTTATTTGGAAACAAATTCTCCTAGGATCATGAAAGTCAAGTAAGTGATCATTAGGATGACTTACTGGGCCCCTAGTGGTGAAATAAAAAGTTTAAAAAATTAATTAAAAAACTAAAAGAGATAGAGCAAAAACCTTACTAAATATTGTTGTTGTTGTCGTCGTGTGCTACTTGAATTACCCAAGCTCCATATAAGGATTCAAGGCAAAGGGGGTGGAGCTTATTGATAGTCATAAAAAAGTCACTGAAAAACTTCATGAAAATATCGTGAGTATTCAGACATACTAGCATGCGAAAATAGCACCTTTTTAGGCATCAAAAAGGAGAAGGGTTCACAAATTTTCAGAGTTATTTTCCTTAGTTAAAGACAAAATTAATCAAATCGCCGTTAGAAGCGCTGTACGCAATCTCAATGGATTATCTATGGCCACTTACCTAGGGTAAGACCTAACTTCCATGGCCCTAGAAGACGTTATTTCCGAATAAAAGCCACGAAAGTGACTTTTGAAACACCCTGTAAAAGCTACCATAGTACCAAACAGATACAACGCACATAAACAGGTTATACCTTTACTTCACAAGATCCATTTCACTAATCATGTCGAAAAACCTGAGCTTGAGAGTCAGAGGTTATTAATCACTAAATCTGGTCTGCAGCGGAAAGATGGCGAACGATTTTTCACCCGCTTAATAAACTCAACTTCGACTTCCACTTCGACGTGAAAACGACATATTTATCGTTCCGTTTTATTAATTCCATTTGTCTTCTAACACAGAAATCGATCGCGTGTTTATTAAACGATTAATCGTAAAATTTTTCGTTGTGTGTGTCCTCTATTTTTATCTCCACTCTTTCATTCGACAAACAAAAAGGGGAGAGGGTGGTGAATGGAACAAAAAACGTCCGGAGTTCGAACATTCTGGTGATCCATCATTCGGGGCTTGGGGTACGAACGCGAAAGGCGTTCTTTTTTGTCTATATATTGTGCCCTTTATCGACACTTCATTCGACTTATAGTGTCATTTTTTCTAATGGAACATGGCTTTAGTAAGAGAAAGTGGTTCATGACAGTAAACCTATAGCTCATATTCTAAAGGACAACTGTTATGATTGTATAGGGGAGACATATTGATTAAGATAGAAAGAAATTTTCTTTATAAAGATACAAGTATGCCCATCATTAAACCCTGAAAGTACAGAAAAAATAAAGCCTACACATTGCACACAAACACAAGCCTACGTATGACAGCATTTATAATTTATTTAAAACTCAATAAAAATTATTTTTATTATTGTGTTTTCAAAGAGATATAATGGGGATTTTGTATTTTACGTAAGATATTTAGGAATAACATGAAGAGTTACCAGGAAATTTATCCTAATAAGATAGGTAAGAAGTAAGATTTTAAGATAACAGTTACGGAGCTTTATAATTACTTTTCTTTACCTCTAACTTAACCATCATATTAACCAGATGATGGTAGATAGCCATCATGAGGAAGTATAGTATTCTTTAATATGGTAAGGTAGAAAAATATTAGAAGTAAAGCACTGTTTTCCCATCCAACGTTCCAGTTTTATTTTGGGTTTAACAAGTTTATTAATTAAATTAAAACTTTGAATGATAAAAATTATGCAAACATTTTTTTCGTCCTTCTATTTGGCTAAACGAAGAATGCTAACTTGTTTACAATCAAAGTAGTATAATGATAATGCATAATAAAATAAAACATTTCTAGGCAAATATTTTAAATTGTTACTTTGTTTTTTCCAGACTCCCTCTCACATGAATTTTAGGGATATATTTACTTTTCTCAAAATTTTGTTACTAAAATCTAATTTTTACACTCTATGTAACACTTAAAATAAGAACAACAAGAAATCCTAAGGCAACAATGTACTGAAAGTAACCAGTTTAAAATGTAAAGGTAAAGCTCTTTTTTTCATTCATAAACACAATTCCAACAACGCCCTGTTTAACATTTACTGCATATGAGCTATAATATAACATACTTTTCTGAAAACTAATTTTATAATTGTATCGTAAATGCAACAGAAGAGCATAAAAAAGACAGTTCACCTATTACTCTTGTTTGGCTTCGAACAATTCCAGTTTAACAGAGCATAAATCCCCCTTCTACACTCCATTAAAATCATAAACCCCCTTCACAGAGACCTCCAAAAAATTACATCCCTGAACATAAATTGAAACGTGAAACAAAGGCGCGAAGTGAATAAATCATTTCAGTCCCAAAGACATTTCGCAAATCGTGAATAATTCTCGAAACATTTTATTCTCTTAACTCGGATTCGGCCGCCAGAAAGAGCTTCATTTATTCGAATATACTTCATCGCTAGATTTAAGAGACAATAAATTAAGAGAACGCTTTGGCACGCGCCATAAAATTCGATCCGTTTCTTTCCGTGCGAGAACGTATTTTCGAACACGTTCGACTCGCTGGAATTAGAGGCTAAGACAGAGTGTATTCCGTTTGTTTTTATTCCTTTGAATCAGAACGAAGCCTTTAATTCGTCGAAAGGAATTTCGGAACCGTTTGAACTTAAGTCACGTGTTAAGCAGTTCCATAAAATATTCATTTGAGAGAATTCTCGGATTTTAAGTATGTTCCTGATGAAGTAACTGGGATTTAAATTGCAACGAATATATCGCTTGAAGCTCTGGAGGGAATACGGAACAAAACCATAAAACGAGTTTATCAAATATTCCCCCATGAGAAATTTGTAACGCCTATTTAGTTTGTTATATAGATTTGGAAACATTGCTGGTTTATTTTACAAACATTTAATTTTCAATTTAAATAGTAGCAGTAATATTTATTATGGAATAATATCAAAAGATGAAAAGAAGTAATTTTTTCTAACTTTAATCTATTTTATTAAAAATTATTGTAATTAAATTTTATTATACATATTCTGTGACCCCATGGACGGGTGTTAGCCCCTTTGGGATATGTCATCTGATAATAATTTGGGATATGTATGTGTTATATGTATTTGTATATTTTATCTGTTTTGTGTGTTCTATTGTTTTTGTTTAGTAAATTTGAAATTTGAAAAAAAATTCAAAAATAAAAACGGAAAGGAGAAACTCCAGGTTTACGATAAGAAGAAATTGAGTTCGAATTGAAAAGAAATACAAATATAATTAAAATGTTGTAATTTTAAATTTTCAAACGGTAATTATGACGAAATATGAATAGAAAAATTAAGTGGCAAAAATTTTATAGTAGTCACACACGCACACACCTGTGAGTTATTGAAAGTTAAGTCTTGAATGAAGTCTTATAATATCTCCAATGAAGCAATATTATACTTCAAGACAACCACTTGTTGGAAAATGGTCTATTGTTTCTGACAGCTGGGTAAGGAAAAAGGCTGATGAGAAAGAGGTACTGTTTTAAATTACTGAAGAAAGGAGGATAAAGGTGGCATCACATCTGTTTCAAGTAGTCACAGGAATAGCTGGACCAAAGGATAATAATGATATAATGTGTCTGATGAGTATACCAACACTATGAGCAAAAACGTAAGTCTTCACTAATGGGAATCTTATTATATACTATTGTAACTCAGACGAAACGTTAGCTTAATTTACTTAGTTTAAAGAACCCTATATACTTTTTTCTGTTTTTTTTGTATTATTGTGTGAATTGTCATTGTATGATTTTGTTGTTACCTTGTATGTATGGGTAGGTGTGAAAAGCAAAAAGATTGAAAAGGAGCAAAGCGATTGAATAAATCGCTTTTCCGACATTTTCTCATACCTTATTACCTGAAACTCGTATAACTTTTTTGTTGTAGCTCATTTTCTAGTTATCACACATTGAGGGTTAATTATATTGATATTGATATGTATTATGATATATTATGACCACTTAGAAAAATGATGCTTTTATATCAGAGTATACTGTTGTTTTCATTTTGATGTTAAACTTTTAATTTAACATATTTCAATATGACATGAACCAATTCTTTCAAATTTTAAAATCCGGAAACACTCATTTTCGAGCAATTAAATAGTCACCACTTAACTGATATTTATTTTTATTTCAGGTTTGAAAATTGAAATTACTTCATAAAGAAAGCATTCAGTTTTAAGGTGTATCATCTTGATTCACCATATTGCGACATCACACTTAACTTGCAAACGGGCTTGTCACCTAGTAATAATATTACATTATGGATGATATTATTTTCTGCAAGACACTTATCAATGTTTTAAATCTGAAACGTGCCCTTACTCAAAATATAAGCATAACGATTTTGAGTATGTGCAATGGAAAATTGCAGTCAAATCTTAATGTGTTCAGAATGGCTTAAAACCTCCAAAAACATTTTAATTTACCTTTCAAAGCCCTAAATGTTACCTTATTTTCAATTAAAAACAGCTTATTTTCGGTCTGAATTGAAACAGCTTGTGACGTTAAATGTGCCTTGTTCCCGCTTGTTGTTATCATCCTGCTTTGAAAGACTGGAAAGACTGAGCTCCAGTTTTTTTTACAGCCTAGTGTTTCAATGAAAACAGTGTTTCCCACATTTCCAAGAAACACATGTGATGTCACATTGCTAAGAGCTTTCTGTATTGAAATATGTCATAATGATCAATACCATCATTTTTTGAAAACAGAAAAAAATGCATTTTTCCAGTAAAGGAAATAGATCAAAATCCAAAAATCCACATGAAAAGTTTCAAAAAAAATTTAGTTAATTAAATATTTAAAATTAAAATCTCCAAGCCCGTTGTCTTTGTTTAGAGTAAAAGGTTGGTAAAAGTACGTCACAACTGACTCACACAGACTTTACTGAGAAACCCAACAATGACTTTGATTTGTTTAAACAATTAAAAGCATTGTTTAAAATCAATGTATAGGGTAAAAGTACGTCACATTGGGAAATTGGACGATTTAACGCCCTTTTTTAAAGTCGAACTTTGAAATTACATAAAAAAATAAATAATCATCGTAATTAAAAAAAAAACTTTGCGCATATATTCCGCTCTAGGGTGCCTCTATCGAATAAAAAAATAAAAAATAAATAGTGGTATTGCCCATTACCTTAAAAAAAGTTTGTGGGAAAAGATAAGCGTATTTTTGGAATCGGGAGATAATTTTTAATAAATTTAAATTAAATATTTAGAATTTTAAGAGATGCTTCAATTCTCCGTTGTGCACGTTTTCAGAAATGTATTTATTACATGTATCAAACTTGAGTAATTCTAACTAGTAGTCAGTTAGACTGTGTGACTTACTCAGATTTGAGTATTTTTTACTCAGTCTTAAAAATGTAGTTTTAAGAGGGCATTTGTTACCGTCGTGTACCGAAAATTATAAAGACATTATCTGCAGGAAATTCCTTTAAAATTTGCCTTTAAACGATACCACCCGAGACCAAAAAGATTAATATTAAAATGAAAACAACAAAGTGGAAAACCGTAACCCAATTGTGTAATTGGAAAATAATTGTTAATTTCCAATCCCCATAAAAATCAAGCAACCCAAATGTAAATAAGTTAAGAAGAGAATTAAACTCACTAATCAATATTCGCATTCAAAACCAAATTAAAACTCGCCAAATGAGTTGAACCTACAAATTAGGCTTCCGGTAAATGCGCTTAGTTGTTTCCAACCTGGCAACCTGTACGCAAATTCAAAAATCGTTTGCCATTCCGTTAATTGGGTGCCCCTCCTAATGGGTAGGGTTGCATAAATCGTTTGTGGAGGCACTAAAAGCGCTCGTTAAGGTGGGGAAGATTTTCTGCCGTTCCAACTCCGCCCCCTTTCACAACTTTCATGGGGGTGGGGGTAATTTAAATGGTGGGAGGGGGCTCCCCTTTGCGTAATAAAAATGCCGTCTGAGATAATTTGGCTGTTATGTGCACAAGGATTAGATATGAAATGTTGAAGGTTTTTTTTAGAAAAATGTTATCAGAAACTCTAATTATTGTAGTTAAAATATTAGTCTTTCGGAATTAAGAAGCTTAGGATTATTTTTAGTATCACCATACCGGTAAATGAGAAAATGATAATTATGAGTGTAATTAGATAAATAATTTTTCAAAACATAAATGCATTTTTAATTTTTGAAACAAACTTGAATAATTAAGAGTTGTGTTATTGAAGCAAAATTAGTGTTGGAATTGGAATAGAAATCTTATATGATACTTAGATGAAAAAAAGTCGGTATATATTTATTAACTATTATTTCTACTTACTTTATACTTAAAATAGGTAGGTTAAATATCTAAAGTTGCATAGTTCATGAAAATAAAAAATATGGCATAATATAAACACCCCTTAATAATTGTACAGGCATTGTAGATATTAATAAGCTAAAAATAATGAATTCTAATAAAAAAACAATTTATACGTTGAATCAAAGAAATATGAAAGAGATGAAATATCAAGTAAGGATATGCCTTCAAGATATCAAGTAATAACTGACTTAATCTCAATTCTATTTGCTATCACATAATCCATCTATCTATAATCCAATTCTAAATAGTAAGATGTTGGCAATACGCTTTATTATTTTAGTAAGGATTAACTTTACTATGAAAAATTAGTTATCTTTACCCTTAATTCCTTTCCCTTATTCTCTCTAAAAGAATTTTAATCCATCACGAATAAATTCTCAAAACGATATGATTCAACAAATGCAAATTATCCGATTCGGGTTTCACAGGAAGAAATGAAGATCAAGAAGCCCAGAGTAAATAAAAAAGTGAACCATCTGTTTAGCATTAAATCCTCGTTACCTCCCTTTAAAGTTCAGAATTTGAATTTACATACAAGTCTCATGGTGTTAATACCAGGGATTTCCCGTTTGTGTCATTTTTTCTTTCAGATAAGCGTCTTGCTTGGTCTGACTTTAGTTTATTGTCAAAGAATAAAATTCCTTAAGCTTTTTATTTTGGATTCTTTTGAAAGTTTTAAGACGACAGCTTAACACTTTTATCGGTTATCAGAGTTTGCATCATGTAATGGGGTTTGTTTGCTTGGTTATAAAGGAAGATTGGGTTCGCGTGGCAGCAGATTTTAAGTTGATAAAAGAGAGATAGAGATAAATGAGAAAATTTGATCATTTTGTTTTCTTAAGAATTGTTTTATGGTTTGATATTTTGTTTGAGCGTAAACAACAAGTTTTACTTTTGAAAAAGCTTTATTTTTAGTTTGAGCAAAACTTATTTGCGTAGATGGGAATGTTATGTGTTTTAAAATCTCGTTAAATATAAAAAAGAATTATGATAAGCTCTTCTAGAAATTAGAACTTAATAAAACTAATTTCACTGTTTCTTTTTTACTTTATCAATTAATTTATATACATTTTTTTTGTTTACAGAACTAAATACTTAGAAACCTGTACTAAATTTACTCCTCCTGTAACTTAAATGCAATTACTAAGTGTCATTTTCTAGGAATAATTTCTTCCATCAACATAAGTTAATATAATGTATTAATTTGATTTCTTTTAAATGTTTTTATTAATAAAAAAGAGTGCCCCTAGCTTGATACGATTGCCTCAGAACTGATTTGTTCAGGATTGGACTTAATGACTTTCCTCACTGCATTTTGTCACACAGGACGATCTATAAACTGAGAACATTTTATTAGACAAAAGTTCTGTATTGTGCAGTTTTAGTTCTGTTGTACAAAAGCATTGGTAACACAGAAGGCTAATAGTTTAAATATAATTGCCAAATGCATTTGTAAATGAATAAATATTCCCTTTTAGTAAAAGCTAACTAAAGGGTGCTTTTAGCACAGATTAATATTTTATCCAGTATCATTCACAGCCTAAAGAGGCTATTGTAGTATTGTACTCTATTGAATTCCGTTTCAAAGATATATTCGAGGGAGTTCCGAATAACGAATTTCTGCAAGGAAGGTATAAAAGACTGTATTTGCAATTTAAACTCAGTGACATTTTACTTGATAATACAACTTTTAAATTCCTTTAAATCCAGAAAAAAGCCAGACAGCTAGATAAGATATATACATTTGAAAAGCATAGATAAGAGAAAAATTTTAAATATCAAGTACATTTTTAAGGTTAAAAAAATTATTTGAACATCATTATAGTTCCGAAGATACCCTTAACGCAATTCTTAGTTCAAAGACCATAAATAAAGAAAATAGTGGGAACTATATAAGTGCACGAATGAATAAGTATAACACGGGTAATATATTAAATATCTAATAAATATATATGTTAGGGGCAATGTGATAAATCGGGCATTATTAATAATGCCCGAAGTGGAGGAGGGCAATGTGATAAATTAAATGGAATTCATCAATAAAATTTATCACTTTTACCGCCTCCACTCTAGGTATTATTAATAATGCTCAATAATAATAACACTTTGCCCGTAACATAAATAAATACAAATAAAAACATTAAATGTTTCAAATCAAACTAAAACCTAAAAGGACAAATATTTAGGGGAAATAAAAAAAATCAATGACAATCATAAAGAAAAACAAATTTTCCCTTTTTTATAGAAAGATGTTGCATTTAAAATCATCAACACCATACTTGCAAAGTTAGTACTTAACGTATACTTTTAAAAGACTTACAAGAATCGCCCTAACTAAAGCTAAGTTCATAGAAATGGCAACCCTAAAAGGAAACTATTCTTTGGTTTAAATCTCATTGTGCTAAGAAGTCCTTAAAAAGGCAAAAATTTCTTAAATGAGTCGGGAAAAGATCGTTTAAAAGGAGTTAGAGAAGGCAATTTAGGTTTCGAAGCAATTCTCACTTTGTTGTAATGTTATTAAAAAGCTTCCCAACTTAAAACGAAAGCAGTTATCCGAAACCTTAAAGTAACGAGATATTTAATATAGTTTGTTTCTTTTAGATAAAATGTTTATTGAAGCCAGTATTAAATATACTATTCATATTATACCCTTTCGTGATAAATGTGCGTAAGAAAAGAAATTGCTTGATTTTAAGGCTGAGAAGGAAACCTTAAGAAAATTTACATTCTATGGAGTACTTACTATCATTAATAAGAATAAAAGATGAATGAACGAGAATAATAGTAGTGCTATAACAAATAAGTGAACTATAAAGAAAACCATACAGAGCTAAAATTGCATGAGCCTCCCACGTATATAGGATATAATAATACTATAAGTATAAATCCCACGTATATACTATTTTTAAAACTAAAGTAAACTTTCATAAACTGAATGAATTTATTATCTTATCCTCACTGTGTTCTCTAAATAAAATTGTCTGCACTGTGCTCTCTATACATCCGATATTTTGGTCCCTTGTCAGCTGTGCCTAATGGTTTTCTCAGTTGAAAACATCTGTTCAAAAACAAAATGCATACTTGTACATCATATCTATCTGTGAAGAAAATTAAAACCTGTTATTTAATTGAAGTATTGTTTTATCCCATAATAATTGCGTTAAAGGGGAGTCATTTTTTTTAAAGTTTAATTTGAAATTTAAAAAAAATACGCAGTTGGGTGTGACTATGAGTTGTAATGAAAATTTAAAGAGAAGTACTATTTATAGGCATATTCTCTTACTTTACTTTAAATGGTCTAGCAAAACTTTTTGATAAATTGCTTCATTTTAAGAGTTATACACTGTACGTGTTGCTTGAAGAGATAGTTGAGAAATAAACATAGGAAATAGTCTCAGTGATATCATACATGTTACACACTAACCCCTATACTATCATCTCGTTTTAGAGCTCCAGTCTGGCTTTCAGCCAATTCATTTCAACTTAGTGACCGACATAGGGAAAAGAGATCTGAAATCATCCAAATTTATAAACTGCCAAGATAAGTTTGACTTATTAAACACCTTTAATATTTGTGGCATTTTTTTGAGATAGAATAAAAAGATAGATTTATCTTCATTTTAATTTTATATTCAGATAAGGTTAAATTAATGTTAAAGTTTATTCAGATAAGGTTAAAAGTTATAATAAAACTCCTTTTGTTTTTCATACCATTTTATGTTAATGGTGATTCAAACTCAAATCCAATCCGACAAAAATAATCAACATTTAATCCAAATATTAAACCCAAATATCCAACGTGTTTATTTCAAGCCTTAAATCACGTTGATGAGTTATTACACGAAATGTCTTCAGTGGACAAATGAAATAAATGAAAGGCATTCCACAGAACGTTCTCTGTAGGATTCGATTCGGTATAAGAGAGAAGCCAAAAGTGCTTCGAATGCAATTATTCGAGAGGGGAGCTATTTCCGTCGCTGGCCGAGTACAGGTAAGATTCGAATGATTCGGATGTTTCCATTCTTCTATCGAAGCTCAATGACCAAGGGGATGAGTACTTTTTCGAACAGTGACTCGCTCAGAGAGAGTCAAATTTCAGCTTTTTCTTCGAGGTGAAAATAAAGGGTATTTTCTAATGAATTAGAAATTTTAAACTAATTTGTATAGAAGAATCATTCAAAAATAACTTTTGGGGATGTAAAGTAGTTTTAATATTGATAAAAAATAAAGTACTTTTTGACATAGCTTTTAGTTAATGAAAATAAAATAAGCCCAAATAACATTTTTAATTTTGAAGCACAAACCTTAATTATAATCTCCAAACTTCCAAAAATTATGGAAACATTCAATTGCTGGTAAACTAAAAAGTTGAGCTTACTGTATCACTGTGCGCTTTTAACTTGTAAAAACACAGTTAATATGTTAATTTAGATTTAATTAGTTGTAAACAATGTTTAGAGTTTTTAAAGTAATTTTAATACTTTTTTGTAAACCTGGTCACCCTGAATTCATTTAATAACTTCTAAAATCGCTGAAATAATAAAAAGACAAATTATAAAACTGTCTAAATAGGAAGTAAAAAGTTAAAATAGTCGATAGAATGTAAGATTTTTTCTAGGTAAAGGTAATTATTATTTTGATAAACAATTCTATATTACTCATAAATATAACTTTCTCTAAAATTGATTCTTGATCCCCTTAGATTCAACAATGGACCGAAAATTCATTTCCCAAGTAAACCATTTTCACCTAACCGAAATTGGCAGTCGGGTGACAGACAAGAACTTTCCAAAAGATTCTAAATGGATTTCTCAATTCCATCAGCTCATCCCTTAAGAACAGCGAGCGAAACCCTCCTCCAATTCCATTCGCTTTCTAAAGGATACGTTCGAGGCAATGTTCGCAAGACCCCTTCAGGTCAAACGTCAATGGAGGGAGACAGTTCTCGAGACTTTCTTCCCTGTGGAGAAGCGAATCAATTCTCCACGAATGTCGCTTTTCATCACTTGAGAAAAAGATTCCACAAAACATTGATTTTTTTTCCTGTGTCGCGATTTTTTTTCTTCTGTTGCTGCGTCTTGGAAGTTACTTTTTTTCTGGATCGACGAAACATTGTTGAGCTTTTGTCTTTTAAGAAGAGCATCATTGTGAAGAGGAGATTCTCTTTGAAAGGATTTTTATGAGCAGAGAGGAGTTACAAAGAATTATTTCGTGAAAGACGGTGCGGACCATGCTACTACGTTAGTGATGTAATCTACTCAATAGAAGCTTAATTGAGTCTCTCGGAGTATAAGCTTTTGAACGGGATCTTCTTTTTACGTGTGTAAAAGCAGAAAATACGAGCTTTTCGTGTATAAACACGATTTAAACTTGATTGAACTTCAATAAAAAAAAGCTTATGAGTTAGGGGGGATTACAATCTTTTTGAACTTTAAAGATTTAATTTTGTTTGTTTATAAATGAGAATCTATTTTGTAATTTAGATTATTTAAATAGTTTGCTCATATATATTTTGAAATACTAATATAAAAACATCCCTAACTTTTTCAATCCCTGTATCAAGAAATTTGACAAAAATTTTTTCCATATATTGGTTTTATTTTATTCTCTCAATTTTTCATGAAACAGGGTTTTACTAAAGAACCTTTTTTAAAAAAAACAACAACAATACAAAGGTTTATATAAAGGTATAAATAACATAAACAAAAAGAAAATGATGTCATGATTTTTTTAACTTGTGAATTAAATTTAGTAAACACGTCATAAAATTTCGACATGTTAAAAGTTAAAAAGCTAAATTGAGACATTTATAAAATACATTGCCATTTCTTAAAAAGCATTATAGGATAATTTAAATAAAATAACACAATAATAAAATTAATAATAGTTATTAATTAATAATTTAAATAAAATAAATATGTGCTTTATCATACGAAGAATCACACAATATAAATAGAAACATAATATCATTTTGACCTCCCCTATCACACTCAATCTATTATTATCCCTTATTCGTCTAACAAAAAAATTGGATTGAATCTGAAAGGCAGTAAAATAATCTTTTGATAAAAATCATCTTTCGATAAAACCGAGTCAAGTATTTACGATAAGCTTCCCGAGCAACCCCTTAGAAATGAAGTTCCGGTTCTATTATGAACCCCTTCCGGTGCACCGGAAGTCAAGGCGTTGTCATGTAATAGCGTGGTTTACCAGGATAATTGAAACAAAAAAGTTACAAACGAGATTTCCAGAAGCTCGTTTAGTTTTTTTTGTGGACAGAGCACATCAAATGGACTGTGATTGCGATTCTGCTTTTGTTTATTCGTGTTCTGTGCATTGTATTTTGAAGTGCATTCCAAAACAAATTTTAGTTTTTTTAAAACGATAGCATGGTGAATAAGAGAAGACAGAAAAGTTCAAATATATTTGACTTTTCAATTAAGACCAAGTGAATAAAAGCTATTACTATTCCTTTTAAGAACCCAAAAGCATCAGAGTGTTGTTTAGAAACAGTGCGCGACTTTTTTGAAACCTCGCCAACTAGTGAATAGAGGCGCGCTAAAAGCTGGCTTTCTTGCATCAACCCTACCATCGCAGTAAAGTGGGTTTTACAGGGAATAATAGAGAAAGTAGGTTAAGGGGCGGCTTACATTACGTATCCATTTTTAGGAACCACGGAATTCTTTCATCTAACAATTGAAGAATATTCCTCCTGATTCCTTTAAAAGTTTTTTTGCTTTCAATTATCATTCATAATATACTAAATTAGTTGAAGTATAATTCAGGAAATTGTTGAATTTTCATAGATATGATGTTTGTTATTGTGATGAAGTTTTTACAAGTAGAGTACAAACATGAAATACTGAAATTCCAAAGATTGCGAGTGCATTTTAAGCTAATCAATATATTGAAGTATTTTTTAAGAAACGGTTCATATTATATTTGTTAAGAAATGTTTGGATTAATAGTATGTAAATCAAAGGTCACTTGGGATAAGTGGATCACCCCGTTTAAACTTAATTATGTACAGGAAATTTTACACTTACTCGCATTTATTATGTTGCAGTTTGTCACACTGATGGATTTTGCATTTGATTTTTGTTTCATTTATTCTTACGATTATAGAGCAACTTAAAATAGATTCCAAGAATGGATTTTTTGAAGAGTTCAAGGTGCATCTTTCAAAGAAGTATTTCCAGCTAAGTTTTCATTATATTTTGATATTTATTGAACTGTTGTGCAAAGTTAAACTTAAAATACATACTGCAATTTGAATTTTTTTAAAAATTTAAATTTAGAAGTAATTAACGGGGGTCCCACTTACTCTGTAATTTTAGCCTGTTGGGGTAAGTATGATCCCTGTTTATGGAGTAAGTGAGACCCCTTAATATAATATAAGTGGTTCTAGAGGGTCCCAAACGATATAGGAACTATTACTGAAGACTTAGGCGGATTAAGGGGGGTTTTAGGGGCAATTTCCCCCAACATTTTCAGAAAATTTCGATTTATACTAGTAGCAAGACCTTTAACTCACCACTTCATAAGTGGGTCACCCATCTCATTTTTAAAAAAAGACCAGTTAAGAAAATTGTAAAACATTATTTTAAAAACTAATAATACAGTTTTGTTTATGGGATAAAGTCTTAAATGAAATAAGTCAAGATATTCAAATTTAAAACGTTCAAAATGTTTCCATTTAGCTACAAAAATTACTATTTTCTATTTAGCAGGGGTCCCACTTACCCCAAGTGACCCTATTAGAGTTTTCGTATTTTTAAAAAACTTTGAAGTTGAAGAAAACAATTTAGATTTTAACGTTGAAATTCTAAAACATTTTAACCATAAAACTCAGATATACGACTTCATATATAAAGGAAAATATATTTTTAAATTAAAAACTAAATAAGTAGGTACTATATTAATTAAGTGAATAAAACTTTATTGAAAATATATAATAATATTAATAATAACAAAATTCACCCTAAAAATATGTTTTAAACTTGTTTCCTCTACCCTTCTAACATTTCAGAAAAACCTATAAATGACTTAATGACATATTTTACTGTGGAGTTTATAATTAATATTTTTTCAATGGAATTTAAATAATAATTCATTTCTACAGGCAAAAAAAAGAAAAACATTATTTAGCAGGTGAAATTTTACACACAAACAGAAAATTTAAATTTCTTCCTTAATTTAGTCTTTTTACATTTCCCAACTCTTTTGTGGCTAAAAACTAAAACGCTTTCTTAAGGGTAAATACTCTTTCACATTACAACTTTCACTTAACGTTTTCCGATACTAGATTTGATTTTCTACCAACCTACTTGAAAGCACTCTAGCTGTGCACAATATAAGAATACCGATACACATTACCATAATTTAAGGAACAAAGAAATCATCTGAACAAGAACTCCTCGGGCCATTCTTGAGAAAAAAACACAGTGCGCCGAATCACGAACATCGCAATAAACAGGGTCAAGTTTCTATTTCGAATTTCTATTTCGTTCGAAATTCCCGTTCGATCATCCCTGGGGGGTTGAGGCAAGAGAAGGTGTGGAATGAAAATAGAACGAGCGCTGAAGCTCAAAACTGAGAATCGCGTGTGGAGGGGTGGGAAAGTGACTCTGAACATTAGAGGAGCTGTTAGGGTTGCTAGGTTGGAATAATTTTTTTCGATTTATTTTATAATCGAACGCTTAAAATGATAAAATGACCCTAGTAAAGCAGTGTTCACCTGCGTAGAGCAGTGTTTTTCGCGATTCGTTTCTCCAGGACTCATGAGATACATTAAATTCACAATGTTTTCCTTTTTGGTTATTGCAAAAAACGAATGCTAGGGTTACAGTTTATCTCGAGGTACTATTTATAAATATACAAAATGGACATGAGACTAACTCTTATATTGATGGGAACAACATTTAAAACTGACTCAGCTACAGCGTATTAGTTAATCCTGTGCTATATATTATAAATTGTTGCTGATTACCATATTTAAACAAAAAAAAACTTATTAGACTCAAGACAGGACTCATATTTGTCTACCTTAAAGTAGAGAAATCTGCGCACTTATAAAACTTATGTTGTTATACTACATAACTTTTGCCATTTTAAATTTAAGAAGTTTGTTAAAACTGGGAAGGCTTCTAAGGCCGGAGTTGTAATTAAAACTGAGGTTTTCGTGGCTTGTTGGCCGTAATCTTGTTGATGAAAGGCTAAACGTTTTGACTCCTCCTACGGGAGTCATCTTCAGTTGGATAAAAAAATTTAGAGTTCATAGTTATAATTATTTCTTTTACGTGTTGATATTGACGTTTGAATTATAACTATAAGTTTTAAACTTTTTATCCTACTAAAGATGACTCCGGTAGGAAGAGTCGAAGCGTTAAGTGTTTCATCTACAAGATTACGACCAACAAGCCCGGAAAAACCTCATTTTTAATTAAGAAGTTTGTGTTTATCCTTACTTACAACTGAATTTCACAAAAGTTACAAGGAAAAAGAGTCTAACCATTGATATGCCATAATTTCATTAGAAATGCTTATTTAAAAAACGAACTTCTCTAAAAGAACTAGAATCTCAGTTTTGGATTTAAATGAGAAAATAATTTATTATAAAAATATTTCAGTACAATCCAAGCATCTCAAAATCAAAGATTTCTAACCCTCCAAACTGTAAACCATTTAGTAAACTGTCAGACTTTTACGGCCTAGCATCTATAACAAAGAAATACGCCCACAAATAATGGCAACTATTTCAGAGCTAGCATTTCTTTCCTACAAAGAGCTATGAGGGGAAACTATTCCATAACTGTCACGGGTCGGGGGGCTCGAGGGACCCATCAGTCTCGTGATTGCGGGAGCAGAACATGTAAGCTGGCGGAGAAAGGCACGCTGTCAACCCGGCTCTTAAGAAAGACAACACGCTGAAAGAAAGGAAACACAAAGGAGTATTTCCTCTTGATTTAGTAGTTGGGTAAAGGATCATCTCTTAATTAACTTACTCTCTACTCAATTTGAATTCACGGCTGTTATCACTCCTAAGTAGCACAGCTTATGCTAAATATGTCATATTTACGTAACTGCTGTTAGAACTAAACGAAATTTGGCCATATATGACAAACGTTGGATGAATCTTGAACGTTTGTCTCGTTTGGGTCTGTGTGTGAATGTATTGTGAAGTTATCATTGAGAGTTTTAACACCTATGACACAGTAATTGGACTACTGTAAAGTAAGGAAGTTTAACTTCAGTTGACTACTATCCTAAGTTAAAATACAAAAAAATGTTTAAATATGACTACATACTATCAACACAAATTAATTAAAAGAAATTTTATGTTTGATTATTTTGATAGAAATTGGATAAATTGTTTACTTTTTATGTAATCTAAATAGATTCTCTCAGAAACTATCTCAGCATTCTTTTTTTAGTACCAAACACATTTCTATTCAAAACAATACATTTAATTATTTAAAAAACACATTTACAAAAAAAAGAACATTAGGATAAGTATATATTTAGATTGAATAACCGAATTTATTTTTGAGTTCCCTCATTTAGGCATCAAGAATACCTATTTCACGCGTTACGTATGCACTAAAAATAAAAATAAATAAAAACTATCTTTTGAATAAAATAAGTGAACTATTTTTGAGACCTCCTTTGGTAAAGAGCAATGAAAAGAACTACCTGGGGCAAGAGTATTTTAACTGCATGTAGGTATTTTTCTAACATTTCCTTTTTTCTTACATGAGAACTTTCAAAGAGTTCTTGTGCACATTATTATTTTCATTGATTTATTCTACAGCATTAAAACAAATGTAAAAGAAAGGTGTTGTATTTTTAGTTCATAAAGAAATAGTCTTACAATTAAGATCCCAGCTACAAAAAGAAAAGAGGAAACTATGCGACTAAAATTTCCTTCAATGAGGTTTCATTAATTTCTTTCATTACCTAAGTTATGTTTTTATTAGGCTCTCAAGGAATTTCTAATCACTTTTTAAAGAAAAATAACTAATATTTAATCAAACTTATTTGAATTCAAATTTAATTTAATAAGTATTTTTAGCTGTAGCTTTTCAGAGTTTATTTAATACAGTCCGCTTTCCTTTCAAAGGTAATGGAAACAAGTTATGTCCTCTTTATGTAATGCTTTGTGATTAGTTCTTCGAGAAAAACCGATACGAGCATCAAAGCACCAATAATCTAAGATGAAGTCAACCTATGGATCGATTCTCGGCCCAAAAGTACCGATCCATGTCGAACGCAATAAAAATCGGACATCAGCATCGTAATGGGGTCTTTTATCTTGGGTAAGAAAGATCGAATAGTCTTATATATTGAACGTAACGTGTCAGAAAGATAAAGATTAATAGTTTGGAACCAAAGAAACAACTTATTTTTCCTTAGTAAGCCCAAGTAAGGTTAAATGTTGTTTTTGAAGACTTTTTTACGATAAAAATTTACTTAATCATGAAATAACTACTTCATATGTAATTTCAAAAACGAAATATGATACTACATTTCTCGAAAGAGCATATAAAATCATAAAGGCACTGTGAACCAATGAATCATCATGTTTCATTCGGTTGGAGGTTTAATATTAATTTTCTAAGCGTTATTTTTGGGCAAATAGGCCTATTTAGTAATAGAATTCAAGTCAATCATCTCATAACTATGTGAATTGGCCATCTGTTTGCTGGTGACGTCACAATGTAATTCAGATCTATAAAATTTATGGATCGGTTATAATAGGTTCAGTTAATCAATCGGTTATAATTATATTGATTTTTATAGGTTTTATAGGCCGCCTCTTGTCTTGCTATAAGAACTCTGAAGTTTCATCGATATTTTAGGTTAAGCAGTTTGAAAGCGTCAGGTTTCAAACTAAATCGAAAAAAATAATTTAAAATAACATCCCCTTAAATTATCTCAACTAGAAGTGTTTCTTTTAATTTTTTTATTAAACATAGACATTTCCTCCAATTACAGAAAAAACTAACCGGCAACAGTGTTACCGGTTAATTTCCGTTATTTGAAAAAACGGATTTTTTACAGTGCAGTATATATTTAATAGGTTTTCTATGAAAGCCTTCAAATCTAAAAAAAAATAAGATCCCCGTTTTCAAAAACCAAGCAACAGTGATTCATTCTGACAAACATTTTTTTGTTCCTATTGTCATCCAGCTATAAAAAAATCGCGTTTTGTCCACAAAATCAGTATCATCTCCTACACATAAGTTCAATATCTCCAATCGCTTTGAGGGGAAAAAATTCCCCGTGGCTTTAATATGCGGGAGTCTTATCTGGGAGAAATCTCTCTATCCAGGGTGCCACAAATCATTCTCGGCCATTACAGAATTTGACGGCGAGTCGAGATAAGGGATTGGCTAATAAACTCGAGAGGGCGGACTCTCCTCGTTTTCAAAAGCCAAGACCCGAGAGAGAGTGGACCAGAGTTATTCATGTTCAGTGTGATAGTTCCGCTTGGTTACGAATTTGATTAGTTTAAGAATTTGAAATCATTCCCCTCTTGGGTGTGTTATTAGCTATTGTTATAACGTTTACAATGATCAATAAGTTCATGCCGATAAAGAGCGGAGATTTTACTATAGTCATACCTCCAGGAGAAAAACTTTTTACGCATTACAAAATTTAAGGGGTTATGGTTATTCAGAAACGCTGAAAAAAAGTTTTGTGCAAAATCTGCGGACCTCTATCATTTGACTGTACACTTTTTTCAGAATTTTAATTTTTCTTTCAAAGTTTTTTTTTCTTCTGGCGGTACGACTATAAGTAACTTCAAGTTTTTTTAGTTATCGGAAAACCTTATCGTTAGTTATCGGATTAAAAGATGCACCTCAATAATTAAAAAAAGGCATACAGAACAGTTGTAAACAATCCTTATAATTTAGGGTTATTTAGGTAACCTCTAAAAGGAAATTTGGTTGGTGAATATTTGGGAACATATTTTATACTTAAGGAGTGGTTTTTAATTTCTGTTAGTAGAAGTTTAAGATTAAGTATAATCTAGATATTTTGGTACCTTTGCGAAAAAGATTAATTCGAGGTGAGACTGTGCACTTTTTTAATGGCTTATATTTTTTTACAAAATATGTATATTTTTTAAACCGTTCTCATACTTTAAATAGAGTGTTCTAATAATTCAGTACAACTCTTTTTTTGGTTTTGTTCCATTTTTCTAAGAAAAATTCTGTTCATGGATTTATATGTATTATAATTAACTTCAACCATAATTCTCAAATATCTAATCCAGTTTTCAAAAAATTTTCATCTAATATTAGTATCAAAATGCACCAAAACAATTCTATTGAAATAATGCACGGGAGAAATGAAATATAAAGAATTGAATATCCAGATTTATATTTCAATTCAATTTTTTCCAAAAGGATTTTATAAAAGTTATAAATATATCCCTATCATTCATATTTATCCTTTAAACAAAACTCTCAATATCTCCTCTCTCGTTTTTCTTTAAAGCGCATGACTTTTAGAGTTTAAAATTTTCTGTACGGCTCACAAAAAGCATCGACGCAACTCTGGGCCAAATAGTAAGTTACGAAACGACGTCAGTTCAATATTCACGTTTCAAAAATCGTCTGAAAAAGCAAATCACACCTCAACTCCAAAGCCAACAAAACGCAAGCGATAAGAGAAAATTCGAAAAGGCAATGAACTGAGCTATAAAATAAACGAGAAAAAATTCCTGAGAGATTTTAGGAAGATTGGAATCTCCATCTAATGCTTCCCTCTTTTCCTCTTCCAGTTCTTTGGATAAAACAAACAGAACAAAAATATAACAAACATATTACGTTCGATGATTACTCTCAGAGTTGATGGAAGAATAAATAATCAAATTTTTTAAGCACGGGATGACGAGGTACTTTTGTAAATCTGTTGCAGCTTATTGGCTTTTTTGGAGTAGAAATGTAAACTGATCTTTTTACTTTTGTGATATTTAGGTCCAAATGATGATGTATTTATGTTTTTACTTAAGAAATGGTATTTTTAAATCGCATGGTTTAGGTAGGATAAATACGCAATGCGTATTTCGAATTGCGTATTACGCATGATTCATAATAAATGAGTTGGGGATTTAAAAAAAATTTAAATGTAATTTTTAGCAAAAGTTATGAAGATTTGAGCTCGGTTGTACGAAAAGAAAAATATAAATGTGTCAAATATTTAGGGAACTCACTTTTTGCACTTTAGAAAATGCTAGAACTTATGCAAAAAAATACTTTTTTTTGTGAGAAAGGTAAGGGAAACAAATGAACATGTGTGATAAATTAACTATTCGCAGAAGAAAAAATTGCAAATAATGAAAAATTTATCAAATCTTTTTCAGGAGAGTTGATATTATCTACTCTAATAAATCGTTGCTTCTTAACTACCTTTGGAAGCAAATTCAAAAAGTTTTTCTACCTTCCACCTTGTATCTACAAGTTGTCTATATTGTCACAAAGAAATCTACAGCACTAGCTAAATAAACAGAACTTTATTAGGCGAAAATCCCCTCACACACAACGGTGGGCAGTATTTATAGGAAATAGGAAAAATATTAGTGACGTGTATGAATGCTAATTTACATATGAGAGGTGAATGCAAGTTGAGATGTGAATGCCTAATAATAAAACTCCTTTCTCCTGGGCTCGAACCTATCACCCTGTTTAATATCACATCTTTGTAGCATTGCTCTCCCTTAAATAATAGAACAGCGACCCGCTGTTTACGAATGCTCCAATTCCCGTTTTCTGGATCTTGTCATTGGCCTGGGGTTCTCTCGAATTTTGGGAACAGGATCATTTGTCGCTGGACTCGGTCCTGTGTCGCTAGAAGTCTCATCTAGAGGTTCAGGTAGAGGGCGGACTGTAACAGGACCGGGTTGGTCGTTCTCATGGAGCTGAGCATCCGGATCGAGGTATGGTTTCATCCGCAGGACATGGACTATGTCTTTTGGTTTTCGACGTCTGGAGGTGGGATCAAAGTTTTCCACTTCGTAGTTGACATCGGACAAGCGACGTTTAACGCAATAGGGCCCGAAGTATCTCTTCAGTAACTTCTCTGATAGTCCCACTTTCCGTATGGGGATGAAGATCCAAACTAGGTCCCCAGGATTATAGAAAACTGGTCGATGTTTTGCGTCATATCGCTGTCGATCTCTATCTTGGGCAGATAAGGTACAAATTCGAGCTAGTTGCCGTGCTTCCTCTGCCGTCGTTATCAGTTGGAAAACATAATCGCTGCCTGTGTTGATAGGATGGTATGGGAATAAAGTATCCATGGTTGTCTCCGCTTCTCGTCCATGCAAAAGGAAGAATGGATTAAAACCCGTTGTTTCTTGCTTCGCCGTGTTATACGCAAACGTCACAAATGGTAGCAAGTCATCCCAATTCTTCTCTTCAGCGTCAACATACATGGCGAGCATGTCTGCTAAAGTCTTGTTGAAACGCTCCGTCAAGCCATTAGTCTGGGGATGGTGGGCTGTGGTGAATTTGTGAGAAACATTACACATAGTTGTTATTTCAGCTACGAGCTTCGACTGAAAAACAGTTCCCCTATCTGAGATCATTATCCTAGGAGCCCCATGCCTAAGTATGACATCTTCCACCAGGAACTTGGCCACAACCGGTGCATCGGCAGATGGTAACACCTTGGTGGTGGCATAGCGTGTCAGATAGTCAGTGCAGACAATGATCCAACGGTTCCCTAATGTAGTTTTTGGAAATCTTCCTAAGAGGTCAATTCCTACTCTGTGGAATGGCGCAACTGCAGGTGGGATGGGTATAAGTTGTCCGGGTGGAAGTTGTGGAACACTCTTGCGTCGTTGACATTCTCGACAATGACTTACGTATCGTTTTACCGATCTGTATAGACCTGGCCAATGGTACCGTTTTCGAATTCGGTCATAGGTTCTAGCAAAACCCAGATGTCCTGATGTAGCTTCGTCATGGAAATGTCTCAAGATGTCTTCTCGGAGTTGTTTCGGAATTACAGGCAACCACTGAGCTCCCAAAGGGTCAAAGTTGCGCTTACAGAGGATCCCGTCCACTATTTGAAAATTTCCTTGATTAGGTTCATGGTCCTCCAGTGACTTGATGACTTTCAAAGTTTCCACGTCATCTCTCTGCTCAGCGGCTATGTCGGCAACGGCGTTTAGAGTAGGAATGTCCTCGGCAATTTCCGTGTCATCTTCAATAGGACATCGGGATAGACAGTCGGCATCTTGGTGTTTGCGTCCACTTTTGTATACAATGGTCACGTCGTATTCTTGCAATCTTAATGCCCATCTCGCTAGCCTACCTGAAGGATCCTTTAGGTTCGCTAACCAACACAGCTAATGATGGTCTGTAACGATGGTGAAGGGCCTTCCGAATAAATAAGGCCGGAACTTGGTGATTGACCAAATGATAGCCAAGCATTCGCTCTCTGTTGTGGAATAGTTTTAGGCGAAAATTCCCTCACACACAACGGTGGGCAGTATTTATAGGAAATAGGAAAAATATTAGTGACGTGTATGAATGCTAATTTACATATGAGAGGTGAATGCAAGTTGAGATGTGAATGACAAATAATAAAACTCCTTTCTCCTGGGCTCGAAGCTATCACCCTGTTTAATACCACATCTTTGTAGCAATATTTCCACTTTTAACTCTTGTCTTTTAACCCTTCATTTATCATAATTATAGGAAATATCTTATTCTTTATTCAATTTTTAACTATCGTTTCTTATGTAATTTTTCGTTTCATTTGCCATAAGCAAAAAAAGAATAAAGAATAAGATATTTCCTATAATTACGATAAATGAAGGGTTAAAAGACAAGAGTAAATAAAAATAGATAAATATACTTATTATCCATCTGATATACATATTTCTTTAGATCAATCTAAGAATTTTAAAAATGTAGAAATACACGCAATAGTTTTCAGCTGACCACTTTTTGACTGTCCCATAAGGGCGAGTTTTACCGACCAAAAATAATCTTACGAAATAAACTAGAAAAATAACACACAAAAAACCTCCAGACAGGACCCAATAATGTGATTCTAAACGTGCCCCCGCGATGGTCAATTTCGAAAGTGCTTAAGACACGGGGACAAAGAAGGCGGAATGTCATCCCGATGTTCTTCAAGCGTCATCTCATCGCCCCCGCATCACGTTCGGCACCCCTAATGAAAGTCTACCCCTAATCTGGCATCTCACTCCCACAAAATCGATCGATGCCCCCTCACAACAGATCCCCCCTGGGTCTGTTGACGGGAGGGGGTGATTGAATGTCGAACATGAGCCGCGCTATGGGCTTTCCTCGAAGTTAGGAGGTCATAAAACAAGAACATTTATTTACACACACAAATGAATATTAATACGAGGAAACACGCAGAGACAATTTAAAAGAAATGAGAAAAATAAGATAAATATACGAGTTGCCCTGGATTTAAAGACCCATATGTGAGCATTGAGCAACCTACATGAATTGCCACATGAGTTAAAAATGAGGAAAATAAAAAATAAGGTAAATAAATGGTATTAAAGGTTTCTTTTTAACACATAGTATTTATTATACTCAGCTATCTGGTCCTGTATAATTATTGTTGTTTAACCAGCGTTTTTAGATAATGGTGGAGTTAAGACCAAGGCTTAATTAGTCTACTAACCCAGCGTGTCCCAACCGGGATCCTCGAGGCTTCCTCAAGGGTTCCGCGAGGGGGATCAGAAAATCTTTTTTTCTGGTTTAGATTTTAGAAATTTTTAGATATGGATCAGTCAGTAGGAAAAAACTTTTGCAGCGCTAAGTCGTGAACACATAAATGAACCATTCTAATCAAAAACGTATGGATTGTATTGGGATATATTGCTAATGTGATGCGTGAAAAAAGATAGAGTGGTAAAAGTTTTAATAAAAAATTTCAGAGTCAGAAAATGTGTTCTTAAAGTGTTTTGATCCAAATTAAGGAACACTTTAAGATTAGAAGCACTATTCGGAACACTATATTTTTAGAACACAATTCAAGACTAAAAACAGTTTTAACACTTTCTAAACATATTCACTACACTATCACAACGAAAAGAGGTGATAAAGTGTTCTACCTGACAACGAAACGAAAAAGGGTTTTAATTTTTAAATGTTAAGGAAGAAAAAGAACATTTATTTTGAAAAAACAACAAACTTAAGGTTAAAAATGTGTTTATTTATGTCCCGACAAAAATTCCACTATAATCTATATACAGTCCTCTCTCCGATAATTTTAACTCTCTCTCTCTCGTCAATTTAAATCTCTTGATAATTGGAATCAATTGCTTAATCACTTGAAAAAGTCTTGCTAATCTTAATAAATTTCATGCATTTGGTTCTCTAGTTATAAATGAAACTGTACATCAAAATGTGCATCTTGCATTCACCAATTAAATAAGTTCCATCATTTGGACGGACAATATAATATTTCTTTTATCTAAGAGGGATATAAAAGGTAATTCTGATGGTTTTCGGTTATTATAAAACTTTATGTAAAAAGAGATGGGTCGTATTACCTATAATCTTAGTACCTTTATTGAGATCCTTTTAACTCCATAATTACATCATTTCAAAAGTATTCAGAGAGAAATCGGATGCTGATTCTTAAATCAGAGGGAATAAAATTAAACTTCACCATAATAAATTAATGACTAAACACAACTGACTGTATTGATTATATTTTTAAGATGAAATAAATAACTTTTCTCTTAGAAATTCAAACGCAAAAATTTCTATGAAATCAAAATTCATAAAAAGTGCATCCTAACAGTATGATTGCGAGTGCTCAGTAAACCTCTTAAACAAAAATACTTAGAGCTTATGGAAAGATCGAAAATAAAAGTATCAAATTTTGTGACTCGCCGTTTTCTTTTCCCTGTAACTTACATGGATATTACATTTCAAGGTCCTTCCATTAGTGATTCCTTTTTCTAAGACATGAGCTCAAATGGCTCCCCTTTCAAAAGCTGTATGCGTATCTATTGCACCTTCAGAAAGTAGTACAACATTCATTTTTGAAACGGTGAATAGAGGAGTGCATTAAGTTCTCTTTAGGCTATTCAAAGTTTCCTGGCAAAACATGGAATGCGCGTTGTTGCTTTTTTGAGCATTTTTACTGTTTTATACTGTAGAATGTGTTGTTATATTTAATGGGCACTACATTGCATGTTGAAGATTTTTTAATGCTTTATATTGTAAAAGGATTCCTATATTTAATGGGTAAAACACGATCGTATTGTATTATCTGTTCTTATCAAAGTCGGAGAGATGTAATGATGAAAAGGTATGCAAAAAAATAATATTTTCTATGGAGTTTTTTCAATATTTTATTCAGATATAATCATGGAAGGAGACACCACTTCAGTTTTAAGAAATTTCGGTCATTAAAATTGTTGATCAGAGTAAATTTTGGAAAGATTTTAAACACTTTTTTAAATGCAAAGATTCATTAAAATGTTCATTAAAATTGTTGTTCAGAGTAAATTTTGGAAAGCTTTTAAACACTTTTTTTTAAATACAAAGATATTTTTAAGATGATAAGTTATTTTCAAGATGAATTTTAACATTAAGTTTATAAGGGTTAAAGGTACTTTAAAATTCACTCGTAATATAGATAGTCTTGATTACTACTCTAATAAGTCGAATTTTTTAAAAGTTTGTATAATTCATATGGAATGTTATAACACAGATGTTTTAATAACAAATTTTCAGATTCATAGCATTCTAATTATAAAACAATGCATGAAAACTCTACATTTACCATACATTTACTACATTTACAAACTGGTAAAAATGCAAAATCAAGCTTCATGCATGCAACAAGACTGTAGGTGATGAAATATAACCTTATCTTGCACGTAAATGATATTTTATATTCAACAAGACACAAAAAATTTTAAGAAGTTGTACAAGTTTTATGATAACAAGTCATTACTACAATTTGATAGAGCTATCTGAATTTTAAAAACTTTTCTCGTGTTGAACCAACTGCTGAAAAAAATAACTATTTTCTGTGGATTTTTCCTTCATAAAGTTTGCCCATGGAACTGAAATTGTTCTTCCCAAACGAAAATACTTCATTTCCAAAAATCTCTACAAATGTCTTCACTTCATCCTAACACCTCCGCACTGACAAAACACCCCCAAAAGAATAATAAAAATATATCCCCTCTCGGCAAACGACTTTCCATATACCCGTCTTTAAACAAGGGGTGCTTCGGGAAGGTGGAATGTTCGATTATTTCCTACACGTAACCCTAAGTACCCTATTACGTGCACGGTGTGGGGTAGAAGGGGAGGTTCTCTCGAGCACCCCCTTTTTGGAATGCGCTGGGAGAGTGTGGGAAAGAAAATCGCTTGCAGAGATGCTATAGGTAATCGAAGTGGGTTTTTTGTTCAGAGAGTTTTTAAGGTATAGGTTTTCACTCAAGAATACAAAAAGGGGTGTAGTGTATTACCGTACACTAGCAATTTTTAGACTTATGTATGGGTTATGATGTTAGATGCCTTTTAGTTATATTTCAATGCGTACAGTTTTCATCAGTATTTATAAATAGGAACTAATATTTTTTACAATAAATTATTATGTGTTTGAAGATGGTAGATGAAATGTTATCCAAGAGTAATGGACAATGGATAATTGCAATAATTTTTTTAATCTTAATGTGATCAGAATGGCTTAAAACCTCCAAAAAACATCTTAATTTACCTTTCAAAGCCCTAAATTTTAAGTTATTTTATGTTATTTTATTATCTGTCTGAGCTGAAACAGCTTGTGACGTTAAATGTGCCTTGCTCCCGCTTGTTGTTATCATCCCGCTTTGAAAGACTGAGCTCTAGCTTTTTTACATCCTAGTGTTTCGATTAAAACGGTGTTTCTCACATTTCCAAGAGACACATGTGACGTCACATTGTTAGGAGCATTCTGTATTAAAATATATCATAACTACCTTAAAAAAAAGTTTGTGGGAAGCGACAAGCGTATTTTTGGAATCAGGAGAGAATTTTTAATAAATTAAAATTGAATATTTAGAATTTTAAGAGATGTTGCAATTCTCCATTGCTAGTTATAGTCATTGATATATTATCCTTGACTATCAATATCAAAACAGACTTTTAAAGACATTCAAATATCGACAAATTTTTATGGTTTTTATTGATATAACTGAACATTTTAATCTAAAAATGATGTTTGAAATTATTTAGCAATATTTCTAATTTTTGGTGTCAGGACCATTAGCAGGACCATTGATGGAATTGAACCTGAATGAATGAATAGTATAGTTACAAACGTAATTATCATTGATTACATCATGAATTGACTTTAACATTGAATAATGCGTTTTTCTCAGATAGCTTTTGGTTATTTATCCATGAAATATCACCGAGAACTGCACTTTCGGTAAGTTAAAGAAGGTTATTTGAATTTATCATTGCCATCAGCATTTTATAGTCAGAAAAGGTCTACTTGAAGGTAGCATTCGACATTAAAGGGGTACATGTTACTCCTTAAGGAAACAATCTGTTTAAAGTATTCGTTATCGAAAAATACCTTTGCATAAAAACCACGAGGTTTCCTAAACGTCTTTGATGTACAGGGTGTCCCAAAAAAGACTGACACATTTTAAAAATCAATAACTAATAACTCGAAAACTAAAAAAATAAAAATACGAGGTTGGTTGCATCCTACACCTAAGACTCCCAGGACTATGATGTAAAGAACCACGTATTTTTATCTTTTTTATTAGTTATTGATTTTTAAAATGTGTCAGTGTTTTTTAAGACACCCTGTAAATGCATATTGAAACTGCCTCTTATTTTCATCATCATCATAAAAGGCTAGACAGCCCGGTGTGGGCCAATGCCTTCCTTTGAAGACCCCTCCACAAAGGACCCACGGGCTACCTTGGATTTCCAGTTTCTATCCTTGATTGCTATAAAATCAGACTCAACTGAGTAAGCCCATCTCAACCGCGGTCTCCCCCGCTTTCTAGTTCCATAGGGTTTAAATTGAAAAACTTTTTTAATAATGTTGTCATCATGCATTCTTATCACATGGGCTATCCAATTCATTCTATTTATTTTTATATGCTTCACAATATCAGGTTGTTTATATATTCTGTATAGTTCAAAGTTGTATCTCCTTCTCCAGCTATTATTCTCTCTCACACCACCAAGAATACTCCTCAATATCTTTCTCTCAAAAATTGCAACAATATTCTCCTCCGTTTTTGTCATTGTCCAAGTCTCGGAAGCATAAGTCAAGATAGGCCTGACAAGAGTTTTGTAAATCAAAAACTTAGCATTTCTAGAAAGAAACCTAGACTTAATGAATCTTCTTAGTCCAAAAACGGCCTTATTTGCCAAATGCAGTCTGTTTTTAATTTCAGTAAATATTCTATTGTCATTAGTAATAATGGATCCTAAATAAGTGAAACTTTTTACTGTTTCAAATTTATATGAATTTATTTCAAGATAGGGGTCTGGTAGTCTGTTCTGTGAGAAGAACACGTACTCTTATTTTACGAAACTTTTATTTGAGTATAAAAATGGTTGGTTTAGGTTTTAATGGCGCTAGGTCTTCATAAGAATACATAGCGCCAAAATAAAAATGAAAAACAAGTAACTCTAATTAAGGTTAAAACTTTAACAATAATTTTTTTTATACGAATTAAGGTCAATTTCTTACATTGTTCTTTTTAATTATGCTGTAGGGAACAAAACATTTAAAATCAATGATTCCAAGTCATCACAGTATAGACTTAATTTTAGAACATATAAATTAATGTCCTCGAATATGGTACTTACACTCTGTATAAAAGAAAGCGCTCTAATCTGCTTCCGACATAGGCCAAAAACAAAATGAATGAATCGATTAAACCGTAATCTCGATTAAAATACCGATTCTAGGGAAATGAAGCAAAGATCGATTGTTTAAAGAGAGAGGCTACAGAATCAATTACGATGAGAAGATAAACGATGATATTATCATCGCAGGATACAGAGTAATCTTTATTTCTGCAATTATGCAAACTATTAGGGTGAGTCTTTTGTCGATAAATGAAACAGATTATTTGCTCCTCTCTTGCTTATTAAGTTTTAAGTTGGAGTGATGGGTGAATTAGAGGCAACGTTATAGAACTTTTTTTCTTTCATTTTTCACAGAGAGTTGATTATACCTCGTAAGAAAAAATTCCATAAAAATAAAAGTTTGGGTTTAAAAGTTTGACATTGACGGTTTGTTTCCCGAGATAAAGTTTCCTTTAATTTTTAATTCGATTGAATTTTTCATTAATTTGATAACAAAAAGTTGCTTACGAAAAGTGATGCACGGAAAATCAAATTAAAGCTAACTACAGCCAAGATTTGAATTAAATATGTAAAGTTTTTAAGCCTACTTGATAACTTTTATTTAAAGGAAAAGTATCCTATTGATGTAGTGGGGTAGGTGGGGGCAAAGCCACGCAATTTTCAATATTTTTGACATTGGCGTCGAAAGGGGGTAGATAATCCCGAAATTTCAATTGGAGGTGTTAGATTGAGATCCTACCTACAAAACCAATCCAAGTTTAAACTCTTATCGATGGTATTTTAGGAGAAATTTACAATTTAGTAGAAAAAAATCGGGGGGCTTTGCCTTGCAAAATGGGTCAAAGACCCGCACTTACAAATCTTAGTGCCCAAGTGAAATAAACATGGATAAACAGAATTTTTCATTATAAAAACACTAGAAATAATCCTCTTATGTTGTTTTAATATTTCTAAGCCAACCAACAATATTAAATATAAATATGATCAGTTTTAATGAAAATCGTCAACCTGTTGTAGCAATTCATTTCAGATTGCCCAGATATCTTTCAAAAGGGAGAAAGGATGGTTTCAGGTAGAGGGTTGGCATCTCGGGCACCTTTATTAACCTCTTTAGAGATCAAGTATTCCCATTTTATTTTTGGGACGAATTCCTGAGCTTTTAAAGCTGCGTGGATTTGCCCCAAAACACCTGCGTGGATTTGCCCCGTTTTACTTTATTTTGAAAAACAAGCCTTATTATTTTTAGAGACCTGTTGAGGCAATTCTTTCAAAATGAAACTGAAGTTGAATTGCTATCTTATCATTGGGCTATTTGTTTGTATTTCTCCTCAAGCCCTATTTTATGTAATGTTTAAGTAAAAGATCAGAAAAATTACATCTAAATGATGAAAAACAAACTTACAGCATTTTTTAAACTCATGAGTGACTTAGGGGTACGAACTTTCGTAGAACAATAGGTCACAATAAGACAAACCCATCACTTGGTTTTCAACTTTTGAATCGATCATTTACAATTAAAAATCACGGTGGGTGGTTTTTTCCCGTGCGGGTTTTTACCTCCACCTACCCTATAAAGTTTTTCTTTATTAAGAGTTTATTGGTTTCGCTCAAGCTAAAAACGTTTTTTTTTTCAAAATGATGAAGTTTAATTTTTTTTAAAAATCTAAAATACAGCAGAACTGTATACAAGTACAAACACTAAAACTAACTTATTTTTAAACTAAACGCATGCGACCACTGGACAACTTCTTCAGGGGTGCAGTATCCAGCGGCCGCATACAGGGTAGCCTTTCTGTATTTAGAAGCTTTATGTGCTTCTACAGAGTAGAATATTCAATATATTTAATTTTTGTAGTTATAAAATTATATATTTTCTTGTAGGCTACATGTATTTTTAGTAGGTAGTATACATGTATTTAGGTAGTATACATGTATTTTTTTAAAAAAGCATCTAGTTATCAAAAATAATAATAATAATAACAGTAGAAAATAAGTTTCCCAATGTCTAGGCAATGTCTAGGGTTTTCCAGTTAGGAGGCTGGGGCTGACCCCTGCCCTTAGATTTTGTAGAGTTCCATACGGATCCATCCGACTAAAAATATATATTTGAATTGAATCGTCAGTTTGAAAAAGGAAATAAGTAAAAAAAATGACCGTAATGTAAAAATATTGACCGTTTGAGCTCAAAAAATGACAAGCTTTATTTTGCAAATGAGTACGAAGAGGGAAAAATAACTACCCCATATAGGCAGATATAGCCCCTTTGTATTTGGCAACAAAATGTCTATTCATTGCGTGTTTTTATTTAAGTTTAAGTTAGTTTGTCGTTTTTTCTTATTTTTAACAAAGCCAAAATATTTTTTTAATTTAAAAAGGTTTTTAACTTTACTTTTAAACTTTTTGTTTCCTTTTTCTACGAACATTTACTTAAGTTTATGTGATATAATTTTTGGTGTCATGAAAATAGATGGTCTTCCACGTATTTATCACGTGAATCATGTAATTGAAGGAATTGGTGGATGAAGGGGCTATGTTACAAGGCCTGTCTCGAAAGTAACGAGACTGAATTCCATTCTTCAATTCCTAAGCAAGGTAATAAGAAAAAGGTTAAATTTTAAATGAAATGATGAAAATTTCTGCGAGAAACTATTTATTGCAACAATGCATTTTATGAACTTTGTTATGAAATCAACAATGTACAATGTCATAATTATCTCAACAATGTATTTCATAAATCGTTACAAATTGCAACAAACAGTTCCGTTAGTTTCAGATCAACTTTTAAAAGAGAAAGAGCTAGCAAAATTTGCTCTTCAAAATTAGTACTTCGCATTCCACATAAAGTTGCTAAAGATAGGTTGTTGGAAATCCTACTTCTGATGTAAAACGCATAACTTAGGAAGCCATAAATGGAAGTAAATTTGTAGTTAATTTTTAATTTTTTGTCATTCGTAGGATATAAGCAAACGCTGTTCATTCGTGTAAAAATCATGCAAAAAAGTTACTAGATGATAAATTTTTGAAGATTCATGAAGTAATTCATAGTATAAGTATCTAATCTCAAATTGAATCTGATATGATTGCGATCGGGAAATGGTTTGCTTTTAACGACCTTTCTTTAAATTTAAATAAGACTAAACTTATTCATTTCCATTTAATTCAATCAAGTTCAAACCTCAATATTAAATTTCACTCTTCATCATGTAATGGTCTTCTTGTTAATTGGAACTGTCATTTACTGCAACAAGTAAATAGTATAAAATATTTAGGTAATTTTATTGATTCGAACATTAAATGGAAATGTCACATCACTGAATTATCTAAAAAAAACTTCGCTTCGTTTTAATCAAATTGCATTTTCTAAAAATAAAGTTCATAAGTCATTTTTAATTACTTTGTATCATTCTTGGGTTCAATCATTAATAAATTATGGCATTATAATTTGGGGAGTCGAATATATAAATCTAATTTTTCTCCTTTAATATCAATTCAAAACAAAATTTTCAAATTATTAAGCTATAAATTTGATCATCCCTGTAACTTAACAATAAATTTAAAAAATTTACCTATTCACCATTTTGCATTTTATAGAATGTTACTTTTTTTATCACCATAAAAATATTTGCGACTTAAAAATTCATACCTCAAATAGAAGACCCACAATAATATTTAATTGTCCCTGTTTTCATAAAGAAATTTTCAAAAAAAATTTTTTTACTTGCTCCTACATTATATAATTGTTTGTCTATAGAAATTCAGAGTTTTCCATCTGCTAATATTTTCAAGCGATCATTATTTAATTTTATTTGTAACATTGATAATTTGGATGTTTTTTCCATCTAAATCCAGAAGCATAAAAATTTTAAGCCTTGCTGTGCCTTTATTTTCTTTACATAATTCAATTTAAGTGTATATACTGTAGCTATTCTAATTCTGTTATTATACATATTGTTTTTCCCTACTAAACTTAATTATTTATCTCATCATATGTGAGGCGGAAAGCGAAAAGGGACCTCTTGTCGGCGTTCGTCGAAATGGAGTTATTATTTTTTTCTCAATCTGTACAGATTTATGAAGATTTTAAGACCATCATCATCCTTGTAGCTCAAAAAATGACGAATCGCCAGTAATTAAAAGTTTTATAATAGAATAAGTGGATTTCGCGAAAAACGACCTTAAACTTTCAAAATGTAAAAAACTTTCAAAAATTTAGGTTACTTCCGTTTCGATTCCCTTTAAAACCCAATACTATTCGGTTCTAAAGGGTCCAAGGATCGATAATCGAGGGAAAAAAATTCGATAGTTTTGACCTTCTTCCGGTTTTTTGGCTTTTTCTCGAAATCAACTTGGCCGACAAGAGGTCCCTTTTCACTTTCCGCCTCACATATTATGTTACTTTATTTTTTGTAATGATTGTAATATTTCTGTCGCCTATACAGGTCTTTGTTTCCTCCAGGCGAAACATAATTTGTTTTGTTCATTCTTTGGTTGTGTAATATATAATATAATAAAATTGAATTGAATTGAATTTAGAACATAAAAGCAAAAATAATACAAAAGATAATTCCCAAATATGTTCTCAATTCATCATATTTCATAATTAAAACTAAAATAAATGTAGCTTAATAACTATATATAATTAGATGTAGCATGACAATTATCTTCTGATAATATTACATAACGGATTATTTTCAATTATTTCCATCTATTATTAAAGATTGAATAGTCAAAAAATATTATATACTATTTATAAAACATAAAATAAAATAAAAAGGATAAGATGACAGTGGTAGGTTATATTTGCTTTAATTTTGCATTGAGAGATCGACAGATTTCTCATATCCTCGGAAGGGGATTGTTCCATCTCAAGGGTTTCGGAGAGAAAAGGCGACAAACCCCGAAGTTGGGCGTCCCTCCCCCGAAAGTAAGTATTTAGAATTTTTTCTGAATTCTCTTTAAATTTTTTTTGTATTTCATATCTTATATCGGTTTTTATTCTTTCAGGGGGCTTAGAAGAGGTTGAGAAATTCGAGGATCTCTCTCAGGTTCAACGACTGGGACTTGTTCCTCGATCGACAGATTTCTCATCCTCGGAAGGGGATTGTTCCATCTCAAGGGTTTCGGAGAGAAAAGGTGACAAACCCCGAAGTTGGGCGTCCCTCCCCCGAAAGTAAGTATTTAGACTTTTTTCTGAATTCTCTTTAAATTTTTTTTGTATTTCATATCTTATATCGGTTTTTATTCTTTCAGGGGGCTTAGAAGAGGTTGAGAAATTCGAGGATCTCTCTCAGGTTCAACGACTGGGACTTGTTCCTCGATTGACAGATTTCTCATTCTCGGAAGGGGATTGTTCCATCTCAAGGGTTTCGGAGAGAAAAGGCGACAAACCCCGAAGTTGGGCGTCCCTCCCCCGAAAGTAAGTATTTAGACTTTTTTCTGAATTCTCTTAAACATTTTTTTGTATTTCATATCTTATATCCGTTTTTATTCTTTCAGGGGGCTTAGAAGAGGTTGAGAAATTCGAGGATCTCTCTCAGGTTCAACGACTGGGACTTGTTCCTCGATTGACAGATTTCTCATCCTCGGAAGGGGATTGTTCCATCTCAAGGGTTTCGGAGAGAAAAGGCGACAAACCCCGAAGTTGGGCGTCCCTCCCCCGAAAGTAAGTATTTAGACTTTTTTCTGAATTCTCTTTAATTTTTTTTTGTATTTCATATCTTATATCGGTTTTTATTCTTTCAGGGGGCTTAGAAGAGGTTGAGAAATTCGAGGATCTCTCTCAGGTTCAACGACTGGGACTTGTTCCTCGATCGACAGATTTCTCATCCTCGGAAGGGGATTGTTCCATCTCAAGGGTTTCGGAGAGAAAAGGCGACAAACCCCGAAGTTGGGCGTCCCTCCCCCGAAAGTAAGTATTTAGACTTTTTTCTGAATTCTCTTTAATTTTTTTTGTACTTCATATCTTATATCGGTTTTTATTCTTTCAGGGGGCTTAGAAGAGGTTGAGAAATTCGAGGATCTCTCTCAGGTTCAACGACTGGGACTTGTTCCTCGATGGACAGATTTCTCATATCCTCGGAAGGGGATTGTTCCATCTCAAGGGTTTCGGAGAGAAAAGGCGACAAACCCCGAAGTTGGGCGTCCCTCCCCCGAAAGTAAGTATTTAGACTTTTTTCTGAATTCTCTTAACAATTTTTTGCTCTTCATATCTTTATCATTTTATTTTCTTTCAGGGGCAGGAAAAATTATTGTGTTAGTGTGGCGCGCCGTATGATTGAGGAAAAATATGTGGAAAAGTAGACGAATAAGCATTTGACGAAATGAAGCGACCTTAATGCTGTATTACCCTATAACTCTTTGATGGTGTATTAATGTGGAGCCTTTTGGAACTTTTAGTCTTGAACTAAGCCTTGAATAAAAAGATTATTTTGAATTATCTTTTTATTTTGCTGTTGTAGTCTTTTGAAATGGAATTCTAAGATTGCATCGAATACTAGTAACTGGAGCATTATGAATACGTATATCACACCTACGCATACTCAGCACTCTAAAAATACCAACTTATCATTATGAAGTGGCATTTAACATCGAAAATCAACAAATTAAGTGCCCGTTCATTACCACAAACACGAATCCTTTGAAAACACCTCAAAGGCCTCGGCTATTTCCTCGACACTCGAGAGGGAGGCCCCTGGAATTGCGTGACGTGTCATTCAATTAGTACACGTGCTGTGTCACTCTTCTTTCCTCATTCGAGAGGATGTCACAGAGGCCCTTCGAGAGGCCCGAATGGCAAGGGGTTTCTGGGGTCTTTTCACGCCCCTCTCGAGGGCTTCATTACTTTTATTGATTTCATCAGCAGTAATATTGCAAGAAATTGGGGAACGGTTAGGGAATTAGGGTTTTTATATTAGTATGCGGGAGAAGTATCTATACTTTGAGGTTTTATCTTACTCCATTTGCAAGGTTTAAATGTTATCAAATGTCTGACCGAAATCGACGCATATTATATGGTTTTAAATGCGTATTTGGTACTCAACAATAAAATTTTCTCGTAATGATAATTTCTCATAATGATAATCTATTTTTCCATGGGGGATCTTTTGGATCCTTAGGGAAACACATGCAATTCCTTTTTCTTTTTTGTTTTTTTTCTGTGATGCCTTTATGTCTGTATATTGTACTGATTTTTTCGTTTTGTTAATAAATTTGAATTTGATAAAGTATATATCGATACCCAAAATCATCAATAAGCAGTGGATTTAAAAACATTAATTAATTGTCCTCTCCGCTCTATGCCTATTCTTTGTATCCTTAATCTAGATTAATATTCAATAATATAGTTTCGAACTTGATTAGAATTAATCCCAGTAACATAGTAAAATCAGTACCTTTTCTAAGAAAAAATAATAATAAAACAATTGAAATCAAGAGCTACAAGGTCCATAACCCAAAGAAAAAACATTTCATATTGAACATGTATGCATCACTGTGTAGTTAAAGAATCTTTTCGGAGTAACTAACAATTATATGTGTTATCAAAACCAACAAACCAAAAGTTTCGAATTTCGTGGTAATCCACCATATGCCATACTCTTTGCTTTTCCAAACTAATTAAGAAACAAAATATATTAAGCAATCACATTTTATTAACAACATAAACTCAAGGATGTTTTATTTGTTTTCAAACTCTTACGGTTTTAGAACCCTATTTCATATTTTTTAAGAGAAATTAATGGTAAAAATGCTACCCAAGCACTTAGAATAGAAATAAATTCAAAATCTTGAGAGGCTCTCCATATAGCTTTACGGAGAGCTTTCCAAAAAGCTGCCGGAAAGCGAATCAATACTTCATCCTTCGCAGTTGTTTCCGCTTTTTGCTTCAGTTATTAATTACGACTCCTTTTCCATAGCAAGCCAATCCAAAAAATTATTCATTTTCCACCGGAATTAATGATTTCCGGTTTGGCAACGTCGCTGTCCGCTTCTCGTTTTTCTGTGCAATCGGGAATGACGGAGAAGAAAGAATAATTAGAACGTTGGAAAATACGGTAAAAAAGATAGATTAGTCACAGCAATAAAAAACAAAAGTTATTCAACACACCTGCACCGTATGCTTTTTTTTAGAATAAAATCACTCATAAATTCTTAATTAAATCAGCAAAATATTAAATATGCTCGACTTCAATTAAAACAGTGCTTTAAAAATTTATGCTGTATATTTATCATTTCCTTCTGTTAACTCACCTTACATTTACATGGCAGATGCATAAAGCGTCAAAACACAAATGACCTTTTAAAATCCAGAGTGTTACTGAACGTCGTTCCCATGGGTTCTCATTCAAGAAAAATTCACAAAAGTGAAATACCTGCTGTTTCTGCAAAATAAGTATAGGGGAGAACGGGGCACATTCGCACAAAAAGTGCATTTCGGAATATTTCTCTGGATCTAGATGAGATATTGAAACAAACTCGGATTCAAATGAAAGTTAAGACCTTTCCCGATATTTGAGAACGATAATTGGTCGCATTCATCTAGAATTTCTAACCCATATCATCAATCTAAAAAACGAGAAATTTCGTGCGAATGTACCCCATGGATGGGGCAGTTTTGTACACGTGTGGGGCACATTCGTACACATGCAAAAAAATTATACAATAATTATTTTTACAAACTAAAAAGTTTATGGCACTTTAAAGTAAAGATAATTAAACAAAATATTTGGCACTTATACATATTTTTCCTCTAAATTGAATATTTTTTTACAAAAAGAAAACAGCTTCAGATAATATTGAACATCTAAGTTTTTGATAAGGAAAACAATTGTAGTTTTGAAGATTATATTGTACATTGACATACTTAACATAATATAATTAGTTAGAAAAAGTTTAACCAATATTTTAACTGTCAGGTTTTATTCGAAAAGAAAAGTGATCCAACAGCTCGCTTATTAACACCTGAAACTGACGGTTGGGGAACTTGTAATACGATATTATCTTTTTGTATGAATGTTTAATCATTTCTTACTGGGAAAATAAAAGTTTCGTCATTAATTTTAAATAAGCACCATTCAACTCCAAATTTTCTATTTGACCAACATAACAAAATTTTCTTTTTAGTAGCAAATTCTACTGGAATAAAATCACCTAAGTCCAAGTCAATTGGTATTAAACAATTATCAAGGACATTATTTCTTCAATGTTTAAATCTGGGTCACAATTCCTTAAAACTGAAGCTTTCTTTAAGATGTTACTTTCTATTATCACCAAATTTTGAAACAATTACCATAAAAAAACAATTAAACTTAAACTATTAAATATACTTCACTTATAAACATATAAATCACTTTCATAATCAAAAAATGGGAAAGATAAGGCACATTCTCACTGTCCGAATCTGCCCCATGTTTTGGTGTACGAATGTGCCCCATCTACGAGTTCAAGCTTACCACGTCCCAACAAGATATTTATAAATAAAACAGGGAAATAAAACCTTTCTAGAAACTTACTTTAGTAGTGCCTCAACTGAATAAAATGCTGAATGTCAACTTGAGAGTTATTTTTGATTGATATTTTACGCCAACAAAATGACAAGAAAATTTACTTTGCTGCTTCTAACGCTAGCAAATTTCTAGTACGTATACAACAAAATGGATCGGGGCTTTAAAAATTCATGCAGGAGGTGGTAGTCATGCATCCATTTACTGGTATTTTTTCAGATTTTTAAATTAATAATTACTAGGGGAAATGCCGTCTGTCCGAATGTGCCCCATGTGCGAAATAGCCCCACTCTCCCCTACTATAAAGTAAATAACTAAAAATGTTTAACGTCCGAGTAATTTACTCCATACTAGAAAATCCCCTCGTTCATTCTTTATTAAGAGACGCAAGTCAATTCAGCACCATCCAACCATGAAAAGCCAAAAAATAAATCAATGCTTTAGATGTAATTAGAAAACTCTTTTGGGGATAAATCGGGTTATTAGAGAGAAACAAAACAAAACTATCCCTATAGGAAGAGCAGGTTCGATTTGTAAGCATTTCTCCTCTCCTGAAAAAAAGGGCCCCAAACTTCCTGTTCGGGAGCATAATCGAATCTGGCAGCACGTGCTTAATCCAACCCTTCCCTTCCCGTCACGTGGCCCTGGAAGAGACTGACCAATCCATGGGGAGATGCAATCTGTTACACGTCAACGTTGAAGTGGTCTATCTACAGTGTAATCATTGGCTCAATAGGGAAAACAGCAAGACGAATTGATCCCAGGATTGAACTGTTTCATATGATGCATGATGTTCTGAATAGAGTTACGCGGCTAAGCCTAATGCTAGGCTTAACATTTGGGAAGTTTCCATTATGACCTCCGATAACTCGGGGATTAATTGCATTGGAGACACCGATTCAAAGCTCCGTCAAATTGGTTCGGAGAACGCACTGCATCGGCGAATATTTTAGGGTATTAAATTTATCAACTAATTAATTTCGCCGAGGCCCTTCTGCAAAGTGTGGAGTATATTAAAATGGGATTTATTTTGAAAATACTTAGAAACTTTTACAAATGATACATTGAGAAAATATTAAAGATGAGAAAATAATAAAGATCCATTAAAGTGTTAACGGGAGGTATTAATGATGTTTGCTGAAAATCTGGGCATTACTTTCCGAGTACAGGGTGGGCCAAAAGTCAGTACACTTTTGAAAATTCCATAAAAACCGGGAGAAAAATCAGAAAAATAAACGGTCTTCACTCTCAGCATCCTGAGGTCACGGGTTTTTTTAAGCCAATAAAAAAATCATAGTTCGAAAAAATGCTAATAGATGTCCCCACTAGAAGCAATTTGGTAGTTAAGTGTTCGAATCCCTCCGGATTCGAACACTTAACTACTAGCAAGAAAGACATGATAGTCAAGTTCAGGTAGTAAAGTATAAAACTTTTGGCAAAATGTACAACCATGATCATGCGCATATAAGCGACATTAGTGGAAATAAAAAATGGGAGGTTAATAAGAACAGGTATTCCTAATCCACAGTGAAATCATTGTTGTAAATCGTTAAAATTGGATTCCTAAAAGTTTTACACTTCATTACATTAACTTGACCATCATGTCTTTATTGCTAGTAGTTAAATGTTCGAATCCGGAAGGTTCTAAATACCAAATAGCTTCTAATACCAATAAGCTTTTTTTCAAACTAATTTTTTTATTTACTTAAAAAAATCCCGTGACCTCAGGAAGCTGAGAGTGAAGACCGTTTATTTTTCCGATTTTTTTTCCGGTTTTTATGGAATTTTCAAAAGTGTACTAACTTTTGGCCCACCCTGTACATTTGCATAGTATGAAATACTATTCCTAAGACTGAAATTATATGATAAACTATTTAGGTATCATAAAGTTAAATCCCACAGGCAAAAAATCAGTAATAATCCAACAGTAGAATTACACAAAGTTTTAGATTTTAAAACTAAGATGAAATTTCTAAAGATGAATTAAGATTTTCTGTTAAATTGCAGAAATAAAACTGTTATCTTGCCACCTGGATTGCAAGATTACATCCATCGATATAGATAGAGTAATATAAATTAAATTAATTTATCCCATCCTTCATGGTTTTCTTATATAATTATTTCGATATATTTAATTCTGAAATACTGTATGAAAAAAGCTCGTAGAGGAAAGTACGAGTAGTTTGTGTTAAATGTTATCGATCAAAATAAGCTTTCGGGGGGAAATGAGACTTTACACCTCATCAACTTTAAATGCATGACAGTTTCCTATACAATATAGTCTGTTCATTTAGAATAGGCGCCTGAGACGAAATGTATTAAAAGCGATTACTATTGTAATTATCATCGAAAAAGCTTTCTTGTGCGATGACAAGGCAGCCTAAACAGATGTAGTTAAAATACAAAAAAAGAATAGGTCACTGAAGTTGCGTGATAGCGATATTAGGGGTTATTGAGCATTTTTGATCCTGTTTCAGGCACCTATTCTAAATGAACATTTGAACATACTATAATTTGCTACACTTGGAATGAAGTCTTGACAGCTAGGGGAGCGAATCTCTGTTGTGACGGGGCAAATTAGGGAAGAGACAACCGTCTTAGCACACATCACACCACAAGAGGTCTACAATCAATGCTTTCGGGCTATTGAGTGTTAACGTCTATCACATTATGGTAGAC
This sequence comes from Tetragnatha versicolor, assembly GCA_024610705.1. NCBI lineage: Eukaryota > Metazoa > Arthropoda > Arachnida > Araneae > Tetragnathidae > Tetragnatha > Tetragnatha versicolor. The sequence goes on along the minus strand of JANDEH010000005.1, from coordinate 56,159,979 downwards.
GGAGTAGTAATTGGGCAACTAAACGCTAGATATTCATGTAGCTTTGTAGTAGGAGTTAAGAACTCGGTTTATAATGACTTATAATTTTCTTCCAATGCACAATTTATTTAATCATATTGAGGAAGTTTACTGCATGTATTGATTAGAAAGATCACAAATCATAATATCTAGGATCTAGGATGATTATTTACTTCACTCAAGAAGGAAATAAAATACGGGTTTAAAAAACACGCTGTTTTTAACTTAATTTACTGTGTTTTCAACAAAATGGAAAGAAATAAGACTCGAAATAGGAATCCAAAATATACACAACTCGCAGGAAGAATTTATACTTATTTACCGTTAAGATATTTTTATAGCTAAATTCTTCAAGAAAGGTTCGCCATTTAAAATATTTCGAATACCGAAAGAGGTAACAAGAAAGGGATTGGAAAAAGAGAAATATTTCCAGAAAGAAAAAGGTTAATGCGATGACTTTTCTTAAGGAGATGTTTTGATGTTTTTTTTTTCTAGAAGGTGATTACATTCCTTAGAGCTTTTCTTTGCTTGTTAACTGTAAAAAATATTTTTAGTTATGTTTAATCTCTGTGTTTTAAAAAAATAAAAAACTCTGGTATTATTATTTGATGAGTCATCTGATGTTTTCTATAAAAAAACGAAGGGTTAAGAAAATTTCTTTAATTTCAATACATACATACATATTTCTTTAAAGAAGTTAGTAATATTTTAGAGTGTTTCATGAATTATTTGGTTGCAAAATTATTTAGAGTAGTGGGAAAGGATTCCTTTAAAGAGAAATACCGTATTAGTCTTCCTTAAATAATGCTCTTTACTTTCAATCTCGAAAATTTGTGCGATAATCCCACCTTACTTTTCATTTATCAGATGAGAAAATATACGTTGGAGAAGCAGTAGCTGTTCTGTTAGGAGTAAGAAAAAAGAGTGGTAAGAGGGGGAGACTAATTTCAATTATGAATGAAAGTATAAAATTAACTGTAACCAAGTATTTTGTTTTAAATTTTTTTTCCATTTTTCCCAATGTCATTTTAAATTAGTTTTTAAAAATTAAAAACTATTTACATTTTTACTTTGAACCATAAATCTATTTTATTTATATATCGGTTAAAAAGTGTATCTTTCCGGTTTTTAATTTTAATATTAAGCAAGATCTGATGTATTATTTTAAATTTTCATTAATTATATTAATTTTAATTCAAACATGTTGATTCCAAGAATGTCATGCAATTTTTTAATTATATGAACCGGAATAACAGCAAACAAACTACATTACATTTCAGTAAAAATCTTTACTACAATGTGGAAAATATTTAACCTTAAAAATTAGTTCAATAATGATATTTTCACAAAAATAATGTATGGTGTACTCATTGTTTTGACAACTACCTCCTAAATGGGGAAAATATTACAAATCTGCTTCATTTTTACATCCACAACACAAGAGGATCCCTTTAACCCTTAGCTTTAACTAGTGATGGGCAGGTATCGATACCAAATACTTAAGTACTCGATACCTATAGGTATCGAGTGTATTCGATACCCACAAAAGTATCGATACTTTATTGACATATTTCGTTTTAAATTTTTCAATGAAGTAATCTTTATAATACCTACTGTAGATCAAACGCAGCCTGTTTCCGTTTTCATTTTTGCAACGCTCAAACCCAAGTCGTTATCATCCGCGAGAGAAATTTGACGCGGCTAGGTTTTTCCCCCGCCAAATCCTTCGCCTCTATCCACCTCCAGGCCCGTAGCTGCGGGGCTTTTTGATGGATCGCTTTCAGTTTTTTGAATATTAGTCTGATTATGGATAGGCTCTAAAAAAATTGTCCCTTCAGGTTCATTTCCCGACATTGAAAAAAAGTACTCGATACCTAAAAGTACTCGATACCTATAAGTATTCGATACCAAAGTATTCGATACCTAAAATTATCGATTTTGCCCAACACTAGCTTTAACCTAAGTTTAAAAAAACACGCATGTGTACGAAATTCAACCCTCAAAACTAATGCTACATTCTAACGAGAATTTAACTGAAATTGCTAACAACTATTAAGATAAATTTAGGTTTCCATATAACTAGAACCAGTTTTAAAACAGAAATATAAACCGCATCTCCTTCAACAAGTACTATACCCGATTTCCATGAATCATCGTTAAAAACGATTTCGAGAAAACCTCTTCAGGTGTTCCCTAATTGCAGCAGCATCCTAGCTGAGAGGGGCCCTCTTTTTGTCCCCCTTTCGGATCGATCCCTACCGTGGGGGAGCCCCTTCCCCTCATGACTTACCCCACGGGGGATGAGTGCTGCTGTCACCCAATACAAGGGTCTTCCATCGATTGCTTTATTGGAATCCTTAGGCTTATTGGTATATGATGATTTATTTATGTGGATACGTAGCAAAAATACTTAAGTCAATGAAAGTTCATGTGTCTTTTATACTTAATATAGTATAACCTCGTTTTCTCGAACTGTGAAAACTCGAAAAAATATTTTCTTCCTTAAAATGAAGTATTAATTATTTTTATAATTGGAATTACCTACTTTTCTCGAAAACTTGAGACCTCAAATTTATATTTGGGTCCCTTCGATTTTGAGATATTGAGGTTATACGACTGTCATACAAAAAGAAGGCTATAATGATTCACCTAGCTATACAATACATGTGTGAAAGCCCGTGAAGGAAGTTCTCACTGAACGAAAAATTTTCCTCTACTTCCAAATCAAAATTTCAATAATTCTCTAGCTAATGATTTCAATGGTTGTTATTTGATTTAAGAGCTAATGACTTTCGGGTTTTAGCTTTTTGGTTGAAATAATCGAGTATAAAAAAGACATTTTAAAATTCATTGAAAGAAAAAAGAGTACCATGCCTTCTTGAGACACATAAATCGTTTATAACATCCCCATTTTTTAATAATTTGTAAATAATGTTTAATTTTTCGAAAGTGCTAAGATTTCATATTCTGAATCAGTTTATTTGTAGTGCATAAATCATGCTTACAGTAAACAACTAAGGCATATAAGATTAACTCAATAAATTTGAGAGAAATGAGAAATCTTTTCATAGGTTATTTTTAAGCTAAACCGATATTAAAGATCATTTTATTTTTACAATATACAATGTATTTCCTCACTTTACATCTCCTCAAGAAACTAGAATTTGTTTGTCTCTTTGATTTCGTTAACCATAAGCAGTTAAAGACGAAACAATATTATAAAATAATCTCTTATGCGTTCATGTCTTACTGCATGCAGGGAAAAAAACATCTTACCAAACTGTGACTGAAAAAAACCCAAACCAATTTGCAACTACTGTGATGATACAAACTTCTCCAACCCATGATGCTCACACGCCAAGAAAACACAAAACTTCCCCAGAAACACCAGAAGAAAAACCCAACCACACACACACATTAAAAGCGTTCCTTCCTCTCCTTACGATGCGAATAAAAGGAACACCAAAAACATTCGCACCATCCCCTAATAGCCACTGCGGTCTTGGGGAGCTTCATCCCTCCTCTCGGGTCACGTGCCACCCGGGAGCATTATTATTATTATTCCCGCGAAAAGGCTCACGGGAAGGTGTCATAGAAGACCCCCTCATTCTCTCATGCAGTTCACGTTTGGACATGAAACACTACCCTGGAGCTCCGGAGGGATTTGCAAGGGGCCGAGGAGATACATCAAACGGGACCGGGGAGTTACAGGATCGGGGTGGGGTTGCTTTCTGTTTAGGTGGGGTTGAATTTACACTCTTACTTTGAGGGAATTTTGAAGGATGCATTCGGTGTTTGGAACTTTGAGGCGTTGAAAAGCTTAGATCCTTTAGGGGCCATTCATATATAAAATTCAACAACTTTCAGGGATTTTACTCCCCTTCTTCTTTTTGTCATATTTTAAAAATTATCCCCCTCATTGTGATGCCAAACATTAGAAACTTAAAATGTATTTTGAAGATTTTGAATTTCAATGCAATATTTTCGTTATTTGGAAATTAAGTACTATTTTAACAGCTAAATTAAACCAAGCATAAGCAGAAATTCCTCTTTTAGCATTTAAGTAGAGTTAAATAGTTTCTGAGGTGTGATATGCCACACAATATAAACTGCCACTTCCATCCCCTTGTTACATAGTGTCACACATTTAAAAACCCTTCAACACCCTAAACGTGTGACGTAATTTGTGAATGGTCCCTTCCAATGGTCCCTTAAACTACGATTTCATAGCCTATTTTCATTTGTATCTCTACGGGCGGGTTTAAAAATTAGAAGTACCGTTTTAACGCCATTTGTGTTTTTCTTCCTTTTTTTACTTTTGTTTTTCTTCCAGATATTGGGTTAGCTATAATTTAATAATTTTTTAGCCGGGAGGAAATGACCTAAGACATTTTTATTTTCTTCGTATTTGGTGGGCAACCATCCCTTATCCCACCTACGGAACCGCGGCTGACGTTCATGAGGATCTATGATACACCTCTCTGATGCATCTCACCAACTATCGTTGCAGGAAATAATTGACCAAATTTGTACCTGGCTCCTAGAATTTTAGGACATCTAAATTTAACTCTAAAACTCTCGCAAGTAAGGAAAAAGAAAATGTTTTATGGTGTAAATTTACAGGGAAAGAATAACCATGATGAGGTTCACTCTGTAACGAACAACACATATAAGGTACATAAGAATCCTATTAAACATCCTACCTTTAATCCTAGAATCCTACAGTAATGGACCAGGCACCAAGTTGCTATGCGACAAATGAAAAAATACATGATTTAATTGGAAGTGATTGACTTATACATGCTGCAATCTCATAATTGACCTTTCTGGGAATACTCTCAACAATATTTTGATACTCAGTTTTGGAAATCTGTGTCCTTTTTGCTTCTAGAATATTGCTATCTCAGTTGTAGATTTGGACTGTGAGTCCCAGGATTTTAAATTTCGTGCTAATACCCCGTTCGCACTGGCAGAAAAAAGACCCTCTATTTTCATTTCGCACTTAGTTGCCATAGAAACACACTTAAGGTAAGGAATAACAAAATCGCCCCATATTTAAAGGGTGTTTGAAAATCACCCCTTATTCAACAAAGATGGCGGCGCACATTATTTCCCAGCATGGTCAAATGCTTATTTTGGTGATTTTTCATAAAATAGAGGCCAAAGAAACATTTTAAAACAGTTTACACTGGACACAATTACACACATATTTATAGGTTATTAAGTTCTTTGAATTAGTACAATAATTAAACACAAAAAATCCCATCAAAAATTGAACCGTGAGCTAATAGACTGAGAGCTGGATGCAAATTTTGGGAATGATAAGGTGCACGAGATATTTCACCTGGAACAGATTCGATTGATGATGGGAAAACTTATGTAACCAACGCCAGAAGGCGGAGTGGAAGCTTTTAGTGTGAAAGGGGGGGGTCCCTTGCGACAGAGATTTTGAGGAAATCGGTTGAAAATTTGCACAGTTTAAGGAGAGTGTGAATAAAAGATAATGTTGCATTCTAAAAAGTATAAGTTGTGTTATAAGGGTTGTAGAAAATTAAGCGAATTTTCGAATGTTTATATGAAAGTTATATACGGCCGAAGAGGTGCAAGGCTGGACATAGGCTTAATGTATTGAAAAATATTAGTAAAAGTTAGGGTAACACTCCCAGAAGACTAAGTGGAAGACAAAGGGTGGTCAGAAGTCACCAAAGGTGCAGAAAAATCTTAAAACCTGACTCATTCGGAAACTTCTGGCTTTTTGCATATGTATAGCTGACAAATAGAACAAACTGTATGCAAACAGCCAGAAGTCTAAAGTGGAAGCGTTCGGGAGATATTCAGGAGCGAAGTAAAAAACTGAATAAAAGCAATTGTCTTGCAACAATGACTAATAATACGCTAATAAATATAAAGTCATTGTTAGCATTGTTTTTAGCGTATTATTAGTCATTGTTGCAAGAGAAAAGTTATAAATGTTATGTCATTTGTTATTATAAACATTGGAAAATTCGTTAGTTTCCTACAACCCTTAAAACACAACTTAAACTGTTGAGAATGCTACATTATCTTTTATTCCCACTCTCCTTAAACTGTGCAAATTTTCCACCAATTTCTGAAAAATTTCTGTCGCTAGGAACCCCGCGCTTTTATTCAGTTTTTTACTTCACACCTGAATATCTCCCGAACGCTTCCACTTAGACTTCTGGCTGTTTGCATACAGTTTGTTGTATATGTCAGCTATACATATGCAAAAAGCCAGAAGTTTCCGAATGAGTCAGGTTTTAAGATTTTTCTGCACCTTTGGTGACTTCTGACCACCCTTTGTCTTCCACTTAGTCTTCTGGGAGTGTTACCCTAACTTTTACTAACATTTTTCAATACATTAAGCATTAAGCCTATGTCCAGCCTTGCACCTCTTCGGCCGTATATAACTTTCATATAAACATTCGAAAATTCGTTTAATTTTCTACAACCCTTATAACACAACTTATACTTTTTAGAATGCAACATTATCTTTTATTCACACTCTCCTTAAACTGTGCAAATTTTCAACCGATTTCCTCAAAATCTCTGTCGCAAGGGACCGCGCGCTGTTTGCATGTTCGACCCCCCCCCCTTTCACACTAAAAGCTTCCACTCCGCCTTCTGGCGTTGGTGACATAAGTTTTCCCATCATCAAACGAATCTGTTCCAGGTGAAATATCTCGTGCACCTTATCATTCCCAAAACTTGCATCCAGCTCTTAGACCATAAACAATGCTGTACTTCAATATCTCCGCTCATTGCTTTTAATTACGTAATAGTATAAATGTAATTAAAAACAGCTGCTGATAAAAAGAAATCAAAATATTAAACAAAAATTCAATCAAGAAATCTTTTCAGAACATTCTTGTAATGAATATGATAAAATTTATTTCGTGTTCTGCTATGCCAAACTTATATATCCATTGTATCCAAATATTTTAGATTTTTAAGGCAAAAAACACCCAGTTGGTAAAATAAAAGTACATCAAAATATGGAAAACAATGGACCAAAAACTGATTAAATTTAGTTTAATAAAAAAATTTAGTTTATTTACCTTGATATGATCCAATTTATCCCACTACAATCCAGTCAGCTTGTCTTGTTTTTATTTGAAATTCAGAAATAGTTTTCTTAAATCGTCTGTCAATTAATAATTATGTATGTATTTTTACATTTTTACTTGCATTTTTTTAAAAAAGTTGGTGATTATATTTATTAGTTTTAAGTTATATAATAATAAATTAAATATTTCTTAGATTTCCACAATTAAGTGCTCAATCACCCTTTGCCAGTGCGAACGCCGTTTTAAGAAAACGCACTTTACGTTTAAGTGCGATATGTTTTAAGGGTACTTTAGCGGCAGTGCGAACGAGGTATAACTTATCCGAAAAATGTTTAAGGGGTTTGTTTTGGGACTCTGAACAGGCTAGAGATAAAGTTTAACATCTATATCTTGATCCTCCTACTTGTAAGAGGCTCTAACATGGGAGGAAGCATTGCGTTTCTGCAAGTAACATTCGTCCATTTTATGAAATTGCCAGAGGTTGGGAAGAATCTGTTTTAAAATTTTCACTCTGGCATCTGTGTTAAATTTACCACTATAAAAAACACTCCAAAACGAAATTATACCATCTTTGAATTTGACGATTAGTGCAAGGTATGAGAAAAGGACTTTCTTTTGTCAATTTTCAAACTGAAACTTCTCCAATTGCCTGGAAGAGTTTTTTGTGTAACTCGACGCTAAATAAAACAGTTTTCTATTCCTTTAAAGTCCTGTTTCGGCAAGCAAGTCTGCTTTCTTTTAAGGATGATGTGATGTTTTGTTTGTTTGCGGCAACAAAACCATGAATATTAAAGCTGGGCATTTCTTTTCACAAAGTATTGTAGTGGACCTAACCCCTGCTGCCTGTTTAAACTCATGATATAGTGATTTTCATGCTTTAGAACACGCTGATTTTATGGGGGCAAACAACATGCGCAATACCTGTCCCAACTACCGTAAATTTCGTTTGTATTTATTTCAAATTATTCTACTGATCAAACTGTTTCTCTAATTAAATAAATGTTAATCTTCTTCAATATATTTGATTACCTGATGTTATTTTATTTCCCCAACTTCTGTTTCCTCCTTTTTACTGCTAATTTTACTACTTTAAATTAATTATTTGTTGCATATTCTTTTGAAAATACTTCTAAACATAGGCAGATTTAGGTGGTGGACCCTGTGGGGGCACACTGGAAAACTTGGGGGGGCAAGATGTCCCTGATGGCTTTGGAAACATGATATTCCATTATAAAAACGGAATTTCCTGAAAAAATTAGGGGGGCATTGCCCCCATGAGCCCCCTTAAATCCACCTATGCTTCTATCTGAAGAATCCTTATTGATGCAAAAAGTGAAAAACACCAAAAAAAAGTTTAAAAAAACCTTTTTAATTGAATAATTAGAAGATTTTACGAGTTTGCTGCAAAGCTAACTTTACAGGGAGTTCTTCAACCTTACCTTACAAAAATGTTGATATTTCACTCTAGAAAATTTAATAAAAAAAGTTTAGGGGATTTAACTTCAATCCAATAAAATTTACTATGAAAGGAGATACAAACCCTATTTTTAGGACAAATAGTTCCGATTTTATGGGCGAAAAACTACGTTTTTCCCCTTTTTTTTCTGAACTTTGACCTCAATGAGGTGGGTCTTAATGTTATCCGATAGAGCTTAAACTTTGCCAATCTTATTTTCTAGCCCATTGTCACATTTTAGGGGGTTCCCACCGAAGAAATTCGGAAGTTGATGTTTTTGTAACCTAAGAAGCATGTGATTTCAAGAATTTTCAAAAAAAACTTTTATATATTATTATATATTTTTATATATTTAAGAAAATTAATTTCATTTTACTTCTAGAGATTTAAGCGAAAAATAGAAAAATTAAATTCCGAAGGATATTATTATTTTCTGTTTGTACTATAGGTCTAACGAAAAACAGGTGTTATCCCAAATAGCACCGTCAGGTTTTCAGAACCCCGTCGTAAGCTTGACGCGTAAACCGGTTTAACGCTGTCGTAACCTTGAGCCGACTTGTCGCGAAAACCCGGCGTACCTTACGGTAGGGCAAAACCGACCCGCGCTAGTCAACGTATCCTAAGGTTACCGCGGGGGGTTCTCGCAGGGTTTGGAAAATACCCGGTGACAAGGTAGCCGCGCATGGGTTGCTTTTGGGTCGGCTAAAATGCCTTACAAAGGGTTTTAGATGTTGGGTTGCGGAAATGTTGACCTAACAACCTTAATACAGTGTTTTTAATTTAGGTTATTCTAGATTTAATTTTTTATATTTTAAAGTATTTATTTAGTATCGCATTTCATATTTTTTTCGAAGTTTCTTGGTTTAATTATAAGAGGCCACAAAATTATTCCTCAAATAATGCACTTTTAGGAAAAATATTTGTGACACAAAATACTACAAAGAAACTTAGAAAAATACAAAATGCAATACTAAACCTAGAACTCTAGATAAAATAATTATCTGCTTTTTAACTGGGGTCAACACACCCCCAACTTATGTTATTATGTTTAATTTTATATTCTAAGATTATAGAAAAAGTGTGTATGTAATTACTAAGATTTATAAAGTAAGTTGAAGTAATACAAGTTAAAACAGAAAGTTTATATATTTTATAAGTAAAAATAAATACATAAATATTTTTTTAAATTTCTACGTCAGTAATGATAAAAAACCCTTACCTTTGAAGTACTTCTCTAAATGGGATATTAGCAATTTTTATTTCTAAAATTTATATCAACACATCAAATGCAAGAAAAATCAAAAAGCAGGGCTCCCCTCAATTTTGGAAACAAAATTCCCTGACTTCTTTCTAAGTGTCTTGGTTAAATTATAAGAGTTCACAAAATTATTCCTCAAATAAGGCACTTTTAGGAAAAATATTTGTGACATATAAACCTACAAAGAAACTTCGAAAAAACACAAAATGCATAAGCCTATACTCTATAGAAAATACATATACTTTTTAACTTGGTCAACACACCCAACTTTTTTCAAAAGTTTAATTTAATTACATAATTACTAAGCATTAAAATGTAAATTATAGTAATAAATTTAAGTTAAAATTGAAAAAAGTTTTTATATTTCATAATAAAAATGTATACATAAATGGTTTTTTTATTTTCGATACACACCAGCAGTGATAAAACACTTACCTTTGAAAAAACTACTTCTTACATCTAAAAAGATACTTGAAAACCTATTTTTTCTAAAAATTAATTCAGCACATCAAATGCAAGACAACTCATGTAATTAGACACTGTGAAAATTTGTGTTATAATTCATTTTAAAACAAAATGCAAAAAAATAAATAAAATAAAAAAGTAATGTTTTTTAATTATAATTTATTTTACAAAATATTTATCCAAAGTACAATATATATATCCCAAATACAAAACCTAAATATTCTAAAATCATTTTTAATATTTTCTCTTTCGTTAAAACATAAATTGCAAAAAGTCCATCAAAACAGTCATAACTTTAAAAATTTGAATTTTGAGTCGGAAAGTTGGGAAAACTAGAACAATGGCTAACGATCATAGTTTGAGATGTATCATTCTTCGTATTGACTAATTCAAAAATACTAGTCAGCCAGGGAACAGTTTTTTGCAATTTCTGGAAAACGTAGTTTTTTGAGTTGTGGCACTTTTGTAGCAAGCGTGCGATATTTTAGCCTGTTTATGTGGAATAGGTGCCTGAAACAGGATCAAAAACGCTCTTTACTTTTGCCCGTACCATATATATTAAAACATAAGCACAAATAATTATACTCCCACAATTACACTTCTGTGTGAAGTAGTTCAAATATACACAAAGTACTCGAACACAGCCCAAAATATATTTTAAAAAAGAAACAAAAGATTAAAAAGTTAAGACTATAAAAGAAAAATTGCACTAAACATTTAGATTTTTGGTATAATACATTACCAACAATAACTTAGTCTTCAATAATAATAATACT